>CM052803.1:22466494-22719174 GCA_028533885.1 Nasua narica | reverse complement strand
ATATGATTATTATACTCATAGGTCAAGGGAATGCAATAGACTGGTGTATCTTAACATCCCTTAACCTGGTTTCTTGTGTTGCCCTTTTGGACAAGTTGGAGACCTGAAGGCTGAGGACTGTTTGATCATCTTCCAGTATTTATTTGGAACCCACTATATAGCAAGCACTCTTCTAGGATCTAGAATATAGCACCAAACAAGTTAGACAAGATTCTTGTCCCCAAATATCTTCCATTCTAACTGGGGGGATAGTCGCTCTATAAATGAACAATTACTCATCAATAAGTCATCTCCTCTGAAGGGATTAAAGTAGAGAATGAGATGGAGAGCAATGAATTGGATACTGGGTGGTCAAGGAAAGTCTGGAAGAAAAAAAATCACTTTTAAAAAAGATTATTTTATTTTAGAGAGAGAGAGAGAGAGCACATGTGAACAGGGTCCTGGCTGAAGGGGTGCCCACCGTGGGGCTCAGTCCCAGGACCCTGAGATCATGACCTGAGCTGGAACCAAGAATCAGCTGCTTAACCAACTGAGCTACCGAGGTGCCCCCCCACCCCCAAAATCACTTTTAAGTTGAGATCTGAGAGCTAAGAAAAACCATCCCAGTGGAAAACAGGAGGAAATCTACATTGTGGGTCCAGGTGGTACAAAGGCCAGAAGTAGGGAATGACCACAGTGGGCTTGAGGAATAGCATGGAAATCAAGGAGGGTGCAGGGTAAAGAACAAAGTGGAAAATGGAGGGCATCCTGGATGGCTCAGTTGCTTGAGGGTCTGACTCTTGATTTGGGCTCAGGTCATGATCTCAGGGTTGTGAGATTGAGCCCTGTGTCAGACTCCATGATGGGTGTGGAGCCTGCTGAAGATTCTCTCTCTCTCCCTTTCCCCCTCTCTATATCTTAAAAACAAACAAACAAACAAAACAAGAAAAACCCAAGAACAACAAATAGGGAAGTGGAAAAAGGAGATGAGGGCAGGGAAGGAAGCAGGTTTCAGGTTAGGTTGTGCAGTTATGCCAAGGTAAAGATTTGCATTTTAATCTACTTGCAAATAGAAAACCATTGAAGGATTTTAGTCAAGGAAGTGACATAATCATATGGTTTTTGTTTGTTTTCTTGTCTTGTTTTGTTTTAATCACACTGGGAGCTCTGTTGAGAATGGATTGGAGTGGGCCTAAAGGAAGAGATACAGGGATGATGCTATGCCAAGGGAAGGAAGATGCCATTTGGGGCTAGAGTGGCAGTAGATGAGTTGAATTTGTGATACACGGTGTGGGAAGAATCTCCCCGGTCTTACTCATGGATTGAATTAGATTAGGAAAAGAGAGGGATCAAGGGTGACTTCTAGTTTTTTGGCCTGAGAAAATGGCAGGAATACCTTTTATCGAGATGGAGAAGATGGGAGGAGGTTTGTGAACATGTTAAGTTTGAGGTGCCTCCCGAATATCCAAGTGGAAATATCAAATAGATAGCTTGGTTATCCTATCTGGAATCTACAGGAGAGGCCAAACTTTAATGTGGATTTGGGACTCTTTGGCAAATAGTTGGTGATTTCATCTTTCCGTTGAAAAATCTGCCTCTGAGGAGTGTGGATTAACTCAGGATTCTGCCATTGTTCCACCCCATTCCACATATTTAATGACCTGGGAGAGAGAGGAGAACTTGTTCCGATCCTATCTGTGTGGCCAGTACTCTGCTTGGAGGAGAGGCTCGTGGGCTAGATGAAAGGATGAAGATGTGGAAGTGGCAGTGGGCGGGCCTGACTCAAGGTCACATTAACTTTACTTCCGGCCCCCCAACTCAGAGTGGAGGACTGTTAAGTGACTAGGTAAGTCCTTCCTGTGGAAAATAACCCTGGTCATCCATAGGGTTAATATGTTATCAATAGTGTGTTAGGAAAATTTAGGCCCATGACTAGGACCAGATCAAAATATCTGGGCCCTTAGGCAAGTTAATGGGGAGAATCTCTTTGACACTGTGGCCTGGGGTGGAGATCTAATGAGGGCCAAAGAGGGAGCCACGCAGGTGTCTGGGAGAAGGGATCTTCAGATATCAGAAACAGTAGGTGCAAAGAGGGGCAACCTTGCCATTCTCGACTATGCCGCATACCTGGCACCCAGACACTGCCAGATACATAATAATGACAGGTGTTTAATAGATGCTTTTGGAATGAAAAAAATACCCATTTATTAAGATCCACATGGATCATGATAAATAAGGAAGGCAACTCCCCTTCTCCCAGTTTTTTTTTCTTTACCCCTTCCCATGCTAAGATTCTCTGAGCCTTCCCCGTGATAATTACCATCCGAAAGACATTCTTGAGTTCTTAACTGCAAATGGGCAGTGCTGAAAAATGTAGAAAAAGAACCATGTAGACCTTTCTAATGGTAGAATCCAAAATCTACTGTTGTAGTTCAGTTGAAGAACACACGTAAAATTGCGTAGCACAGTGCATGGAATGTAACAGCTGTTCAAAAAGACAGTCCTGGAAGCTGAGCCTCTTGCAGAAAAAAAAAAAAAAGGATGGTGAGTAGTCATATACTATCCAGGTAAAGGGTAAATGTATTGAATGACAAATTCTATTTTCTTCTCTATATATTCATAGAGTATTATGTATTTGGAGTTTGGCTAAAGGAAGTGAAAAAACTCAGATGTATTGAGTGCTTGGTTTTGTGTCAGGAATTATACCAGATATCATATGTCTCAATCTTAAAACAATCACAGGAGATGGTAATAGTCCTCATTTTCAACTGTGAAAATATTATGGTTCAGAGAATCGGGATCATTTGCTTATGGATACAATCCTTTTCCTCTTTGGAAGCATTAGCAACTGGCTAATTCTATATACTTTTACTTTCTGAATCAAGTAAGGATCCTTTGAAAAAATCCTTTTGCGTTTTAACCTTTTATTTTTAAAGGTTTGCTAAAGGGTATATGTTATTTCCTTCACCTTTGCAAGGCCAGGGAAATACCATAACTTATGTTCCCTGTAGAAAACCTCGGGTCTTATAGGTTTGTCTATCTATATTCTACACATCATTTTTTTTAAACCACTGAGTAATATATATATTCAGGTTATAGAAAGCTTTTAATCCACCATTTTAACGTGATAATGTAACTGTATCTATTGGAAACAAATAATGAATAACAAATTCAACAATAAAACACTAGAGAAGACCAGTAATATAGAGAGTTAAGATAAAGATTTGAAAATCACCACCATTATTTAACATTTTGGAGTCTTAGCCAATAAAACAGGACATGAACTAGAAAAAGAGAGATAAATATTGGAGAATGTAGTCATCATTTTCATAGGACATGATTGTCTCCATATACAGTCTCAAAAATAAATCAAATGAAAAACTGCCAAGACCAATAACAGAGTTCGATAAGAGTATCAGACTAGGATAGAAATAGCGCTTTCCTAAATTTCAGAAGCAATCAGTTAAAATAACAACAATAAACCACATTAACAAGAATATAAACACCAAAAATAGATATAATAAATTATTTTGGTTGAAATGCAATCTTCATGAAAATTTGACAACCACAGAAAATAATTTTATCTAAAATTGCTGTACCACTGGTCAGCTGTTTTAGAAGAAAAAAAAAAATATCCCTGCGATACTTTTTGAAATTGTCTTGATTTTTCAGCAGTTTAAACTCTATCTAAGGTAGTTCTTTGTAGAGAATGTCACTAGAGTTTTAAGTGTATATGTGTGTGGGTGCTGATAATTTTGTATTGTTTTGTGGGTGGAAAAGGAAAACAATTCAAACTGAGAAAATTATTCTTGAATATCCATTTTTTATAAATTTTATTAAAGGATTTTTTTTTAAACCACTGTCACAAAATGCAAAAGCTCTACAGAAAAACTGTTAAATTTCATAGCATAGCAACTTTATAGCTTGGGAAAGATCTGAATCTAAATGGAATAGCATACCTAACTCTGTAATGAGATGAATCGATATAGTTCAATTTCCTCCACATCAATGCATACATTGCATGCAATTACAATGAAAATGCCAATAAGATCTTTTTGTGGGTATCTTTTTGGGAGGGGAAATTCAAGTTGACATAAAACATTATTGGGAAGAATAAACATAAAAGAACAGTCCTTTAAATTTTTGAAAAGGAAGCCTCCTGAAGGGGAGGGTATAATCTAGCAGATTTCAGAATTACTTTAAAGATAGCAGAATAGGGACACCTGGGTGGCCCGGTAGGTTAAGCATCTGCCTTCTACGCAGGTCATGATCCCAGGGTCCTGGGATCCAGTCCTGCATCGGAAATCCTTGCTCAGCAGAGAGCCCACTTCTCCCTCTGCCTGCCGCTCCCCCTGCTTGTGCTTGCTCTCTCTCTCTCTCTCACAAATAAACAAATAAAATCTTTGGGAAAAAATTAAGAGAGCAGAATAAATAATGAACAATTACTGACAAAGTTCCCACTACTCTGCTCACCACTGAGCCAATACGATATGACTGTGATGCCTCATTGTTCACCTCTCTTCAAAGGCAGGGCAATCAGGTTCAACCTCCTCGGTTCTCTGAGCACTCTCGTCTAGTTTTAAATCTCTGACTTGGGGACAAATTATCGTTCTGCTTCTCTCTCTAACTTGTCTCCTTAGGGACAGAAATTTTGTCTTGGTCATATTTTATCCCTGGATATAAGCACAACTTTTTTTACTGAACTGAAACATTATTGTACCTTGGGATAAGGAGCAATTTGAATTTCCGTTAGACGGCCTCCTCTCCTTTTCCCCCCTCTTCCCTCTTCCTCCTTCCTCTCCCCTCCAATTAATCCAAAAGGGCTTCCTGGATGTGGTTCTATTGCAAGAGCTCTTTGAAAGATCACTGAGACTCAGAAGGGAGGATGTCTGATTCTACCATGCTCTTCGAGAGAAGCGCAGCGGGAGCCGGGTACTGGTGGTGTTTCTGGCGAGGTGGCCACAGCGTGGTAAACACTGAGAAATGGGCCACTAGTCCATGCTGTTCTAGCCCCTGCATAGTCACGGGCTCAGTGGCAACAACCGTTACCCCCATGACGGAGAAGGGAGAGGCCCCGCTGCTTGCTTTGGGAGAATCTGTGGGTATGGCACATGCTCTTTTGATGGTTGGGTGGTGGATTGGGCTCCTGCTGTTCATCACTTCTCATGGGTTCCTGACTTGGGTGCAATGCCCAGTGGTCAGAATATGTGGCACAGTTACTCCATTATCCATTATCCATCTCATCCAACCCCCCACCACGGTCACAGAGAGAAGTGGAGACGATTTGTTGTGAGATAGACACATGCCTAGTTTTCCCAATTGTGCAACACAGTCATGGGGATGAGGAAGGGGAACTCGGAAGAGGAGAGTGGTGACCTTGGCCTTCTGGTTTATTTTCATGACTACAAACACGGGCTGAAAGGTTGAATAGTTTATCAATCACATGTATAGGGAATGAGAGCATAGAAACTGGGGACGAGGCACAGTCAGGAAGATGATGCCAGCTCAGGCAGTGATGATGGGATTGGCGAGCCCCCTCAGTGTTGACAGCTCTCGCCTGGCAGGTAGCGGCGAAGGATGGTGGCGGTCTTTGGGGCCTGGAGCTCTTTCATGAGGATGGGCCGAGGATCCATCTTCCTCTCCAGCTCCACCATCACGGGGGCACACGTCACGAGCCCGAGGACCCGGATGTGTCCGCAATGCCAAATCAGTAGTATTGACTTGTCTTTATGTGTCTCAGGAGGTTATTTGGTATCCTCTACTCACAATAATAACTAAATATAAGTGGAAGTTGCAAGCAGGCAAATTTTGACCAGAATTCTCCAGCATTAGAATTCCTCATGCTGATAGAGACACCTAAGAAAGCCAGTCCAACATCACCAAGAGATATTATAGAGGGAGAGGACTGGGTTATTTTACTCTCAAGGGCCCTGTCAGTCTGAGATCCTGTAGGCAGTGGGAAAGGAGAGAAGAATATCCAGGAAAATGGCGCCAGTTACTTGCTGTATGATCCTAAGTTAGTCACTTCCCATCTCTGAGCATCCTTATTCCACGTCGGTATGTGGAATGAGGAATGATCCAGGGAAATAGAGTATCAGAGGTTTCTCCAGAAATTTATGTTTCTCTGGAGGTCTTGGGTTTTCTGGAGGTGCCACATCCTGGGACAAGAGGGACACAGACTTCCCCCCCACACTGCTATTGTCTACCAAGGTAATTCTGCTTCGACCTGTTGTATATTCATGAGGTCTCTATCAAGATTTTATCTGGGGGGGGGGGGGGAGTTCCATTTTTTTTTTTTTTTTTAATCTAAACTAAACTAAACTGAATTCCCTGACCTAAGTAACAGTAGTTAGCATATATTGAGGGCTGGCCACTCTTCCAAGTATATTCCAAGTATTGCATCTTCTAACTCTTACCGTAACTCTATAATGTACCTGCCATTATTTTTTTTAATTCAAGTATAATTAACATACAGTATTACATTAGTAACAGGTGTACGATATAGAGATGCCACAATTCTGTGCATTACTCAGTGCTCACCATGAAAAGTGCACGCTTAATCCCCTTCACCTATTTCACCCATCACCCCAATCACCTGTACCTACCATTAGTATCCCCACTTCCCAGACAGGGAAACTGAGTCTTAGAGGAGCGTGATCTCTCACTCAGAGTCCTACTTTTTATATGTGGAGTGTTTATCTGATTCCAGAGCCTGGCTTTTTTTTTTTTTTTTTTTTTTTTAAAGATTTTTATTTATTTATTTGACAGAGAGAGATCACAAGCAGGCAGAGAGGGAGGGGGAAGCAGGGTCCCCGCTGAGCAGAGAGCCCGACGCGGGGCTTGATCCCAGGACCCTGAGACCATGACCCCAGCCGAAGGCAGAGGCTTTAACCCACTGAGCCACCCAAGCTCCCCGCAGAGCCTGGCTTCGATGCTGCATTTACCTCTAAGGGGAAAGCAGGAACCCAGGTAATTTCAAGATCTCTTCAAATTTGGAAGTTTGTATCTGTGTTTGCCATTCTAAATATGTTAAATTTATGCCACTCAACATTCACAAATTCAGTCTACTTAAGGAATAATTTTCAAGCCCTTTATATGGGCCAGGGTCTGGAAGCACAGAAGCAGAGGGCACCCCTTGCCCTCAGGGAGCATCCGTCTTCTAATCAGCTGTGCGCACCGCCCAGGAAGCTAGGGCAGATGTGAACATGGCCGGTGGGTGTCTCCTGGGCTCTGACTTTAACGGGCCAGCTCCTCATCCTTCCGTGGTCACGTGGCACGGTTCCATAAAGCACAATTCATTTTTACTCACTTCCCGACTGCAGTAAGTGTCGTTGGTCATTGAAACCACCACCGTACCACCCTGGTGGGCCGCAGAAGTTCTGGGTCAGCCCTGAGGAGGTCAGAGATCCTGTTAGGTCAGGGTTTCTGCTTGGGGGCAAAGGGAAAATGATTAGAAACTCACAGGAACAAGTAAAATGGACAGGGACTAGTGGTCAGGGAAGGGGGACTAAAATTTAAAATCTTTTGAAAATGTCAACAGAACCATTAAACCCTCCTCGGCTCTGGGTTCTTTGAGAATCACCTGTAGGGAGATAATCAATTCCAGAAACATCAGGGATCACCAGGTACTCAACATGGATAAATATAGGTTAATGAGGCACATTTAGTTAGATGATTTCAGAAGCACTGCTATGCAGATCTATTGATGGGAAGGAGAAGAAAAAAAAAAAGCACAGTTAAGCTCTGGTTGGAAAGAATTCTCCCCCCCTGTGTGTATGCCCAAGCTTTACTCAGTAGTTTGGAAAAAGGACATCTGATGAAATGTAAAATTGCTCCATTTAATCTGAGTTTCTCATGCAATGCGTGTTAATATTTGTCTTCTTTTTTTTTTTCTTAAGTGGCTCAATCGTTACCTTTTCAATCACATAGGCACTGAATATGCAAGATATAAACCACAGGCAATTAAATGATAGCTAAGGTAGTAGGGCTGACTTGATTAGGCTGGGGTGTTATTAATATTATAAACACAGCCCGGCCCAGCCACTGAATAAAATACATCTTGGCCGAGGGTCCCTTTTCCAAGAGCTAGTGCCTTGGGTGCTGGCAGACCAGAGTGTTTCCAGAGTTTGAGAGGCATTTCCCCTCCCCACCCCAATTTCTCCCTGCCACGTGCTACTTCAGCCCTCAACGTTACGTTTCCTGGAGACAGAAATTAAAATATAAATTCATTATGGGGGACAGAGGAAGAATCACGGGAATGACAGAATGGAGTTTCCTCTTTTTCTTCCTGCCTTATTGATGGCTCCTTGCTCATGTCCTTCTAGAGATCCTTGTCTTCTGTCTTCTGTCTACATCTTGAATGTAGGGGCTCCCCAATTTGCATTAATTCTCCCCTTTCTTGATAAACTGGAGCTTCACTTGGAGCTTCACTCAGAAAATAGAGTTTTCTCTATTTCAGGGCATTCATCAGGGCAACTGGTTGTAAAAGGGCTGGGAGAGCTGCGAAGCCACGCGGAGAAAGATGAGGCGACTCAGAGTAGCAACAATAGAAACTCTGCACCACTCCTAGGGCAGGAGGAATAAGGGAGCAGACGGCTGTACCTGATCCTAAAAAGCCAAGGCTGCTCATGGAAGTAGGAACCACGGCAGAGGCTGCCCACCTGGGAGCTGGAGCCATGGACGGAGAGGAAGCAATGCAGGAGAAGTCACTAATACAAGTAGAGGCAGTGGGGCACCTGGTGGCTCCATTAGTTAAGTGTCTGCCTTGGACTCAGGCCATGATCTCAGGGTCTTGGGATCAAGCCCAACATCTTGGTTCCTCCCTCAGCCTGCTACACCCTCTCCCCTCTCCCTCGCTCTCCCCTTCCCTCCAATAAATAAGTTAAATCTAAGAAACAAAAAACAAATGAAGGCAGCAAATACCCTGGCTTTCCCTTCTCTGCACCCCTGTCTCCTTCGGAAGCCTTCAGGGGTCCATGACCCCTGGGGGGATACACTACAAGCAGCAAGGAGATGCAGGACTGGACCTAAGATTGAATAGGAAACAGCCAGTCACTAACATAGGCTGGTGACTCACTTTTTCCAGCCTGGACCTCTTTATTGAGCTTCAGATGCCTTGTCCACTGTTTACGGGACATCTCCACCTGGACCTGCCCAAGTGTTTGAAAGCCACATGCCCAGGATTAACTCATTATTTCCCACTTGTCTTTCTTATTTTATGTATTTGCATCCTCCCCATCTCCTCCCTCCATACCTCCCCATCCACTGAGCATTTTTGTTTTGATTAGATTGTTGAGTAGTTTGCCTATCTGTTGATTTTTTTTTTTGAAAGGATACAATACTTTGATTTCCTTATTGATTTCACTGTGTTTCAGGGGTTTATCTTAATTATGCCTTTACCTTTATGATTTCTATTCTTCTGTTTTCTTTTTATTTGGTTTTGTTCCTGCTTTTTTGATGTGGGACTTTGTTTTCATGGCATCCCTTAATTTTTTTTTTATGGCATCACTTTATTGATAAAGTGAGGCTCTGAATTTTCCTCAGATCACCACTTTCATGATACCCCTCCAGAGATTCTGACATGTAGTATTTTCAGTAATTTTTTTTTAGAAGGAAATTTTGGTTTATATTTCACCTTTTACCTGAGAATGTTAAGAGGGATGTTTTTAAATTTCAAAGCCAAGGACTTGTTTTTACTTTATTATTAATTTCTTTTTTTTTATTAATTTCTTGTTTTATTGGGAGAAGATCTGAGAATGTTATTTGTATCTTTTTATTTTATAGAATCTATTATGGCTTCTTCTGTGAAACAGTGTATCTTCAGTTGTCATGAATGATTCATTTGTACTCTTGAAAGGAAAAAAAAATTCTCCCTTATTGAGGTATACATTTCAGTGTTTACCCTCAAGATCTGATCTTCCTTATGCTTACGCTGTTCAAATCTCTTATGTCATAACTTACATTAGGTCTACTTAACCACTGGGATTGGTCTCTTAAAGTCTTTTATTATTGGTTTCTATCTATTTCTACTTGCATCTCTAGCATAGAAAACTTGAAAGTATACACTCCCTTAGTGTTGGGCATTTAGGGTACATAAATTATGACATCTATTCAATGGGACATGGGATAGCCCTGAAACATGATAACAAAGAAAACTATTTATTATAAAAAATATACTGTTGAGAGGGACAGACATTGCACTATATGGTCAGTATTTTCTTAGAAAGCTTTCTTCCAGACATTAAAAAAAAAAACAACATTGCTTAAATTTTCTGTAAGAAACATGTATTGCCTATTTAAAGAAAGGAAAATAAAAACAAAACAAAGGCAATCATAGGTGAGTTGAGTTTCATAATATTTATTAATTTTCTAGAAAACATGAGCCAGGTGTGCATCAAGGGTGAATGAAACATAATCCCTGCCCTTAAGAAAGTCACACTCTAGGGGGCACCTGGGTGACTCAGTGGGTTAAGTGACCGACTCTTGGTTTTGAGGTCAGGTCATGATCTCAGGGTTGTGTCGTCAAACTTCATGTCAGACTCGATGCTGAGTGTGGGGCCTGCTTAAGATTCTCTCTCTCTCCCTCTCTCTCTGCCCCTCCACCAGCACTCGTCACACACTCTCTTTTTCTCTCAAAAAATAGTCCCATTCTAATGCTGAAGGCATACATCTTTTTAAAACAATTGTAATATACAACAATAGAGTAAATGAACAAATTGTTATCCAATAGAGAGGGTGATTAATTCTTAATAGGCTCGTGACTAGGCCCTTCATAGAGAAGGTACCTGATTAATCAAATTGGAAGGGGGTAAATATGCATTTTCTAGCTTTAGCCCCTACATGTATGTTTGAGTACGAAGCAAGCTGACAATGGAGTGATCCTTTAATTTTCTAGTGAGAAGATTAAAATAATTGTATGGCTCACTTAAATTTACAAACTTTTAGAATTATTTAGAAATAGTCAAATATCTTATTATATTCATGTTCTTAGTCTAATTAGACTGCATATTTAAAATCATGAATTTATAAAATAATACAACTACTTAGAAGTATAATGTTTTATATGTATACTTCAAAAGATATTTATTCTAAACTCTTCATTTAATCTTTACTTCAATGTTTTATCATCTCCATAACCACAGTCTGAGATGCCTAAAATAATTTTTAGACCATCATATTTGCTCCTGTCCAGGTTGTTTGAGATATAGCACCATTAGGGGTTGAATTGTATTTGTAGCCCAAATTCATATCCTACCTAACCTCCACTACCTCAGAATGTGACCTTATTTGGAAATGGGCTCTTAATAGAAGTAATCAAATTAAAAGTAGGTCATTAGGGTGAGCCCTAATCCAATATGAATGGTAACCTTATAAAAAGGGGCAATTTGGAGATAGACAATGATAGTAGAAGAAAATGTGTGAGCATGAACATGGCTATTTTTGGGCTGAGGAGAGACCTGGAATAGATCCTTCCCACACAGCCTTCAGAAAGAACCAACCCTGCCTACATTTTAACGTCAGACTTCTACTCTCCAGAATTTTTTTAAGATTTTATTTATTTATTTGACAGAGAGGAGAGAGATCACAAGTAGGCAGAAAGGCAGGCAGAGAGAAAGGGCGAAGCAGGCTCCCCGCCAAGCAGAGAGCCCGATGCGGGGCTCAATCCCAGGACCCTGAGATCATGACCTGAGCAGAAGAACGAGGCTTTAATCCACTGAGCCACCCAGGCGCCCCATAAATTCCTGTTATTTCAACCACCCAGGTTATGGTACTTTATTATGGCAGCCCTAGCAAATGAATGCAAGCACTTTTCTTTTCCTTCCTGAGAAATATTCTTTGTACATCAAGTACAGATTCACTCTTACTCCTCAGTTTGTGGCATACTATCATCTGTTCTTTCTGAAAAATAGTTTTATTTTTACTGTACTTTTTCTTATTTTCTGCAACATTCGCATCTCCATGCCTCCTTTCTCTATAGATGTCTGTGCTAATGTCTTAAATACACATACTTCCAATTCACTCTTCATTTGTTTATGCGTATATAAACATGCATCCTTGAATTAGCATAGTGTTGTTTCCTGTGCCTTTGTTTTGAATTTGCAGCGTGATATTGTTGGGTGAATCAGATTCTACTTCTAACTTGCTCTCCTCAACACTAGGATTCTGAAGTCTCTCTGTGTTGCTCTATTACTAGAGGTCTTTATTTTGAACTGCTGGGTTGTATTCCGTCCTCCAGTACAGAACTTGGCCTGTCTCCCTACCAAATTATGGATACCCCGGACACACCCAGCTCCTTGCCACCACTGAAAATGTGATGAAACTTTTAAAGAGATTTTTAATTAATTAATTAAAGAGCAAGTGAGCAGGGGGAGGTGCAGAGGGAGAGAGAGAATCCCAAGCAGACCCTGTGCTGAGCACGGACCCTGATCCCACAACCCTGAGATCGTGACCCGAGCCAAAATTGAGAGTCAAGACACTCAACTGACTGAGCCACCCAGGTGCTCCATGATGAAGCCCTTTTGAGCCTATACATGACCCTGGTGCTCCATGCTTTGCTTAGGAATCCTCCCAAATAACGTATTAGTAAAATAACTCCTTTTATTCAGATGAGATATTATTTCTGCCCAGATGTCTTCGTATTTGTCATATCCTGATCATTCTGATATGACTGATTAAAATAATTTTATGGCTTATAAATACACTGATCATTCTGACAAGGTGGGCAAGGATGAAATTATTGAGCTGATTCCACAGACGAATAAGCAGGGTCAGAGATTTGGAGATGTACAAAGCTTCCCACATGGTCAGTGCTAGAGGAAAATGGAATCTAGATCTTTTCTCTTCTAAATGGAAGTGATGGTAAAGTTGGCCTATGGGGAGAGTGGAACATGGATATGAAAACTAGAGTGTGTGTGTGTGTGTGTGTGTGTGTGTGTGTGTGTGTGTGTGTATGCAGCACATGTGTGCACATATTCCCATGATTTCGCTACATTTTTTATAAGAGTAGGGGAAAATAGTCTTTAAAAAAAGTAGATAAAGAAGAATATTTAAAGATTTTGTGTACATTTCTTAAAACAGTTTCCGTTTTGATCCCCTCATAATCTTGGTATGGAAATTTGGCCGTTTTGGCCCCTGGCGTTACTGCAATATCAGGACGAGAGTGAGAACCTGTACAGGTCGTACAGGTTGATGGGATCTGCTGACCTTCAGGACTGACCTTCCTATTTTTTGAAGGGGAGACAGTGCCTGGCTCAGATCGTGTTACACCGGCAGGGTTGGCTGATACATGTTGTGGAGATCATTATTTTTTATCTGTTTGTTTTTTTCCAACAAATGTATATTGTGTGATTTCCATGTACCTGACTACTTGCTGAATTCTAGAGATACGCTATTTAAGATGACAGAGTTCCTGCCCTGAAGGTGCTCCCTATCCAGAGGCCTGTTGGATAGACCGTTGGCTACTTGGTTTTGTAGAAGAAAGGATGTGATAGGGACACAGACATGGGGACAAAATTTAGAGAGATTCCTGTCTTCAAGACTCTTGCCCCCCAACCCAATGTGACCATACTTTTCTTCTTCCTTCTAATTTCTTGGAATTTGAAGTCGCCTATGAAAATTAAGCCCTCTCTGTTCCCAGGAACAGTGAAATCTACATTTGTGTTTTGGATATTTTGGTCTTTAGGTTTAATGGACTAATAAAGTCTATGAAAAAAGGAACAAAAGGAAGGGATGTGTTAGCAAAAAGGTAGGAAGCTATGTCCCTTGACTTTGGACAGGAAGAGAGACCTATGGATATTCTGAGAAGCTTGATCCAAGGGAAGCTTGGGCCAGCACTCTGAAGAGGTGGCCAGGGTTCAGAGAGTAGACTCCCATAATCTAAGTCGGGAGGAAGGGGTTCTCAGGCAGTATACAGCTTTCCTACTTTTCATGGCATGGAAATGGGTAGCAGCAAGACTCCAAGTGACTAATGGAAAAGCAAAGAGGTTATCAGTAGAAAACATGGTAAGCTTGGGTCTAGAAGTCTTCCCATCCTGTTGTTCTGCCTCCTGAATTGCAGTACAATTCCAGTGAAGACTGAGAAAAGATTGCCCATCAATCTCTTGCAATGGAGGCTTAAAGGAAAAATTAAGTTAAACAAGAAAAAAATCCAGATTTGTGATAGTTGTTGCCTGTCTGAGTCTTACGGCAGCTTCCAACCTATCATGGATGTATTTGTACATGACCTCTGGCCACATGCTCTACTATGATGGTTTTCTAGCTCAAACTTTTTGAAAGACGGTATTTTTTTCATAATTCACAGGATAATTCCTGGTTTCTCTGCCACCTTTCCCCAGAGTTTATTCAGGAATTCCAGATGCTCCCATCGGTGGCTTCCATGAAGGAAGGCAAATTTTCAAGCCTTAGGCTCTTTACCCAGGGAGCCTGTGCAAGTAGTCTGACTCTCTGGCGGGAGTTACAATGTTACCATCCCATTAATGGGTAATATGCACAGGGATAGGTTAGATTGCTCCCATTATTCAAGGAGCTCCATGTGCCTGGTAGCAACAATTACCAAGACGCATAAATACAACAAAGTTAATTAAAATGTTAGCTGATATAAATAACCTAAGGTTATTGAACATTGTTCCATTTTAAATTAATAAGTACGCAAAGGTAATGTTTATAATTAAAGCTATAATTTATCTTCATGCTCTGTTTATTTAATAGCAGTGGTAATATAACGCTACATGCAGAAATGTAGTAATAGATTTGTTTAGCACTGACATTATAAACAAATGTCTCAGTCTATTTATTCTAAGTTATGATACAGATCCTTTTCACATGCATCTGATGGCCTTTAAACTATTTAAAATGAACTGCATTAACGTAATCTAATCTTGATACTGAACATAACATTTCAGTTTGAATTATCCTGAATCCATGATCCATTTTATTACTCACAAAGCACTTTATACATTTATGATAATGGCAAACCTTGCTCTGTTATTTAAATCCCATTTCAAAAGGGATGTTATTTTTTTAAAAAAAAATAAATAAACCCCACACATTTGGGGTAGTAAAGTACAAATAAGGAAAAGTCAATGCCCAGCAAGCCCTTTAACAAAGCAAACAATTCAGATTTTTATGACATTAGCAAGTAATAAAGGGAAGAACTGACATTTACAGTTGATGAAATTTTATGTTCTAACAGATGAGGAAAATGGAATGAAAATCACATGGAAAAATTTGTCCATGAGGTTCAGCCATTCTGGGGAAATCTCTACCTGTGGACTGTCTTTGGGGACACTTTCCTGACTTCAGCCTTTATTCAACCCTTGAAGAGGTCCCAGGTTTACCCCCAGGGTGAGGTTTGCCCTGATCGCTGGGCATGGGCCAGCCCTTCTCATCTCCACGTCGTTGCCCTTCCCTACAGCTCTCTACTCCCCCTGCCCTCTCTCCCATTCAGGGAACACTTGCTCTCCACCCTCTAATTTAAATTATAATAAGCAGCCAGCTTGCTCTCTCCTTTGCTTGCCTGAGGTGTCCAGGAGAGAGGAAGAGAGTTTGGCATTTCTTTCTTGTGTGCTTTAGCTTCTTTTCCTTAACATAGCTCCTTGTTTCTCTCCTTTCTTAATCCCTTTTAAAATAAATGTTTCTTCTGGCTTTATTTGCAGTCATTGAAAGAAGTTTCACTGGGTTTTAGAAGGCATATTTCATTGGATATCTTAGAAACGGTTGCCCCTTAAGTCAAATAAACAACAAAAATAATTTTTTTTAAAAAAGGCATTTCTCTCTTTATTTCTTTTAAAGGAAGTTAAAAATGTAGCAAGCCTATTTTTGGAGAAAGAATGGGCCGGAGAGTTTTTTTTTTTTTTTTTAAATTATAAACAGATTACACACTTTGAAAAATCCTAAAAGGATTTTGATACTGGAACCTCTGAAAGTCAGGAAGGATTTAAATTTAGGATTATAAACTATCCCACCACAAAATCCTTCTGTGATCAAATATCACATTTTAGGAGACGAGTGTCTTTGTATCTGCCACTCAGGCTGGTCCTTCTCGTTCTGTGTGGTATTAATAAAACAGGACCGTGGGGCTTGGGGCAAACTTTGCAGAGCCAGGGCTGGGCTGCCGGCTGGCCTGCTGTCGAAGGCTCGGCTTCAGAAATAAGTCAGAGGGCTCCAGTCCTCCTCAGAGGCTCAAAGGGTTGGGGAAAGCTAAACTGGTTGTCTGCTTTGGTAGGTCTGGGCAGCAAAAAAGTTCTGGGCAGGGCTTGGATCAGGGGAGGCCAAGGTCGCAGAGAGCAGAGGTCGGGAAACCCCAGCCTCCCTGCCCCCTCCTCCTTCCACCTTCTCACACAGCCTGTAAATTCTGGTCTTCCGAAGGTACTTTATCCTAGGCCCTAGGTCCTTTCGCCTGGGGGTTGTAGATATAAAGCAAAGGAGGAACCGACGGGCCTGCTACCCCAGGATATGGAACATTGGCATATGAACTATTTGCAGCTGAAGGAATTTGAGAAATGGCAGGTATAAGAAGGACTTTCTGACCTCCCCCTGAAGCAGGTCATAAGACCCTAATGTGAGAGATGTTCACCCTAGACCTGGAGGAGAGAGCGTCCTTACCTCGGGAGGCAGAGGGACACCGACAGGAATCCAAAGGAAGGGGACTTGCGCAATTTCCCTAGGTTACTCCTTTAAGTTTATACTCTTGTTTTGTCTTATGATTTTTTTTCTACAAGTCTCCGCTCTTCATCAAAACCTGTATAAAGGGGCGCCTGGATGGTACAGTGGGTTAAGCCTCTGACTCTTGGTTTCCGCTCAGGTCATAATCTCAGGGTCGTGAGATCAACCCCCAGGTCCAGCTCTGCACTCAGTGTGGAGTCTGCTTGAGATTTTCTCTCCCTCTACCCCTCCTGCTTGTGCTTTCCTTCTCTCTCTCTCTAAAATAAAGAAATAAATCTTAAAACAATAATAACAACAACAGTATAGAAACACTGAAGTTAAACTGTTTCTCAGGTCTCATTCTCCTAGGAAAGCCCCTGAGTCACTTGGAATTTACCTAAAATGCAAGTGTATGTTTTTCTCTCATTAATCTGTCTTTTGTTGGGTTGGGGGAGAGGCAAGCTGAGAATTTGGAAAGGTACAGGCATAAGCTACTTTTCCTTCTCTAGAAAGTAAAATCCTTGCCCTCTTTCAGTCTGGCTTCCAGTGGCCATTAAAATATTTTTGTACAGGGATGCCTGGGTGGCTCAATCGGTTGGGCCACTGCCTTTGGCTCGGGTCATGATCCCAGGGTCCTGGGATCGAGTCCCATATCGGGCTTCTCGCTCGGTGGGGAGCCTGCTTCTCCCTCTGCTTGCTGCCCCTCCTGCTTGTGCTCTCTCTCTCCCTGACAAGTGGGTAAATAAAATCTTAAAAACAATATATTTTTGTACAGAAAATTCTCTCTGTGCTAAAGGTTTTTCTAGAATACTGGAACCAGAAGTTTCCTTGATGTTATCCGGTTTAGAGATTTTTAAATTTCAATAACATTATACACACTGACAAAGTTTCTTCACTTGACCAGACCTTAGTCAGGCTCCTGAATATTCTTCTGGGTGCATTGGTACATTTTCTTGTAAAAACGTAGTTTTAGCAAGAAACCTGTTCGGTCAGTTTAACCAAATCTCCTACCCTCGAGATCTGATGACTCTTGAGATGTGATCAAGTTCCTCATCCTCTATCAAGGTGATGTCTAATCACCCTGGTCTGTTTTCAGTGAGAATCCTATTGGGCTGGGTTAGCCAGGACCCCCATACCCCAGATACTTCCTTTTAGTAATCTTCTGTCCACTGACCCCCACCTTACGCCTTGACTACACATTCCCAGTGTCCTTGCTGTATTCACACTTTGGCGCATCTCTCTCCCGCATTGGCTCCTGATTGTCCTATAATACGTGTGTCATGGAGTTTGTTTTTGTTTTTGTTTTTAAAGATTTTATTTATTTATTTGACACAGAGAGAAAGATCACAAGTAGGCAGAGAGGCAGGCAGAGAGAGAGGAGAAAGCAGGCTCCCTGCTGAGCAGAGAGCCCGATGCGGGGCTGGATCCCAGGACCCTGAGATCATGACCTGAGCTGAAGGCAGAGGCTTTAACCCACTGAGCCACCCAGGCATCCCTGTTATTGTTATTTTTTTTTCTTTAAAGACAACACCACCACCACACACACACACACACACACACACACACACACACACACACACACACATTTGATGTTGAACCTTTGGGGTGCGGAGGAAATTTAACCCAGAAGCTTAGTATTTAGAATAGGCAAGAGGAAAACTCCTCTTGACTTAATATTTGAGTGGCAGGCTGAAACTTCTCAGCTCACATTTTCTCTGGTCTTCCGAGGTGATGCCTACGATACCTTTACTTTTTAAATTTTTTTAGCGATTTTATTTATTTGAGGGAGAGAAAGAGACAAATATGCAGGAGCAGAGGGGAGCAGCAGAGGGAGAGGGAGAAGCAGGCTCCCTGCTGAGCAAGAAGCCCGATGCGGGACTCGATCCCAGGACCCCAGGATCATGACCTGAGCCAAAGGCAGATGCTTGACCCTGAGCCACTCAGGCGCCCCTACAATAGCTTTATTAAACTCTAGAAATCCATACAGTGGTTTAAAGATCCTTAATTGGGCCCACCTCCCTCCTTCTCTGCTCTCCTACTGACAGTCAAATAAGGAAGCCTTGCCCCTGGAGAGCAGGGGGTGTCACCCGATGGCCCCCAGGTGCCCAACAGCAGATCTGGGCCCCAAACCTACTTGCCCCCACTCTACTCCTTTTCTTGAAGGTTGTGTGGGCATGGCTCAGTGTTGCTCTCTGTCTGCACTGTAATAAACAGGGAACCCCAAATTGGGCCTAAACATGGTCCAATAAATTCGGCGATTAAATTTAGAGTTGGGAGTTCTGATGGGGCAGTAGAGATAGGTAGTTGAGGATATTGATCCTTGGAAGGGTGGATCTTAATCAAGGTGCAGGTGCGGTAGGGAGCACCACAGAGACTAAGGGCAGGATGGTAGTGATCCTACCGGTAAGCTTCTACGGCTCACTTTGACCTCAGGTTACCACCTCTCCAAGAACTTGCTTTAGCATTAGCCTCCTCCCCGCTGTGATGCCCTAGGGCAGTGGCTCTCAACTGTGTGTGTGTGTGGGGGGAGGGGATTTTGCCCACCAGGGGATCTGTGGCAACATTTGAGACATCTTTGGTGCTGCTAAACATCCTACAATGCATAGGAGATTCTCCCCAAACAAAGGATTGTCTGGCCCCACGCACTCAAGAGTACCGAGGCTGAGATACCCTGCTTCAGAATTCAGCACTCATTCCCCAATATGTGGTCCCATAATTATCCAATTGAATCCAATTGAATTATCCAAGTGAATACCTCACTCTGATTCTCCATATAATTCAAACAGCACTAAATTGGACCATGAGCCATAAGTAGGTACACAGACATGGTGAAGAACCCAGCCTTTGGGGGTCCTGTTCTGAGGGGAGAAGGGGCAGGATCGGGTGGCAGAAGCGACAGTGTGTCACAGGCAGTGGGAGAGGAGAGATGAGGGGTGTCTGCGTCTCCGGCGTTGTGCCTGTGGAGGGGTGGCGAATGGTGTGTGTGGCTTTTGCTGGAGATCAGACGGGTCCGAGAACTGCTTGGCTGTGATGCGGGGGCAGGGAGAGACCCGAGAGGCAGAAAGGTAAATGAGAGGGAGCAAACCCATTTAGTTACTTAGGACCAGCATGGAATAAGAAAGCATCCTGGAAAACAGATGGGGAGGAAGGTTCGGGGTAACCTGGCCAGTCCTGGGTTAAAGGCACACACCAGTTAGCAGCAGCCTTTCCTGTGGGACCATCATCATGTAAACAGGAGAGCTTAAAGGACTCCCCAAATCAGTCCTCAGGTTGGATCTTATTTTCTGAAAGCGTTGCCCATTGCCTTGAAAAAAGAGCTTCCTCCTCAGCCAGCCCAGGAGACAAAGAGCAATGCTTTACAAAATCCATAAAACAAAAGACTCCAACAGTGTCAGGCCTCTTTAAACAATCACTTGTGCTATGAGGCAAAACAACTGAGACATCCGGATAAGCACTGTGGTGGTATTTTTCATGTTGATTGCAATAACACCATCAAAGCCATGCACATTCTGTGTAAAATCAATGTCTGCTTGTTGGAGGGGGGGTTGGGGAGAGGCCTGGGGATTTTATCTTGTAAGTCAGCTTTGCAGATAATCGCATGCCTCGGGCTTGGAAAAAATTGATGTTGGATCAATGGTCAGGAGCCTGAACTGGGCTCCTTTGTGACTGTACAGCTGGCCCAGTGTTAGCTTGGAAGCTGGGGGGACGGGGACACTACTTTTGAGTGGGCTGGTAAGGGCTTGGCATTATCTGCAAGGTAGCCCCAAGGATCACTCAGGAAGGGTGCAGATGTTAGAGACAACAACCTGTGAGAGGGAGAAAATTTCCAGGAGCTATAGGATGATCCTCTCTAATAAGGGAGACCCGTGTGTGTGTGTGTGTGTGTGTGTGTGTGTGTGTGTGTGTGTACGTACGTATTTGCACCAGCAGACCTTATACCCATGGGGAAGACAGAGGAAACTTTTACAGGGTATTTATGCCTGGTCAAGAGGTATCTGTTAGTTCCTTTGTTTCATGGACTAGAGAAGTACACTGGCCCAGGCAGCTTGAATTGCGAGTCCAGTTTGGTACTAAGCTTCTGGTGTTTTGCTGATGGGGTTTCTACAGCTCTTCTTTATTGGTGGGGATGTTTAGGTGAGGGGATAAGGAAGGAAGGAGGGAAGGAAGGAAGGGAGAGAGGGAGGGATAGGGAGGGAGGGAGGAAGCCGATAGAGTACCTATGGAAGTGGACCCTTTCCCCCCCCCCCCCCCCGAATTCACACCCAGGTGGTCTCTACTCTTTTCCATTGATGGCAGAAGAGAGAGTGAGTTGCCTCCTCCTTTTGTTGAAGATTGAATGAGTTAGTTCATGTACCATACTTACCACTACTAAATACAAATTTTAAGTATTATGTTTTCATTGCTTTTGCTGCCTGCCCCTCACCACAACCAAGAGAGGTTCAGACAGCTCTTTGCTTGATATTTCTGGAGATAAATATCCAAATCATACAGAGTCAAGATGAGATGGTAGAAGGGAAGAGAAAGAGGTGAAAATCCTGCCCATGGTGGTGCTCCCACTTATCTCTGCCTCAGGATCACCGTGGCTTCACCAAGATCTTAGGTCAGCGCTTCCCTATGGATTCCTCCCCCTACCCGTGCCCTTCCCTCCCTACTTCTTCTGTCCTTTGAACTTTCACTTCTCTAGAATTTGTTCTCTTTTCTGGTTTCCTGGCTTTCCCCCAGATGTCATAAACCCTAACCCTTCTTTGGTAGTCTATAACTCTTCTGGCCCAATATTTATACGTTTCTCTTTCCAGAGGGCATTTCCTTCCCTTCCCTTCCCTTCCCTTCCCTTCCCTTCCCTTCCCTTCCCTTTCCTCTCTGCTCTTCTCTCTTCTTTTCTTTTCAGGGAGGGAAAGGAAGAGAGAGAATCCCAAGTAGGCTCCACACCCAGCACAGAGCCTGATGCAGGGTTTGACCTCATAATCCTGAGATCACGACCTGAGCCAAAGCCAAGAGTTGGATGTTTCACTGACTGAACCACCCAGGCACCGCTCTAGGAGGCATGTTTTAAACCCCACCTATAAAACACGCAGGAAGGATGCTGAAGACAATTATCCACTCCGGATGTGCGGTTAACCTTGTATTTTCCTTCATCTCCAAGAATGTGGAAAAGGAATTCGTCATATCTGACTGCTTAATGTCCTATTTGAGCCCGTACATGATCCCACCTAGTAGAATATCCTTAACCTTATAACACATCTGTCCTTTTTATGTCCTTTGGGTATACAACAAAATCGTCTTGAATGAACCCGATGCTAGAAGACACCTTCTGTCTACAACAGAATGTGAGATGCAGGTGTTCATAAGCAAGGTGGAAAATACCCCTTACCTGGTTGTAGTTGGTGCTCACTCAATTAGAGGCCTGATCCAA
Source organism: Nasua narica (assembly GCA_028533885.1). Lineage (NCBI taxonomy): Eukaryota > Metazoa > Chordata > Mammalia > Carnivora > Procyonidae > Nasua > Nasua narica. The sequence continues at coordinate 22,697,141 of CM052803.1, read as the reverse complement.
CATTGCTCTCTTGAATCTTGCTGATAGATCTCTTTTCTCTGAAATAATGGCATCTCTTGCATCCCTCTTTGATTTCTGTGTTTTGCATTTCGCTCAACTAGACTGTAAACTCCTGAGGACAGTGGCTCTCTCTTATGTCCTTCAATGTCCCACAGGGTGCCTAGCACAGTTTGGGACTCGTGGTGAGCTTCAACACACACCTCACCACTGCGTGAGGGAACTTCACCACTTTAAAATTGGTGGTGAAATTTACTAGTGATTTCATCTGATACCTTTTTTTTTTCTATCTTGTTAAGCTTTTCTTTCTTGAGGCCTGAGACCCCATTAAAGCTTATCTATCCAGCCCTGCCATCCTCAACACCATTTCTCATCACTTCCCCGAATTTAATTACTGGAAAACCATGCTCTAAAGCCATTTTATTTCCAAGTGAGATATTTGCCATCTCTGAGATCAGGACTCACGTGCCCTCTCTGAAGCCAGATTCTCTTTGGTTTTATTTGTTTGTTTGTTTTTGTTTTGTTTTGGCTACAACAAATCCACTTTATTTTTTTTTTATCTCAAAAGTCACTTTATTTATTTATTATTTATTTATTTTTTCATTAACATATCATGTATTATTTGCCCCAGGGGTACATGTCTGTGAATCATCAGGCTTACACATTTCACAGCACTCACCATAGCTCTCTTTTTTGTTTTTTAATAATCATCACTACCGCACATGTTTGTCTTCGGAGGGGAATTCTTGAGAAATTAGGTCCAGAGAGAGAGAGAGAGAGATCAGGCCATTCTGGGGAGTCAGTTACATAGCCATTAATTACGAATCTCAACCTAGAGGAAATCTCTGGTTTAGTACAGAAGGTCTCCACCAAAGGTTCCGTTTGGTTCATATTTGAAAGTAGAGGCAAAGAAGTGGGGCTACAAGGTTTGTGTCCCAGATGAGTTGAAGCCAAAGTACATGAAATATTAGCTTCTGTGTACCAGAGGCTTGAACCCAAGCAGAGCACCATGGATCAACCGGTAAGGGTCCTAGGTGTACTTGGCTACCAGAAGCTCGCTGCCCCGTAGAGAAATGAGCTCAGGAGATGAGCTGTGGCTTTAACCTCAGCCCTGAGGAGACTTAGCTGGGGGACAGGGGACAGGTCCCCACAGTTCCTCTGAGCCTCACTCTTGTCCGTCTCTAAATACAATGGAATTAAGATTGGGCTTTGGGAACTAGGTGATCTATAAAATGCCTTCACTGGGAACTGTTAAAAATTTATGCCCAGCTGAACTTCGAGAGAAGGACAGTGTGATACAAGATTCCATTAGAACTTTGGCTCCAAAAACTACATGTCATTTTCACGGAGACTCCTTAGTGGTGAGAAAGATAAAATAGATTATTTATAGATCCTTCACTATAAGGCTGCATTAAAAGTTACCCAAGCTCTTATAAGGCAGTGTTCATAAGTTTGGAGGATCTAATACACACACACACACACACAGGCACACACACATTTTCATATAACTTTGGGCAAGTTTGTGGAAAGGCAGCTGACCACTTGTAGAACCTTTGTTAAGAGTGCCTGTTCAAAGATGAATAAGAAAGTGTGCTGGCCGTAAGACACTCTCTTTCTTTCTTTCTTTCTTTCTTTCTTTCTTTCTTGATTTTATTTATTTATTTGACAGAGAGAGAGAGAGAGAGATCACAAGTGGGCAGAGAGGCAGGAACAGAGAGAGGAGAAAGCAGGCTCCCTGCCGAGCAGAGAGCCTGATGCGGGGCTCGATCCCAGGACCCTGAGATCATGACCTGAGCTGAAGGCAGAGGCTTTAACCCACTCAGCCACCCAGGCGCCCTGACACTCTCCTTTCAGTTAGGGCAAATTGTTACTCCAGGTCTCTGCCTTTGGACTGGACTCAATCGAATTCAGTTTCTTCTCTTCAGTGATATAGTGTAGGATGTGAGAAAGGAGGAAGTAAAGGAAGTATGTAACTTGTTCTTACTCTCAGCTTTCAGAGCTGCCCAGAAGGTAACTTGGCCAAGTTACTGAGCCTCAGCTTTTTCATCTCCAAAACGGGGATAACTGTATTTATGTCATAGGGTTATTGATAAAATTACCCAGGGGGCAACTAGGATGAGGAGCTGAGGAATTCTTGCAGGAATTTAAGAGGGTACCAAACACTCAGTAATCAAGATAACTAATATTTGAATGCAATAATTTAAAATTTAAATTAATGTAAATAATCTATGGTAAACAAAATGTCACAATTTTAAGGAAAGGCAAGATTAGAATCACTGGTTTTCCTTTTACCCTGCATTCCAATATGGTGGGCAGAGCACTATGACCGATCCTAAGAATTCGCTGGCTACAAAATTACCGGATGTGGCTAATCTAATCCAATTTTTATCTGGACCCTTAATCTTGTCTAAAGCACATGGGTCTCTAGCCTCCCTGGCACATGACTAGGGCCGAGCTAAACTCCTCTAAAGGCCCACAGCTTTGTGACTGAGGGTCTGTCCTCCAGGATAAGCCTCCCACCTTCTTCAGCTGCTTTTCATAGGACATAGTGTCAAAGCAAGAGGTCATAAGGTTGGCTAATGTCCAACCTAAAGTTGGATCCTAGAACTCAGCCACTTTGTTGTGATCTGAGGAGATCCAGGACAGATCTGAGGGTCGGGGGGTGGGTGGGGAGGAAAGAAATAGCCAGACTTGTCTTCTCCTCCCTTGCAAAGCTTAAAAGCTTGCTTAGAGAAGCCAAGTCTTGGAGACGGTGCAACTAATGAGTTTTTTCTTCCCGTGCTACCTTAGTGACATACCTAGACAGTCATATACAGGTAATTATGATCTGAAGTGAGTGTGAATTATGATTCTCGATGATATGTTCTTGTGATTTGTTGCAATATAAATAATGGTGATTTATGGTGGCTTCACCAACTGCTCTGCTGGTGATGGATCATAATAGTAGATCATGATAATTATGAACTCAGCACAGAGCTGTTTTCCCCTTGTAACATGGCCGGCGAGGCTGCTGAACATCACAGCCTGTCTGCTGGATGCTGGATTGTGTTCAAGGGGGGTGCTTTCGTCTTTCATGTAATTCACAGCGGTTCGTCTCTAATAATTGTCCAGGTGGTTGTAGTGTTACAGGCTGATGGCATTTGACTTGTAGATTTTTATTCTAGATGCAAATGAAAATTCCAGAGTGTGTCATTCTTGGACCAGAGGAATGAACAGGGAAATGCAGAAGGTTGGGAGCGAAGAGGGTGGTTGGGGGGGGGGCAGGTGACAGAATCCAGATCCCTCTCCTCCCCTTTCTGCAGGAGCCCCCTCTCTGACTCAGGCCTGGGCTATGTCATGCAGACTGTGTCACCGTGTTTATTAATTTTTCTGATTTACATGGAAGAACTTTTTCTCCAAAGACCACGTGATACCTGTCATTAGGACTCCGCTTTCAGCATCTCTGAGCTACAAAAACTGCTTCATTTAGAACAATCAGTTCCCAAACAGAGAGCAAGAATGCCAGATCCAGGGGTGCTGTGAAAAAAAAAAGAGTACTTGTACTCAGCTAACTTTGGAAAAGGCCAGGGTAATACAAATGAAAAATTTGTACAGACATCCATCGACAGAAGATACATTTTTTTAAAGATTTTTAGAAATTTATTTGACTGAGAGAGAGAGAGAGATCACAAGCAGGCAGAGAGGCAGGCAGAGAGAGAGGGGGAAGCAGGCTCCCCACTGAGCAGAGAGCCCAATGGGGGGCTCAATCCCCGGACCCTGAGATCATGACCTGAACCGAAGGCAGAGGCTTTAACCCGCTGAGCCACCCAGGTGCCCCAGAAGATACATTTAAAAAAAAATTTTAATTTTAATTTATTCCTTAAGTAATTTCTATACCCCATGTGGAGCTCGAACTCCCAACCCCAAGATCTAGTGTTGCATGCTCAGCGGACTGAGCCAGCCAGGCACCTCATAAAAGACACATTTTCAAAAAATTAAATGAAACCATGTTCTTTCCTTCAGGACTTCTTAGAGACTTTGGTAATGGGCATAGTTGAATATTTATGGAAAACACATGGCACATGAGAGCCCCTTAGCTATGATCAGTCCCAACCTCTGTGTGGTGGATAAAGATGGCTATCAATTCTTCACCAATCCTCCCATTACCAGGTAGAGTCTACTTTCCCTACCCTTGAATCTGGGATGGCCCTGGTACTTGTTTTAACCAACAGGATGTGGCAGAGGCGATAGAGTAACGGGGGCTACGCTTACAAGATCTGAAGCTCCCATCTCTTTTACTAGGAACACCCCTTGCAACCCAACCACCATGCTGATGATGTTCAAGCAGCCTCAAGGAAACACCGATGTGGATGGACGGGCACTTAGCTAGCCATGGGATTGAGGCTACTTTGAACTCTGTAGCCCATTCAGCACCCCGCCAATACCATGGGAAGTGGAAGAAACTTCTACTTAATCAACAGAATTGGGAGAAATAATAAGTTGTTGCTATTATAAGACATTGAATTTTGAGGTGGTTTATTATACACAAGAAATAACTGAAACATTCTGCCTCTTCTTCCTTATTTTTTTTAATGACACACTATTCATTTCTTTTGCAGAATTTTGCACGACTTGTTTACTTGTTTAGTTTTCTTCCCTTCTGTAAGGTCTCAGAGCACAGAATCTGTATTTATTGTGTTTGCCTTTGTATATATCCCCATCTAGCACGGTGACTGGCATAGACTTGACCTTCACTAAAGCACATTGAATGAATAAGCATCTTTTGGGAGACAGTTTCAAAAACAGTAGTCTAGTATATAGACAGAATTAGGGGATGACTAACTATATAACAGAAGGATCTTTTGCTAAAGCAGAGATTAACAAAGGCTCCCTTAAATATTGAGACTGCATGCTACATCAAAAATAGGATTCAATGTGGAAAGCCCCAAATTACTGAAAATTCACTAGAAACATGAACCTGACCTAGAGACAATCATGTAGCATTCACATCAGAAACACCAAAATTCCAACTCATGTGCCTCCCTTGTCATCCCTTCTCAGGGGAAACAATGGTCTGAGCTTGTTGAGTATCACTGCCAAGATGTTTTTATTCTTTTAGTAGATAGGCATATATATGGAAAAATACAGAATAAACACTAGATATTGTATTACACGCATCTAATCCACTTGTGCTTTTGTTTCATTTACTCTTAGGTTTTGAAAGTTATGCACCTTAGTGTATGTATGTCTAGTTTTTTTCCTTTTAACTGAGGTAAATTCTTCCGTTTTATTTATTTATTTTTTTAAAAGATTTTATTTATTTATTTGACAGAGAGAGAGAGAGATCACAAGGAGGCAGAGAGGCAGGCAGAGAGAGAGGGGGAAGCAGGCTCCCCGCTGAGCAGAGAGCCCAATGTGAGGCTCAATCCCAGGACCCTGAGAACATGACCCAAGCCGAAGGCAGAGGCTTAACCCACTGAGCCACCCAGGTGCCCCGATTCTTCCGTTTTATGACTAAACATCCGTCTATCGTTCACTCTGCTATTGATGGATAATTAAATTATTTCCTGTTTTTATTAGGTTTAACCAGGCTATCTCGGACACTTTTGTATACAGCTGTGCATGGTAAGAGTTCATCATTGCCCGTTTCCAGATGAGGAACTTGAGGCTCATAGCACTTAAGGGACTTGTCTGATCTCAGAAGGTTAATCAGGTTAGGAGCAGAATTTGAATTCAGATCATGCGTCTCATTTGCTGCACTTAGCCTCCCGGAAGGCCAACAGGGGGTGTACTGCGGAGAGGGATCTGAGAAAGGAGGTGTCATGGCCGTCTCATGACACGGAGCTGAGACTCGCTTCAGTTTCCTGCTGCCAGTCACGGAGCAAAGACGCATCAGAAAACTTGATGATGAGGAGACAGTACAGGGTCGGTGATCCCAAGTCATAGGATCAAGACCCAGCTTTGCCACTTCCAAGCCATGGGACTCGGGGCCTGTTGCTTCACTTTTCTGAATGTCACCTCCAAAATGGGGAGTCTGACACTCTAACGCTCAATAGCTCACCTTGGTTGTGAGCTTCAAGGAAGGTCATGTGCAGGGAAGAAACTCCTCCTGCCACCACTGTCCAACACGGCCCTTCCCTTGGAACTGGCTCCTTCTGTCTTTGCCAATATTTTGGTGTCTTTTTGGGCAGGGTGGGGTCAGTTAGGAGTAAGACTGTGTTCTCAGTGCCCCTCTGAAGTCTGGCCAAGGAGAAAGAGGTTTCTTATCTACGGCTTGCTCCGGTTTGGAAAGGTCAACTGTTTACCACTCACTTTGACCAGGTTTTTCCTCCTACCAGAGACAGCAACAGCTGGTAATGCCTGCCAGGAAGACTGTGTTGAGAATGATTCAGAGGCTGAAGTAGATCTGTCATCCATTATTGCTGTCTGCCATGAGTACGGGCATGAAGAGGGGTGGAGCATGTGGCGTGTGTTTACATTCCTCCTTACCTGAAGTCTCCAGAGTTCTCCTAAAATCCCGTGAGAGGGAAAAATGGGCATGTGCAGCCTTGCGGTGGTTGTTACAGAAACCATCACTCACATAAGGAATTTCTTCATCAACCCCAGGGGGACACACAGAGCACACTCTGCAGTCCTCTTGCCTATCTGCTTTCCCTCATAGAGCAGCTGACCTAGCTTCTGCTACTGAGATTCTGAATAATTGTCACCCCCTCCAAGCAGACCTTCACTGAACCTAGGGAGCAGAAAGATTCAAAAACAAAAGCAAGAAATAAAAGAGCTGTCAGAAAGAATCTACAGAGAAGCCTGAAGTTGTGTTTTCATAACTGAATAAATAACTCCTTGAGCAATAATTTGTTTGCAAGCTGTTAATTAGCAGCATAATTAATTTCTGCGGATTATAAATAACAGAGCACAAAGTGACATTCCCAGGAGAACCAATGAAAAATTACCTAAACCATTTTCAGAACCAAAAATAGTTCACAATATAACGGATTTAAATGAGCTCTAGAATCTGAATGGTGCCACTTTCTTTTTCCTATTGGTTAAAAAAAAAATAATAAAAGGAAGAAAGGAAAAAAAAAAATCCCAGAAAACTCAACAACTATGAACTTGTATCTGAAGTCAGAAATTTATTGGTGAAAAGCAGAGTTTCATTAATCACTGTGTTCCCTCTTACACCTAGCATTTCAGAAGGAAAAAAAATTGTTTATCTCGCGTCAAACAAACAGCCGAATAAGTAGATTATTCCCAATAGAAAGATTTTCCCTATACTCTAATCTCAGTGCAATCATTCACTGCTCTAAATGAGTAGTTACTTAAAATGTTAGGAAGGGATGCTAATTAGCTGAAGGAAAGCCCTGCCAAGTATTTAATTTTCAGAAAGCACAATAAAGATAGGGAAGGCCTTTCAACCTTCTATCGCCTGAAGCCATTGTTTCGTATCCCATCCTGTGCCTCAGGCCCCTTCCTAGTCGTGGCATCTGGACTGTGGGATGTTGGCTGAGTGGTACAAGTTGATCTCTAGGTTGAGAAACTTGAAGGGAAGACTATTCTCAGAGTTTGAGAAAGATCCGTATAACTTTATTTATAACCTGAAATCTTTTCCAGAAGGATTTAAGGGAACTACCAAAACCACAACATTTTTAAAAAGTGATGACCTTAGTCTAAGGAAGACCAAGGAGGATGGACGCTGGAAGGAACTGACCTAAGAGGAATGAAATGGATATTTCAGAGATAGCAGTCCACAGATGGTATGGTTCAACAGCATTTAGCTCTGAGTTTCCCATCGGCCAAGGGGAGGAGGACAATGTGGCGCTAAAGGAGGGTAGGTGAGAAACTGAGAAGCATGGCCACTAAGCAGTATGTTGATGATCAAGGCCTGGGCTCTAGAACCAGGAGAACAGTGGTTCACGTTAACCTCTTCATACACAAACTTTGTGATCTGGGCAAGCTATTTAATCTCCCTGCATCCCAGCATTCTTCTTTCTTAAAAAAGAAAACAACCACTATTTTATCTGAAAAGTTTTCAACCCACAAGAAGTCGTAGGAAGAGTATAGAGAGCTCTCTTGCACGCTTCCCCCAGCTTCCCCCAGTGATAATATATTGATTGGATTCAATGATCACTACCATGAAACAGACATCAATACCACACCATCAACCGAATTACAGGCCATATTCGGATTTTACCAGTCCCAGATTTTGCTTTTTTAAAAAAAATATGTAAAATAATAATAATACAATAAATGATGATGATGATATGAAACCACAGGGTTTTTGTAAAAACTACATAGTATAACACATGTGACTCACTTAACTGGCCACATAATAGGCACTCAATAAATGGTAGTTACCACCTTCCTCTTCATTACTATATAGGACTTAATGAGAAGGTCATTAGCCACAGCAGCTACATAATGTTTCTGAGACACCAAGTGGGTCTACTCTTTGGCTGTCAATGCTGACTTCAGTGGGAAGACATCTGTTTGCTCAAGTAGGACAAGGCTCTAACCAGAAAGAGGGTCCATTTAAGATGGAGGAAATGCAGACTGGCACATTGACTCAGGGTTCTGGTGACAAGATGAAAAGAATAGAAGGATCTTCATTCCTGTTTCAGACAGTGGGTTTATTTTCTGCTTCCCTAGCCACCCAGAAAGTAAGAGCTCCTTTCTCATCCCTCAGATATAAAAAGAACAAAATGCCTAATTATAGATGGTGCTTTTCTAAGATCTGAGCCAATGTTGCAGAGGAAGCAGGTATGAGTTTGCAGTTTTATTGTTGGCCCCTGTGTGTGTTTGAATGTTTCTGCAGATGCTTGTGCTATTCCATTCAATTCCATTTGACAGAGCTAAGCTCTTATTATATATGGGCATTTCACAGGGCTTGCTAGGCACTGCAGGAAGTGTAAGATTGAAAAAGAGATGACTTTTACCCCCAAGGAGCTTATAATCTAGTGAGGATCTGATGGACACGCACCTCAATATTATTTCTCACTGTATTTCTGTATTGCTAGCTATTTTATTCAACTCTTGAGTAATACTGTATCGGGCTCAGTAAGCTGACTATAAAAGGAATATCTACTTTAGATGTTGCCCTGAAGCTTCTAATATTTTGGGAGGAAAATGGAAGCAAATATTTATCACAATGTATTTGCAATATTTATTGAGCACATACTATGTGCTAGGTAATTTTCTAGGTGTTAGGGGTTCAGCAATGAACAAGACAGCATTTCTGCTCTCGTGGAGTCTATCCTCCCCTAGAAGAGGAATATGGGAAATTAGGTCAACCGGCGATGAAAACAGACTGAAGAGTAACTGGTAGGGGGAGGGACAGGATGCTATTGGCAGATAATGACAAAGGAAGCCCTCTCTGCAGAGGCAGCATTTGACCTGACGCCGGCACAATGGGGAGGAGGCTGTTGCATGAAGTTGCGGGACAGGTGGGAAAACGTGACACAGAGAGGGACCTATAAATGCAAAGACCCAAGCGCAACCCTGTGTGATATGATGATAATGCTTCATGTGATGTAGGTACGTCATGCTTATGTGCTGACTGACGGAAGTGCCAATGAGCTTGTTGAGAAGGTCGGAGACCAAAGGTGGTTCTTAGGAAGAAGTAGAGATTAAGCTTGGCCTTGAAGATGAAATCTCCTGGATAGATGGACTTGCCCTGGGATATGCCATGAACAAAAGCCCTTCTTATTTGGGAGAATGTCAAAAGGGGTTAGAAAATTGGTGGGCACAATTATGGGGGCTAAAAAGCATCTATTACCACGATCACGATGATAATGACAATGATGACTTATTATAGGAATTATTGCTACTCGTTGCTTATTATTCTTAATATTAAAGCACTTAACAATTTCAACATTTATTGAAATTTGACCATGTGCCAATGACTGTGATAAATATTGTACCTTGATCACCTCGTTATTGTCCACATTTTGTTTTACAGTTGAAGAAATTGAGGATCAGAGAAGTTAAGTAACTTGCCCAAGGTCACATAATTAAGTGACAGAGTCAGGACATGAACCCACATCTGTCTGACTCCAAAGATCACGCCACATTATATGAAAATATAGTTTTTGAATATGTGCTGTTGAATGTGTTTCCCCAGGTCATTCTGTCTGAGATCCCAGAGGAACTGGCAAATGCTAACTAAGGTCTATGGAACAGTGAAAGAATACAGTGCCTATTACTTAGATGACTTTAGTATCATCACCAGTGACCATGATGTAATTTCATATTTATGCCATTATCTTGCCCAGTGTCAGCGGTGGTGATAGTAGTAATGGGATATGTCAGGGAAGGTTAAATGGTATCTGGCAGAGGACATAGGTTGTTCTGAGCTTCTCATTTTCTTACTTGGCTCCTTGTGTGATAAGGGTATTGCTTGGCTATGGTCAGAAAGCTCAGTACTTAACACTGATACACTATGGTCCTGGAGAGAGTTTTTCTGTGCCAAGCAAATGGTTCTTATACACGGCTGAGGTTGTCAACTGATAAAGCATGGCAGATGCCTTTAAGAGTGCCATGGTTTCTGGGCACAGATCCAAAGTCATAATGCTAAAGGAAAGTGTCTGATTAGAGCAGAGGGGCAAGAATAGCAAGACTGTGGCTTTCGTCACACTGCACCCATGACCCAGTTAACGCCACTTAGCCCATGGCCGCAGTCATAGTTGTGATCCTGGCACTTTATCATGTATACCTGTACTGTTGTCCACAAAGGACACTGATCAAGAGAATAACTGATTCAGCACACTCACAAGACCTGAATTCTGTTCCAAAATAACATGTGCAAAGCTGCAAGCACAATGCCTCAATGAACATGGCACAAATGCACTCAATAAATTGAATTTCTTGTCCTTTTCCAACGCTCTCCCTACTCCACCCTCCCTGGCTCTGGTGCTTACTTCTTTTGTGCTATTAGACAACTCATTTCCCCCTCTGAACCGTTCCTTTATCATCTCTAGATAAAGGTTGGTCAGGGAGGTAAATTGTGTTAATTTCACATGCCAACTTGTATGAGCTTTTAAGGAGCATTGAATAAAGGAACATTTTAGAGCTATGTCCAGGTTCAAAAGGAAAGAGTTCTGTGATTGATTGGTAATGTCTTCTATAGACCAGGCAAAAAGAGTGTGTGTATGTACACACATGCTTTGTATTGTCCTTGTTAGTTTCTAACTTTCCGGCATATTTAATGTTAAATTAAATATGGTCAAATTACATATCTGATTCTGTCTCAGCAACTCATCATTGCAGGAAACCTATCTATACTGTTCTATTGGGAGCAGATCAGTAAAATCATCCTTGTCTTTCAGAATAGCATGTTGTTATAACAACCTGAATGAAAGAAAAATGCAACGCCTGTAGAGAGCTGTGGGAGGGAGTAGGCCAGGCTCTCAGAGTCATCTCAAGCCCTTTTCTTCTGGGACTCTGGTTTTCTGGCAGCTGTGAGGACCACAAAGGCATTCTACCTTCTAGGAATGTCGTGGAAAAGCACATGAGTAAAGAAAGATCTGGTCTTTTGCCTGATATGGTGGATGAGATACCCCCACCAGGGATAAAAGTTGTGAACAGCATGGGAGGTACAGAAAAGGTGGGTGGAGGGTGACCTTCATGAGGCTCTAACTCCCTCCCCACCCTTGACTCGCAGCCTGGGCAGCACGGTCCTGCCCTGACTCAATATTATTTTAAAGTTGCAACCTCTTCATCTTTTTCAGTTCACATTTTCCATTATGTTTTTCCCATTTGGAGTGAACACAACTTCCTCTTCTCCACTGGACTTTTTTTTGGGTTCTCAGTTCTTCCTAGAAATGCTATGTGTAAGTGTGGAGTGGGGCAGGGGTGTGGTTATAGGCTTCTGGGTAAGTCAACCCTCTTTTTCATCCTTCTCCAGGCCATGTTCCCTTGTCTGAGGGTAAAAGTCTGGACTCATAAAGACCTTCTTAGAGTATTACAGAGTATTAAAGATAGTAACCACGATATACATAATGTCACATATCTGTGTATACACAGATGTGTTTCATATATGTTGCAGATTTTCCTAAAAGAGAATTTATCTTGTGGTTTTGTAGATTGCACCTTGGGCGTGATCCACTTAATAATACAAAAGACAACTCAGTAGAGTTATTTATAGAAGATTTACAGAAGAGGGAATGGAAATGGCTAATAAGCATATGAAAAGATGCTTAACCTCTCCCTACTAATCAGCAACATTTTTTTTTTAAGTAGGCTCCACACCCAAGGTGGGGCTTGAATTCACCACAAGATCCAGAGTTGCCTGCTCTATTGACTGAAACAGCCAGCCACCCCCTGCAATGTTTCTAATAAAAGATACAATGCAAACATTTAAAGTATATTATCACCCAGTGCTGGTGATGGGCTGGTGATGCACTCACATTCCAAACTCCTTTCCTCTACATCCCAGTCTGTATTCCTTTTGCTGCAGTCAGCATCCATCTTGTTGCAGTTAATCTTGTGGGTCATTCATTTCTAGGGGTTTGAGCCTTGGCAGTATTACCAATTTGATGTTTTTGCCATCTATCATTAATTTTTATCACTGAAAAAGGCCAAAGGCAGCATCAGGGACTTTTGGGTTCTCTTATTATTACTTCTCCTCCTATCCATTATGTGGCAAAGACCCTCTTCATGGGAAAAATTGATCATCTTAGCCAACACTTTCTTTTGAGGAATATGAAGTGGCCAGTAGGGAGTCTCAACTTTATATTCAATGGAACAATTGTGTCCTTTGTGGAAGAAAGCATTTCCTCCTAGAGTATGAAGACCCCCCACCCCCCCAATCAGCAAAGTCCAGAATTTTGGAAATAAAAAGGGAATACTTTTTAGGTGATTTATTATTAGTTGAGATAGTCAGAGGAACCACTAGTCCTTCCATTCGGGACTAGTGAGGACCTGCTTCCTTATACTCTGACTTTAAGAGAAATGACACCATAATATTGGTCTCTGATTTGCTCAGAGCATATATTACAGGCTACAGGATAGTGTAGTCTCTCAAGATATTATCTCCAATAGTGAGGTCAGTAGGTCACTCGATCATTTTGGAAGACCAACTATTTATGGATGAAGGGGTACATGGAAAGATAAGTAAACCCTACGAACATTAGAAACTGCCTTATTTCTTTTGCTATAAAATGAAGAGATAGTGTTTTATGTGATACCATGATCTCAAACAAAGCATTTAGTGATTTCATCCCTGCTGGGACTACCAGACATGGTGAACAAGGAATACAAAACGTTATAGAGAATTCCATTAAGGACAAATTCTGTCACTTCACAAAGGAAGGGTTCCAGTATAATCAGCTGCTGCCAGATAGTAGTCTGGTCCTCTGATAATGATGCAGGATTCAAGACTCTGGTGCACTAAACAGTGTAGTAACCAGAATTAATTTTGCTATTAAACCTGTGTATTACATCTTTCTTTGCCACCATGACCACATTGTCCATGAACCTATTCACTAGAGTGTCTGGACAGTGTCGACAGACATCCACAAGGGTATAATTTGCAACATGATTATTGAGAACTTCCTACATAGTGAGGCCCTTTTCTGAGCACTCTCACATGGGACCAAGTACTCTCTTATGCTGAGCTCATTTGGAGTTCTTTCATTAAAACCTTGTTACCAATCATCTAATCTTATGCTTTCCAAATGCCTGGACCTTGCATTACAAGACTAACTGCTTAAATCCTACCTACTGGAAAATTCTTCCTTTCTGCATTGTCCTTCAAGGCCAATCTTGAGGGAGGCTGAAATGGCACAGCAATTCATTTCCCACTGGCACCATAAATCAGGCTTAATTTTCCTTCCCATTCAATTGATCTCAAGGAATTAGGAGTTTTAGGACTGCAGTGTGGCAAGAGTGACTATGCTTGGAGTATGAGGCTCTGGTAAATAACTTACATCTTAATGATGTGCTCAAGCCTAATTCTGTTTATATCATATCTCCTTGATGATGGACTGATGCTTGGCCTGCCTGAATATATGGTTTGGTGGGTCAGACAACTTCCATTTCATGATAAACTGTTCAAAAACAGTTCAGTTTCATGGATTCTTGGCATACAGGTACATTGAGAAACAGGTGCTTCTTAAAAGGAAAAAAAGAGTATGGCTTTCCTACCAATCTTGAAGGTCTGCAACTATGATTCTCCTAACACTTCTTTCCTTAAGCCTCTTATGGTGACTTGATCAATTACAAATCAAACATTCATTGGACCTGAGGTATCACAAAGGCCAACTGGCTGAGTTGGGCTAGCTGGAGAACCTTCTCTTGCTCTGAACTCCCTCTAAATTGGCAGTCTTATGGTTACTTAATAATTACTTCTGGTATTTTCTGCTAATAGGAATAGAGAAAAATGCATGAGATGATCAATATCTGCACACTAGGTGCCAGAGGCTGTATTGATTTGCTTCACTGAGAAGACTACATCTGGACTAGTAGCTACAATTGAAGTTAAACCTAATTAAACTTAGAATAAGCCATTGTAATTCTCCAAGATCCATCCATCTTCTGCACCGATTAAATAGGCAAACAAAATGGGATTGTGATAGGGTTGATTTTCCAAGACTTGGTTGGTAGCAATGCTCTTTTTATTCTTATAGGAATTATTATTGTTTTTGATTTACTGTTTTCATATGGAGGAAAGCTCCAGGAGTTTCCCTTTGACCAAACTCAGGAACTAAGGAAATAACCAATATGGGTTCCCATATCCACTGAACCACTGTTAGATGGCTCAGGCCTAAAGTCTGCTAAAAGCTACACTTCAACCCTTGGTCTGCAGTTGTGTTGTGAGGTCCCAGGAATTAATGATAACTCAGAATAATGCAGTCTAATGATGCCATGGAGGTCTATATATGTCCTTTCTCCCACTATACACAATTGCAATGGCACAGGGCCACAGTTTCCTTTAGGGAAGACTAGGAGGAAGATTGGAAACACACACTTGTGATATTGCATGCTCTTCCCTTGAGGGTATGAAGTCTCTCTCTCTCTCTCTCTCTCTCTCTCTGTCTCTTTCTTTTTTTCTCCCAAGGAATTCTGGGTCAATTCTGAGATTCAGCCCTCAGAATTGAACCAAATGATCCTTTGTCATGCTGATAGAAGTCAAGCTTCTCTTTACCATATTGAGTCTTTCAAGATATGGATCAAGTTGGACCTAGGTTAGCTGTCTTAAGGACCCCACGATAGAGACCCTTACAGATCTAACCATTTTGATTGTCTTTTCAACTATGTGGCCTATTAGGATATTCATGCTCACCTTGCCTCTGGTGCTTGTGCCAGCCAATCAACACCACTGAAATCAGAAAGCCCTTTTCAACAGCAGCATCTTGTGCTTTCACTTCTAGCTTAGAGTGCAGCCACTCCAGTGCTTTTCAAAGACTCTGCCTCTCCTCTCTTCAATGTATTTCTCAATGCTTTGGTAAAGGAGTGTTTTTGAACCCTCTCAAAGGTGGGAGAGTGAATGGATTATAACAAATTTTCTCCAACATTCTTTTCTCCCTACATTATACCAAGGAATTACATGAATATTGACTTTATTTATAGTATGCCATCCTTGAATCAACGTTTCTTTTTTTTAAAACATCAAGTTTATTTAAAAAAATTTTTTTTAAGTTTATTTATTTGTGTGAGAGAGAGAGAGAGAGAAACAGAGAGAGAGAGAGAGAGAGAGAGAGAGAGAGAGATCACAGAAGGGGAGGAAGAAGGAGAAGCAGACTTCCTGCTGAGCAGGGAGCCTGACGTGGGGTTCTATCCCAGGACCCTGAGATCATGACCTGAGCCAAAGGCAGATGCTTAACTAACTGAGCCACCCGGGTGCCCCAAGCCAAGATTTCTATCAACCATTTAGAAGCACTCCCAGCTGCTTGGGCGAACCCATTGATTTTATTTATTTTTTAAAAATGTTATTATTTTTTTTTTATTACTTTGGTGAAAACCTTGTATTCTTCATGGTTCAAGCTTGTTTTGAGAAGGTGCAACATTTTTATGGTTTGAAATAATTTATGGTTTGAAATAGACTTTTTATTTAGACAGCAGTATTAAAAGATGGAGGGATAAACTAGTTACTTTACCAAAGTGAAATGAAGCAGTCAAGTTAAACGTTAAATCACAGGTATTCCCTACCACGTCAAAACCAACTTTCCCATACTCAGTACTGGAGGCAAGAACCCCAACAAGGAATTGCCTCAGGTCAGGAAAGGGACAGAACTCAACTAGGGGACAAAGGGCTTTTAAATTTCCACAGCCTGATTCTACCCATTTGCTAAACTCCCCTAGAAAACAAGGTAGATAAATTACAGCATTGTACAGGTCTCCTACTTGTGTTTTCCTAAACATCTCACACAGCAAAATTGCTACCCTGAATATAAGGTATTCAATGTGGGGTCAGACAAGCAAATACTAGATCAATTTCTCAGGATTGTGGAGCACTCCCTTCTGAACAATCTAGGAACCCAATCTCCATTTGGAACATTCCTTGTGATCCCTATAGACCAAGAGCCCAAAGGCACAATTTAGAGGGATGAAACAAAACAAAAAGCCCATGGAAAGAATCTTGCTTAAAGGGAAGTGACTTCAGGCTATAGGTTAAGCACACTGTCAAGGGCTGAGTCAATGTCTTCAGTGTGAAGTTCTACTCTGCCCTTCTCAGGGTTATCAGAAAAGCTTCAGTCCTGGTTAGCAGATCTACTGTCACATGTTTCAAGTATCCAAGAGATTTAATCAAGACTGTACTGTAGATTGAATCCATTTCCTGGTTTGCAATGTGGAGAAAATGACTACCCATCACTGAATGCCAGCAATTGCAGCATCAGCACAGTGTATTGGCATACAAGGTCAGCTCACAAAGCACCTCCCTTTCCCTAGTCCAGGCAAACTGGTAATGGTGGCACCAGGGTTTACTAAGCTGTGCCTAAGTACAGGGATTGGGGGTTGCCCATGGTGGTCTTGATATAAAGCCTGGATGTCCTGCCATTTCTTCTGGAGCAATGACACCGGGAAATTAACAGCTAAGTGGATGTTGTACACGAGCTCATCATCTGTCACCTTCATGTGGCCAACAGCCACTGCCAGACACAACACCTTCTTCATCTGGAATTTGATCATGGACTTCCCTGCATCTACTTTGGCCACCATATTCTCACTGTGGGTCAACAACGAAGGGAACTGGCCAGGCTTATTCAGGCCTGAGCCCAGTATTCATGGGATCTGCTTGAACAGAGATTCTGAAGCCAAAAAGGCATCCTACTTCTCAGCCAGCTTCTGACCTCACGTTTTATTCTTGCTGAGTTTCTTCAGTGCCTCAACGTCCTCATGGGGAACTTCCATAGCGTTGGCCTCATCACAGTGCTGCTGGTCTCCCAAAACACATATGGAAAACTTGGGGTGGGGAGTGGACTTAAGCCTGACAGTGCCCAAAAAATATTTGTTCTTCTGAGGATCATCATTCTTCAAGCCGATCCGTAGCTCCACCATCTCCAAAAACTTTGGGCACTTGTCTTGGTTCCTGTGCAGGACTTCCCTCACTGCCTTGTACAGGGTGTCATGGGTGACTTTGCTGTTCATGGTACCCCCTGCCACAATAAGTGGAATCAGTTGTGAGCCAACTGATTTTTAGAATCTCTGGTACATAAAGTCATAGCACTAAATCCAGCTTCATTCAGAATTATATTACTCTCTCTTTAATCTACGATCTTCTCACATATATTCCCCAAGTTTTGATGACATAATTTAGCAAAATCTTATAGTTCTTTGCATGTGCCCCTTCTTTTCTGGTTTTACTCTATAACTGATGCCCCAGGGCATGTTAAGATCTGACTGCGATTTTAGGCCTGGAGCCACTGAGAGGTAGTACATTGAGGCAAGGGGATAATTGGTATTTCGTGATGATTACTACCTTAGATGATGTCTTTATTGAATCAATAAAGTTCTAGTGGACAGGGTCAGCTGTAACAGATAAAGAAGAGCTGCTTCTTCCACTGGCAACAGACAGTCAGATTTGGAAGATCAAATGTCCTCAGAATCATTCAAATCCTCTCAAATGTCACCACTTTTATTCTCAACATCCTATTCTTTCCTAGTCAGTGCTCTAACATATACATAATAGATCCAATGAGGCTGTTTATTCAACCTATGTTGAATTTTGAGCAGCCCGCAGAATTAGATTCGGCATCTTATTTTTATAGCCACCTTCTTTTAGGGCAGTCATAGAGACTCTGATTCTCTGACTATGTCTTGAATAGAGAATTTAAATCTTCACCTTGTCATTTTATTTTTTAAGCTTGCCAGTACAGTGGGAAATAGCCAATTATTTTTGTTATCTATTGCTGTGCAACAAATCACTTCAACACTTAGTGACTTAAAGCAATAACCCAGTCATTATCTCTCACCATTTTGGAGACTGATGATATTTAACAGTGACTGGTGAGATGACAAGCATTGGAGGGTCACCAGGGCCTGGGACATTCAAGACATGGCAAAAATGCTTGGTAGTTGATACTGGATGTTGGTTAGACATTTGGCTGGGATTACCAACTAAGGATATCTTGGTTCTCCTCTCTGTAGCCTGTCTTCATGGTTCCTTGGGCTTCCCCACAGCTGAATCCCAAAAGGGAGTGTTCTAAGAGATAAAGGTAGCTACTGCAGATCTAAGGCCCAGCCTCTGAAGTTCACAGGATTAATTTTGCTATATTTTTATTCATTGAATAAAATAACAGGGATGGCCTATGTTCAAGGGAGAGGGAGGGAACAGAAGGATGAGTGACAAAAAATTTGTGACCATCTTAATCCCCCATACCAATCCACTTCCCATATAGAAGCAGCCATTTAGTCCTCTCAGGCCTACAAGAGTTCTGTCATGAAATGCTAACTAAATCTGCATTGATTTCTAACCATAATCAATCTCACATTCCCATCTTCTCAAAGATTGATTGCCTATAATCACTTACTGTATTACTTAGGATCCTTAATTGCAGACCAAATAATGCACTCTAACTAGTTTAAGCAGAAAAGGATTTATTATAGGCCACGAAGTCACTTACAAGAACGTCTAGGAGGGCCAGAGAAACAAAATTGAATGCTCTGCAAGAAGGAGCAAATAAGCCAAGAGAAAAACCCAGTCACCCATGGGACACTTCCAGTGGAAACCTTGATGCTGCTTACACTTGCCACTCAGAATCTAGGGATTAGAGACTAGAGCCAGAGCCCTACAGTGGCAGAAGAATGAAACAACTCTGCCAGTGAGTTTGCAGGAAGACCTTACAGCTGAGGTCTCATGGATCTCACCTCTGCTTTCCAAATGAGCACATGTGGAGGTCTAGCTGCAAAGATACCTTGGAAATATGATCTTGTTTTGAATCCTCTAGATCAGGGTTCCTAAGTTTGATATTATTGACTTTTTAGGCCAGATGCTTTGTTGGGGGATAGGGAACACCTTGTGCATTGTGGGATGTTTAGCAACATCGTTGGCCGTTATCCACCAGAGGCCAGTAACACTGGTCTGTACCTCCTCACTCTTCTTCAGGTCGTGATAGTCAAAAACCTTTCTGTCATTGCCAAATGTCCCTGAGGTGGGGGGGGGGGGCAAAACTGCCTCCTGTTGAGAAGAATACTCTTGGGATTATTAAGGCTTGACAGAGGGGAGTAGGAATAGGACTGAGTAAACTGCCACAAAATAGATTAATGGGAGGTTAGTGTAGGAGAAAAAGAAATTCCATGTTATCTCAAGGATCAGTGATACAAATACAAATGTCATTTTAGATATACTCATACCTGTTACCAGAACAGAATGAAAAGACCCCACTAGGTTGTGGTAAATGAGATTGAGGTAAATGCCAGGCCATGTTTTTCAATGATGTCAACAATTAGAGTTTAGACTAAGAAAAGCTCTTTGAGCCTGGTTGCCCTTATATCAAACTCACTTTAGAGCCCCCGTGCTTGAGGTTCTGCCAACTGCGCAGGACGGTTCTAACTGCCCACGAGAGGGCAGAGTGCCATTAAACTGTCTGCCTTTCTCACCATGAGACTATCTTGAAAAACCTAAGATGACTCCATTAATGTGATATTAACATCTGTGCCAGCTGACTGTTCTCCACATTCTATTCCTCACAGGACTTTTATTCCTTGAATCCAGTTCTGCTGGGGGGTTCTTTTTTAACAAGTGGTAATAGGAAACTGCTAGGCTAGAGCAGGGAGGGAAGGGTGTCTACATTATTGTGGATAAGGAGGTTTTATTCTGTGCAGCTATAAGGATATCAGTCTCATGGGAAATTGCTTTTGATACAGAATCCCTGGAGAGACAGACGTGGAAGAAACAGTAATGTTATGTTGTGTGACAGCAGATGGTGAGGATGCAATTGGTCAGCCAGCTCTAATCTTTACGTTAGAACAAGTATGGTGATAGGGAAGAAAATCGACTTAACAGGTTTTAATCGACTTGTTCCTGATACATTGGTTGGTGCTGACATTATTTATTAAGCACTTACTGAGAGCTCAGTCAGTCCTAGGAAAGAGAAAAAAGTAGAAGACACTGACTTGCCATTAACAACCATCATCAATTATTCATCACTGTTTCCATGTAGTGAGAACTCACAACATGTCAAACATTGGTGGAACTGCTTTACATGTCTTACCTCATTAAATGTTTGAGATAACCTTATTAGGGATATACTTTTATTATTTCTCTTTTGCTTGGTAAGGTGTTGTGATCAAAGTCCCATAACTGAGCTACACTTTGAAATTGGTATATGTACCTAACCACTATGTTTACTGCATATGGAAGCCAAAAGAATCTAAACGCTCTTTAATCCTTAGGTAGTAGTTCCATAGTTTCCAGGCCTATTCCTACTAACTTCAAGTCCAGCACGAAGAGAGAGGCCTCTCAATAACCCTATTTTTCCCAATCGTCCCCACAAAACCCCAATACTGAGTTACCTTGGATTGATTTCAGCCCTCTCTTGAACAAACCACTAGAGGGAAGGGGTCAGATTACAGTATTTGGCCAAGTCCAATGGTGAACTGAGTTTTTGCCCTCATCTAGCATCACTGAGCATGAATAAGGCAGTATAAATTGGAGCTAGTCTGGACTCCACTTTCCCTGATTCTGGAAGTCACTGGGGTTTCAGTGGAGAGCTGAACTTCCCCCTCCAACCCACAGTGAAGAGCTCCAAAGAGGCAATATAAAGCAGGCAACTCAGCATTCTGCTTTCTGCACTCCTCTTCTGAGTTGCCACCCCCATTTGGCAACAACAGGTAGAAAGGGTGACGAAAGGTGGAGCTAACTGACACTTGACTCCTCACCCTTCATGACTAGGGACAGGTGGGGTGCTGAATTTCCACCCCTACCCTGCAGCAACAAAATGATATGTTAGCCCTCTGCCTTGTAGCCTTCACCCTTCACCACATCAATAGGGGGCTGAGCGCATGCTCCCACTTTACGATAATGAGTTGGTTTGAGTTGGTGCCCCACTTTGCAGGAAAGATGTCGATGGGCTGAGGATGGAGCTGAACTTCTACCCCATCTATCTGCAACAAGGTGTGATGGTGTGATGGGAGTCATTGCTCCACTCTTTGGAGGTGATGTCAGTGGAGTCTGGCAGGAAGCTGAGCACACACACTCTGAGCAAACACACACAACTTTAAAAAAGAAGGACTTCCTGCTTAAAAAGAGAAGATTAAATAGAATCCAGAGCCTCATCGTATATCCAAAATGTCCAGGATGCAATAAAAAAAAAAAAATCACTCATCAAACCAAGAAATGGGAAAGTCACAAGTTGAATGAGAAAAGATAATCAGAGATGCCAACATCATGATTACTCAGAATTATCTGACAAGGATTTTAAAGTGGCCATCTTAAAAATGCTTCAACAAGCAATGATGAATTATTTTAAAACTCAAATGAAAAAGTACAAAATCTCAGCAAAAGAAAAAGGTTATAAAAAAGATCAAAGTGGAAGGTCTAGAACTTAAAAAATAAAATAACTGAAATAGAAAAATTCACCGAATGAGCTCAATGGTAGAGCAAGAGATGACAGAGGATAGAATCAGTAAACTCGAAGATAGACCAATAAAGTTTACCCTATTTAAGCAACAGAAAACTATGTCTCTTCATGTCTTCTATCCATTTTTTTAAACAGAACTATTTGGTTTTTGGGTGTCAAGTTTTAAAAGTTCTCTATATTTGGGTACCAACCCTTCATCAGATAGGTCATTTGTGAATATCTTCTCTAATTCTGTAGGTTGCCTTTTAGTCTTGTGGATTGCTTCCTTCACTGTGCAGAAGCTTTTTATCTTGATGAAGTCCCAATAGTTCATTTTTGCTTTTGTTTCCCTTGCTTCAGACGATGTATCTAGTAAGAAGTTGCTACAGCCGATTTCAGAGTGGTTACTGCCTGTGTTCTCCTCTAGGATTGTGATGTTTTCCTGTCTCACGTTTAGCTCTTTCATCCATTTTGAATTTATTTTTGTGTATGGTATTAAGAAAGTGGTCCAGATTCATTCTTTTGTGTATTGCTGTACAGTTTTCCCAACATCAGTTGTTGAAGAGACTTTTTCCCATTTCATATTCTTTCCTGCTTTGTCAAATATTAGTTGACCATATAGCTGTGGGCCCATTTCTGGGTTTTCTATTCTGTGCCACTGACCTATGTGTCTGTTTTTGTGCCAGTACCATACTATCTTGATCACTACAGTTTTGTGATAAACAACAGTGAGAAAATAGACTAAAAGAAAAGTGGATGAAAAAAACTCAGAAACCTATGGGACAATAACAAGAGAGCTGGCATCTATGTCTTGGTATCCCAGAAGGAGAGCAAAGGGAAAGAAGTATTGACATATTCAAAGAAAAATGTCTGAAAACTTTCTAAATTTGGCCAAAGTCATAAACCTACCTAGTCAAGAAACTGAGCTAACCCCACACAGGATACATACAAACAAGGCCACACCAAGACATATCATAATTTAACTTCCAAAAATGAAACATAAAGGAGACATCTTGAAAGAAGGCACTAAGAAACTAAGCATTACTTACACACAAACACCAATTTGGATGATAGTGGATTTCTCACTTGAAGCCATGGAGGCCAAAAAGAAACAGAACAACATTTTTCAAGTATTAAGATAAATGACTGTCAACTCAGTAAATTACACATAGAGGGAGGGAAAGGGAGTTACACACAAAAAGTTCTGTTAACAGTAGAAGGGTACATGTCTACTGGGGAGATGAATACATCACCTCAAATATAGCAGATAATTAAAGCCATTTTCCGCATCAACTGAAATATTTTTGCTTCTTTTGTGATTATGACTCTATTATTTTATTTTATTTTATTTTATTTTATTTTATTTTATTTTTTCAGTGTTCCAAGATTCATTGTTATGACTCTATTCTTTTAGAAAGAATATTGAATATCTCACACTGTTGACAAGTCTTATGGCATTTAGCATTCTACTTTTTCTTCCCAATGTGTAAAATTATCTTTGCTTCTATGAGGGAGTTGTTTCTGACCCAAGCCAAGTAGGCAAGACTGAATTAAGAATGAATGTTTCTCTGTGGTACCAAATAAGGCATTTTTGGGGGATGAAATCCTTGACCTGTCTTTGCTTTGGCTGCCAGGGATTACCTTAGCAACCCATGTTTCTCTGAAAAAGAGGATGGATTGAATTGTGTCAGATACTCATGACGCTGACATCAAATTCTCACCAAGATTAGACCTGTGCCATTCAGAGGGGAGAGGTATTTGGTTTTTGAAAACACATAAAAAAGTTGGCTCATTTGATCCCCCTTAGTGTGAGGATTTTAACAGATGGGCCTAATGGGAGGAAGATAGAGTCAGAAAGCAGGTGAGGAGGAAGTCTAGAAATATTAACCAGCAGGAAGGACAGGAAGTTCTGCCATTTCAGTTCAGATTAAATCCACCCATGCCTGGATTCTCTTCCTAGAAGTTTTTAAGTACCTTTCACCTTGCCAAATTTCATTTAATAAACTTAATCTCATTTAACAGTCTTTATATTCCTTAAATAGATTGGCTACCTATGATTGCGCCCATTTCTTAGATGAGAAAATCATTGCACAAATTTTACATGGTACATGTAGCTGACATCTTGATATTTCAGTATCCTACGTACTTACCATAGACCTTTGCTATGGACTTAATCTCCATGTGACTTAAATATTTCCTTCCATTCTGCTCCCTCGCTGACAAGTGGACTCCAAATAGACTTTGCCACTCAGTGATGAGGAGGTAATTCTGTCATGACTAAATGGATCTTGCAAAGAATCATTGAGTAGAGGCCCTTTTCACTTGGGAAACCACAGCTTGAAGGCTCAAAGCTGTGAAAGATAAATTAACCTTCCTTCGGACTTTGTCCAACCTGCCAAGCAAACTGGAAGTAATTATTTTATGTGGAATGCTTATTGCCATTACAGTGGCAGGGACTTGATTTCACCATTTAGCAGACCCATCTGTTCCTTCTTTGGCAGGCACTCTGATCGCATGTCACCTGGGGCCCTGGCACTCTTGGGCCTTGATTGCAGGGCATGTCCAAGGCTAAGATGTGGGATAGATAGAGAGTGAGAAGACCTGGCTTCCACCCTCAGTCTAGCTGGGGAGATGGGAATAAGTGTGAAATGATAAATACCCTTGGAGACTTGTTATTACCAAAAGAGTTGATCGGATAGTTCATATTTCAAAAATTAGCAATAACGCACTGTGGTCAGAGCCCAGGCAAAGGTTCTACCGCTTGTTAACTCTGTGATCTTGGGCAAGTTACATAAGCTCTATGTGCCTCAATTTTCTCAATTATGAATGGGCATAACAGTGCTTACCTCACTGAGCATTGAATGCAAGTGCGTAAAGTGCTTAGCACATAATAAATATTTGGTAGATGTTAGTTTTTATGATATTATTCACAGGAGACAGAAAGCTTTGGAGTTGATCAAAAGTAGTTTTGTGTTTCCTGCTCCACTCCCACCACATTTCACAGCTGTGTCTGCCTCACTGCTCACATTGGGCTGGTCTAAGCACAGTCATCAGACCAAGGCAGAGCCAATATATTCTTCCCCCAGGGGGGCTGAGACTATAAGAAATAAAACTTAGGGAGATGGCGGCCAAGTTTCTGGCTATATGGGCCAGGGATGTCAGGATGGGAGACACCTTGAGTCCCAACTAAGGTTGTTGGTTCTTCATTTGGTGTAAAAACAAAATACAAAACAACCCAGGCATTGGTGGGAGTCTCTGAGCAAGGACATGAAACCCGATAATCAGTGTTTTAGGGAGGCCTAGATCTTCTCGATCCATCCTGGGAGGTCTGTTTCCTAGAAAATACCTGCTTTTGAAATGATGCTGAAATTTAGTGCTAACTCTAGATGTTGTAAACAATTTGCGTTCAGGGTTCAGTAACATTAGTGGTCTCCAGCTTCCAGCACATTGACGGTATTTTTTGTTTATCAGGAAGTTTCTGCAGTCCTCGTCGTGCCTTAATTACCTTTCTGATTGACTCAGTCTAATTTTTCACCCTAGATAATGACCTCTCATTTCCTTATGGGGAGAAGTTGCCAATGACTTTTATTTAGATCAGGAGCCATTTGGGGTCGGGTACCACACGGCAGCAAGGATTGAGAAGCATGTATGAACCATCCCTTAAGTTCTTGCTGAGATGGTTTTGTTGTCATGATGGAGAATATGCATGGAAAAGACACCCTCACATCTTCATAAGCACCCAACCACTTGTGACAAATGGCATTCCGCTGTGTTCCTGGAACTCTGATTTCTGACAGACATCCTAACGAGAAGGAAATGGTTCTACAATTCTTCTGACTTCTCTTTGCCAGGTAGCCTGGCCATTGTAGCTAGTCAGCTTTGGCTTGGATGCCATTTCTCTATCTCTTAATAAGCGCTGGAAGGATTAGCTGGTGGAAGGCATCAGTAAAGGGCCTGGCACAGGGTCAATGCTTGACAAATGACGGGAATTAGTGTTATTTTTAGTGATAGCTCTCCAGAATTTGCTAATTCTGTCCTTTTAGCTGGATCACAAATCTTCTTAAGCAGAGAATGATAACACGTTGGCATCTTCTGAAGTCTTGGATTATTGATCCTGGACCATTTATTTCTTCTTTTTGTGTGTGTGCTTTTAAAAGCTGGTGTGTTGGTGTGGGGGACGCCTGGGCGGCTCAGTTGGTTATCTGTCCGACTCTTGATTTCGGTTCAGGTCGCAGTCTCAGAGTTGTGAGATCTGGCTGTGTCCAGCTCTGTGCTGGGCGTGGAGCTTGCTTAAGATTCTCTCTCTTCCTTTCCATCTCCCCCACTGCTCACGCATGCTCTCTCTCTTTCTCTCAAAAACAAAACAAAACAAGAAAACCAAATAAACAAGCCAAAACCAAAAACAAACAGCTCCCCCCACCTCCCCCCAAAACCCCCCCCAAAACTGGTGTGTGTGTGTAGTTTGGCGAGTTTTTAACCCATTCACAGAATCATGCAACCATGATCACAATCAGAATTCTAACACCTCCCAGAGGCCCTTTTGCAATGATCTTTTGCCAGTCAAATCTTCCCTCCAAGCTTGGCAACCGCTCATCTGTTTTCCATCCCTAGACTTCTGCCTTTTTCCGAATGTCATATCAATGGAAACATATAAATGTAATGTTTTGAGATTTATGGGTCCATCACTGTGTTCTCAAGTCTATTCCACTTATCTGTATACTTATCCTTATGCTAGTCCCATAGGGTCATGATTACCGTCGCTTTGTAGGAAGTTTTGAAATTAGGAAATGTGAGTCCTCCTACTGGCCTCCTCTTAACCTCTTGCATTTTCATTTGAATTTTAGGATCAGCTTGTCAACTGCTGCAAAGAAGTGATCTGAGATCTTGACAGGGATTACACTGAATCTGTAGATCAACTTGGGAGTGTTGACATCTTAAAAAAATTACATCTTCCAATCTATGATCATGGAATGTCTTTCCACTTCGATTTTCTTTCATTCCTTACAATAATATTTTATAGTTTTCAGTGTATGAGTTTGGTATTTCTTTTGTTAATTTGTAAGCACTTTATTCTTTTTGATGCTGTTGTAAATGGAATTGTCTTCTTGATTCTATTTTCATAGTGCTCACCACTGATGTATGGAAATACGCTTGGTTTTTTAAAATATTCAGTTGATATCCTGTAACTTGCTCAACTCTTCTATTAGTGCTAATGATTTCTTTTTAGTGGATTTTTTATATAAAAGATTCTGTGATCTGTAAATAGAGACTTTTACTTCTTCCTTTCCATTCTGGATGCTATTTATTTCTTTTCTTGCCTAATTGTTGTGGCTAAAACCTCCAGCACCATGTCAAATAGAAATAAGTGGTAAGAACAGCCTTCCTTGCCTTTTCCTTATCCTAGAAGGGAAGTTCTCAGTCTTTCACAACCGAATATGTTGTCAGCTGTGGGTTTTGTCATAAAGTACCATTTGTCGTATTGAAGGAGCTCCCCTCTAGTTCTACTTTTCTGAAAAGCTTTGTCATGAAAGGTCATTGGGTTTGGGAAGTAAAATGCCATGGTGCTTTCTTATCAAACGTCAGCCACCTTTACTTAATTTTTGTATAAGATGTGGGGTTTAGGTTAACATCAATTTTGGGTATCTGAATGTCCGATTACTCCAATACTATTTGTTGAAGAGCCTAACCTTCCTTCATTGAGTTGCCTTTCCATCTTTGTTTAAAATATGTTTATATATGATATATACATATATATCATATATAAATATCTATATCTCTATATATCTGTATATGTTACTCCCAGTCCCAACAGGTGTTTGATTGGAATAGCATCAAATCTATAGATCGGTTTGGTGACAATTCACATCTCAGCTACACTGAGTGTTCCAATCCATTTATATGGCTTGTCTCTGCATTTAATCAGAGTTTCTTTAATTTATTACACAAGTATTTTGTAGTTCTCAGCATATAGGGTTTTCACATGCAGGTACATACTTGAACATCTCATATTTTAGAGCTATTTTAAATTGTATTGTTTTTAGTTTCAAATTTCAGTTTCCAATTTTTGATTGATAATATGTAGAAATTTGATTTTTTTGGGTAAATTTGTCTTTTTTGCTGCTAAACTCTCTTATTATTTCGAAGAACTTTCTCCTAGATTTGTTACATAGTTGTTTTTTTTAAATGGACAGACATGTTGCTTGTGAATAGGACCAGTTTAATTTCTTTTTTTCTAATCTGTATGCCTTTAATTTTGCTTGACTTACTGTACTGAGTAGGACTTTCAGTATAATATTGAATAGGAGTGGTGAGAGTCGACATCCTTGTCTGTTCTTGATCTTAGGAAAAGACATTCAGTCTTTGTCCATTATGTTGTCAGCAGTGTGTCTTTTTGGATACCCTTTATTGCATTATGGATGTTTCTCTTCCAACTTTGATGGGAATTTTTATTTGAAATGAATGTTAATCTTCCTTCTTCTCTGCATAATTTTATATGTCTATGTGTTTTTTTGTTCTTTAGTTTATTAGCATGGTAGATTTCATTAAATTATTTTCATATGGTAAACTAGCTTTACATTCCTGGGATTAACCCCATTTGTCATGGTGCATTATTCTTTTTATGTATTGCTGGATTTGATTTGCTAATAGTGGGTTAAAGATTTTTCCTATGTTCATGAGGTATATTGGTTTGTGGTTTTGTTTTCTTTCACTGTCTGGGTTTGGTATGAGTGTAAGACTGGCCTCTGGTATGAGGGTAATGTTAGCCTTGTAAATGAATCTGGAAATATCCCCACCTTCTTTTAATGTTTGTGGTTCTGTAATGAGAGTCCATCTTTTATTCCTGATATTGAAAATTAATGTCTTCTCCTTCTCTCTTTCTTTTTTCTTGCCAACCTTGTGCCAGTCACATTCTTTTCAAAGAATAAGCATTTGTTTTTATTTAGTTATTTTTCTATTGGCTTATCATTTTTAAATTTCATGATTTCTGCTGCTTATTTCCTTTCTTCTGCTTCCTTTGGGTTTATTTTGCTCTTCTTTTTAAAATTCCATAAGGTGGGAAAATGGACTGTTGACTTGAGATTTTTTTTTAATTTCCCAATACAAACATTAACCATTAATTGTACTCTAAATCTTGCATTAGCTGTTTCCAACAGATTATGTATGTTGCATTTTCATTTTTTTTTAATACTTTCCAATTCCTCTTGTCATTTACCCTTATGTTATTTAGAAGTGTATTGTTTACCTTTCATGTGTTGGGAGATTTCCAGTTATCATTCCATTATTTCTAATTTAATTCCATTGTGATCAGAGAATATCCTTTATGTGATTTCAAGTCTTTTAAATTTGTTAAGGTCTGTTTTATGACCCAAATATAATCTATGTTAATGATGATTCCACAGATGCTTTTCAAAAGAATGGGTATTCTGCTGTTTGGCATAGTGTTCTATAAATATTGATTTGTTCCAGTTTGCTGACAGTGTTGTTTGGTTCTTCTGTATACTAGTTGATTTTTAGCTCTATTTGCTTTATTGATTACTGATAGAGGAATGTTGAAATTTCCAACTATAGTTGTGGGTTTGGCTGTTTCTTTCAGTTATGTAAGTTTTTGCTTCATATATTTTGAATCTTTATTGTTAAATACAACCACATTTAAGACTGTTCCATCTTCTTGGTGAATTGTGACTTGATGCTTTTATATATTACAATGTCCCTTTTTATGCCTGGTAATTTTTATTGCCATAGTCTTCTTTGCCTAACATTCATTAGGACCTCCAGACTTAACTTTGGTTAGTTTTTGCATGGTATTTCTTTTTCAATTATTTTACTTATAACCGGCTATATAATTATATTTAAAGTAAATTTCTTATGAATAACATATAGTTGGGTCTTGCTTTTCTTTTACCCATTCTAGCAATAGTAATCTATGCTTTTTAATTCATACATTTAGGCTACTTACATTTAATGTAATTATTAATATGTTTGGATTTAGTTCTATCATGGTATTGTTTCCTCTATTTTATTTCTCTCTTTTCCTTTTCCTGTCTTCTTTTGATCACTTAAGTTCTTTTAGTATTCCATTTTAATTTAATTTATTGAGTTTATAACCATATCTTTGTATAGTTTGTAGTGGTTGCTTCAGAGGTTAAAATATACAAAATTCACTTTTTATAGACTACACAGAATTAATACTTTCCTACTTTATGTGGAATGTATAAACCCTACCACTCTATAAAACACTTTATCTTCCACCATTTAAGATCTCTCTCCATTTAAACTGCATTTCTCATATGTGCTACATCTATTGAATCATTGAAAATCCCACCAGAAGAAGTTACAATTTTTCCTTTCAATTGTCATGTCTATTTTTAAAAACTTAAGAGGAAAAACACAATCTATTCCATTTACCCAGATATTTACCATTTCTATTGCTCTTTTTCACTCCTGGTGTTCTATATTTCATTGTGGGATCAATTTCTTTTATTCTGAAGAACTTCCTTTAGTTCTTTAAGAGAAGATCTTCTGAAGATGAATTTTCTTAGTTTTCCTTCACTTCAGAATTTCATTCTTTCATCTTTATTTCTAAAGAATACCAATGCATATGAAACTTTGAGGTTGACAATTTTTTTCTTTCAGCAATTTAAATGTGTTGTTCCACTATCTTCTGGCTCCCATGGTGTCAGACAAGAAATCTGTATTCACTCAAATAATTGTTCCTTTATATCAAAACCCTTGTTTTTCTCTGGCTGCTTTCATTGTCATTAATCTCTAGCATTTTGATTATGATGTGTCCAAGCTCCTTCCTTCCTGCCCTCCCTCTCTCCCTCCCTCCCTCCCTCCCTCCCTTTCTTTCTTTCTTTCTTTCTTTCTTTCATTCTTTCGTAGTTTGCTGAGCTTCTTAAATTTGTTAATTCATGTTTCTTATCAAATTTAGGGAGTTATCAGCTATATTCATTTTATTTAATTTTTTTTTGTACCACATTCTTTATCATCTTGTGGGATTCTAATGACATGGATGTTAGACCATTTGATATTGTCCCATAGGTCTCTGTGACTCTGTCATTAATTTGGTCAAATTTTTCCTTTCTATTATTTAGATTCAATATTTCTTTTGATCTATCTTTAAGTTCATTAACTCTCATCCCACATCGCCACTCTGCTATCAAGCCCATCAAGAAAATGTTTTATTTGGTTCTTTAAAACTCTTGCATACCTTCTATTTCTCTGCTGAAACTTTCTATCTTTTCATTTTCTTACTGTTTGGAGCATGGTTATATACATGATTTAAAACTAGGTCTGATAATTCCAGCTTCTGTATCATCTTTAGATTAGGATTTGTTAATTATCTTTTCCCTTTCCAGATGTTCAGATTTTTCTGTTTATTTATGTATAGGTTAATTTTGAATTGTATCCTGGACTTTTTCAATACTATGTGAGGGTACTCTTGTTTTTACTAAATCATATGGAGAAGGTTATTTATTTGTTTACGAGGCAGTCAACCAGATTTTGTTCAGGTCACAAGGTCCTACCTGCCTCCTCTGACCTATTGTCCCTGTGTCAGTCAAGTTTCAAAGCCACTTCAGTGTTATTTTGGTCTAACCCATGTGAGTGTCAGTCAGGTGCCAGTTTGGAGATGAGACAGTGGTTTATCATATAGTTTAGTACCTAAATTTTTTGGTCTATTGTTTGGCATCAGATCCCTGTATGCATAGCTTGGGGTGAGTGAAGGAGTTCATACAAAATATTTTGGCATCACTTTCACAAGCTCTTTACTCTGACCTCCCAGACACTCACTGGCTCACAGGAATTTCCTTTTTTGATCTTTTGATTAGAAAGTTGCAACTTAATTTCTCCTCTCTGCCATGCCCTTCACGCAACACTTCTGCTTCTGTGGCTAAGTGGCAAGAAGACGTATATAGAAAAAAGCAATAGGTATTATTCCTGTATTCTTGGGACCATTCTCTATGGTCAAAAAGAAGGATTCCTCTATTCTGAGTTTAAGCACCTGCTCAACTTCTGGTGTCGTCATTAACACTATCACAGCATGATTGCCCTAGGGGGTGGGGTGAGAGAAAATGGGAAAAATGGGATGTTTTTCGACTCTTTCTCTCTCTCTCTTTTTAAAAGATTTTATCTATTTGACACAGAGAGAGAGAGACAGTGAAAGAAGGAACACAAGCAGGAGAAGCTGGAGGGGAGGAGCAGGCTTCCTGCTGAGCAGGAAGCCTAATGAGGGGCTTGATCCCAGAACCCTGGGATCATGACCTGAGCCAAAAGCAGACCCTTAATGACTGAGTCACCTAGGTGTCCCAACTCTCTTTTATCCAGCCCCCTTCTCACTTCTTTTTTTTTTTTTAAGATTTTATTTATTATTTATTTGACAGAGAGAGAGAAAGATCACAAGTAGGCAGAGAGGCAGACAGAGATAGAGGGGGAAGCAGGCTCCCCACTGAGTGGATAGCCCAATGTGAGGCTTGATCCCAGGACCCTAGGATCACGACCCCAGCTGAAGGCAGAGGCTTTAACCCACTGAGCCACCCAGGCGCCCCCCCTTCCCACTTCTTAAACCGAAGTTGAGCTTTCTTTTCTCTCTCTTTCTTTTCTTCTCTCTTTTTAAAGATTTATTTATTTATTTATTTATTTATTTATTTATTTATTTGGGGCTGGGAGAGAGAGAGAGAGAGAGCATGGTGGGGAGGGGCAGAGAAAGAGAATCTTAAGCAGACTCCCAGCTGAGCATAGAGTCTGAAGCGGGGCTTGATCTCAAGACCCTGAGATCATGACTGGAGCTGAAAATAAGAGTCTGATGTTTAATCCACTGGACCACCCAGGGGCCCCCAGAAATTGAGCTTTCTTGAAGTTCTTTCTGTCTGTCTCCATCCCAATTCTAGGTTTCAGGATGACTGTGAATTTAGGTCAGGAATTACTGGAAGAGGAAAAGTGGGGAACTTACCATTAGTATAGTAGTACTTAGAGTTTTGGTTTTTTCCCCTAAACTTGCTGCTGCCATTTACTTTTCAGAATCCTTAGCTAGTTGTTCCATGCATTTTGTCTAGGGTTTTTAGTTCCACTGAATGGAAGAAACAGAGTAGAATGTACTTACTCCATTTTTTTTTAAATATTTTATTTATTTGACAGAGAGGGAGGGAGCACAAGTAGGGGGACCAGCAGACAGAGGGAGAGGGAGAAGCAGGGTCTCCACCGAGCAAGAAGCCTAATGCGGGGCTCGATCCCAGGACCCTGGGACCATGACCTGAGCCAAAGGCAGACACTTAGCCCACTGAGCCACCCAGGTGCCCCGTGTACTAACTCCATTTTGAACACAATCTGAACTCCCCCTTGACAGAAGAATTAAAAAAAAAAAAAAAAAAGACCTTCTGAGGCTTTAGCTAATCTCTTTAGTCTCTTCTGAGGCTTTTTTTTTTTTTAATTAGGAAAATTACCTAGAGTGGTAGCAAAACACCTGAGCTTTGGAGACATATGCTTGGATTCAAATCTTGACTCTATCACTTTCTAGAAGTACAACCTTCAGCAAGTTACTTGATCTCTGGGATTTAAAGAGATATCTTGGGGCGCCTGGGTGGCTCAGTTGGTTGAGCAACTGCCTTCGGCTCAGGTCATGATCCCAGAGTCCCGGGATCGAGTCCCACATCGGGCTCCCAGCTCCATGGGGAGTCCGCTTCTCACTCTGACTTTCTCCCCTCTCATTCTCAGTCTCTTGCTCTCTAATAAATAAATAAAAATCTTTAAAAAAATTAAAAAAAAAGAGATATCTTGGATAATAATAGAAACTACTTCATAGGGTTAATATTACATGAGTTAATATTTTATAAAGCATAACAACATTCTTGGCAACTAGTAAGTGATATGTGTTTGTTATATAAACTAATGTTTATGAGCCCCATAGAATATAAGTGTCTTTGAAGGAAGGAGTATCTCTTCTCTATTACCCAATTTCCTTGGTGTCTAACTTATCCTTTTGTTTGCAGAAGGTTACAGAATAGAGTGAAAATTCCATTGGGCATTAGAATCAGGATGACCTGTATATAAATCGAGTGTGAAATATCTAACCCAGTATCAGTCACATGTGGAGAAAAATGCAAATATTCCCTCCTCTGTAATTTAAAGAAAAATGTACTGTGCCTACAGTCCACCTTTTTCGATTATTACCCTAGTCTTCTTTCCTCAACCTTTCAGCCATCAATTCATTTATTTATTTGTTTGTTGATTCATTAATTCATTTGCTTATTTCTATAAAATATCTTAAGTACCAACTTTGTGCCAGTCTAGGTGCTAGGTACCAGGGAAATAATGGTGAGCAAAATAAACATGGTTTCTGCCATTATGAAACTTACATCCATTGAAGAATCACCTAAACAGATAATTACAATGGTTATGTTGAAGTAAAAAGTACATGGTGCTTTCTGAACATGTAACAAAGGGATCTAACCTGATTGTGGGAGAATGAGAGAAGAAAGTGGTCAATAATGACTTGAGCCAAGACCTGAATAGTGAGTGGGAACCCAATTGGTCAGCTGGTGGGGTACAGCAAGGTAGAGGAAGGGGAAGAGGAGCTCTGGTAGAGAGGACAGCATCTTTTATGGCTCTGTGGTGGGAGGAGAGTGGCATGTTAAGGAACAACTCATGTGATTGATGAGGTGGTTAAGGAGGGAGTTCAGAGGAGAACGGCACCAGAAGTGTGGGCAAAACAAGATGGAGAATTAGGTTGGACCAGATCTCTTCAGCTTTGTGAAAGGTTGGATTTTAAGAACAAGATGAGGAAACTGAATTCTGTTTTTTAATGGGGAGAGTGAGATAGGACGGACATTTCCAGGTTACTCTGGAAAATGGTATAAATGACTATTCCATTCGGGGAACAGTTTGAGGCATACAGTCATTGTTCCAAGTCTACATTAAGCTTAGACAGAATGTCCTCCATGATTGCTTCTTGAGGGCTCTTAAGCGGCATTACCAATATCTCCAGGATGAAAGTCAAAAAGCTTGACATCAGCATTCAGAAATATAGGTTGGTGATGATGCCCATGTCTCATGTTCTCCCCACACCTTCTGGATGTATTTTGTTGGATTAGGCAAATCATTTTCCTCTGGACATCAAGGACTGCAGGCATGAGTTCTCTTTGGATGAAAACAAAAAACAAAAAATGAAACAGATCTACCAAGAGAGGTACAAATGGGAAATGAGAGTCCCGGTGATATTTGAGTTTCTGGATCCAGTCTATCCTGAAACCACTTCCACTCCTTTATTCTCCCCACGGTTTAGGTTTCCTGGGTCAACACATTTCTTTCTAATGCATTCTTTTGAGAAGTTCTCAGGGACCAGGTTTTGCATTGTGTACTAATTAATTTAACTCAAGAATTAGCTGGGGTCACCCTGTCCTTTGGATTTAAATAAAGTTTGGCACAAACTCCCAGGGCCTACACTGAGGGTAAGGGCACTGTTTTGCATGTGTGTGTGTGTGTGTGTGTGTGTGTGTGTGTGTGTGGAGGGGGGAGTGGTGGTGGCAGGAGTTAGGGGAGGGGGATGGAGAAGCTGTATGAAAGTTCTCTGGCAGCTGGTTCTGATCGGCCCTCAGGGAACTCCCGACCATATTCCATTCTCACATCTGGCTGCTGTTCTCCTCTGCCTCTCAGATCAGGAACTAGCCCCATTACCTTGATTACCCCAAACCATTCTCCCCAGGCATCAGTGCATTGGGTAAGTCTTGCTCCAAGTCTGGATGGAAGAGACGTTGATGTTTCAAAATTGCAAACAACTTGAAAGTACACATTAGACCTCAAATCTTCTTCAAAAATGCTGGAATTTCTCCGCGATCTCTCTTGGCAATATACATCCACCTGTCATCACGCTCTTCTCACCTTACCTTTTGCTAAGTTGCCCTAAATTCTTTTGAACTTCCTATGCAGATGAGTTTATTATCCTCTGATTCCACTGTCTCCTTATAGAACCTCCCACCCTGAGTGGCCTGGAGACACACACTTCTGATTAATCCCCTCCTTATGGAAAACTCCCTGTTTCCTGTTAAGTGAAGGGTTGTTTTTTTTTTTTTCACCCCACTACACTATCTATCTCCACCCTCTGCTTTTCTCTTTAATACTCCCTTTACTTTCTATCATTTGTTTTTGCCCCTCCTCCCAAAGGCAGTGAAAAACAAGCGAAAAACTCCTGGCATGATCCTAATGGCGTGCTTTGCTCTCATTGAGCAAATGGCTTTGAAAGGATCACTTTCACTCATCTGCTGGGATCTGGGGAGAGGCCCCAACCCTCCCAGCTCCTGCAACTTGCTAATTCTAAGGCACCAACTTGGCTTTGGCTCTGGGCAGTCTCTTCTGTGTCATGCAACCCTTCTCCTTTTCTCCCTCCCTCCATGCCCAATAGGAGCTTTGGGAAAAGAAAGAAAGAAAACCAACCTGAGTGGGTTCCAGTTCTTCTCTTGCTTTTTTTTTTTCCTTCCAGGTCTCAAGTTACTTGAATGAGGGGCTCTCTGCCGATTGAACTTCCTGTGTTCAGCTTTTTAAGCTGACAGCTTCCCTTTTTTCTCCTGCCTTGAGAAAACTTCCGGGGGTACAGATGTGTTACCCCTTCCCTGGCACGGAGGTGGGACAATGCTCCTGCTTAGGTTGGCCCAATGAGTATAGGATTGCCCAGCCTCTGACCCCATAAGAGCTGGCCCTGGTACCACCAGCCCTCGGCTCACTGCTCATGCACTCCATTCCTGGAAATGCCAATGGTGCTAGATGATCTTTCATCCCAGGTAGAGCTTTCTTCTCCTTGGATGTGGGAGAAGGAAACCCAGAGAGGACAGAGCAGTGCAGTGTGCCTTTGCAGCACAAACACATGGCCAAGCTATATCAAGTAGATTTTCCAAACCACTGTAGCCAGGAAGAATGCCTATGGGAAATAGAATAAGTCTGTAGGGGCACCTGGGTGGCTCAGTTGGTTACGTGTCTGACTCTTGATTTTGGTTCAGGTCATGGTCTTAGGGTCGTGGGATCGACCCCTGCCGTGGACCTTGTGCTCAGGTCAGGAGTTTGCTTGAGATTCTCTCTTCCTCATCCTCTGTCCCTCCCCACCACTCACACTCTCTCTAAATAAAGAAATACAATCTTTAAAAAAAAAGAAGTCTGTAAAAGCCCCCTTCACCTTTCCTTCTTCCTTTTAAACCATAAACTATGAAATACCAGTGTTATGCATTATTCTTGCATGCCGTATAGTTCCTCGCCTGCATGTTCCGCATGCAGATCCTAAAAATGTTAAATTCGATATAAAAGGTGAACGGAGGTCACATGTCACAAATAATGTGAATTATCATAACTGATCGTTGTTAACACTATCACTGTTTATTGAGCACTTCATTACACACCAAGTACTATGCTGTGTCCTTTGCGTGGAAGGCCTTGCTGGATCCACAACAATGCTATGAGTCAGATTTGAGCATTCTCTTCAGCTTATAAACAGAGACAGAGAGGCAAAGCCATGAAACCCAGTCCATTTATAGCAGAGTCAGAACTGGAACCCAGAGTACCTCCACACTCTCTGTGCCGAATTGTACCCTACTACATTCATGCCTGTTCCAAGTGTGTTAGGAAAGTGGTCTTCATTCTTGCTGGATAGTCTACGGTTGTTAATGAGAAAATTCATCTCTACATAGGCAAGGAAATGCAAAGGGAATTTTTCTCCTTTGGATGGTCTTTGATTTGTTCCCCTATCAATATCAGGCTTCTCTGGAAGATTTCAGCTCCTGGCACTCTGACACTAAGCAGACTTCATGCATTTGGGTTCTCTGAGAAGTATCTCTGAAGCTAAACCAGAAGTTAAACCAGAGGCATTCTCTTGCCTCTGACACCGCATATGATTTTTAAGGAAAAGGAAAGCCAGAGCTTCAGCAAGCTGTAAAGAAATGCAAAGCAGAGAGCTATGGAAAGAAGTCAAAGGCTTGGTGACTCTTCACTGTAAAAGGAATTTGTAACTCTTGTTTAGCCAATACCTTGTGACCATGGGCCAGGCCCTGCCTGTGGGTTAAATATTAATGGCATAGCATGACAGTCTTGTCCTTCCCCACTGGGGCTTACATCTTGGTGTTTCTGTCTAGAAACAAACAAATATAGTGGTTTCAGGTAGCGACAGATCTACTGCCATGCAGAGTAAAGCAGTGTATTAGGATAGAGACTGGCTAGATCAAGTCATCAGGGATGGCCTCTTTGAGGAGGGGATATTTGAGCTGGCCCCTTCAGACAAAAAGAGCCGGCCATATGAGGTGTGGAAAGAGTGGGAATGCCGAAATCACAATAAACCTGGGAGGAGCTGAATGTGTATGAGAAACAGAAGGAAGGTCAGAATGACTGGAGAAGAACAGAGGAAGAGGGTAGTGTAGAGAGAAGAGGCTGGGGCTAGATGAAGCAGGGCTTTGTAGGGCACTGAGGGCAGTTCGGGAAGCCATTGAAGGTTTTACTGCAGGAGACTGATATGATCCAATTTGCATTTTTAAATGAAGACGCTGGTTGCTATTGGGA
The DNA here is from genome assembly GCA_028533885.1 of Nasua narica. Lineage (NCBI taxonomy): Eukaryota > Metazoa > Chordata > Mammalia > Carnivora > Procyonidae > Nasua > Nasua narica. The sequence continues at coordinate 22,658,643 of CM052803.1, read as the reverse complement.
GACTACATTGCCATGGGGCGATCTCAGAGGCAGGGAGAATATTAACAGCCTACCGAAGTGGGCAGGAGGAAATGAAGGGCACTCAGAATAGGGAAATGGCAGTGGGGATACAGAGGAGAGGATGAATACCTTCGCCATTTTTTCATTGGGGTGCTTGTTTTTTTTTTCCTTATTGAGTTCTGAGAGCTCTTTATTTATTTCAGGTATGCATCCTTTGTCACATACCTGGTAGCAAATATTTTCTCCCAGCCGATGGCTTTTTCTTAATTCTCTTAACAGTGTCTTTGAACAGTAGCGATTCCTAATTTTAGAAATCCAACTTATCAAATTTCCCTTTTATGAAGTATGCTTTTAGTGTCATAGCTAAGAAATCCTTGACTAAGATTTTCTCCTCTGATTTTTTCTGGAAGCTCTATAGTTTTAGCTTTGATATATCAGTCTATGACCTGCTTTGAGTTAATTTTTATGTATGGTATAAGGTATGGGTTGACCTTATTTTTTTTGCATATGAATATCTAATTGATAAAGCACTGTTTGTGGAAGACTGACATTTATCTACTGAAGTGTTTGCACCTTTGTCAAAAATCAATTGCCCATATGTGTGTGGGTCTAGTTCTGGATTTCTTTTGTTCTATGGTTTGTCTACCTTTACGCCAATGCCACACTGTCTGTCTTAATAACTGGTTCTATAAAAATTCTTTTTTTTTTTTAAGATTTTCTTTATTTATTTGACATAGAGGGAGAGAGATCACAAGTAGACCAAGAGGCAGGCAGAGAGGGGGAGGAAGCAGGCTCCCTGCTGAACAGAGAGCCCGATGCGGGACTTGATCCCAGGACCCTGAGATCATGACCTGAGCCGGAGGCAGAGGCTTTAACCCACTGAGCCACCCAGGTGCCCCAAGTTTTATAAAAATTCTTAAAGATAGGTAGGGTTGGTCTCTCTCACTCTCTCTCTTCTTCTTCTTTTTTTTTTTTAAAGAGGGGGGAGAGAGAGTGCAGGGGAAGAAAGAGGGGATGAGGGAGAGAGAGAATCTTAAGCAATCTCCATGTTCAGTGCAGAGCTCACCGCAGGCCTCTATCTCACAGCCCTGAGATCATGACCTAAGCTGAAATTGAGAGTTGGACACTCAACTGACTGAGATACCCAGGTGCCTGGGTTAGTCTCTCTTTTTAATAGATTTAAATAATAAGAAAAATATATTTATTAATGCTGTTACCATTTCTAGTATTCATTATTCCTTTGTGTAGATCTGTATTTCTATCTAGTATCATTTTTCCTTCTACTTGAATGGCTTTCTTTAGTATATGTGCTGCCGAAGCGAGCACTTGAATGGCTTTCTTTAATACATCTGGGAGTACATATCTGACTACTGAATTTGACTTTTAGGTAGTATTTTCATTTGTTTGTTTTTGGTGTCTGAAAAAGTCTTCATTTTGTCTTTGGTTTTCAAAGATATTTTGGTTGCTATAGAATTCAAGGTTGATAGTTTTGTTTTCCAGCCATGGTCTTCTCACTTGCCTTGTTTCCAGTGAGAAATCTACCATCATGTTTATCTTCTTACCTGTGTACATATATTGTGTCTATTTAATCTGGCTTCTGTTAAGATTTTCTCTTTTTTTCTAGTTTTAAGACATTTGATTATGTTGTGCTTTGGTATATATATATTTTTCATATTTCTTGTGCTTGGTATACATAGAACTTCTTGGATTTCAGGGCTTGTAGTTTTTATTAAATTGGAAAAATATGTAGCCATTATTTTTTTCAAATATTTTTTCTCTTCCTGTCTTCCTTTCAGCAAAACACACACATACTACATCGCTTGAAGTTGTAGCACAGCTCACTGATGCTCTGTCCATTTTTCTTTTTTTTTCTTTCTTGTTTTCATTTTAAATAGTTTCATTTTTGTGTCTTTAAATCCCCTAATCTTCTCTTCCTCGATGTCTCAGCCGTCATCAATCTCCCTCCCATACTTTTCCTTTTACACAGTGTAGATTCAATTTGTTAGTTTGTTGTTGTTGTTCATATTTCTACTGAGCATGTTCACTCTTTCCTCTAGTTTTGTTTAATATCTAGAATGCAGTTATTATCATTTTAATGTCCTTTTGTAATAATTCTAAAATCTGGGTCAAATCTGGGTTGGTTTCAATGGATTGATTTTTTTTCCCCTCATCATAGATTCTATTTTTCCATTTTTTTTCTCATGCCTGGTAATCTTTTGTTGGATCCCAGACATTTGCCAGTAATATGCTGAATTCTCCAGGAGGCCTCTCTCTAGAGCTGCAGAACCTCTGTCTGTGTAACTCTTTCCTCTCTGGTTCTCTGCCCTTGAACTCTAGTCATCATGCTCTCTTCAGACCCTTACCTTCAGATCCTCAAGCAGGGAATATGCCTTGTTCCAACGGGGGTTCCCCTTCCTATGCCGTGGACCAGACATTCTCTCAATGGAGTAAGTTGGGGCAACTGTGGCCTCCCCTTATTTGTTTCCTGCTTTTTGGGGACCACGGCCCCTTTTTGACTGATATCCAGTGTCTTAAAAACCATTGTTTCACATTTTTTGCCTGTACTTAAGTGATTTCAGGAACAAGGGTCCCTGTTACTACATCTCAGCTGGACATGAAAGCCCCGAAGTTTATTTTTTAATGAACGACTTTTAATAACAGGAAGGTTACTAATATCACGTTATCCCTTTGACTTTTGGATATCCCTCAGGATAACTTAGTACAGTAGGTGAGGGCATATTCATTGCCTATTCATTACAAAAGGAAAGGAACATTTTACTTTTCACATGTTTTAATTTTAAGGTGCAAGGTATGTGAGTGTAGCCATAAAACGTTTGAACACTGACTAATCTTTCAGAACTCTGGGAGTTAAGCTTGATGTAATATCAGTGAAGGTGTTCACAGTACACAGGACAATTACTGATGATAGCCCATTTATGGAGCTAATGGAACAATAATGATCCTGTAAAGTTTTAGAACAGATGGACAGTTATTTCTGTTTCTGCAAAGTCGATGTTCAAGATAGGAGTAAATTAATTTTCTTCTAACCAGGGAATTTTGTGTATGCTATGGGAAAAGCCACTCTTCCTAAAGAACAGGAGGTAGCTGGTCATTGACTTAGAGGACCCAGAAAATTCTCAGGCAAGTGATAAGCACTTCCATAGATATTTATTGAACAAAAAATATTATCTCTCAGTCACAGGATTAGCAAACTGGTGGCTTGTATGCAATATTTTTCCTGCCGGCAAAGCATTTTTAAAAATCAGGAGATGTCACATAAAAATCCAGATTTTCAGTTTCTCTGTGATGAGAGAAGCTCCCTGTTAGTAAAGTAGGCCTCTTTCGTTTGCTCACAGGAGCTGCATAGCCTGTGTACTCCTTTGAGTTTGCAAACCTTTCTTCAATACTTCATCCTGCTTAATCTTTTTCATTGAGATATCTTCCTAATAAAGATAATGCCTAGAATATCACAGGTAGTAAAAGTCTATCATTGAAGCAGGATTGCTCTAAGAAGCACTTTAAAGTTATTACTTCCAGCGATGGTTTAAAATAATGACCACAAAATCTTTGACACTACTCTCATTGAAAGAAGAGATTATGTTCTCTCTCCTTTTTTCCCCTCCTCTGGAATTGAGACAGGCTTGTGCCTCAACTGGCTCTAACAAAGTGTGGCAGAAGTAACACTGTGTCACTTTCCAGAGAAGGTAATAAAAGGCAACACCCTTTCCATGGGCCTAGCGTTGCCATTCAAGCCACTCACCCACCCTGAGGCCGCCATATTGTGCAGAAGCCCAAGCCACACGGAGTAGAGGCTTCAGCCAACAACTCCACCTGTGGACCCAGCCAATGGCCATCATGAACTGCTAGACGTGAGGGGAAGATGGCTCTGGGTGATTCTAGATTCCAGCCACCAGATAATTCTGAGCCATCACTAACTCCCAGCTGAGGTCTCAGACATTATGGGGCAGAACACACGGTTCCCTCTGGGTGCTGCCTGGATTTTGACTCAGAGAATGTGTAAACATGAAAAAAAAAATGATTGCTTAAAATGCTAAATTATGGGGTAGGTTTTCACCTGCCAATAGTAACTGAAACATGAGTATTTCAAAATCTGTTTGAAACAAGCCTGTGTTAAAAAACACATGAAGATCAGAACCCTGATCTGAACCTCTCTATCTGTAAAATGGGGATGATAGTCTCTATACTATTAAAGGAATAAAAGCATGTAATATAACAGTCCCTGTGCCTGTGTGGGGTAGGTTCTTGCTTTTAATTAATAATTAAAACAGGGGCACCTGGGTGCCTCAGTCGGTTAAGCATCTGTCTTCCGCTCAGTTCATGATCTCAGGGTCCTGGGATCGAGTCCTGTGTCAGGCTCCCTGCTTGGAGGGTAAGCGGCCTCTGTTTCTCCCTCTGCCCCTTTCCCCTGCTTTGTGCCCTCTTTCTCTCTCTTAAATAAATAAAATATTTAAAAACATAATTAAAACAAAAATAATTTATCTTCATATAATAGTGGCTCTGAAATAGATTTAGAAGGAATACCAAAACTAAAATAATTTTATCTTGTCCTGTTGGTATTTCTCCTCCCCGCCACCACCCTGCCCAAATCCTAACCCCTCATGGCCAAATGAAACTAGTGCCAGAGAAGTTATTTGCATTCTGGAAAAATCCAAACAAACAAACAAACAAAAAACCCCACCACACACACACACGCACAAAATGGAAGATGCTGCATAAAGGCAGCATTCGAGGAAACTTTGGTGAAAGAACAAAACATGATATTTTTTATCCTTTAATCAGCTGTAACTGGGACTCATTGGTTTTTCAACCAGATAATTGAAAAAGTCAGTCAATGCCAGGAATCACAAAACATTTGAGACCTTGGATACCTTAAACTTTTTCTTTTAACAAAACACATCCACCCCAACCCCCACAAATAGATAAAGTGCATGTAGTCTTTTTCTCCAGGATCGAGGCCTTTTCTTTAGGTCTGGGTCCCCTAATTGGATTTGATATCGCCTTCCTTGCATTAAACCATACCCGTGGCATACTGGCTATGATTTTTTACTTCGATTTCTTTAGAGAGGAAAGAACTTAATGGAATTCAAGAACCAACTGAGTGTGGACTCTTTTTATATTCTTGCAGCCTAATTAAATAGACATGCTTAAAGTCACTCATCACTTATTGATTCTGTTTGAAGCATTTATTTTAGTTTAGAACACCTATTCTCTTTTTGCACTCCTATTATAAATTAGCCATGGAAGCTTCCTCAAGTTTCTTATATCTTTGCATGTGTAATAGCTAAATTCTACTTCCAGCTTGGAGATGGGCCCCTTGGTGTGTGCCACTTTGTGGCTGAGGATAAGTCATCAAGATTCTCTATCCTCCCTACATTTGGGAAGACAAAAAGTGAAGTCGTCTAGAAAGCTCACCTCAATCTTGGATTTTCTCCCCACGTCCAGTCCCTCATTGGAAACTTGCAAAAAAAAGATGGATCTCTTCATGTGTCTTGGAAGCCTGCCTTGAAGAGGAAGTGACCGGAACAAATAAAAATTGGGGGGGGGCCAGCACTCACAGAGGTCACTTCTTTTTCTCTTCACCCAGCCAGAAAAAATCACCTCCCCCCAAGTCCCAATTCCCTTGTGCAAAGACCGTTGAGACATTTGGATAATACTAAGTTCTCTACACAGATGAGGAACACTTTATACAAAAGGCACATAGGCGACACTCTCTTTATTTTTTTGTTTTTTAAAGATTTTATTTATTTATTTATGTGATATAGAGCGAGAGGTCACATGTAGGCAGAGAGGCAGGCAGAGGTGGGGCGGGGGGGAAGCAGGCTTCCCGCTGAACAGAGAGCCCCATGCGGGGCTTGATCCCACGACCCTGAGATGATGACCTGAGCCGAAGGCAGAGGCTTTAACCCACTGAGCCACCCAGGAGCCCCATGACATCCTCTTTAAATCAGTGCACCACAATACGCATTTCCCCAGGTGCCATTCATCCAGAAAGACTCCGAAAGGAAATGGAGACCTTCTGGGGAGCAGACAGAGAGGAAGCTTTTTCTCTTTTTCTTTTCTTTTCTTTTTTTTTTTAAGAGATTGTATTTATTTGACAGAGAGAGAGAGAGATCACAAGTAGGCAGAGAGGCAGGCAGAGAGAGAGGAGGAAGCAGGCTCCCTGCTGAGCAGAAAGCCTGATGCAGGGCTCGATCCTAGAACCCTGAGATCGTGACCTGAGGTGAAGGCAGAGACTTAACCCACTGAGCCACCCAGGCGCCCCTCTTTCTCTTTTTCTAAGACACAGGGCTGACGGAGGCTCTGTCAGTGTGGGGCAGCATCCCGAGCAGGGGCTCTCTGACACACTTTCACTTCATCTTCCTGTCAGTTCACCACCAGCTGGCCTCAGGCCCTGCTTTGGTCATGGTCTGCCCCTTCTCAGCCAGTTAACCATTTTCAGGTGCTTTGCAAGCATGTAGAAATGCGTTCGGATGCATGAGAGCAGGCACTTAGGTGCTATGTAAAAGGTTAACTGACTTGTTGGAAATCTGGTTCCTAACTGTAGGATTGAGATGACTCTGAGAACAGGATCATTAATGTTGCAGAAACGTGGCCAAGAAGGGGGCTGTTCTCTCAACCAACATTTGACCACCTCCTCTCGACGGAGGACTGCTCCGGATCCTGGAGCGAGAGACGTGAGCAAATCAGGTACAAATTCCTGGCCCCCTTGGAGCCTACATTCTATTGAGGCAGAGAAAGGGAGAGATGATGCACAATATAGTAAATAAAATATAGAACATATTAGAGCATGATCGATATCAATGGAGAAAGAAATCGGGGGGCGGGTGCGTATAGGAAATGATGACGGTGAGAGGGTTTGAAATAGTAGATAGGGAGGCCAGGGAAGTCGTCCTGAGAAGGCAACATTCTGGGAAATACACAAAGAAAGCAAGAGACCAGGCCATGGCTAGTGGGGGGGATGTCCCAGATGAAGGGCTCAGCAAATATGAAAACCCTGAGATGACATGTGTGAAGAACAACCAATAGGCCAATGTGCTGGAATGAACTATTCTCCCACAGTTGCTGATGTTCACCTTTTCGCTGCATTGTGAAGGCTCAAGTTCTGACCGAACAGTTCTGTATACTGGCCGGATGATCATGAACTGTGGGGAGCTTTTGGGAAGTCTAGGTGCTTGAATCCCTGGCCGAGCAGGGGCAGTTGGGTGGGTCTGGGGTATGGCCAGGCATCTGTCCTTGCAGATAGCTTCTCATGCAGTGCAGATGATCTGTAGGTCTGAGGATCGCTTATCTAGAATCGATCCGTCATGATCTCCACTTTCCCCTTGGCTCCAGCACCTGTGGGTTCACTTTCCAGGGCAGTGAAACGTTGAGACCAACACGATTAGTGTTGGATTCAGTGGTGTTATCAGTGGGGAAAAGTCGGAAGGCACGCTGAAGACAGGCTAATGTTTCTGGGTCTTACGATCGGGAATCACAACGCCGCGTGGGCTTTATGATAATTTCCTGTTCCACTCTAGATTTGTGCTGTGCTCTTCTTCTACCTTCCCTGAGACCTGGCCTCAGCAGGTTCTAGCGGCTCTCTTCCGTGTCTCCCCACATCCAAGGAAGGATTAAATAAGCTAACTGTAAGTAAGTAGGGATATAAATAGAATTCGCCAGGAAATTGAATACAAGTTGAAATAATCTGTTCTCGTTTTTTTAAATTTTTTAAAAATTGTTTCGCTGTTCTCTGCCTTGGGTTCCATTGTTTCCACCAAGTAGAAGACAGGGCCACCCCCAACTCTTAAGTTTTATACCTGAGAGCTTCTGCCACGAGAGGGGGGGTCTGATTTCTACTCTCTGAGTCTCCAGTCTAAGGGATTCCCAGTCTCTGGTTCTTGGTCAGGTGCCTACTATTGAGTGGTTGGAACACGGCCAGGGGCAGGTACGGCCATGGCAGTTCCTTCAGTAGCCATCCATGATGATAGATAACAGTCTCCCGGAGAAGGGTGGGATAGGGTGCAGAGGAATACTTCCCTAAATGTTCCCTCCAGGGCGCCTGGGTGGCTCAGTTGGTTGGGCGACTGCCTTCGGCTCAGGTCATGATCCCGGAGTCCCGGGATCGAGTCCCATATCGGACTCCCGGCTCTGCAGGAAGTCGGCTTCTCCCTCTGACCTTCTCCCCTCTCATTCTCAGTCTCTCTCACTCTAATAAATAAATAAAATCTTAAAAAAAAAAAAAAAAAGAAAATCACTGATTGTTTAAAAAAAAAAAAAAAAAAAAGTTCCCTCCAGACCTGAAATTGGCTTTGTAACTTGACTTTTGAAATTGATTTAGAGCCCAGAGATTCAAAACCCAAGTCCTTAAGCTTGGGTAAACGTCCCTACGGGATCTAATTCCCTATTACTGCTTTGCAAGTCCATCCCTGGACATTCTTCCCATGTTCATGCCACTCTGCATGCTGATGTGTCCCCAGGCAAGGTCCTTGAACTTGTTACCACTGCCTGGAGAAGTCTTGCCCCAGAAATCTAGATAGCTCCCTCCCTCGCCTCCTTCCGGTCTTTGCTGCAATATCATTTTCTCAAGGAATCTTTCCCCGTCCGCTTTATTTAAAATTGTCCTCTCTGCGACCCCCCCTCCCCGCCCCTCAGCTCCCAGGATTCTCCAGTCATTTTATTCACAGAACTCATTACTGTATGGCATACTATGGCTTGTGTATTTATCGTCTCTTGTCTGCTACGACATCAGCTCCATAAAACCAGGGATTTTCATCTTTCTTGTTTACCGCAGTACCCGCAGAGCCTGGAACAGTGCCGGGCACAGGATAGGCACTTGGTAAATCATGAGTGACCAGTAAAGTTCATGTACGTTTTCTGGACATCCCTAGTTATTCTTCAGCCGTACTTTGCTGTGACTGTCCATGATAAGGAACCTCCAGGTAGGGAGCCCCACCTGAGCCTCCTTTGGATTGACTCCAATGACAATTCCAGAAAACAAACAGAAGAGCAGGAAGGCTGGGGGTGCTGGCAAAGCAGCTGCTGAGCTGGGAAGGGGCAGCATCTGTATTTACTCAAACACAGCAGCATCCCTGGGGGGAGGGCAACCCGGAGGCTCTGCAGGCCTTTTCAATATCTTGGATTAAATGAACTGTGAAATATTTGTTTGATTGGAAGAGCTTGGGTTTGTGTCTGAGGCCCCCAAATCGTGTCTGTTCGGGGCAGCTGGTATGTGGCCGAGGGGAGTGTGCACGATGTTTAGAGAACTCACTGGAATCTCTTCTGTCATTTGGGGCCCTTTCCTGGGGACTCCTCTCATTTGTCCTCCACCATCAGCAATCGCCTGGTTGGTACCAAGCCCTGGAGGAGGAAGAGGTTACCGCTGGTAGAGGAATGTGGAGAGGACCCGGAGGAGCTTAGGAAATTCTTTTGCCTGGATGGCAACGGTCCATAGACTTTCAGACTGCAGCAAGTGCATTAGGCGAGGTCAGGACTTGGGGGCGCCGGAAGAGTCAGTACTTAAAACTAATAGGAATCAGAGAGCTTTTATAGGACTTGAAGGGAAAGTGTACAGATGTGTACAGATGTGTACAGATGTGCGGAATCCGGTTCCACAGCATTTCCTGCCAAGTGTGGTGCTCTTAAATTACAGTTTCCACCTGTGTCTCAGAAAACCAAGGGTCTCTGAGGTTGATGAGGGAAGCCCTACTTTCTGAGTGGGGAACGATAAAGCCCAAATCCTGTGACATGTTCCCATGATGACTGGAATGGGGGCCTCCAAACCCTCAGCCGTGTACATTGGGCTTGTTCCCGCCTACAACAGATTCGTCGTTAATTTTTGTTTGTGTATGTGTGAATATCTGTGTGTATTTGTGAATGGACGTGTGCGCAGGCATGGATGTACATGTACGGGCATGTGTGTGTGTGAACATACGTGCGCGGTTGGGAGTGTGTTAAATGCATGGGAGAGGTTTGGGAGTGTATCCTCTCCCGATGGTTAAAGGTTGAACCCTGGAAAGGGAAGGCATCTTTGTTTTCTGTCAAAATTTATCCATGCACTATTTGTGTAGTTTTTTAAAAATTGCAAGAAATTTTAAGTGACAAATGATGATCTGAATGATGTAATTAACCGAAGATAGTGGAATGCTATTTCTTGTTCTGTTCCCATTCCATTTCCTGCCCATTGCAAATGACCACAATGGTAGTGAATTGGAGAGGGAAATCTAATCAAATCATCTAGGAATCATTGTTTCTCTAATGCCACTGGCCTACTTTCCTCATGTATACCATTTTTTTCCATGCTGTCCATTATACCTAGAATGCATCCTTCCCCAGCCCTTCGTGTCTTCAATTGCCCAAATTTGCGTATCCTTTAAGACTTGATTAAATCACCTGCGTAAGGCTTTTTCCCATTTGTTCATCATCCACCTTATCCATCCATCTATCCAACATTTAGTGAATGCCTACTGAATGCCAAACATTGTGTGAAAATTCAGGTAATATAGATATCATTCTTGCCCTCTTGAAGATAACATTATAAAGGGAAGACAACAGAAAATATATAATCAAGCAAACGAATAAATATGAAATTTAAAGTTGTAATGAATCCTAATCCTAACTAGAAAATCAACATGGTGTCTTGATGGAGAATAGGGAAACAATACTGAACTAAATGGAGATGGCATTTATCCTAAGGCAGAAAAATGGAAAAACTTAGGGCCGCCTGGCTGGCTCAGTCAGTGAAGCGTGGGACTCTTGATCTCAGGATTATGAGTTCGAGCCCCATGTTGGGTGTAGAGATTACTTAAAAATAAAATCTTAAAAAAATAGGAAAAATGAGAGACATGTTGAAAGATGATAGAGGGGAAGAACAGGGATGTTTCCGCAAGGGAACAATATATATGATCTATTCTGCTTCTGAAGTTCTTCTATATTTGCTTGTCCCATTGTTCATTGTATTTATCATGTATATATTCATATTATTTTCAAGCTTTTTGGGGGGTAACAGTTTTCAGTTGCTTCTCATGTAGTAGGAACTCAAACTGAATCATGCTTCTGTGGATTCCAAAGAATGAAGAAGGAATCCCTTCATATTATCTCAGGGACATCTTATATTTCACTGATACCTCACTGAAGAATCTCTGAGGACACAGAGATTATTTTCAAAATGATCTTTAGGATTGAATATTAAAATGGTTTTACTTTTCCACATTGCTACTCTGCTGGATCTTTACACTGAACCAGAAAAGAAAGATCATCATTATCTACAAATCTAATTTGATCCTTTGCCCAAACTTCATTTAAAATCATTTACAGTCCTGTTAATAGGAAGCACTTTGTTCCTCTTGTGATCTCTTGAGTCTATGGTTTGTGTGTATTTGTTTGTTTTGAGAAAAGAGAAAATACACTTTGGGGAAAAATTATTTTCTTTAATGTAATATATGAACTATAGAATACATCCAGCCTCTTTTCACCTCTCTGTGTCTCTAAATTGAGTTGGTGCTACCTTACCAACATAATGAGTTGTCAGTCATTTTGGTTTTTCCCTAAGGAATGGCCTTGATACATGGAAAGTTTTTTTGTTTTTTGTTTTTTTTCTAAGCCAGAAACCAGAAAAGGTTTTTGCTTTCCCATTCTCTCAAGGGTAGCATCTTCAAGATGAGGGACTAGCAAGAACAATTCCAATTCAGAAACATATGGCAGTCAGAATGAATTGGAAAATACCTTGACATCTCTGGAAAGTCATAGGATCTTAGAAATTATTCATATCACTCCCTTACCCAAGGCTGGAATTTATTTACGAGGGCCCTTCATGATCATCTGTCTTGCTTACACAGGAATGTTTCCCCTGATGAAGAAACTTGGTATCCTCTAAGAAAGACCATTTGATTTTTTAGTTATCTCCGGTTATTAGACTTTATTTCTTTGCACCAGTTTCATTTTATAACCTTCAAGGAGACAAACATCTACATTTCTGGCATCTCTCCAGTAATCCAAGGTGTGCTTCCTAAAAGAGTGAAGAATGTGTCTTATAACCCTAAATTGGTCTTTGAAGCAAAAGATGCAAGTTTACAGCTCCATCAGTTAGTTGATCTTGGCCTGGTTTTTAATTTCCGTGTCTCAATTCTGTCCTCTAGAAAACATAGGTAGTACCTACCCCAATAAGTAATTGTGAGGATTAAATAGGAGAATGTGTGTGAAACTGCCCAACATATGTCTAACACATAGTAGGTATTCAATACATTTTCTTTTTTGTCCTATTTTTCTTTTCTCATTAATTAAAAGCCCAATGACACCTGTATAGATAAGAAATGCACCGGGCAACAAGTATGTGACAGAAAACTCAGACAACATTGGCTTTATTTTATTTTATTTTACTTATTTATTTTTTAGGTGGTTTTTTTTTTTTTTATTAACATATAATGTATTATTTGCCCCAGGGGTACAGGTCTGTGAATCATCTGTCTTACACAATTCACAGCACTCACCATAGCACATACCCTCCCCAATGTCCATAACCCAGCCACTCTATACCTAACCCCCTAACCCCCAGAAACCCTCAGTTTGTTTCATGAGATTAAGACATTGGCTTTAACATAAAGACATGCATTATTTATTTGATAGGAAGCTCAATGATATGCAGCCTTAGGCTAAGTCTAGTAGCTCACTGATCTCATGAAGGACCCAGGCTCTACCTCTCTGCTTAAGTATTCTTTACATTACTGGCATTTTTCTTCATGATTTCTACACTATTGCCCTAAGATGGTTGCCATAGCCCCAGCCATCATGAATGAATTCGAGGCAGGAAGAAAAAGAGAGGAATGGAATCTATAACTATCTTTTCATTTCCTTTCCTTTTCACAGGGTGCAAAATAATGTTCTCTAAAGTCCTTCAGCAGACTTTTGATATCTTTCATTGGCCAGATTGGATGAAATGGCCACCCCTTGCTGCAAGGTGAACTGGGAAAGCAATGTAGGCAAAAGGGAAAGAGATTGGGGGCTATGCATTAGCCAACTAACCATAGCTTTCATGTCGCCCCGGAATCATGACTCCTCCAGGCTTATTATTCCCTGTGGCCTCAGCAGCTCTTAGAATGCCCTGTTGGTCTTCTTGTTGGGTTAGTTGTGGTCAGAACCAGGTAATGGCTGTCCCTACTGGGGTTCAACTAAGAGCAGAATCACTATGAGTATTATGGACTGCAGAATTGACTGGAGGATTAGATCTTACAAAATGTGGAAGGGGCTGGAGAACTGAGGTCCAGAAAAGGTTGTTACAAGGATCAGAGAAGAGTCACCAACCGCTCTCCTGAGACATGGGCACAGGAAGACAAGTCATAACTTCTAGGGAAACCTGGGAAGCTAGGCATGTCCCAGATGCCAGAGCAGGGTCACAAAAGGAATCTGGTAAAACAAAACAAAACAAAACAAAAACTTTCTGGAAAGCTGTTGTCTCTGCATCTCGTGGTAAACCAGGGTCATTGTTAATCAGTTGGCACTTGGTCAGGAAGAAGGGCTATGGGTAGAGAGAAACTAGGACAGGCTGGGAGCTGTTGGCACCTCTTTATCTGTCTGTCTGTCTGCCATTTCATCCAACTTCGATGAATCTTCGAGTGATTTAAAGGGATCCGTGTTAGCCTGTCCAAACCAGGAGGTACCAAGTACGGGAAAAGAGAATGGGCCAAGGTACCTAAATGGACTTTGGCCATTCTGAGATTTTCGTTACAGTGAGAAGCACTTTTAGGGAGAGAAGATTCTCTGAGCGTGTAGCAAATGATAAAAATAGGGCCTATCCCAAAGGTAGAGAATAGGATTAGTGTGGGATATGAATGTAGGTTTATACAAATCCCACAGGGGAAAGAAAAGGAGAAGCCTAGAATGTAAGAACCTTTCTTTCTTAGAAAGAAAGAAGAGAATGGAATATTGAAACAGGTACCGTGCCCTCCTCCATCACGTCCCTACATGAGTGCCCCACGTCTCCATTATTAAATTTTGTTTTACTTCTGTTTCAAAACCCCATGACAGCCGTTTTTCCTTAAGAGTATTTTTCCTTTGGAATGAAATCTTTTATCTTCGTCTTGACTTGTATATCAGTAAATGTTTAGCAGGGTGTTAGCTGTTATCTTTTGTGTACCAAAGCACAAGATTGTTTAGTATAATTAAATCACAGGATGTCTCCTCTACCCATCTTGGCGCTGATATGCTTTTCATCTAGGTGATAAAAGCCAGACATACATTAATCCACATCAAATTGTCTCATGATAACTTGAAAAATTATGAGAGAATGTTATCTAATCGCGAAAATAAGTTAAATTCTCCTTTCCTATAAATAAGAGGGATTCCCCCCCCCCCCTTATTTACAAAGCAGACAGGAGATCAGTGAATAGGGCCATTTTTCTGTTCCATTATGGAACACATATGATATATTTATTGTTTCTAAGATTTGTTCCTTAGGGCTGATTTGTCAAAAGGACAGCCTGACCTATGTCTTCTCTGCACGGCAAACTGAACGTCAAACAAATGTCTCCTTCATTCCAGAGACACCATTCTGTTCTATTTAGGTAGAAGATGATGCTGGCTTAACTTAGCAGCAGGAAATTGCTTGACTGGAGTACCTTCTGATGGCAAGCTCATTTCACAGACCTTTGTAGAGAAGGTAAGTTTTGATGTCGGTGCTAGTTAAAGCAAGAGTCCAACCTGATTTCCAATTATTATTGTCCAAATGGGAACATTCAAGTGCTGAGATTTCCTTATAAAAATTGTAAGTCTAGAAAAGTCACATTTAAAAAAGCAACATGACTTAAGGGTATATACAAAAGCCAGCATTGTAAATTCCATATTGCTCTGGACTTGGGGAAATAAGCAGATGGAATATATTGGAAGGGTTGAGGGCACAGATGTCTTCTTGGCTTGGGTTCAGAGTGAAAGAAGAAGCCCATTTTGTAGCCGAGTCTGGGATAGGAAAGATCCAGATACATGAGGCCTGAAAAATCAAGTGCACAAGGTTTAATGAACTGTTTTTCAAGACAATTATTACAATATTTAAGCAACAGCTTATTGCTTGGAAAGGTGCTCTTCCAAGTGACTCAAACATGCGTTTTGAGTGGGAAAAGCTTTTCAATGGTGGTTAAGCTATGTAAAGTGTCCTCAGACCTTCACAGTTGGCCAAAACAAAGCTCACCCTGTTGACCCTCCAAGCCCTTTGTTCTTCACAAACGTTGTCTCCATGATGCTTAATAAATTGGAAATGGATGTTAACTGTGTTGACCTCTCCTTTAAAAACCAGAAAATAAAATCGGCTGCTATTCTCAGTTTAGGGACATATTTTTAAAGGCGAAGCCACGGAACATAATTGGCTTCTATTGTTTAGTTCTTGCTTAAAAAAATGTATGCATATTTATTGTAGAAAATGTAAGAAAATACAGACAAAAAGAAAAAGTTCCAATCACCAGAAATTCTATCAGAAAACAAAATTAACATTTTAGTTTTGTTTTTAGGGTTTTTTTTGTTTTTCAAAGTTGACATTTTATTCTTCCAATCCATGAGCATGGAATGTTTTTCCACCTCTTTGTGTCTTCCTCAATTTCTTTCATAAGTGTTCTGCAGTTCAAAATTAGCGTTTAGAAATGAGACTTTCCAGTTATGCATGGAATCACTGTGTCTCCTTTCTCATATTTCTGCTGTTTCTTCCCGCAGTATTTTACAGACGTTTTTCCTTGTCAATAAATACAGATATAAGTTGCCAATTGTAAGGAATGCTTATATTTTATCTAATCTATAATTTATCTGACCTATCCACCATTGGTAGACACTCTGATTGTTTTTACCTATCAATCTATCTATTTTCAATAACATAGCAATAATTGTTCACATACTCCTCTGTGTGCTTAACTGATGATTTCCTTGAGTTGAATTTCCAGAAGTGGAATTACTGGATCAACGGGTCTGCACACGTTTAACTTTTGATGGGTATTGCCAAATTGTCTGCCAAAATTTCATACCCATTGTACTCCCTTCACCAGGATATGGGAGGGTCTTTTCTCCATATGCTCCCGAACACAGGGTGATAGCAATCCAATTCATCTTTGCAAGCCAAAAGGCTAAAACACCATAGCACCGACACTCTTTGTTCTTATTTTTGTCTTTAAGATTATTACTGACTCTGCACATCTTGTTAGATGCTAATTAGCCCTTTGCACAGAACGTTATGAATCGTCAGACTATGAACTTCCATTTACTGGGTTGAATGCGATCATGTGATAGAGCCTGGAAGCTGGCATTTAGCGCTGCTCAACACTATCTAATGGGATTAGTCTACTTCTCCCCAGATGCAACTGTAAAATGGGAACAATTATAATCCATGTAGAGCACGAGGACTACTTTCTTCCATGACGTGATTAGGCAGAGGAGATTTTGTATTTGTTTGCTTGGGGTTTGGGTTTTTTTGTTTTTAAAATTTCTGTTCACTCCTGTGGTACGCAACCTATACGTTGACCCCTCAGTGATTCCTCACTTCCTGGTATACACATCTGGTGTGTAATCTGCCCTTGAATGTGAAATGGATCTAGCGACTCACTTCCACCTCCTAGAATCCAGCGGAAGTGATTGGATGTCGCTTGCAAGATTAGATTACAGAAGACTCTGGCTTCCATCTTGCTCGACCTCTTCATGCTCTCTCGCTGTCCATTGCAGTCTCTTGGGGCCCTGGCTCTGGGAGACACAAGCTGCCACATTGTGAGTAGCTCTATGGAGCTGTCCAAGGAGCAAGAAACTGATGTCCCCAGCAACAAACAGCAAAGACCTGGGCCCTGCCGATGGCCACTGAGTGAGATCGGCAGCAGACCCAGCCCCCGTCCAGCCTAGAGAAGACAGCAACACCAGCCTGGAACCCTGGATTGCAGCCTCATGAGAGTCTCTGAGTCAGAGATACCCAAGCAAGTTATGGCTGGATTCACGAGCCCAGAAACTATGAGTAAATATTTGTCATTGTAAGCCGCTAAGTCGCAGAGTAATTTGTACACAGCAATAGATAACCAATAGACTCTTGAGTTATCCTCTGGACAGTTACTAGCAGGTGTCGTGGGCTCTGCCTCCTGCTACTGGCTCTGCCCACACCACTCCTCTGTCATCACTGATCACCACCTGGAACTTGGAGGCCCTCGTCTCGGTGTCCTTGGCCTAGCTTAGCAAAGGGGTCACGAAAACCTACCCTCCTGTATTAACCATGGCTCTTATTTTCTGTATTCTGATGCTTTAATGTCTGGGGCCTTGCTGACCCTGGAAGGACTACCCATCCAACTACCTATGGTTAGTAACTTCCTGGAGATAGTAATCAGCTTGCCTGGGAGTGCACTTTGCCAATGCCGGCCAACCCATCGAGAGCCCCCATCCCCAATCACCTCCTGTATGGAGCTCTCATACTGCCCTAATCAGCCCAGGGCAGGTACTAGGACAGCTAGCAGACCCTGTACCCCAGAAATGATGCAAAGCAGCTAGTCCTAAGCCTCCTTCATCAGTCTCACCCATTTCTTCCCTCAGAAACCACAGGAAAGGCTCCTGTCTACAGTTTCCCCTTTCTGCCTACTGACTGACCAGAAGCTTCCCTACTTGATCTACACTATTCTTGGCACTGGGTCCCCCTCCTCTTGGAATCTGTGAGTATAAATTATATATATATATAATATATATATATAATATATATATATATATATATATTTTAAGATTGTATTTATTTATTTGACAGAGAGAGAAAGAGAGAGAATGTGGGCATGCGGCTCCGTTGGTTAAGCCCCCAACTCTTCATTTTGACTCAGGTCATGGTCTCAGGGTTATGAGATTAAGCCCTCGGTGGGGGGGTGTGCTGGGCAAGGAATCTGCTTGAGATTCTCTCTCCCTCTCCTTCACCCCCTCCTTCTCTTTCTCTCCCTCTCTACTGTTCTAAACACACACACACACACACACAAAGTAAGAAAGAGAAACACTTCATAAGTGCACTTGATCTGTGCAGATTCCCTTGCCTACTAACATGCAAATCTTCATCACTCCCTTGTTTATTACAACTTCCAGATTCTGTATTAAATGGGGCTCATTAGCAAACAGGTTGTTCCATGATAGTTACTTTGTGTTATACAAAGACTGACAGAAAGTTCTGGAAGTACTACTTCTACAAATCAAATTACTTGCTGTACACATCCTTCTGGCCTCTTGCCCATGCAGGTAAGAGGAGGGAAAGGGTATAGGTTTCCTATTATTTTAGTGAAAAAGCTAGACAGGATTATCTTTCAAGGTCCAATTTAGACCTTAAAGTTGTTTGTGCGTCGTTTTCGCCAGTGGTATAATGAAGGTCACGGATACTATTGTTTACTCATCTGTTATTATGTTGTTTGTGGTTTTGTTTCCTTTTTGAAGAAATAGCCCTCCACCTCCCATGACTCTTAATCCTGTCTCAAGTATTTTTTTCCAATAAGTGGGGAATACATCTGAGCATATTTTATAGAGACTGTCTTCAGGATTTCCCATACACAGTTTTTTTTCCTGAGCAAGATATCCTCTTTTGTCTACAAACGGAATCTACTTTGAAATTATTCTAGAAGAAAAAAAAAAAAGGGAAAGGCTGTGCCTTTCTAAAGTCCAATCAAATTTTGTCACAATTTTTGCTAAATAAGCCTATTTGTCAATATTGCATTGTATCTAAAGATGCTTGTATCCTCTTGTGTGTCTCAGGTTGAACTAAATGGTATGTAATTTACTAAATCACTAAATCATGGAAAAGGAAAGAAATATTTCTGACTCTTTATTCTGCATTTGTGAGGTACAGTGAACCTTGTGTTTCAAGACCATCCACCTTTTCTGAGTCTAGAACTGCTTTAGAAAAATTAAGATATTCTGATAGGCTATATGCTAATTTTTTTTTTTTTTTGAAGACTCTTCTCTTTGTTTAGCCAATTGCCTCTTGAATAATGCTCTTACTTGAGGAAGAGAACTATTGAATCATGGTGTGTGTGTGTGTGTGTGTGTGTGCGTGCGTGTGTGTGTGTGTGTGTGTGTGTTGATGAGCAAACACATACATGGAAGAGTAGCCCAGCTTCTGTAACCAAGAGAAGTTTAAGAAACATTGGATTGTTAAGGGAATCACAGTATTTCAGAGAATGACCTTCAAGTTTTTAAAAAAGTGAATTGATCCCCACTGGAACAAGTACAAAGCCAGCTTTGGTGCTAAATGTAAATTGTTAAAAATGGTATGGAATAACATCTGCCTTGCAGTATGCCTTAATCAGCACTGTGAAAAATGAAAGTTTAACGATCTACTATAGTGGCTTCTAAGTGAAGGATAAACAAAGGATGAAAGAGTTTCTTGCATGGTTTGTAACTGATGCCATGAAAAATGTCAAGAACCATCTGCCTCAAACTTATCCAAACTGTCATCAAGTATTCTAATCCAGTCAAACGAGATACAACTAGAACAACCTATGTAACTTGCTGAAGGCTTATCAAAAGAGTTGTAAATAAAGAAGAAAAAAACCCATCAACTGCGTAGCCACAGATTGCGGCCAGCTTGCCTGTGGCTTTGAAATTCAATCCCATTTCTCTAGTCTGACGAACTGTACTAAATAGCAAAATGGATTTTTATTGCTCTCAGCCATTTTCACTTTAGTTGCTATCAGGAGATGAATACACGGTTTTCTAATAGAGTGAGAATCATGATTTATGTTTTTAAAGGCACAGTCTGGTTTGGACCTCACAGCTCAGTCTGTAAGTAGGTACAGAGTGTGGGCAGAGATGCTAAGGACAGCATTTCTGTGAGGAAGAGATCACTCACCCACGTAGGGCCCAAGACCCCCACATTCTTTTCTAACTGGAGCTTCTCTTCGTGTTGCTTGCTAAACGGAATTTTCATATGCTACTCATTAAGAGTGGAGAGTTCAAAATCACAGGGACGGGGTTGAAATCCCAGCTCTACCATTTATGGGCTGAGCGATCCTAGGCAAGTTGCTTAACTTCTCTGCACTTCCTGCTGTCATCTGGAAGACTGAGATAATTATAATTACCTAGATTATAGGCGCACATGAGTTCATGCTTATGAAATTCCTGAAACATTGAAGCCTATTATAGCAGAGATAGGTAATGCTCACCAAGTATCCTTGTGCTTCCCCTTGGTTTCCCAGGCTTCCGAGTCACTAGTTCTGTCCAATGGACTGTTAGAGAGGGCATGCCTGTCATTTCTGAGCCAAGATATTTAACTGCCTGTGTGCCTCCTCCATCTTTCTCCTTCCCTGCCAAGATAACCTCGAAATCGGTGTGTTCCAGACAGAATAGTTGCAAGATGAAGAAAGGCCACTGGTCCCATGTTGGGTTCCCCATGAGTAAGAAATATGCCTTTGTGGGGTTTCACTGCTAACATACAGTGTTATTTTGTACTACACATGGCTGAACTAGGCCTAATACATAAATCAATAAGTGTTGATGTTTATAATTATATATATCTACTTTGCTACCAACAGATAAACAGTAAATATGTATTTAAATGGCATGTACTCTTCTGACTATTCTGTTCTCCAGCATTTTGACTGAATAGAAGAAGAAAGCGAGAGGAAGAAAGATGGTGATTTAAATAACCACAGAACAAGGAAAAATAATAAAGCCACAGGGATAGTTTTACAAAAGGACCTCTGAGAAGTTAGAGGAGGTTACTTGTGGCTGAGACATGCTGGAAAAGATTTCATGGATGTGGAGTCCCTTTGGTTAGCCTTAAAAGACAGGCAATAGTGACATAGGTCGGTGTAGAGGTGTGCAGAACGTCCTTACCCCACCTCCCCAAGACGGAGAACAATGTGGAAGTCTTTCACCGAAGACGAGGAAATAGGAATGAGCACTTTACAGACATGAGAAGATAGCCACTCCCACTAATGAAAATAATCAAACTGAAATGAATCAAAATTGAGAGAAGTAGCTGATATTCTTTTTCCACCTGTCAGATTGGGCAAAGTAAGATGACTGATCATATTCAATTGTAGGTCTGAGAATGGAGAGATGGAGCTCCCACTGACCTCGAGGGGGGAAGGGTAACTCACTGCACTTGTCAAGATTTTGGTATTAAATATCGAAAGCCTTAAAAATGTGCTCAACTTCCACCCAGTGATTTCATAAAGGTGATATGCATCACACAAAAGAGCTTCCATCGCAGAAACAAACAAAACAACCCACAACAACCAGAAACAAACTGAATGTCCATTTGGAGGAGATTGATCAAAAAAAAAAAAAAACATATGCACTATATATGAGAATTTTATATTAATTAAAAATAACACATCTATAGAGGGTTTTCAGAAAACACAGACGTGGTGGCAACAGTTAGAGTTTAGACCCTTCTGTGATGGTTTCTGGGTGCCCTGTGAGAGGAGAGGAGAGGATGCCCCTGGAATCATCTTGCTCTTTGATGCCACTATCCTCCCCTTCTCCCTTACCCTCAGTACCAGACAGTATTACTAGCTCTTCCCCTCTCCCAATGTCTTACATCACTTCCTAGGAGATAAAGTGTAGTCTTCACTGTCCAATGTTGACCAGTTAGTCAGATCCCCAGTGTGATCATTTCCTACAGGCCCTGGTAGGTAAAGCGGTGCCAGGAAAATTACAGCCGCTGCTGGACGGGCTGGAGCAGCTCCGTGTGTCTGGAGCAAACCCACGACCTTGGATCTTTGAGTGCCAGCTACATCGTTGGGATCGATGGTTTCAAGACTGGGCTGAGCAAGAGCGCAATGAATTTGTCAGGGAGCTGGAGGTCAGTGAGGCCGACTTCGTGGCCAGGTTTTACCAAGCAGTGGCTGCTACCACTGGTAAAGATTAATGGGCACTAAAATCAAAGAAGATAATCAGCGCCAATGGAGCTGCAACTTTACAGTGAGAACTTCAAATGTGTCCCTTACAGGTCTAGGGATGGTATCCTGATCCGCTGACTGAACTCGTTGACAGTACAGACTTGGAGTTTTTCAATGTTAACAGCCTATCGACTGGACTCCTCACATAAATGTTTCCATCTAAGTAAATCCAGATAGACAGTCTGCCTCCTAGTTTGCTCTTTTCTAGACGTCAGACCCTCAAGAATTCAGTGGTTTCTTTTGCAAGTATAACCAGAAGGAACCTACACATTGTAACTCAAGCCCATTGCTGGCCCATGGGCCTATTAAGTAGAGCCTTCTTACCCCAGAGTCAGGAGAGAAGGACAATGAAAGGTCATGTTTTTATAGTTTAACTGGATTCAGATGGCTGGTTTCACTACCCTTACCAGACTCCAGCATAATTATGTGACATCCCAACTATTAGCGTTCTTAGTGATGATTTCATAAAACTATGGACAGGTCAGGAGATGGAGATAATTAGTTACTCCTTCCACACTGATGTTTCTTTGAATCCAAGTAGAAATGACTTTTTCTAAAGCATATGTGATATCCTTGGAGCTGATAACAGATTCCTATTCTGTAAGGTTGCTCTACAATATGAAAATAAGTGACACTCTTTACAGGTTGAAAGTTTATTTTTTGTATCAAAATAAAGAATGAATCTTCAGGGGAAAAAAAGATACATATATAAGCCCACTGACATATGAAGATCCATAGTACATAGTTAAATAAAAGGATGTTTTAAATCATTATGAACTATATGATCCCATTTTTCTCTTTATAAAATTCTATATTGTCTGTTCTGTTTTTATTTATTTTTATTTTTTCTATGTTCTATTTTTAGAATTTAGAATTATAACTGATAGAATTATATGTCTAATTATATTTGCATACATATTTTATTTCAAATACATTTATTTGGACTTTGATTTAGATTGACGTATATGTGCATATGCATTCCAGTTTTTCACATATCAATATTTTAACAGATTATACTTAGGTGGTTTTAGATGGTAGGATCTTAAGTGGATTTCTTTTTACTCTAAATTTTCTGAATTCTTTCCCATGTATGTGTTACCTTTACAATAAGAAGAAAGCTATTTCCTAAAAAATAAGGAAGAAGAGGAAGAAGAAACTTTGCGAATGGCCTTCAAGTTTAGATGAGAATAAGGGGCTCTTCTAATGTCCTCACCTCATGTGTCATGGATATAATTTCTTTCAGCCCAGTTGTATCTACTCTTTGTATGAAGAGATGAGCTGCACCATGAAATGGGCCATTTCCTGCTTATGTAAATCATTTTACATTGAAAAATATTGCCTACCGACATAGTATGTATCTACTTAGTATTATCTGGCATTCCTCTAAAAGTAATTATACCTCTAATTGGCTTGACATGCCACAAAAGAAGAGAGATGAATAAATAGTTTAAGATCTAGAAGACTAGAAATCCCCGGCCTTGTACAATCAGGGCAGAGAATTCTTAGGTTTGTTATGTTTAAAAGAACAGGTCCCGTTTATGGAATACTTTCCATTCGACCTGTCTGTGCTGAGCACTTTCTACGCTGTATCTCATCTTCACCGCGATCCAGTGTGGTCAGTTCAGTTATTATGTCAATTTTATAGATGAAGAAACTGAGTTTAAGTAACTGGTTGAGGTTCTGCCGCTAAAAAAGTGGCAGAGTCATTGTTTTGCCTGATAATTTAGAGACGATTAGATTCCAGATGGTGGAACAGCTTGATGAATGGAAAGGGATCAGATTAGGGATTAGATGATCTAGATCATATTGCTGCTAATTCTTGGTTGATTTCTTCCCCTTGGGTCAGAGTAAATATGGCAAATAGAACGCATGTATATTTGCACAATTGTTCACAGGCGAGGAAAAGAATAAAACCTACGTATCTATCTACCTACCTGGATCTAGATCTCTGCCAACAGAGACAAAAAATGAGAGTGGAGCATCCACGGAGGAGAGATGTCAAGGCATTTTTGAAAGACTGAAAGCAGAACAAAGAGTAATAATTAACTTAGCAGAGCAGAGAGAATTGAAGCCTAAGTGCTTACCGTATAAGGAGATGACGCAAGGATATTTGCTCGGGAGGCTCACGTGGATGTTCAGAGGTGGAAGGAGTCCCCAAGAATATATATTTATTTATTTACTTAGCTGCTTTTCTCAGAATATTTTAATCCATTTTGTAGGATTCTTTTTTTTTTTTTTGCCAGCACATCATTTTATGACTGTTTCCTTTTGCTTGCTTTTCATTTTTGTTTCAAAACGAAAAGTTTTGAGGTTTTTTAAATCGTGGAAGTATCGCATTCCTATTGCAAGAATTTCAAATAATACAGAAATACAGAAAGTAATAAAAAGAAAGTCTTTCACACCTCCATATGATTCTCTAGCTGTGCTACCCAATCTGGTATTCACTAGCTACATGTTGACATTTACATTTATTTAATTAAAATGAAGGAGAATGGAAACCCAGTGCCATATTTCAAATGCTCAACTGTCATGTGTGGTTAGTGGCTACTGTATTAAACAATGGAGAACTAGATCCTGTCTATTATCACAGGGAGTATTTTGGACACGGTTGCTCTAGAGGTATTCACAGTTTACTATACAAATTCTCAATTGTTTTATGATTGCACGTAGGCATAAGAATGTGTCACACTACACGTACTCAGGATTTTACACAAACGGTCCGGTTGCTCCTGAGGAAAAGCAGCATTGCCTTGTTCGATCCTTCCCTACTCCCAGCCTAGCTTCCCAGAAGCACCTACTGAAAAATTTTTAACTCAAATTATAGTGTATGCATTGTCACAAATGATCTAAGGCACAGGAAAAGCACCCTCACCACCTCCCACCCTATACTCTAAAGGCAAAATCTATTTAATGCGTCTGGGGCATTTTTTTTTTGTTCTTTTGGTGACTATTTCCATAACTCCATTTCTTAATTTATCACTCAGTCAATATCTATTAACTCTTGATATGGAAGATGAGAGTAAGCTCACCCGTATCGACCACTCCCCTTCGTTTCCTCCTCCTAGTCTTTGAAATTTATATTATTACATTCATTGGTTGCCTCTCTAACTCCAGAGAACATTATTTAACCTCTATTTATTTCATCACCTTTCCCTTGACTTGTAAAATTGCATTATCAACTCCTCCTCTCTTTGTCTCCCTCCCATTTCCAAGTCTTGTTCTCTGTTATCGCCCTTTCACCTGTACACTGTTTATTCTGCCAACCAACAAAGCTGCCTTGGAGAGGTTTTCCTCTTCAGCCGGCTCCGAAAGTCCAAAGTCGATTTGAAACATTCATCTAAAACAAAATATGTGACTTGAACTAGATTCACCAGAAAGTTCCAAAATTTGGGTATTTTACAATTTACTTAGCTGGATGTGATGTGAGATCATCTGATAGAAACCCAGCTCACAGCAGTGAGGAAGTCTTTCTGTGTGTGAGTGTGTGTGTGTGTGTGTGTGTGTGTGTGTGCGGGCACGCATGCGCGTGCGTCTGCACATACACATTCTTTATAAGGGCAAATATTCTTCCTCTAATAGTGTCAGGTGGGAGGTGCATGTTTAGAGGCTTTGGAGGTCCCTGGGAGACAAGCTACAGCAACGTGATTCTGATCCCTTTGATTGTCTACAGGCTTCCGTATCCTAGATCTTTATTCAGACACTATCTCTCTGGCATGGCCTGGGGGCTGTGGATACTGCTTAGCTTTCTGATCTTCCAGAGTGTAAAAGATTTCCTCGACTGGGGTAGACGCACATGCACTGAAAGGTACGGGGAGTAAAATTTCAATCCCAGAGATCTATGCAAATGCATGGAGACATCTATATTATATATATATAGTCCATGAAAGTTGACACAAGTTATTTATAATTTCAATGACAATATTGGATTGCCTTTAATAGGCATGAGTTGAAAGGGGGCACTAAGCAGAAACTAATATTGGAGTTTGCTCTCGGGCTGCTGAGAGGCCCCCAACAATCTCATTGACGGTCTCTTTGGAAGATCGGTTCTCCTATGTCCATTAAACCAAGATTAAATTAGTTTGTGGGAGCTGCTTTTAGCATTTGTACTATTACATTATGCATGATTCCTGACTGCACATCTCATGAACAAACTATGCTGAGCTCCATTAGTGAATTTTTAGGGTCATGCTTAACTTGGAAATGGATTGATTTTGTGTAGGTTAATGTATAGCCATGATGCGCTGTGTCCTTAAAAATACCCTCTTACATTTGATATCAATAGGCAAGCACTCTCTGGGGACTGTGACTCATTTTTAAAGGATAAATTATGCAGATTGCATGATTAGAGAGCAGGAGACCCTATCACAACATATTGTCTATCAGGAAAAAATACCAGTCCCCTCCTCCACACCTTGGCAAGGTCAGAGGGCCTTATTCAGTGTGGTTCCTTGCCAGGAACTTCCCCACGTGGGTAGAATGGTATTCCCAGGATCATTCAGCAAGTCAGGGCAAAGCCAAAAATTGAACTCAAATTGTTTAAATTCTGGTTATGAGAAACGGAAGACTGCATCTTGGGGGACCTCAGCCCAACCTTCCCACTAGAGGGCCAAACCCATTTTTCTGTCCTTTCTAGAGCCAAGCCGGGATGGTGTTGGTGTTGGTATATACTTGGTGAATTGAACCAAATAAAATTCAACCTCCTCATTTTATAGGGACGGTGGTTGGGACACAATGTCAATATTTAGTGAAAGAGTGCTTTTATGAAAGTGTACCCAAGACTAGGCACAGAGTTTGGTCAGCCACTGCTGCCAGCCTGTGTTCAGTGGGGGCTCAGACCAGGACCAAGCGATGACCCTGAAATGGGGGAGACTGCAGCAGGTGTGTGGGGAATACGTAGGAGGGTCCTCCAGCCACTGTGGGGTGATGATATCCGTGCTTAGTCAGGCCACTGAGTTGGTGGAAGGCATCCAGGTGGGAGCACAGGCACAAAGAGGAAACCGTGCAGAAACGGGCAGGGGTCTATAAGCCACGATGGGAAGTGGGAAGAGAAATCAGGAGAGGTAGGAGGTAACAGACGATTAGGGAGGAACTTCCCAGCAAAGAAGCTTACTTTGCCCAAGACCGTCTGATACTCACTCCCAGAAGCAGGTCTCGAATTCAGATTCCCGGGAATGAGCCATTTTTTGCTCTGCTTACTGGGAGAGCTTCTGTGGCAGATCTTGCTTTTTATTTGTCTTCTTCAATTAGAAAAGTGACTTCTTTTTAAGTTTTAAGGACTTTTAACTTCTTTTTAGGACCGGATACAAAGAGAAAAACAAAAATTTCCTGCTTATTTACCTTTCCAAACTAGAAAGGCTAATGGTTTTGTACGTATCATTCCAGACATACTGTCCGTGTGTAAGAAGTGTGGCATACACTGGCATCGGGCAATACGCATGGCTCAGTAAGTTGCTTTGGTTCATTTGAGAGTAAATGTCATACATCTTTCCATGACTGCGTAGTTCTGCTTCAGTTTTAAAAACTTGCTGCATCGTATTCCATGGCCCTCATTTATTTAACCAGGACCTTGTCGTGGGGCATTTGACAGAGTTTTTTCCTTTCCCTTTTTATACATACACTCACACATACATATACGCACACATATATAGAGACACTACACATACATAATATATGCAGTTTTTTATATGTACTAGACCATGTAATATATATATATATACACACACACATATACACAGTATGTATAGTACATATATATATTATACACTTAAATATATAGGTATGTACATATATGCATAAAGTATACAGGTTTATATGTAAGTATAGTATAAAGGTACATATATATAGGTGTGTAGTGTATATATACTATATACTATATATAGTATATATATATGGTAGGAAAACAAAACATGCATTAGATATACTCTGAAGTCATGAGAACAGTGTCTCAAAAGAAGGAATGGGGAGGAAAACATAAGCTATTTGGTTTATCTATAGTGTTTTATTTCCTTAAAAATATATATATATATAGCAGATGAAGTAGATACATTGGTAGTTATTATGTTATCCTTTTTGCTTATCTTCTCTGTATCATTCAGTGCTACAGTTTTATTTATAGAATACACACCCCTACAGAGTGGGCTGACATTTTCATTCTTTACTATGCATCATTGTATTTCCTGCAGGCATAAACTTGAAGAAACTGCCCATGAGGTCTCTAGAGAAGGTCCTGGGACCATCACCTCAGGATTAATGGAGAGCCTCTAAGTGTCTAGCTTGTTTTCCATCTGGAGACCAACAGGAAGCAAGAGACAGGGGGATGTCTGACTGACAATTTCCCCCCTTTTCACCATGCTGTGGTTCCTCCTTGGAGCCCTTCTGGAAAAGTCCAGTGTGCCAAGCAAATCCACTCACCGCAGGACCTGCTGTGTTAGCCTGGGGCTCGTTGTGACGTGGTGGCCTGGTCACAAACACATCCTCTCAAATACTTTGCATTCTTCCCTTTGTCTTCAGCCTCGCCACTGTGCTCTTGTACAACCCTGATCAAATGTCAAGTCCTTGATATTTAATCAGATAGTAAATCCTTGCCTCACCTCTGCTTTCCAGAGTACTCAGCACATTCTCATGACCCACGTGTGGGTTCCCGTGCAGAGTTCCTGGGAGGGGAGCCCTGGGAAAGTTGGTCTGACGAGTTTCTAGAGTCAGACAACGTGGTTTAGGCAACGGCTGATGCGACCGTGGAGCCAGGTGTCCTAGCTGCAGCCTTGGCTCTAGTTCTCATTAACTGTGGGGCCCTTCACCTCTCTGAGAGGTCTTGTGGAAATCATATTACCTGCCTTCCTTATCTTGAAATGCCATCATCAGGATCAGGAGAGATAAGGTCTGAGAAAGTAATGTGTAAGCCATAAAGCAGCACACCAATGGTAATTATCGCTACCAAACATGAACTTGATTCAACGGCCTCCACTGTTCTTTTCTGCCAAAATACCAACGTTAAAAAATATTTCTAAAACTGGGAAAGCCTCGACTACCTTGGGCGTGTTATTTTTAGAGAAATACTATCCTATTAGAGTGGGGGTCGTTAATCTAGGACCCACTGGCCAAATTCTGAGGGCAGTCCTGATTTTTTGTCAATAAGGTTTTGTTGGAACTCAGCCATACCCATTCCTTCACATATTATCTACAGCCGCCTTCACACTGCAGACCCAGAGCTGAGTATTTGCAGTTGTGACATAGACGGGTCAGCAAAGCCTGAAATATTTACTCTTGGACCCTTCATAGCAAAAGTTTGCCTGCACTGGAGAAAATGCCAGGGACCTCGTCCTGTTCCACTAACACTCTACGTCAGAGCTGTGGCCTCCAATTTACAAGTCTTTGCAGGAGGATCGTCACTGGGGCCAGAAGAGAATATTATCGTTTTGGTTTTTTTATCTCCTTTTCCACTTCCATTTTAGCACATCCTTTAAAAAGCACAAAATGATCGGTATGACTGAACCTGTATATAATTTTTAAATAAATACACGTAAGTAATTACAGTGTGAGGTAAAGAGTCAAAAGTATTTATCAAAATAAGTCTCTGAGATCTAGCCACATTACCACACGCCGATCTGGTTATTTTTGCCTGAACTCCTATGCGGTGCTCCATGATTTGGATATACCACAGTCCATGTAGTAATTCCCCTTTGATTCATAGTTGGGCTGCTCCCAGTTTTTGCTGCTACAAACAATGATGCAGTGACCACGTCTGATTTGCTTTCTTCCCGACCCATGATCACTTTGTAAAGCCTGATGATGAGAAGTTATTCTGACCTTGACCACGTTTGAGAACCGCATAGGACTAGTAAAACTCAGATCCAGACACAATCGGGCCGTTGCTACGTTGTTCTTTGCTAACTGCAGATGTGCTTTATCTACCTTGATGACCAATGAATTACACTGAAAATCTTCCTGAGTTTCAGAAGGTGGAAGAGAAAGATCTCAAAGGCTCCACTAAGTTAGGAATCTATAGGAAGAAAAAACAGTAAACTGAGGTGCCTCAGACCCCCTACTTCTCACCTGTCTCCAGTTCTCTGACATTGGCGAGGGCTCTCTCTTTCCCTGGTGCTTCAGAGGTAAACCCCACCTTACCCTTCCCTCACCCAGGCTGGCAGCTTCTACCCCTCTTTTTGTTTATTTATTTGTTTTAAGTAGGCTCTATGCCCAACATGTAGTGCAGTGCAGGGGTTGAACCCATGACCCTGAGATCGAGACCTGAGCTGAGATCAAGAGTCTGATGCTTAACCAACCGAGCCATCCAGGCGCCCTGTCTACCCTTTTTAATTAGACTGCACCTTTTCCTATCTCCGATTTTATGCAGAATTCTAGAAGCTCTGTGAGTTTGTACTCTGATTTGAATGATTAACACAGGTCATTATTTGTACATTTAGAAGCAAGATTCTTTTTTTAACCACCCCTATGATATGAAAAAGGAAATTTTCAACCATCACTTACCTGCATGGATAGTCTTTTTATACCCTCTATGTTTTTTTGGGGGTGGGGGTTGGTAGTTTCTCCATTCCTCAGCTTGTCTCTCTCCTTTCTTCTGCCTTCTTTCTCCTTCCCTCTCTCTCCCTCTTTTTCCTTCTCGAGCACGCTCTTTCTCTGTCTGTCTGTCTGTCTCTCAACATCATTTACTTGGCTATGAGCCAAGGAGCATTCTATGGAGTGTGGGTATGTGCATGTTACTTTTTTCTCCTTACTTTTGTTTGAGTGTTAGTTTGTTATGACCAAAACCATGTTCATTCTTGGTTCATTCTTGGAAATACTGGTTAGATCTCTGGGACCAATGTTTTAAGCTACCCTGAAACTATAAGCTTTGTAAGGGCTTACTTTAGTCACCATTGGAACCCTACACATAGAATATAGCAGATGTCTAATAATATTCACTGAATGGGGCACCTGGGTGGCTCAGTTGGTTGAGCAACTGCCTTTGGCTCAGGTCATGATCCTTGGGTTCCGGGATTGAGTCCCACATCGGGCTCCCGGCTCCACGGGAGTCTGCTTCTTCCTCTAACCTTCTCTCCTCTCATGCTCTCTCTCACTTTCTCTGTCTCTCTAATAAATAAATAAATAAATAAATAAAATATTCATTGAATGAATGAATGAACAACCAAGCACTGAAATGGGAGGTAGGTATAATGGGCCATTCAGATTTAGCATCTAGGGGAAGAGTCCTAACTGAGAGATTCCTCAATTATAAAACTTGGGCACTAAAGTATAGAGAGATTGGGGGACTGCCCTTCCTTATTCAGATAGTATCTTTGATGCTGTTTAGTTGCTAAAGAAATGGCACAATTATTCCACACGCTTTTTTTTTTTTAAAGATTTTATTTATTTATTTGAGAGACAGAGAAAGTGAGAGAGAGCATGAGAGGAGAGAAGGTTAGAGGAAGAAGCAGACTCCCCATGGAGCTGGGAGCCCGATGTGGGACTCGATCCCGGAACTCAAGGATCATGACCTGAGCCAAAGGCAGTTGCTCAACCACCTGAGCCACCCAGGCGCCCTCCACATGCTTTTTATTCTAGAATTAAAGTGACAATAAAGAAAGTTATATTGAGATTTTGATTCAGAACACCAGACTTTGCATTTAATATTCTCCCATTTACTATGAGTCTTTAAACACAACACTTTACTCTTTGGCGCTTTGGTTTGTTTAGCTATAAAATAAGCAAAAAAACACAGCATTTCCCTTACAGGTTGGTTCCAATGATTAAATGAAAGAATTATTGTAACCTTGAGTAATGATAAGTGTTCAATAAATGTGAATTCCTTTCTCCATTTTTTTCTTCTTTTCCTTAGCCGAGATGATTCAGTTATTGGAATTCTGAAAGCCTTCTTTAAAGGATGGTTTCACGGCACAGATTTAAACGGCTGCTGTATGGCTAAGCTATGATATATGTGGGACAGGAAACTTTGAGTTTGAGAAGTGGAAATTTGAACATGGATCCTGGGGAGAGATTTCTAAGAGCTATTTATTTTGCTTATTAATAACCGTAATTCTCTTCATGTTGCTAACTTCATAGATCATACTACTGTATATACATGTATATATATTTTTAAGAGTTTACATGACTATTTTAGATTGAATTATATCACTCAAAAAGATATGTTGAAGTCCTAACCCCAGGTACTTGTGCATGTGACTTTATTTAGAAACAGAATTTTTGCACATGTAATTCATGTTAAGAAGAGGTCATATAGGGTTTGGGCATGGGTTTACTTACAAGAAGAGAGAGTTGGGGACACAACAAAGAGAAGATGGCCATATAAAGAGGGAGGCAGAGATGGGAGTTATGGTGCCAAAGCCAAGGGACTCCTGGGGTGACCAAAAGCTGGAAGAAACAGGGAAGGATTCTATCCTTTGGAGAGATCATGGTCTTGTTGGCATCTTGATTGGCTGGCATCTTGATTTTGAACTTCTAGCCTACAGAACTGTCTTGGAATAAGTTTCTCTTGTTTTAAGCCACTCCATTTGTGGTGCTTTACTACAGCAGTCCTAGGAAACATACACAACAAACTACCTGAAGTTTTCCAATTTTATGAAATTTTTAACACTGATCTTGTATTGACTTAAAAGGGCAACAGAATTCATTGGACCAAATTCATGTTTGGTAGCAATAATTACCATTGCTGTGCTGCTTTATGGGTTACACATTACTTTCTCAGACCTTATCTCTCCTGATCCTGATGATGGCATTTCAAGATAAGGAAGGCAGGTAATATGATTTCCACAAGACCTCTCAGAGAGGTGAGGGGCCCCACAGTTAATGAGAACTAGAGCCAAGGCTGCAGCTAGGACACCTGGCTCCACGGTCGCATCAGCCGTTGCCTAAACCACGTTGTCTGATTCTAGAAACTCGTCAGACCAACTTTCCCAGGGCTCCCCTCCCAGGAACTCTGCACGGGAACCTACACGTGGGTCATGAGAATGTGCTGAGTACTCTGGAAAGCAGAGGTGAGGCAAGGATTTACTATCTGATTAAATATCAAGGACTTGACATTTGATCAGGGTTGTACAAGAGCACAGTGGCGAGGCTGAAGACAAAGGGAAGAATGCAAAGTATGTGAGAGGATGCGTTTGTGACCAGGCCACCACGTCACAACGAGCCCCAGGCCAACACAGCAGGTCCTGCGGTGAGTGGATTTGCTTGGCACACTGGACTTTTCCAGAAGGGCTCCAAGGAGGAGGCATAGAACAGTGAAAAGAGTAGGAAATTGTCAGTCTGACTTCCTCTGTCTCTTGCTTCCCATTGGTTACTGTTCATCTTATGATAAACTGACTACTCTTCAATCCATTTCAGGTGCCCTCATCTGGCCCTCTGTGGCCACAAAGATATATTCCAGAGTCTTGATGAAAGGTCACACTGCTCATGTATACTCAGCTTGGCGGGGAGTTTTTATTAGTGAATGTTCTTTTCTCTGGCCACTGGAATAATTTTGCAGAACTAGTAAGGGAACCAACCACATTTCTTTTAGAGCCTCCCGCTCCCAAAGGAAAAGACAAAAAGAGGGGGTATTGTGAAGTCTCTGTCAAAGCAGATCAAGGTCAAGAGCGGTTCTCAGGTTAAATGCTCGTGTGCTCTCTGCTAAGTGTCTTCCACGCATCCTCCCCCTCAGTCATCCCTACTGTATAATGGGCACCTGCATTTCCTAGAAGAGGTCCAGTCATTTGAGAAAATCAACCAAAGGGATCTACTGTCAAGCTCAATTTTTGTTATCTGACATCAAAACCAGCGTTCATAAGCATTGCGTTACACTACTTGATTGTTACCATACTTCATCGACTCTAAGACACCATCAACTGGAGTCAGATTGTTATTTTATATGGAATTGAGAACAACGAAGAAAACCAGTGTCCATGAAACAGGAGCACTCAGAACTATCACATTTGACCCATTGAAAGATTTCTCTTACATTCACTTATTACCATAGAAAGGAAAGTCTAAGTGAAATAACTTCCTGAGAATATTCCTAAAACATCTTCACTTCTGAGTCGTGTTTCATCTGGGTTGGCGAGGCCCCAAAGAGTCTTGGTGATCAACAATTGGCTGAGGGAAGTCTGCTGTTGTCTTAGGATTTTCTTGCAAGCTGGTTGCTACTGGGATGACAACAGTTTATGAAGTATGAAAATTTTATCCCTGGTCGTAATCTCAGTATTGTTTTCCATTTTGAATACAATGTTTTCCTCCCATGACCTAGGGGACTTCTGCTGGCTGTGGAGGCTTATTTGGGGGGGGGAGGGGAAATGTAGAAAATCTCCCTGTTGCTGGGCTTTAGTAATCCCAGCAGCAACATCAATGAATCGGATTATTTTATCGGTCAACCAACCCCCTCCATTCTTTGCAAGCGAGGAGATTTAACTGTGTTTGAGAAAGTTTTCCACTAAAACTCCTGGGCTTTTAACTTACGTGGAGTCTTAAGTACAATTCATCATCTTATCTAATCTGATAGCCCAGGATAGCTTTGTCAAAGCAGAGTCAAGTATTGGCAATCCCTCAGAAACCTCAGAAGAATGAATAAAAGAAAAATGATTTAAAGCTGGAAGATTTAAGTCGAAGTTTGAAATCTTTTTAAAAACTGAACAACGGGCCCCTTCCTGAATCTGCTAATGCCAGCTTTGGAACATGAATAGAGAAGCAGAGTCCGGGAGCAGGGATGGATCTTTGGGGTATCAGTTTGTCTATTGCAGGAGGGGTACCTAAGAGGGGTGTGGCCGGAGAATAATCATACACGGTCGTGGTCCCAGAAGATTTCCACAAAGAACAGATTCCCAACCTGCAGTAACTGTTGGGTGTTTCAGTTTCCCTTACAGAAATGCTCCAGAATGTTGTTGATGTTATTTGTCTTTACCCTCAGAAAACATGCAGAAAGATGACCCTGTCCCTCATATAGCAAAGGGGCTGCAGAGGCTAGCAGTTAAAAGTTTGATTCCAGGGGCGCCTGGGTGGCTCAGTCAGTTAAGCGCGTGACTCTTGATTTCGGTTCAGGTCATGATCTTGGGGTCACGAGATTGAGCCCCTCCTCTGGCTTTGTGCTCATCAAGAATTCTCCTTGAGATTCTCTCTCTGCCCCACTGCCCCTGTCCCTGCTCATGCTCTCTCTCTCTCTCAAAGGAAGTAAGTAAAATCTTAAAGAAAGAAAGTTTGATTCCAGACCCGAGGTCGAATCCCAGCTCTGGTATTTATTAGCTGTGTGACCTTGGGCTGATTTTGTAACCTCTCTATGCCTTTGCATTTTCGTCTATAAAATGGAGAAAATAATTGTGTCTCTGTAGTGATATGGTGATGAGAATTAAATATGAATGTGTGTCAAGCCTTAACACACAGTAAGTGCCTGACCCTAGTTGGTACTTTATAAATGGGTTTCAAATAAAACAAAAGCAACAACTGTTTTATTGACTGAGGTTCGTATAAATCGTATAAACTGAATTGGAGTCTTTTACTAAGTCATATATCTATTGCTTCCCTCCATTTTAAAGGAAAGACAATGAACAAGTATAGTCACCTGGCTATTTTGCCATCAGCATATTTACCTCGGAAGACGTACGTATGTGTTTTTTCCTGGAATTCTGATAAATGGAGATGAGAATTTTCTGGACTGGTGTCCAGTCTGCTCTGTGTGTAAAGGCAATATGCGTATTTTGCTTTCTTTTCGGTTGACTTTCAGTGGGTGTTTCTTGCTACATCGGAACAGATGGAGCTTAGAGAATCTTCTGACCAAGGCTACTTGGCCTCTGTGTTTGAAAGAAATGCTGCCGGGAACCAAAGTCGGAGCTCTGAACTGCAGGACTGAGGCTCTTCCCTCTAGTCTGCTCTAAGTGTGATTCAGCCCCACTCCAAGGGTGGCCTTCTCTCTATCCTGTTACCTCTTAGCGAAGTGGGGTTTTTTGTTTTGTTTTGTTTTTAACCTTTGAAGATTGATTTTATGTA
Source organism: Nasua narica (assembly GCA_028533885.1). Classification (NCBI taxonomy): domain Eukaryota; kingdom Metazoa; phylum Chordata; class Mammalia; order Carnivora; family Procyonidae; genus Nasua; species Nasua narica. The sequence continues at coordinate 22,622,809 of CM052803.1, read as the reverse complement.
TGTATGTATGTATTTAGAGTGCGAGACAGGAGAGGGGCAGAGGGAGGAGGAGAGAGAGAATTTCAGGCAGATTCTGCGCTGACCAGCTCACATCATGATCTCAGGGTCATGAGATTAAGCCCCGGGTCCGGCTCCACAGTGGGCATGGAACCTGTTTAAGATTCTCTCTCTCTCCCTCTTCATCGGCATCCCTCCCACCCCAAGTCTTGAACGTGCTCTGGGAAGGGTGAATGGGGGGAAATCGGGGGAGGGGGTGATGAACCAGGAGACTGTGGACTCTGAGCAACAAACTGAGTGGTATGGTGGGTGGGGGGTTGAGTGAACCTGGTGGTGGGTATTGAGAAGGGCACGTATTGCATGGAGCACTGGGTGTGGTGCATGAACAATCAATCTTGTAACACTGAAAAAATAAAGTAAACATATTTGGGAAAAAAAAAGAAAAAAAGTAAACAAATAAGTAGCTAAATCATATATCAATAGCAATCATACCCTTTCCTTTCCTTGCCCTTGCATACTTAGCTCAACCCTCAAAAGCAGCCAGTTCAGAGTTTGATGTCTGTGGTTTGATGCTTCTCGATGATATGATACAAACGTGGGTGTGTGTCTGTGTGTGTGTGTGTGTGTGCGTGCGTGCATACATACGTTTGCAGAAAGGCTGATATGTATATTAGGTGCGGATCTCAGGACACATACTCAAAAGATACATTTCTTTATTTTCAATAAATCAATGTAATCTAACTCTGAACTTCTGTGTTTCCAAGGTGCCGGGAAATTCAAGCCCACACTAAGGTCCCCTAGCTCCCAAGGCTTGTGCCAATGTCTGTTCTAGGAGGTTCTGAGTCATCATGAGGCCTCCTTGAATTTTCTCTCCATACTGGTTACTGCTGAGATGTTCCACTCTCCATTCCTTGGTCCTTTCCAGAAATCCTTGGCAAAACCTGTACTGGTGGCAAGAACACCTGAGTGGGCAGAGGGAATGGTGGGAAAAGCAGGGAGAAAATACCATTTACCATCTAAGAAGGCGTTCTCCCTACACGTATTGATATTGTTTCGGGAGAGCCAGAAATTAGGACATCGTGGCACAAATCTGGCATAGTTAGCCAAAAAACTGCTCTTAGATTATCAATGAAATGGTATGGGTTGCTCTTCCTGTTCTTCCTGAGAGTGAATTAGCAGGTTTCAATAAGCAGAAGGAGGAAGCTGAATAGGCCCCCTCTCTGGTTCATGTGTGCGTAAAGTTGTTCGCTAATGGATCCTTTCTAGGGGTGCTCAGATCTAAGCCTCATAATTCGATAGAAGCACAATGAGGTGCGACACGAGTGAATCATTACTTGAATGGTGAGGAAGGCACACTATCTGCTTTATAAAAGTACCCTAGTATTCTCTCATTAGGCTTTTCTCTCCCCCCGCCCCCTTACTTTGCCCGTGTATCGATTCGTTTTTTTAATGTCTGTTTTCTTTTCCTTCTGTTTGTTTTGCTCTTTGTCCTGATTTTCCTAACTGCGGGGGAAGCTCAGCCCACTCCGCCGTGCTGTTAGAGACGTGAGAGACGGAGCCCCTTAATGAAACAGTCCGGCGCTGAGAAGCTGCGCTCCTCACACACTGTCAATAACTATCTTTGAAGTTTAAAGGAGAAGCATGAACCTTGTGCGCTCGAAGGAGCCAACTCACTTTGTAATTTAGGCTGAGCGGTTTGAACACTGTATTTGAGGCGCTGAGCGAGGGGGAAGCTTGACCCGTTTCACATTACATACCCAGCTTGAGTTCCAACTGATTTCTCAGGCTTCAGCGAAGTCAAGGAACTTTTTGAGCTCCGGGATTCACAAAGTACAAGTACAATCTGAGAACATCCATCATGTTATCTTATCTGATGGTGCCATTTCCCCCTTCTGTTCACCAAAATAGAAAAGTCAGTGCATATGGGTGACGCACCCTTGGCATGGAGGCGTCAGACATCTTGGAGACGTTCTCTTGGCCAAGTTGACGTGTGCTGTTGGGGTATGGGAAGTCAGTTTTATCTCTCAGCTCCCAAGAGTTCTATCAATTGGAAGTGCAGCTGCTATCTGAAATCTCAATGTCCTTCCAGATAACATGTCAACCTCTAAAACTTATACTAGAGTAGCTAATAAAGTTGGATATCAATCAAATGTTGTGCTTAGGGGTAAAGAGGAAAATGCAGAAAATTGGAATGCTTCATCTTTTTAGCATACTGTCTCGGTGGCTCCTTAGTATGACCCATTCTGATCTTTTGCATTATCCTGAGATAGAAAGTTACAGGATACTCTTAATGGCCCCATATGCTACGTGACTCAGTAAAGCCCCAAATCTGTTTTGATTTCCACTGCTCCTTCAACCCAAAACTGTGGCATTGAGCCTCGTGATCACCAACAAAATATCCTGTATCCTGTTCTTCGAACATTCTCTTCAGCATTGTGCTCTGAGACCTGGCTCCCCTTTGAGGACATTGCTTCCCATAATCTTGGACCAGAGCCTGGAGATAGTTCATTTCCTTTTCTTCCTCATTGCTCTTTCTAGATCATTTCCTGTCTCCTCTTCCCTAAACACCAGTTGCTTTGCAATGCATGCTGTCAGACTATTTACTACTATTCCCTTTTTATGCTTCTGTCTATTAATGTCTGAGCCACTCCACATCCCCAAGTATTGACGGCGTAAACAGTAGGTCTCTCCTATAGTCATATCTTTATTCTTTGGGGGAGAATGCAATCAATTATTTATTGATAATCCATCCAACCTATCGGTATCTCTGTGTCCCTTCCTTCAAAAGGTTTTTTTCCTCCATAACACCTGTTTTAGTCATCCTTTCTCATGATATCACCTATATCCCTAAGTCCATTGCCACTTTTGCATTCATCTGGGACATTTTCTTCAGATCTCTCATAGCCTGTCCCCTATTATTCAGGTCTCTGTTGAAATGAAACTTCCTTGGAGAACTCTTTTGGACTATCCTATCTAAAATAACCATTTGCTCTACCGCTCACACCTCCCTATCTTCTTACCCTGCTTTGTTTTTCTTCACATCTCTTATTACCATCTTGACAATATGAAAGTATTTCCTATCTCTTTCTAGAATCCATGTCCATGAGGAAAGGATTTTGTGTGCTTATTCACCACCGTGTTTCCAGCACCTACACTCTGTCAACTCATCTTGGACCCTAAATAGGTATTTGAGAATTAAATAATGAATAGATTATATGTGTTTATAGCCAGGTGCCAATTTACTAGGATACTTTCAGGCCATTTAGTGAATTATCACACCATCTCAATACTCAGATGGTAACTTTGATATATTAAGTGCATTCCTGGGAATAATTTCCATCAGAATTTTATTTTCCCCACTTGAAATTTTTCTGATGTGTTCTAATTAATCTAATCACATTCATAGCCTATCCTGAATTGCTGTGGAGATTCCTCGTGGGAGCAATTTTGAAACCGGCAGGCCAGCTCTTAATAATATTTCTAGCATAAGTTTTGATAATTCTTTTTATGCTGGATGAGAAAAATTGCATAAAAGGCAAGGGTGAGAGAACATGGGTCATTCTCGTGAATGAGAAGATTTATTGCTTGCTTAATTCTCAAGGAAATACCTTTAACTCCTTCTTAAACTATGGGTCAACAGTTTTTCCTGCGTTTATGTAGTAGCTTTATTCATGGTCCTGATATTTGGTCCCTTCTGGGAAGTTCTGAGATCCTGAATCAGAAAAGGGTACAAAGATGGTCTGTGGACTTGCCCACCATGAGGGCTCCCGCTGGGCTCTTTCTTCAAAGCTGCGGACTTTTTTTTTTTTACTTTTTTAAAGGCATTTACTAATTCTTTTCTGATTTTGCCTCTGATCAGTAGTCTGAATTTATAAGACTTCTAGCAGTATCCAAAGACTCAGACTAATGTGAAGAGAAGACTCCCCTCTTGTGCAACCCTAACTGGACTTCATACAGACTTTGTCCCCGTCAGCTCCTCTTCCTCAGCAATCTTGTAGTGTGCTGTGGAGATTAAAAGGCATGGATGAAGGCCTGTCCTAAGGTAACCTCCTCTGAAATTTTAATTTTTTATTTGGAGACTAATGAATCTGATTCAGGTCACCAGTGTGTGAAGGTTTTCCCCCACACCCCCAAGCTGGGTGTCCTACGATTCAACTCAGTTCTGACACTGTCTACTGGGAGATGGGGTCAGATCCCACAGGGCAAGGGCTCAGTCCTACAAGACTCCCCGCTCCCCCGCCCAACTTCAGATGTCAATTTTAAGACCAGGTTGTCACCAGTGCTTGTGACTGACTGGCTATAGATTGGAGGGCCCAACAGCCCCCACCTCAGGTTTGAGAAATGTGCCAGAGTGGCTCAGGGAACACAGGGCAACATTTTACTTACTAGGTTACTGGTTTATTATAAGAGGATATAACTCAGGAACAGCCAGATGAAGGGATGCATAAGGCAAGGTATGGGGAAAGGAGTTTCCATGCTCTCTCCAAATGCATCATTCTCCCCAAATCTTGTCCTTTTGATTTCTTTTTTTTTTTTTTTAAGATTTTTATTTATTTATTAGAGAGCGAGAGACTGAGAATGAGAGGGGAGAAAGTCAGAGGGAGAAGCAGACTTCCCGCAGAGCCGGGAGTCCGATATGGGACTCGATCCCGGCACTCCGGGATCATGACCCAAGCCGAAGGCGGTTGCTCAACCAACTGAGCCACCCAGGCGCCCTTGTCCTTTTGATTTCTTAGGGAAGCATCATTACACAGGCATGATTGATTAAATCATTGCCCCCTGAGGATTGAACTCAATTTCCAGCCCCTCTCTCCTCCCCCAATTTGGGGGTAGAAGGAGGCCTTGGGACTAAAAGTCTTTGGCTCTACTGGCAACCAGCTCCAAATTTAGGTGACTAAAGGGCTTTCCAAAAGTCACTGGCTAACAAAAGAAAAGACACTTGTATGACTCTCAGCACTTAAGAAATTCCAATGGTTTTAGGAGCTCTGTGCCAAGAGAAGGTCAAAGACCAAATATGAAAAAAAAAAAAAAAAGACCAAATATTTATTTCTTATTATACATCACAATATCACACGGAGAAACCACAGGCTCTCCAAACTTGAGTAAGAAGGTACTGCACTTTCTCAAAGTTCATATTCAATAGATGCTAAGTAATTGATTGAATAATAGTGGGGAAACATTGGAGGTTAGAAAAGGGTATGTTCCTCTCTGGGAAAGAACATTCTTATGTTTTGGAGGGATCTTTGTTGGTAGAAGTTTTAAAAATCAGACTGGGAAACTCTCCGCTTCAACATTAATCACAGGCCTGGTAAGGAAGATAAGACTTTAATCGCACACATTCTCGTATTAGTGTGATGGGGAAAATGCATGTACATTATCGCTCCCTTTCCCTCATCCTCCCGTTATTATGTCAAAAAGGAGAGAATGACTTTAGTGAAGCAGAGAAAGGTGACCGGAGAGATTGAAGAGCCATGTTGGATATGTTTTTGGTAAACACGGGTTGGTGTGGGAAGTACTGAACACGAGAAAAAGAAGAAAAGAGAATTTAAAAAATAATAAATAAAGGAATTGCTGTAGTCTGTGTGGTTACCTTCATTTTGTACTTTCTCAAGAGTGTGTACTGATGATATAAATCATTTTCAGTACCATTATTTTCCTGAATGCATGTTTATGCCTTGTGGGGCCCGGTTTTATAGGGTTTGCATAAGGTGACCCATCACTGGGGTTGTAATGGAGGAAAGGTTTTCCTGCCCGTCTCTGGATGTTCATGTGATTACAGAGAGAGCTGGCTTCTTTTCTTTTCTATCTTTCTTTTTTTAAAAATATATTTTATTGATTTATTTGAGAGAGAGAGAGCATGAGTAGGGGGAAGGGGCAATGGGAGAGACAGAAGCAGGCTCCCTGCTGAGCAGGGAGTCCGATGTGGGACTTCCTCCTGGAATCATGACCTTAGCAGAAGGCAGACGCTTAACCAACTGAGCCACCCAGGAGCCCAAGAGAGCTGGCCTCTTGTCTGGGGCATCAGAGAAGGCTTCTAGGGGGGGATAGTATTTTACTCAAGTCTTGAAGGATGGGTGGGATGTGGATGAACAGGTCATCTGAGCAGAGCTTCCAGATGGAGGCAATGATGAAATATACCAAGATAGTAAAGATCAAGGAAGGAGGCGTGAGGAGCGCAGTGTGGCTGCAAATCTTTGCTTGGAGTATGTCCTTCACATGCAACCAACCCCACATCCCTATCCTGTTACCCAGACAAGTCTTACTCATCTCTTCTGTCTCAGGAGACCTCACTCCCTCCAATAATCGTTCTTGACACACAGGATTACGTGAGGGGCTCCCAGATGTGAATGCGGCAATAGCCAGGGCTTCTGTGATCTGAGCGTACTTCACATAGCAATGTAAGTGCCCAGTGAATCTCCTCCTGTCTCCAGGAGGATGGGGGTCTCGTGCTCGTCATCACTTCCCCTGCGTCTATCGCAGTACCAGTTTCTTAATAATTGCATTTTTCTCCCCAGAAGTACTTATGTGAGATACTTTCTGATGGATACTTTCTGACAAATCTTGGAAGATGTGGCATGGCAAACACTGGCCTTCTTGGATGCCTTGCCCCCCAGGTGAGTTGACTATTTAGTCTTAGCTACCATTGGAGGAAGGGTCTTTAGAAATGCCCAAGTCATCCCTTCATTATGATAGACATTTCAGAATTGAGAAAACAGAGGTAATGAGAAAGAAAGTATCTCAAACAAAACAAAACAAAAAAACCACGCACTTAGTGACAGTTGCGACTTCTTGTCATCGATTGCTTCACCGGTGCATTTTTACCTGTGCCACATGGTGACTTTACAAATAAGAATGGTGGCACTATTTTTATTTAAGAACCAGAAATTTGCAATCCAAGAGGCAAAAATACTGAAAAAAAAAAATCATGGCTAATATGTCATGCCCTGCAGCAAAGCGAAGTCTCCCAGAAGTGACAGAATTTATTTGCCTGGAAATATTAAATATAGAATTACAGAATGCAATCAGCACATTCCCCCTTCCCCTTCTTGCTTCCTGCTCCCGAATCTGTTGTCACTGTTGTCAATCATGGCTGCTCCATTTCTCACCCACTCATATTTATATAGAATGTACCTTTGTGACTCTAAGGTACAAGGAGCCGTAATAATAGGGGATTCGTAGTAAAAATGGTCTCCCATTGAACATACAAACTCAGTAAAATATTGATTGAAAGCAGCCGACTGGGGGATGATACATATATTCATAAATTGGTAAATATACTGATCATCTCTATAAAAAGATGTGTTCTTTTAATTTTCTTGGGAGTTATAAGAGCAAAGACCTGGTTAAAAAAAAAAAAATTATGTTTCCACGGTGGATTTTCCATGTGTATTTGTCCCACACTGATTTACCACTGGAGGCTCTAGGGGAACAACAGTGAACAACAGAGCTGGGTCCTCGCTTCGGGATGTCACTATCTGATGGGAGAGGTGGCTAGTGACCACAAGATCAGAGGTGGGACATTATATCCCATGGGTGCTGTGTGCTGGAAGGAAGCATGCAAGTGTCCTGAGAACCTACACCAAGGGGATTTTACAGAGATAGAAATAGAGCGATAGAGATAAGGATGTCTAGATATAGCTATGAAAAGATCCGCTTATCTATATATCTATCTATATAGATCCATCTATCTACTTATGTATCTGTCCATCCATTTATTGACAGAGAGAGAAAGAATTTTAAAAATTGGCTCACATGAATGCGGAGGCTTGGTAAGTCCCAAATCTGCAAATCTGTACTAGTTTGTTAAGGGTTACCATAATAAAATCCTACACAGTAGGTGGCTCAAACACCAGAAATGCATTTTCTCACAGGTCTGGAGGCCAGAAAGGCCAAGGCCAAGGCGTGCCAGCTTTGGTTTGTCCTGGCCGATCTCCTTGGCTTACAGATGGCCACTCCCTCTCCATGCTGTGACCTCCCATGGTCTCTCTGGTCTGTGTCCAAATTTCCTCTTCTTCTAAGGACATCAGTCAGATTGGATTAGGGCCCAACTAATGGCCTCCTTTGAATATATTATCACCTCTTTAAAGACCCAATCTCGAAATATAGTCGCATTTTGAGGTATCAGGGATTCGAGCCTCAATATATGAATTTTGGTGCGGGGAACAGAGTTCAGTCTGTAACAGATAGAATTTGGTAAATAGTTGGGATTTTCTAAGTGGGAAGGAGGTAGGGAAAGAAGATCCATTTCCCAGAGAGAATAAAGTCTTAAAAGGCCTTAAGTCCTTCTGGCTAGTTCAATTCTGCTCTAAGTTTTTTGTTTTGTTTTGTTTTGTTTTGTTTTGGTGTAGTTGGTACACAATGTTACATTAGTTTCAAGTGCACAACATAGTCATTCCACGAGTCTATAGTCTATACGTTATGCTGTGCTCCCCAGAAATGTAGCTACCATGTCACCATGCGATGCTATTACAGGACCATTGGCTATATTCCCTCTGCTGTGCCTTTCATGTTCATGACTTACTCATTCTGTAACTGCTCTAAAAGTTATTGTAACTCACATGATCTTGATGATAATCTGAACAGTGGGAGCCGTCATTGCCCGGGTCTTACTGGGGAAGGAAGTGGAGAGGTTAACTAACTAGTTCAAGGTCATGCAACTAGCTAATAAGGTGGGGAGCCAGGATTTGGCCCTTGGAAATCTGGCTGCAGTTCTGGCTTCTAACCACCACACCGGAATGCATGTCTCCAGGCCAGAGCTCAAGGTTCACAAAATAAAAGAGAGAAAGCATGTGGTGAGGGGCGCCTGGGTGGCTCAGTCTGTTGAGTGTCTGACTCTTGATTTTGGCTCACGTCGTGATCTCAGGGTCATGAGATCTAGCCCTGCATTGGGCTCCCTGCTTAGCAAGGCTCTGCTCGAAGATTCTCTCCCTCTGCCCCTCCCCCTACTCACTAGCACTCTCTCTTTCTCTTTCCCTCTCTCTCTAAGTAAATAAATCTTTAAAAAAAAGAGGGAAAGCTTGTGGTGAGAGATGAATCTAGAGAGAGAGGAAGATTTAAAAAAAAAAAAATTCAGGGCCTTGGAGGCTTCCAGAAGGAAGCAGGACTCCATCTTGAGATCTGTGAGGAGCCTCTGAGAGATTTAACAATGGAGTGATAGGATGAGAAGATTCCTCTTGCTGCCATTTGAGGACAATGGTGCAAAGAGGGAGACCAAGATAGAGGCTTTCCCATTTTCCACTGAGAGAGCACCTTGACAATACAGATGGGGAGTCCCATAAATAAAATGTATTTTTATTTATTCCCATACATAAAAATTCCAGATGTATTTTGGTGGTAGAAGAAAGAGGATCTGGTGATTGATTAGATACTGGAAGATGAGCCTTTAAAAAATTATGGTGGCATGACATAATACTCAATTGTATATTATCATACAAAATGTTTTAAAATCACAAAATATCCTGGTGATGACAGATAATTTAAGACATGCTGAATATATTTCTATTTGTCCAAATACAATTCCCTTTGTGTTAGCTTCTGTCTCCTTTTGCTTCCTCCTCCACCCCATTAAGAAAATATAGAAGAGGGGAGCCTGGGTGGCTCAGTGGGTTAAAGCCTCTGCCTTAGCCTCAGGTCATGATCTCAGGGTCTTGGGATCGAGCCCCACATCGGGCTCTCTGCTCAGCAGGGAGCCTGCTTCCCCCTCTCTCTCTGCCTGCCTTTCTGCCTACTTGTGATCTCTCTCTCTCAAATAAATAAATAAAATCTTTAAAAAATATATTAAAAAAAAAAGAAAATATTGAAGAAAGAAAATGTGCCACACGAAAGTCTAAGCTCATGGGCTCATACTCTGGTTCAGTTCCCATAGTTTCTGTGCATATGTCTTTTTTTAAACATCTACAGTATGGGGAGACATAAAATGAGTCCATTTACAATGACACATTTAGCTCTGAGATGTGTTATCCTAGCCAATATGTTCATAGATGAACGGCCTTTTTGTAAAGTGTGCTTTCTTTATTACGGGGGAAAAGAGGTTTGGGGCCAAGCTCAAGGATCACTGCTTCCAGGAAATCTTCTCCAATGCCCCTTACCTGGTTCACCTCTCTCCTTAATTCCTCTGGCAGGCTGCTTCCCCCAGTCATGGATGGAGGACAGATCCAGACAGATCATGGATGAGATGTGATCATTTTAGGTAGCACATGGGCAAGGCTTTAAAGAATATCCCTTAGTGAGGAAGTTCTTGCCTTTTTCAATTTTCTTTCAGTCCCTTTATTTAAATCAAGGAAGGAAGTTCAAGTTTGGTGCTAATGTGTCTTTAACAATTCTTTGATCTTTGCTGGTCGCTTAATTTTTTGTTTGTTTTGTGATTTAACAAAGAGAGAGCCCACCTTGGGCTTAAAGCCTTCCCAGGGAACAGCTCAAGCTAGAATTTAATAACATTGTTAGGTTTTTCGGATACTTTCTATTTACAGCGAGGAATGCTGGTGTTCCATTTATGTCCCTGATACAGAACTTCCTTTAAATGTGGATGTATTTGAGGGGGAGAGGGAGTTAATGGGAAATATTAAGTATCCATAGAGTGGCTATGCAAATATAGCAAAGACTGTGAATAACTGAAGTTTAAGAAACAGTTGTAGCAAAAAGTTAGTTCTGTTTTACAGATAGGCGCCTCACTGCTTTCATACGTTAAGAGTCCTGAAAGGTACGGACAAGAAATAAGTGCAGTCAGCAGACTTGAGAACTAAAATATATTTCTGAAGTTTGGTGCATTTTCTTTCATTTTCCTCTTTGACCTTGGAATTCTCAGTCCAATGTGGTCCAGTGAACATTCCATTGAGCAAGATTTGCTGCTTTTGCCACACCTAACGAGGGTCATACTTGAGCTTTATTAAGGTTATGAGAACCAATTTTTTAAACATTTTATTTATTTATTGGGGGGTGGTGTAAAAGAGAAGCAGGCTCCCCGCTGAGCAGGCAACCAGATGCGGGGCTTGATCCTAGGACTGTGATGGTCCTAGGACCGTGATCATGACCTGAGCTGAAGGCAGACGCTTAACCAACTAAGCCACACAGGCACCCTGAGAACTCTACATTCTATAGCCATTTTTGTGCTTTCTTTTTTCATCGTTTATTCATATTTGAGCACAATAAAATAGTTGCCTATTGCTTGAGCAACTTGCTTCAAAGCTGGGAACAAGGCTTCAGAGGTGGCTTGGAGTGGGGGGAGATACAGAGGTCAAGCCACAGGTGGCAAAGGGGTGTCCGTGTAAGCAGCACAGATTTGAATACTAAGAGGAAACTGACCCTTCCAAAGTTAACAGTACAATATGTTCCTGTTATAACTTCAAATTCAGACTTGATCTTCATCAAGTGCTATTTGGTTATTTAAAAATCGATTTGTGATTTTCTCCTAACGAAAATTCAGCTCCTAAAGCTTCAGGACTTTTCTTACTGTTTTTACTATCAGTCCTGATTTGGGGTGGAAATATGTACTCTTTACCTTCCCAGCATCTCTTATTTTGATGGGGCACCCTCAGTATCCTTTCAGGGAATTACTCCCGGTCCAGTCCCTGTAGCCGTCCCAGGCTCCATGTGTGGATGCCTAACCCACACCTGTGTAAGTGAATTACCGCCCCTATTGCTCAGTAACTCATTGCGAATGGGCACATAATCCAGACTGAATCAATAAGAGTAGTACATAGGGTTTTGTTTGAACTGTTAGAACAAAGGAATTTTCTTTCCACGGCTAAGTGACTGAAATGTAAGCCTAGAACTACCAGGACTAAAATCTAGAGAAATCCTGATGAGGAATGGAGCCAATGCAGAGAAAAAGCAGAGTCTTGAGTAATGGAGAGAGTAATAAAATCTAGAAACCTTTTTGGTGCTGTGATTTCTAGTCATTCTTGCAAGCATTACCTTGAACTTTCCAGTTATTTGAACCCGCCAGTCTTCTCTACCTCTTACACCCCTTTGGGAATTTAAGCTGGACTCAGTTGGGTGTTTGCATTTTGCTTCCGAAAAAGTCCTCACCAACACACACACACACCCCTTCCCACCAAGCAACCCGGCACAGTGCCACGCATGTGATGTGTACGCCATCAATACTTGCGGATTTCAGTGGTTCAAGGTCCCTAGGTTTAAGCAACAGTATGATGTAGTCTGAAGGTCATTGTAATAAGAGTCTCGGCATGTCAATCACTCTCTCATTTAACACATTTTTACCGCGCACCTACTTTATGCCAGGCACTGTTCTAGGTGCTGGGGATGCATCAGTAAATAAACAAGGAATTCTCATTCTAGTGGAAATAATATTCCAGTAGAAGAACAGATAATATGTCCCGCTGGTGATATATCATACGCAGCTTTTAAATTATTTATTTATTTATTTATTTATTTATTTATTTTTTGAGAGGGGGGAGAGGATGGGGGAGGGAGAGACTCTTAAGCAGGCGCCACACCCACCACAGAGCCTGATGGGGGGCTTGATCTCACAACCCTGAGATCATGACCTGAGCCAAAATCAAAAGTTGAATGTTCAACCCACCGAGCCCTCAGGCGCCCCATTTCATATGGAGCTTTAAAGTAAGACTCTCAGCTGTGTATGAGACCTTGAGTAAGCCGCTTTTATCTTTCTGGGGTATTGTCTCCTTATACATAAGAAAAGAGAGCTGCAATTCTCACTCCTTCCCCCTTACCCCCACCACCACTGTGGCACCACCACCACCACCACTGCCAACGACAACCACAATATTTTCATTTCTTGACACACTTTCATGACCTTGAATTGTGTGTTCCATGGAAACATACATTTGCCAGTCATTGACATTCCCAGGAAATCTTCCATTTTCCTGTGTTTACCGGGACATTTCGCTCCTGCCTCGTTTTGAGAGCTCTGAATTCTTTCTTGTTCAGGTTTCCCAGAAATAAGCCGGATTCCCATGGGACTTGGGGGCTGCCTCTACGAGCTGGATTCCCTTGCGGTCTTCACGTGTAAGCTGTATCTAAGTCTCCGCGTTCTGTCCATGAGCTTTCCCCGAAATCAATGACAGTCAGTTCACAATCACCTTTCATTTGGTGAAAAGTTTCTGTTATCTCTGAACCTTGGCGAAGTTGAGTCTCGTTTATTCCCCCTTACACAGCTCCTCGGTTAATCACTTTACTTATCACAATCTCTGGTCTTGCCTGCGTCTTCCTGCAAGTTTCCAGCGTCCTCAGAACTTCACTCCCAGTGGAAATGGACTCCGTGGCATTATCGTCACGGACTTTTAAAGTGATAACATAAATATAATTTGGCTCTGAAAAGGGAATAGCTTTCTATGTTTCTCAAGGGCTTTTAGACCTTCCATCCATATTTGTATATTCTTTTAACAAGTATTTATTGAACGGTAGGCTATGCGCCAGCAGATGCTGCGTGGGTTGAGTACTTCTGGTACCAGTAGGAGAGAATTAAACTTGATTTGGGGCAACCACTTTCTTATTCTCACCTTGCTGCTGTTGTGTCCCTGTATGTGCTACTCAGGCTTCACTCACCCCTCCCCACTCCTACACCCCAGCGAGGGCTGTATCTCTAGCCATTCCCATCTAAGGCCATTCCCAGGATGCCTCCTTAGGCCACTGGGATATCAGGCTCTTGGAAAAACATATCTTTGATTTTTTCCTGAAAGCTGTTTCAAAAGGTAACTGTGAGTCCTCTAGGAGTGATTCCTCAAGAGGCAATTTGAGGCTTGGGCATGTGGTAAATCCCTCATAAACACTTCCGGATCATTCTGCCCCAAGTACTAGCTAATTTCAGGCTGAAAGCCTTTGGAACGTCCACTGAAGGGATGTTAAGTTTCCACTTACCCCAAACTGGCACATGTTTGACGGCTGTGGCTTTGGGGTCTTCAGCGTCAACAGGGTAGGTCATAGAACCTTACCCTGCTGAGTGAGTCACATAGTCTTTGCCATGTTTGTCCTTGTATAATGCATATTGGAATCGCTCCGCTGGTCCCATGCTCGTGCTATTTGGTGACATTTCTTCCAAGGAGGGAGAATGCATCTTATGTCTCTTAATCTTCCCAGCATCGTGCACACTGTTTTGGCATGCAATGAGTGCCCAGTGAATGTTTTGACAATTGGATTTTGAATCAGTTACTTTCTTGGAAGGCTGTTGACAATATCCCAGCTTCTTGATAAAGTAAAACCTTATGTTAGTCATTGAATTTCTATCAAAGGTATTGCAAACTGGTTATTGATTTTTTTTTTGGAAAAAAGAGAGAAATAAATCTACCGCTTCGTACTTACTCTTACACTAAAAATGTGAGCTAAGACAACCAGATGTGACTCAGAAGTTAGATGGAACCCCTATGAAATTAATAATAACATAAATAAAAGAATAGCATGAAATGGGGATTTAGTTAACAGCTAATTACACCATCTGGAGGAAGTGTCTAGCACCATCCGCGGTTTTGGGAAGGGTGTAGGGCTTGACACCATGTTTTCTCTATTTTCCCATTTCCTCCTTCACCTGTGCTGCTCCCGTTCTGTTCCTCCCTCTATCACCCCCCAGCATGAAGCTCCGTATCTTCACCATTTCTGCCAAAAATGTATTGAAACACAAGAATTTAATGCATTTCCTAACACTATTAAAAACCTGGGAGAGAAGCTTCACAATCTTTCTGGCTACACCCATCCCCTTCCCTTTTTCATCTTCCTCCCTCCTCAGTGGAAAAGTGACTTAATTCTTTACCCTGTCTCCCACCAACCTCCCCCACCCATATTCATCCCCTTCAACCCAATGCACTTTTCTTTAAAAAAAAAATTGTATTTATTTGAGAGAGAGAGCACACGTGGGGAGAGGGACAGGAACAAGCAGACTCCATGCTGAGCACCAACCCCCACATGGGGGCTCGATCCCAGGACCCTGAGATCATGATCTGAGCCAAAATCAAGAGTCAGACGCTCAACTGACTGATTTCCCTAGGAGCCCTGACCAAAGCACTTTTCCAAACAGACTCCGTCCATCCCAAGAGACCTGGTAAACTAAAAGCATCTCCATCATATGACACAGAAAATGGGTCTCCTGTATCTAATATAAGCTTCCAGAGGAGCTGTCATTTGAAACTGCTTCTTCAAAGGACAATACTCTAGGAGTGAGGTGAACTTGCCAACCAAGTGGAAAACCAAAATGCCAAAAAAAAAAAAAAAAAAAAGGAACTGATCTTCTAACCTCTGGAGTCCTGCAGCACAACATTTAAAGAGCCAGTTAGAGGCTGGGAGAGAGTTTAGTCTTCATCCTGAAGCCAGTGCCTTAGCTCTGATAGGGACGTCTCAGTACATCCCACTCGTGCCTTGGGAAGGAAGTGCAAAGTCGGCCATGACTGCTCATATAGTGGGTCTCCATCAGTGGCTCCATGGAGGAGGCTATAACAAAACCTGGGCTGTCACCAGAGGCTCCCTCTTCACCCATCAGAAAGGAATGGTATAGAGTCCCAATTTTTATTGCCAAAAGTTTATTATGTGCAAGTATAGAAATTTTCTCCTTTCTGCAGGATGAATTAGATGAAGGGTACTCAATAATGCTTGAGAATGATGATGCTCCGGTGGCAGAGGCATAGATCCATGCTTGAGCTCGGCATGGTGCTGACTCTTGTTCTTCCAGTGGGAACGCAATAGCTCTGCCAACACTCCTCATTCCACAGCCTTTGGGGAGCTCTTGCTCTCAGCTGCCGTGCAGCCCCACGGTAGCTTGCTAGACGAGTAGAGTGAGGTGGGCAAATCAAGGGCGGAGGATCACCAAGTTGGCCAAAGGGAATGGGGTCAATGTGGTCACTGCATTCTGGATCAAACCAAAGAATGAATTAGATCATGGAAACTCTAGGGCTAAGGTCTCCAGACCAGGACTCAACAAGCCAAATTTGGCCACCACCTGTTTTGGTACAGCTTGCACCAAAGAATGGTTTTTACATTTTTAAAGGGTTCTAAAAAAACAAGGAACGTGTTATGGAGAACATAGCTCATGGCCCACAAAGCCTAAAATATTTATGATCTGGCCCATCCCAGGAAAACTTTGTCAACCCCTGCTCTAGACCAATGGTATTCCATCTGAGCTACATAGTGGGACCACCTGGGGAGTCTTCGAAAATGAAACGACACCAATAAACCAGTAGAGAACTCTGCCCTAAATGAACCTATTGAATTAGGCTCTCTGAAATGTTTGTATTTCATAAACTTTCACAGGTAGTTCTGAGGGCTATCAGCATGGAAAATTATGTAGATCGTTTATTTTTCAAAGTAGCCTGATGGCTGGCCTTGCACTCTCCCATTAAGTAGAGCGTCAAGCATATGTTGGGGTACTCACAGCAGAAGCAATGTCTAGGGCAGGATTGAATGAGAGAATAACCCTAAGAAAGTCTCTACCTTGCCCAGAGAAAAATCTGAATTTGCTAAACACTTTATGTATTTTTACAATAATTCTACAGCTCCTCTATGAAATAAATTATCATTATGAAGCAACTGAGGCTTCAGAACATTAAATAACCCATCTGGAATTACCCAGTTATTAAGGCAGAGCTGGGATTTGACCCTGGGTGCGCCTGCTAGCAGAACCGAATTTTTTACGTGCTTTGCTCTCAGGCTGTCCTTGGGTGGAACCACCACCAACTGGAGATCTGACAGACCGTCCTGGGAGCAAATTGGGGAAGACTGTGTGAAATTTGTTCATGGGTACTCTTGCTCTCACCTAGAGCCACAGATGCTGGCAACATGGGGCCTTCCCGATGGCTGTCTTGGAGCGGAATGGGGGGCAGGGAGTGTCCAGAGTGAAGCCCCTTCCTCACCTGAAATATTTATCCACTGTTGTTGCCTTCCAGCCCTTCCAGGTCTAAAACCCTGCACGCAGACCCCTGCCTCTGCCCTTTCGGCCCCTAGGGTATTGTAGAAGGCAAGTATATGCTCACTGGAATGAAGGTAGGCAAATAGACTCTAACCTCAATAATGCCCTCGGGAGTTGTCCCATGCAGAGGCCCCCGTATGACCCAATTTTATGGAGGAAACCGAACCTTATGGAGTCGAATGAACTTGCTCAAAGCCACCGATTCTAAGGTGACATCTGTCTAGGGCCTGTGCTCTTTCTGTAATCATTACTGCCTTGCCTGCTGCCTGTTGATGGGCCAGCCTGATTCAGAAAGTCCTGTCTTCCCTTCTCCATCCATGTCTTTGGTGAACCTGTGAGGGCTTTTCCCAATAAAGGGACAGCCCAGTGATTCCTGGGGCCTCCTCAAGAGGCCTGGGAATGAGCTGTCCCTTCTTGGGCCTCTCAGTGGCCTGGTCTCTGTTGAAGATTTTCCCCCTTCAGGAGGCCCGACTGCCGCCACATTGTCAATTGCTGGGTGGTTACCATGGAAACAGATCTCAAGAGGGATCTGCTTTTCTCCCTCCTTGAATGAGGAGGAGTACAGGGCTTTGTGAGGGGGCAGCGCTTCCCCCTTCGTGGCCAGGAGAAGGACTGGCTTTGGGTGACGGGGCTTACACGATTTTGCCTAAGGACCCCACTCTTTGTCAGCACAGGATTGCCAATTTTTCATTCTGGAGAGCAACCATCCTTATTTAGAACACATATTTTTTCTCCTTCTGATGGTGAAAAATGCCGTTTCTTTCATGAACTGATTATGATAGTAGAAGGAATGGTTTGAAAGATGTCATCACTTAGTAACGTAAAAAGTTTGTTAATACATGCAACAATATGGATGAGTCTCAAAATCCTTATGCTGAGTGAAATAAGCTTTGCAGAAAAAAAGAGTGCATGCTGTATGATTCCATTTACATAAAATTCTAGAAACTGCAAACTAATCAATCTATAGTGACAGAAATCAGACAAGTGGTTACGAGGGGTGGGGTGGAGAGAGGGACGGATTATAAAAGGACATGAGGAAAGTTTTGGGGGTGATAAAAATATTTCTTATCTGATTGTGGTGATGGCTTCACAGAGGTATACATATTTCAAAACCGATCAAATGGTACATTTTAAATATGTGCAATTTAGTGTATTTCCGTCATACCTCCGTGACATTGGGACAACATAGCAGCCTTTTGGTGGTCCTCAATTTTTATTTTCATTTTTTTTGTAATTGAAACTACCTGTGGAGCAGAGAGGCTGAGGAAAGTACAGCATAGGCAATATAGTAAATAAGACTGTAAACATACATACGTACATATATGCAGACATATAAGCTAACTGAATATCTGTGGAAAACCAAAGTGTGGGAAGCTGAAGGCCTTGGTAGTGACATTTCTTAATATAGTAATGAAGGAGGCAAAGTTTTCTTTGTCCTCTCCAGATTCAATCCCTATCCCTAGGGGATTGACAGAACATGATTCCATAGGCTAATTGGCACTAAGGTATCTAGAGATTTAATGTGGTTTGTCTCCTATTAGTATTTACATTTTACAAAGAATTCTTGGGTGATTCATGTTCAACTTGAATGCATAGATCTCCAGTGGTGGAACCTTAAGGCCCAATGTCACTAATCAAAGTAATACTTCAAGACTCTTATTAGAATGTTAGAATTAATGATTCCTTCTATTTTCCTGGGATCCTTTGTTTTAAAGCTCATCATACTTTTTCATTTCTGTTCCCAATTATCATCTACCTAGAGTTTACATGAATGGGACATATATATAGATCTATCTATATCTCTGTCATACGAATACACATATTTATATTTGGAACTATCATTTTAACCCATGAGGGAAAAATTTGAGTTCGATGAAGCATTGAGCAAGAAGATAATTGCAGGCCACACGATCTGTTCCATGTATATGTTCAACACCAAAAGAAGCCCCATCACCTACTATGTGCTCGTAACTCTTCTAGGAACAAGAGATACAAGTGAAAATAAGTCATAGTCCCTAATTTGACTTGGAGGCAGTAATAATGTGGTAGGGAATGTAGTCCAGACAGAGTGTTCCGGTAGCTAGATATGAGCAGGGAACTGGACTGTCCCAGTGTTGAAAAAAGAAGGAAACCACCAACCACCTCCTGAGTACAAATGGCTGGGGAAAATCCCAGGGAACATGCATGCACCTTTTCCTATAACTGCTGCCCTAAAGTAACCTATAACTTCATTATAATACATTTATGTTGTGGTTTTGACCTCCCCCCTCAGGAGGGCTGCCACGATAGTTCCAACAAAGACCATACAGAGCCAAAAACTGCCCCTCCCGGCCCATAGAGGAGTCCCTTAGATGGTGGGAGGTAACTTCAAGCAGAGACCTCCCTAGTGATGACCCATAACCCATGCAATTATAAAAACAAGACAACTCTGACCCTGGGTGCTGTTGCCACCTTTGGGCCTGCCTGCTTTCCCTCCTAGAGAGTATACTTTTGCTCTGACCACTATTAAATGCTTGCTTGTTTAAGAGTTTAGCTCTATTCTTTCTTGGCTGAACTCAAGAACCGAGGCCAGGGAACAAGACATGGCTGCTATCAGTCCAGTAAGTGGGCCATTTAAAGGAAGTGACATTTAGGAGAGCTTGGTATGCACTGGCAACTACGGCCTAGCTAGCAAGGTGTCAGCAGAGTTTTAGGAACTCCTAAAACAGGAAATAGCCATACTGAATCCAAAGGACCGGAAGTGAGTCAGCAAGGAGATGGGAGAGGGCCTTTCCTGGCAGTGGTGCTCTTGTGAAACTGACAGACTTGATTATTCCGGAGTGTGAGCTGGTCTTGGTGAGAAATGAACCTGGAGAGCTATTTAGGAAGCAGATTATGATGCGCCTGTCTGAAGTCACCGTAAGGAGGTTAGGCTTTGTCACGTGGCCAGCAGTCAGCCCTTGTGAAGTTTTAAGGAGGGCAGCCCAGAGACCAAAAATTTAAATTGAGAAGGATCATTTTGGCTTCTGTAGATTCATTCATGGGTGGACCAGGTAGGTACCGAGAACGAAGCTGGAAGACTGTGGTGGCAGTCTAGTGAAAGACAATGGTGCTCTAAAGTAGGGTCCTGGAGAGAGAGTGGAGGCAAATGGATATATTGGAAAGGCATCGTATCTTAGTCAGAGAAGCTACAGTGGAACACCGCAGCCCACACGGATTAAACAATCAACAATTACGTCTCATAGTTCTGGACGCTGGGAAGTCCAAGATCAAAGTGCTGGCAGATTGAACATCTAGTGAGGGCCTGCTTCCTGGTTTGCCGATGGCCATCACATCGCATCCTCTCATGGTGAGAAAGAAATCATTGCTCTCATGTTTCTTTTTATAAGGGCACTAATCCCATTGGTGAGTGTTCTACCCTCCTGACCTAATTACTTCCCAAAGGCCCTACTTCCTAGTACTATCCCATTGGAGGTTAGGATTTCAACACACGCTCAGTCTATACCCTATAGCTACTTTAGGATCGACAGAGTAGATTCAACAGAGTGATTGGACTTGCGTGGGAGTCCCAGAGGAGGGAGATAGGAATGCTGCCCCAGTTTTGGCCTTAGACAACTGTGTGGTTAGGTAATGGAAGATGGGCTCCCATTTACGTAAGTTATGGGGGAGATGGTGAGTTCATCTGGGAACGTGTTGAGTTGGAGGTACCAGCGAGGCATCTAGAAATGTTAAGAAGGAAGTCAAACTTAAGGATCTGGAACTCAAGAGGTGACTCCAGCCCATAGATACAGATTTAGCACATTGATGGGGCATGAAATCATCAGGAGAAAATGAAATAGTAAATGCATGTTGAATTAAATTCACTGTGGTCGGTTATTTTAGTCATTAGTTTTCATGGTCCACAGGTGACTCCTTGTTTCCACAAGTGGGAAAAGAAGGTATAACTGAACAAAGCATGCTCTTTTGACTGTACAAAAGGGTTTGGCTGTGGGAGTTTGGAATAAAATTACCAAAAATCCTCATTCCTACAGTTTTCATCTGATTATACAGTTTTAGATTTTTTAGAAGATATTCCCTCATTCATGTTCTCACTACATTTGCTACACACTTCCATGAGAGTAATTTTTACCTTTGGCTGCCAATATGCATTTGTGCAACTGTTTCCCCTTGTGCGTTAAGCCCCCTGAGGCCAGGTACCATGCATAACTTATTTAAGTTTTGGCTCGCACTGAAGGATGGTGTGCTAGACTGAGTGCTCCCTCTCCGCATTCCTATATGGAGTCTAGCAAATTACTCTTGACTTTCCCATTGACGCGTGTGGATTCACGGGAGCAAATTTAAGTGGGGAGGTACATGAACCCAACCGAAAGGAGAATTTTACTCCTTCCCACATGAGGAAGAAATAAGTTTTGTATGTCTTATAATGCGTGGAGTCCTAAATTGAAAAGCACGTCCTCGCTGCTGCCTATAAATCCGAACGAGATCGATGCTTCTCTTGGTTTTCGGCGCAAGTACCCAGGAGATCCTTTTAATTTGGTTCGTGGACTTTCTGTGATCTCTCTTAGCTTGCCAGACCACATCTCAGTTCTTCAAAATCACCCAGAAAAGAAAAGTAACCAAAGATATCTTCGTTTCTGCTAAATGCTAAGATGTAAACCAACTGACATCAGGATGTTGTCCATTTGTGTTTACATCTTAATTTTAAGCCAACTGTTTTTGTGTTTACAGTCTGCATTAATTAATTTAGGACATCATGAAAATGGTTTAATGTCTGATGGGTGAGTTTCATAATGAGTAGAATTTCTGCATGGATTTCTTACTCATTTAACAGTTGAGAACATGTCATTATTTTATAAGCACCACTGATAAATCATTTGGCAAATACTTCTCAGTCCTTTAAAATAATTTTTATTTCCTGTGATTTCAATTGTCTCTGCATTTTTCCTCGTAAATAGTTGAAGAGTAAGCACATTTTCAAAGAGCTGTAGGGAGGCTAAGATGCCAGTTGCATTTTAACGATATAGGGCATTATCGTTCTTACTGTAGCCAATTCTCTTTTAAATCATTGCAGTTTCTGCTCTAGCCTCCAGCTATAGAATTCTTTTCAAGCTGGCAGTGAACTTGGCAGGCTGCCAGAAGAAATATAAAGGTGTTTTGGTCCACCAAAGTATTTTGAGTGGTTCTTAGTGATACAGTTTTCTTCAGTACATCTGCAAAAACATTTTTCTGAAGTGAATTTTCATGTGAAAAGCCTCCTTAATCATCACCGGCATTGTTTGTTTCAATGCAGTTATTTAAGTGCCCCCCTGGGTGTCTACAAAATAAACAAGGGAATCTTCGAAAGAGTTTTAAAAGTGGCAGGTGCTGAGGCTGTGCCCTATTCACTTCGTTTGCAATGACATTTTTGTGCTAATCTGTAGACAAACAAGAGACAGGTGACACACCAAATCAAGAACAATGGAGAAGAGAAGACGATTTTGGCCAAGGGGGTCAGCTCCAGATAAAATGCTTTGGAGGCAAATGCATGCAAGCAGCAGCCTCTTTTTAACCCTCTTGCTGTTTGCCTTGTGGTTGTAAACATCTGATACTGAAACTTGAGATGTTACCTCAACTCTTTTGGTTTTAAATGGAAACAAATGGAGATTTGAGATTAAAATAGTGTATCTGTGTGTTTGCGAATGCGCAAGTAAATTATGTAGGCGCGTATTTATGTATGGCGTATTTATGTATGTAGACACATGCATATACATTTTCATGTAAAGAGACAAGACACCATGATAAAGCATTACATGTGAAAATGACCATGTCTTCGCTATTTTGGCTGGGAGTTCAGTCCACATTTGTCCTATTTCCACAACAAACCATCCTATTGACACATGAAACACCCGCACACACGATGGAACTTAGGAAATAAATGATTGAGCACGCTTTTATATTGTCTCCTACTTATCGATTGCGGTGTGTGTACAAATTCTGTTTCTAGGGCACTGATTTTCTTTTTTAAAGGTTGGCTTAGTCATCTGTTTAGAGGGACTTGATGGAAAGTTGAGATACTGAGTTTTAATGCAAATTATTAACCACCACCCTCCTATTTCTTTTTAAAAATAACCCTACACATGAGTGGGTGATAAAAAGAGCTCTGTGGAAGATTAAAAAAAAAAAGAAAGCCCTATAGTTTTTGTAAAAAAATGAAGCATATCTATTATAAATAATACTGAATGCACGAAAACACGATAAAACCATTAAAATATTCTGTTGCACTGAGAGATGAAGTTTTGAGGGCATTTACCCACTGCTTAGGAGGAGTTAAAGGTTCTGCTTTTGATCCTTCCTCTTCCAGAAGGGAAAGAAAGACCAGGCAGTGACATTTTATCCAGCCCGTTCTATCTTGCGAAGGCTTGGCAAGGTGTACTTTGATTCTTGTGATCAGGAACAAGAAGTACTGACTTGGTTGTTGGTTAGATCTTCAATATCATTATGTTTCAAGCCCTGGGTCTACTGGTTTGGGCTCAGCTGCTTCCATGGCAATCAACCTTGACTTACAAAAATGTATTCTTTACCAAGTGGTTAACAGAAACGTAGACCCCTTTGTGAGAAGCATGGCGATCCCAGAATTTAAAACCTAGAGGAAACTTAGGTATCATTTATGTGACACTGGGAGAATAAGAACTGCATTACGGTTGAACTGGGAATCCATAAACCAAATGCAGTATTTTATCTGATTTGGTTCGGGCTTGCTTGTGAGAAGGGTGCAGTCCTCGGCTACCATTTGGGATGGTTGCCTGATGATCCAGCGGCAAGAAGCATGGCGGAGGGCCCACTGCCATTGCCGGCAGGACTGTAGTGTTCTGAGTTTTATCAGGAGACTCTCAACCTACTAGGTAATAAGTCAGTGCAGAGAAGGGAATTGTCTACCGGCCAGTCTGCGGCAAGGCTACAGGAGCTGTCAGATGTGTAGTGTGCTACTTTTCCTGCTGAACATATTATGCTTGTTTCTCCATCAAAGAACGTATCAGGATTTATCAAAACAGTAAACCTCCCGGTTGCCGTCTTTGGACCTTGGCCTTCACAGTCACCCTCCCAACGTTCATTGAAATACCAATTTTTCAATGCCTGCCGGAGAATGAGAGTAAACAGAATAGAAACGTAAGGAAGCTTTGCGGGAATAAACGCCTCTAAGGGATACGTGGTCTGAGATATGACGGTTCCGTTTAAACATATTGCAGGTGTCCCTTCCATTTGAAAAAGGGAACAATTACAATGAGATACAGATTGTGGAGGTGATGTACAACCATGGAATGGAGATAATGCTTCTCACTAAGAGGAAATGACTGACTGGGTCATGGGTCTCTTTGGCGTTTTGATGAAATGTATGTCCTCTTTATGCACACGCACCCACACATGCTCACACATGCTTGCACATATTCGCATTTACGACATATACATATAAATAAACACACATAAATGATACAATTTTAGGGGAAACAGAGTCCTTCCTTGAAGTGAATCCTGGGCCTCCCCTGGGACTGTGGACACCAGGCTGAGGGCCTGTGTGTTAGAGCACACCTAATATTGCCAATGCATCGGGTGGGGGGTGGGGGGAAAGGGAAGGGCATGAAATTTTGCTTTGCATGTGAAGATCTGATTTATCCCCGTGATGGCCAGCACCAAGCGGATGCAAAGAACCAGCCTGAATTGTGTACCTGTGTAAGCAAGACCACTTGCAATTCCACAGGGCTTTGCACTTTTGAAACCATGTTCCCGTCTATCGTTCTGCTCTGCGAAGAGCAGGTACTGGGGTAGTATCTCCATTTTACAGGAGAATAAACAAATGTAAGGGTAAGGTGCCTGCTCCCTGGGCCAGTGATCCCAAACCTCATCCTCCTGCTGCTACATCGCTCTGACAAGAGCTTTATTTGAATCCGAATCAAATCCTTATTCAAACTTGACTTTTCTTTTTTTGGTTTTCAAGTACTTAGAATAGGCCTATGGTTTCGATATACCCCACCTAAGTTTTTCCTATGCTCTTTGAGCAGATGATATTGATTTTAGATGTTTTAAACAGGCTGGTATTGGGAGGAATTTCTAGAGCCAAAGAAAACACATTACTTTCACCCTAAATAAGACATTTGTCATTACCTAATTCAGCTTCTATAGCTTCCTTTGCCTGTACTCCTTTTTTTAAAATTTAATTTTATTTTTTCGGGTTTTTTTTTTTTTTAAGATTTTATTTGAGAGAGAGAGACCATGAGCGAGCATCAGTGTGGGGAGGGCTAGAGGGAGAGAAGCAGACACCTGCTGAGCAGAGAGCCCGAGGCAAGGCTCAGTCCTAGGACCCTGAGATTACTACCTGAGCTGAAGGCAGATGCTTAACCAACTGAGCCACCCCGGCACCCCTACCTGTATTCTTCAGAATCTCCAAATCATGGCCATGTGGTTTAAGCATTTCATTTCATTTCTGAATACCCAGTAGAAAAGGAAATGGAGAAGAGTGGCAATTTTCCAGGTAACTCGGAGAGACTCGAGGCAAGACAACAACAATGACAACAACATGATTTCTACTTGAAATATCCAAATAATTGAGGCAAATCTGACTCACACTATGAGACCCCCAGTCCCTTCTTGGGGCCTTGCTGCTCAGAACTGGCATCTCTCTGCCTCTTTCATCATTTACAGAAGGTTGCTTGTTTAGAAAGGCAGTCAGAATGCTCAGCAAAAATAACCACACTTGCTATTTATCCCATCTCTTTTCGTTTGCAATGTGATCTTGCGTCTATTTTCTCCCGTGCGTCTCATAACAGCTTTAGAAGGTGCTCGATTTAGGATGGTTACACTCATTTGACAGGGCACTCTCAGACCCTGAGAAGTCAGATGTGATTCAGTCTGTTGTCTTTACTGAGCCCAGACCACCCGCTCGAAAAACGAGAAATTCAACCAACTATCTGGAAGTCAGTCGAATCCCTTATGCATCGATGGTGTTTTATCATGGATGAAATATTTTCACACCTGTGATTTTGTCTCATCCTCGCACATGGACTCACAGAACAGGAAGGTGGGCATCAAGTGTGACAGACGGGACGACCGAGGGAGAGGCCAAGGAAAAGAACTAACCTAGAACCAAAGTCTTAATTCCAGGCTTTCCATTGTCTTGGAGTCACTGGTCCATTTTACTGACATGATGGTTATACTAGGGAAGGGCCAATGACGTTGGTGCTTATTTTATACCTATTTCTTCTGACCCTCTTATGTCCTTGCAGGCAGCACCTCGATTGACTTTCAAGATTCAGGTAACCAATTTTCTTGCTGTTTGCTTAAGAGCACTCGTTTTGAAGTACATGAAACTGACTTAGACTGTTAGACAGATCCCCAGGGGATGACTTACGTGTGCAGTGGTGAAAGTCGATTTAACAAAACCATTAATTTGAGTTTCTGGGAATAAACAGTAGCTGTCACCCGCCATCAGAAAATACACAGATAGTGCTTTGTAATCCAAATTGCAAAGTGCCTGAGAAAACGACGGAATCAAGGAAAATAACTTTGGTGGTTGTTCAAGTCTCTGTATTGTTTTAACTTTCTGGCCAGGATGGTTCATTTCAGCGTGGTTTTCAGAAAACTAGAGATTGGGTTGCGCCTGCCACATTTCATCAGTCACGCCGCATTACGAGCATTAGGAGGCCCTATGAATTCTTTTGGTCTCAGATTTACTGCAAGATGAGGCAGAAATCCATTTATGAATCCAAGGAAAGAGACTGTTACAGAGAGTCCCCTTTCACCAGGGGAGAGAGCACGTGCTTTTCTCCCACCATCCCCTTGTGACGACCCCGCCAAACCCAGTCCCTTCCCCCAAATGAAAAGGCAACACCAGGAAAGCTAAATTCAAATAGAGGGGAAATATTTCTCAGAGACCCATGGCTGACTGTCAAAATATCTTTATATTTTTAAACAGTCCACAGTAGGCAGCATTACTGCCATGAACACAAGAAATGGCTTCGACGACCCATGGGCTGACGGGCTGGCGAGAGAAGGGCTACTGATACTTTCAGATGCCTAAGGTCTATGCTCCCATACAGGTCAAGTTCACTGACCTTCTGTTTCAAAATTATTTTAAAAAAATATTTAATATGGGCTATTTCAGACAGAAAAAAAACAGAGAATACCATACCTGACACCATCTAACCAATGTGAACATTTTGCTTTATTTTCTTCAGCTCTCTCCTGTTTCTTAGATAAACAACACAACATCGTGTATATATATACGCACACACAAGCATACATATGTTCATACACACATATACATACATACATGTGGGTATATATATACAGATTTCCGGCTCTATACATCATATATGCATATATAACTGGCTAGAGATCATACTCACTAAAGTCGTAATTCATACACATACTGTTTTGGGGATTGAGGACTTCCATATATATACCTGAAACCTTAAAACCCTTCTGTAGCATGTCTGCTAATAATTATTTTATAAAGAACATCTCTAAAAAAAAGAAAAAAGAACATCTCTTTACAAACTCTCTTTGTATGTCTGAAAATGTCCTTATTTTGGCCTCCTATTGGAATGGTTAGCAAAATATAACATTCTAGGTTGGCAGGAATTGTTTGTATATTGTTTATTTTTTCCCTTTCAACTTAATGTATACTCCATTCCCTCCTGGCATCTCCTGCTGCCTTGCCTCGGTCGGCCACTTTGCATGGGTTATGTTTAGACTTGGATACTCAGTGGGAGCCAAATCTTAGCCGCTGACGTAAGGTTCTCAACATCACCTCAGTCAGTGCTTTGCCTTTACCCACCAAGGAGATCCTAACCTTGTTCCTGTTTCTGACTGTATCTCTTGTTTGTCTGTTTGTTTGTTTATTTATTTTCATGCTCTACATAGATATAGGAGTCAAAGGGGTTTTCGTGGACCAGACTATACACCACTCTTGGTCCCCTATGGAAATGGGTCTAACAGAGGAATCAAGAGTAAAAGTCAAATTTTAAACTATTCATCTCTTTGTGATTGAATGGTAACTTTGAGAAGTAAGAGCATCAGGTGCTTGAAAAGAAGTAATTGGTGGACAAGAAAAAAATTCATAGGAAATAAATGTTTGATGGGAAAAATTAATAGAACACAGACACTTAGTAGCTGAACAGTAAAATAGCAAACCGATAAGCCAGCACAAGACTTTCTAAGCGCAGAGCCAAGAGACAAAAATTAAAATTATGGATAAAAGAGAAGCAGCCCAGGATAAATCTAAGAGATGGGATGTCAATGGGCTTTACATAAGGAGAATACAAGAGGGGGGGAAAATTTTTTTAAAGGTGATAATAGAATAATTGGATAAAATCTCTCAGATAAATTATGGAGTCTTTAGATCAAAAGGCACATTAGAATGCTAGGTAGGGGCTGGAAAAAGTGACACACACAGACATACCCTAGTGTGCTTTTTTAAATTATTGGGATATATAAAAATATACACAGGATCAGAATAGGAAAGAATATGGTGACCATTAAGGAAGGAAAATCAGTCTGGCACCAAATGTCTCACCTATAACATGAAAATTTTAACAGTAATAGGAAAGTAATTCCAAAATTCTGGAGAACTGATTTTGATCTCAGCATTCTTAGGTCCTCTCAAGCTATTCTCTATGTATAAGAACAAAGAAAAAGAAGATAAATGATTATAACAAAGTTCACAAGTCATTGTTTAATTAAAGTATCATTTTGGTTCAGGTTCTTGGCAAGAGTGTGTATAGATGTTTTATTCTTTCTTTTTGAAGATTTATTTTATTTACTTTTTTTTTTTAAGAGAGAGCACAAGTGAATGAGTGGGGGGAGGAGCAGGGTAGGAGGAAGAGGGAGGGGGAAAGAATCTTAAGCAGACACCCTAGTATGTGTGGAGCCCACACAGGGCTTAATCTCACAACCCTGAGATCATGACCTGAGCCAAAACTAAGAGTCAGATGCTTAACCAACCAAGCCGCCCAGGCACCTGCTGCTTATTTCTTGGTGGAGAAATAAAAGCTTGTTTATATTTGTTAATGTTCTAGTAATGATCATGGTTTGCACAGAATGGAAACCTACAGAAGCTAGTGCAAAAAAGGAGGCTTATTTTAAGGATTTGATAAGCAAACTCAGTGTTGCAGCCACGTCCTTAGGAACTAGAAATTAGAAGCCGGAGCAAATCAAAGCCTTGCCCTCAGTTTCAGGAGCTGCTTGGTCCTGTCTCTCTCCCTCACTGGCCACATGGTCTGTCACACCTCTTTTTCTTGGTGGCTTCTCTTTGAACTGCCTCTGTCTACGTACACGCAGCCCAGTAGTGCCACAACTCATGAGTCCACAAACTGGACACTTCCAGGACCGAACAACCACAGTCTCTGTGACTCTTCATTCAGATTCTCAGGAAAGACACCCCAACTGGTTGCTAGCCAGTCCGTGATTGCCCGGCTTCAAGTTATGGGTCTCATCTAGGACCAATTACCTAGCTGGGGTGGGGGCGATGTGGGATTACGTGGTTCAGTGGACCCATCTCTTCACGGGGCTTAAGGATAAAGGTCATTGTCAGAGAAGCGAGCTGGTGGCAAAGACAAGAAAACACACCAGGAAGGTGAAAAACTGTATGACGGGCCATTGGCAGCACGGAGATAGGCTAGCTCAGTGACTCACAATGCAGCTAGCCTCTTATGGGGACATCGTACCAAGCAGAAATTTCTTTCTGATGTCAAATTAAAAGTGTGTCATATAAATATTTAACCAGATACGCTTTCTCGAGCTACTCAAAGAAATACTATTCTACCTTCTTTGGGGTAGCTTCTCAGCTATCTGATATCCACAGCCTTTCCCGTGATCTTTTTTACAGATTAAAAACATTTGCCAAAGATTTGTTAATTTTAAGACTTTTAAGGGAGAAAGAAAAAATTGTACTTCTCTTGCCTCTTGTAAATACTTCTATAATAGCACTGTCTCACTGGTAATAATGTATTCGCTTTGTCTCCTAGATCTTGAGCTTTCTGATGTATTGTGTCCAATTAAGTTTTCCACCTCCAACAATCTGACCTTATGCCAGGAACATAGTAGGGGCATAAAGAAATAAATGTGTCAGTCAATATAATCTTCATTTTGAATCCTAAGGCATTTTGGATTTAAATTCCAGACAATTCTATTCTGTTACTGAATATCCTGTGCATTTTATTACATGCCCTTTAAACAGGGGCACTTTTTAGCAAGTGTCTTCTGAGTTGATATGCATGGGAATCTATCACACGGAGTTTTACCAAGGCACACTGGAAGGGAAGTTAGTAAAAGGGCAGAGGGACAGTGTTACTTTTCGTGAAGTTGCTTGATCATTTGGGGCCAGTGTAAGAAAAGGAAAGGAAGAGCCATTACTGATTTGCCTCATCGGGGTACGAAATGCTAGCCATTGGTCTTAAATCATAAGTGGCATTTTGAAAAGTGACAACGGCAACAACGACACAGTTCTGGTTTCTCAGACTGAGTTACCCAGAGGTTCCAAGTAGCAAGGGATGAGGTTAGTCCAGGAGATGTTCACCTCTGGAATCCTGCGACCCAGGGGCTATACTGCTATAGCAACCTGGTGTTTATTTAGAAAGATGGAGTAGCTTAAAGTTGACAGTGGGACTAAGGGAGCAGGTGCACTGTTCAAACTCTAAACCAAAATGCGTTCCAAGGAAATGTCCATCCATATAAACATGTAATATCTAGAAAAAAATAGTCTAATCCAAACTGCGTCGGCCATTTGCTGCTCTGTAGACACAGTTAAGGAGCCTAATGAGAAATTAATACAAATACCTTCAATGATAGGATTTAAAGAGTGCTACCGCTCCCAAGCCACCTTATTATGGCCTTACATTGTTCCTTATCTGACCCAGATTTTGAGTCCCTACTCTGAACTTAATTTAAGGAGTGGTTCAGTGTAATGAGTTTCCAACTCTGTGCAGAAAACAAATTTGCATTTTTCCAACTGATTAGTTTCTCTACTGATTAACTCAGCAAGGTCAACTTTTGGTTACTGATGCTGCTGATACGCACAGTTGATATTTTCCACTCTCAGAGCTGGGAGGCCCAATGCGAAGCTGTCGTTCTCATGACTGAAGGACAAACTACAACATTCCAGAAGGGAAGGGGATGCTGGGAAGGGGATGAGCACCTGCCCATCTACTGGGGTTTTATTATCCTCTTCGTTGCTTAAGCGCTACTCACCTCTTCTACATTCCTAGCTCTCATTACAGAGTCCTTTTAGGAGAATTTCCCAAGATGGCCCATGCTTTCATTTCACGATTTCACTGGAAACATAGCATACAGTAGGACACATGGGGTTGGGGTACAGGAGGAACTGGATTGGGGTCCCCAGTTCTACCACTTGTGAAGCTGTGCAAATCTGAGTCAGTTTCCTCATCTATAAAATGGGGATAACAGCTGTTCCCTTAAGTTATGAGGATCAAACAAGGAAACATATGTGAAAATGCCTTGCTTAGTTCTTGGTACACAGTAAGTAATTAGATGTTACTTGTCTTCTGTTTTTGAAGTCCTAGGTCAGATATGATAGCTAATTAAGAAAGCAAAGTTAGCACCACTTTTCCTGCCCCTATGTCTCAGTGCTTCCCTGTAAATGCCCAAAGCATTTCTGCCCCGGGTCCAAGAGTAGGACAACTGAAGCTCCACTCAGATGCTACGACTGCCATTGGAGCCTCAGCAGGTCACCTGGTCCAGAGATCACTCTTTTTTCTGAATGCTTTTTACCATTACTTTCTAACTCGTAGCTCTCTAACTATGGGACATATACTATTGGCAGTGCCAGGATGACTTTGGGTGGAAGAAAAATTATTTGAGATGATACAGAGCCATCAGGTCTCAGCTTTCAGCAGGCAAAAATATCTAGCTGCAATTTTATAACATTGTTTTATTTTTAGTGTATTTCCTTTTATACTTACGAACTTATAGGAAATGATGTTTCCATTTATGGTAGGGATCTTTGAATTTCCTTTGACGATGGGGTTGTTTAAGGAAAAAATAACTGACTTTGGTTACATAAAAATATTGAGTAAATAATAACAATTCCTGAGGCATGTCAGAATGGCATAAGAAAACCACATCAGATTCGATTAGCATGCATGTGACTGAAATATCAGCTTTATTAAGAAATTAAGAAATATTAATAAATATCAGCTCTTTCACATAAAAAGTACGTTCAAATGGTCTGGGGTCATTGAGGTTTTCGCATTGCTTTTCTACTCTAAGTCCTTTCCCCCTCCCTCAAATGGACTGTTAACCTCTTGGAAGAGAATGTCTGGTATTCTTTCAACTTTTCATCCTGTCTAGTGATTCCATAACACAGTAACTACTTATTATGTGAGTGGAGAAGTAACTTATTTCTTCCCCTAGCCACAATCCAAAGAAAAATAGTGACACTGTGAACAATGAAGCATGTATATGTAATTAAGAATGTACATATAGTTATGAATATATAATCAAGAACATATAGGATTAATGCATAATGAAGGATCATAATAAAAATGAAAAAAAAAAACAACTCACCTACTGCTACTTTTCTTCCTTACAGGCATCTCTTAATTCTTGCTGGGCACAGATTATTTGTATGATTGCCGGGCAATCATGAGAAAGGCTAGAACACAATCCTACTGGCTATTAGCTTTAAAGTAAGTTTATCTTTGAGGCTCTACCAACCAGGACTGTCTACTCAGTCAATCAGTAATGAGTGGCAGCTGGAGAGAGGAGAACTCTGATGTGGTGGCCCTTATCGGCCCCTATTTGTCATAGGGATTATTCTCCACTTGGTTTCTTGGGAGTAGTTCCGGCGCCAAAGAACATGAAAGAAATTCTTCCTTAAATGTGTATTGCCCATGCGGTCTCACACCTCAGAAATGGCTCCTGCACCCTCTTCAGCAAGTGGTTTTATTTAGTTAAAATTAAGGCTCCGTCTGTTGTGAAGGATTCCTCTTCATCAGGTATTCAAAGAGAGTTCCTTATCTTGCACCATCAGATCGGGGCTTTGGCGAAGCAGCAACAACCTACTCACCACTAATGCAGCCTTCACATTCAGCTCCGTGGATTCCCAGAGTGCCCCACTCTAAAGTTAGAAGTGGCTGCCTCTTCCCCCTCCAATTTCTTTTTAAAATGATGTAGTTAGAGCACTGAGATTGATTCTTTAATCAAACCTGGCCTGTACGATGGCCCTCACTTTATAAACAGAGAGCACACCGACCTTTTCATTTTCCATTATTCACATGTACAGAAAAGAGCAGTCATTCTTACGGTGTTATATATATATGCTTTTTCAGGTTTAGCGTTACAGTTTTTATTTTTCTTTTTTCCAGGTGGTTAACCTCCATGCTGTGGGCTGAGTAGAAACCATCACAGAAAAAAATGCTTTTCTCGTCTGATCTTGCTGCGGCTTTGAACTGACCCTTTGGTGTAGCATGGGCGTCACAAAATCAGGACAGCATTTATGGATTCCGGTGATTTCACGTTTAGCCTGAAAGAATAAAATCATGATTCGAAGAGTGAAATTTGATTACATATAGGATAGGGATCTACAACCAGATACTATATGGCATTGGGTTTTCTTAATCTTTTACTGTTCGACTTTTTGATGTTTCTAGGGGAAAAGCCCGAAGACCCATGTGAAGCATCTAAGGACAGAATTGTAATGATGGGGTTAATTTGCAGGAAGCATCAATCCGGGATCTTTTATTTGCTAATGGAAGAACCCGGTTCAAACTAGCCAGGGCTAAAGAAGCATTTTCTGGAGGGGTGTTCACATGGCCTGTGAACAGTATTTAGGCTCCTGGCTTAGAATGACTGGAAACAACTACAGGGGTCTGTCGTCTTCGTTTCTGAACATTGACCTCATTCTTTATAATTTCAAAAGAGCTTCACATGTCAAGAAATTTCTGTTTCACAAGAGAGACCGTGCCTATTCTTTAGGAAGAGTCCAAGAAAGAACTCTGACTTTCCCAGCTTATGTCGCATGCCTGTTTCTTGGGCAGTCACTGTGGTCACGGAAGCAGGGTCACCTATAGAGAGAGATGCATTTCACATTCGGAACTCATGTGAGAATTCTGCATGGAGATTACTTAGTGGCTAGCAGCAACCCATAAGAAAGAGGCGGCTCAAACAAGGCCTTGGAGGGCCACGGTCACCCCAATTTGTAGGTACCATAACGAACCGAGGAAGGAAGATGAGAAGACAAGGTTAGGACGGTGATGAAATTGAACAGATGGTAGAAGGTGAAGTTGTCTCTTGATATCATGTTGACCAAAGTCTTATGTGCTAGTTAGGGAAAGCCTACATTGCAACAAAAAAGAGGCCCTCAAACACAAATTTATGATAAACATTTTTTCTTTCTTATATTACACTCCAGAATTGGGCAGGAGGTACAGGTTGGTTAAGTTACTTTGTTCTGTAAGATCATCTAAGAATCTTAGGTTACTTCTATCTTGCTGCTACGCCATGCCCTACGTATAGTTCTGAATGGTTAAATCTGGCTTACTCCATTACCTTTGTACAACAGCCCACAGGAAGGAAAAGCAGGGAGTAGAGGGGAAGAGCCTCTTTACAAAAAAGCATGATCTGCAAGTTACATACATAGCTTCTGCCTGAATCTCACACGGCCACACCTACCTACCATGAAGGCTGGGAAGAGTAATCTTTCTAGGTGCACTCATGTGCCCAGGTGAAGCTCAGGTGGTTCTATTATTATGGAATCTGGGAAACCATTAACATCTACTGTACCTCCAAAGTGGAACATCTCTTATAAGTGCTCTAGGTTCATATAAATGGTGATGAGGGACAGAGTGTTCGATTTTTGTAATTCTGATTAAAATGTGGCCAGGTGAGTGTAGATCCATCCCACATGCAGATATGAGTTTATGTATCTCTATCTCTTTTTTTTTAAATTTTTTTTTAAAGATTTTATTTATTCATTTAACAGAGAGAGAACACAAGCAGGCAGAGAGGCAGGCAGAGGCAGAGAGAGGAGCAGGCTCCCTGCAGAGCAAGGAGCCCAATGTGGGACTCGATCCCAAGATGCTGGGATCATGACCTGAGCCAAAGGCAGTTGCTTAACCAACTGAGCCACCCAGGCGTCCCTATCTCTATCTCTTGTTGAACCTCTTTACTAAGAGACGCCTCCTTTGTTTTGCCGACGAAGCTATATTCGTTTTGTTTTTTAAAAATCATGTCTATTGGGGTGCCTGGGTGGCTCAGTGGGTTAAAACCTCTGCCTTCGGCTCAGGTCATGATCTCAGGGTCCTGGGATCGAGTCCCACATCGGGCTCTCTGCTCAGCAGGGAGTCTGCTTCCTCCCCGCCCCCCCCCCCACCACCTGCCTCTCTGCCTACTTGTGATCTCTCTCCTGTCAAGTAAATAAATAAAATCTTTAAAAAAAAAAATAAAAATCATGTCTATTAAAACAAAAGGTAGATGGGGGTTGTAGTATCATGATATTGTGTCCAATTTAAGTCTTAGTAATAAGAGTGAAAGGTAGACACAGACTTCCTTAGCTGAGAAGAAATGACATGCATCGTGGCATTTATAATACACTCATTTGTACCATTGTCATTGTTTTGCCTCTCTTGTGTAATTTTTCCTAGGCATTCTCTGGCAGTTTCCAGGAGTAGAAAATGCTGGCCCTCATAACATCTCTCTTGTCTTGGGCTAAACCAGCCTTCTTTTTCCAGGTCGCCAAGCAACAGAATCTTAAAAATGAAATATTCATTTTCTGAAACCTAATTTAATTCCAGCAATGACTGGGTTGCAGAGCTTATCAGATCACAGAATCTGAAAAACTCTCTGAATTAACAATTCTCTTCTAGTGATGGAGTCCTTAAAAAATTCATTCATTCATTCATTCATTCATTCATTCATTTGCTGCACCTTGTTAAAATGTACACACTCAGTTTTAACCTTGGTTTGTCTGACAATGATTCACTCCTTTGTGATCTAGGGGTAATGAGAAACACTGTAGGCAATCATCTTGCTGTCAATAAATGAAATACATTGTTATTTTTCTAAAACAGGGATTCGTGTTTCTTCCAAATGTAGCTTCTACCCTTACTGAGAAGTAAATGATTTTTTAGTTTTATTTTTGGAGCAAATTCTGAGGTATGGTAGTAAGGAATTTATCTTTCATAACTTCTGGAGTTGATGAGTCATTACTGACATGTAATATCCAATTAAAGCAGTGACAAATGTAATTGTGTGTCATGCACTGTGGGGGTGATAAATTGTACCATATCCTGAAAGGCATGTTTTGGTAAATGCTTTTTTGCTGAAAGATTGCAATTACAGCCTGCTTTGAATGGGTGCCTTTGTTTTAAACACAGGGTAAGGAGTTTTAAATAGAGAGATCAGGTTAACAAAAGACATCTTAGAGAAGGGTATAACCCAGCTAACCAGCAGGGGAAATTTTCTACCACTATCATTTCCACCTGCAGCCAGAATCTATCATAATTCCTCAAAGTGTGGTTGTTCCTAAAATGTTTGGTTCATTTAACTTCCCATCTTTCTTAAAATCATTGCCCATTTCGGCTAATATTATCTCCTTGGAATTGTGTGACATTGCAGTTCCCTAGGGCAAAACAGAAATGCAAGAAACCATCTAACGTCGCTGGCTTATACTTAGACAAACGGGAAGAGTTTACATCCTTTGAAATTTGTCCTTCTCTACAATATTTAAGCAGAAAAGGTAGACACCTTCACTGAATTTTGAATTTATCGGATAAATTCTCACCTCTTTGGTTTAGCTACATCAACCTTTCTTTGGTAGCAGATATATTTTATGATTGTGTCACACTGTTTTATGTGTGTGTCTGGTCTGAAACTAGATCATTCCTGATTTTAATATGGAGATTAAGATAAGTAGTGATGATTATAACCTAAGTTTTTTTAGGTAAGAAAGAATCAAGCATTTAGTTTTACACAATGATTGCTTGGTCCATTAAACCAAGTTCCCTGAATTTGGTAAATAACTAAGCCATTCTCAGCCAATTATACTACTGTGACAATTTTCTGCATTGTTTTGCTGAGAGCTATCTTATAGAAATATAATAAGGCACTTGCAATAATAGTGATAGTAATAGACTGTATTAATTGAAAACATGTAATGGGCTTAAAATGATAATTTTCGTGATTTTCAAATTGCATGGATAAACTTGCGGTACTTAGATCCAAATCTTCTCCATTGAAAGATACATCATCGCTGTCTTTAAGAAGGTTGCTATATACTAGAGGACAAGCAGAGTACAATATAAGAATACACAGGCGTTTTCATACAGCACAAGTAATCCAAACATATTTGAATATGAGACAGGTGAAGTAAAGAATGCCATTTTTACTTACCAGTCAGATATTTATTATTTGGGGAGTACTTCCATTCCCACCTATCACAGATAAGTAGACCAATCTTCCTGCTAAGAACATTTAGAAACACTGAACAAAGTTTAAAAAGGTATCTTTTTGAAAGTATTAGAGAGATACCAAGGTAAGGAGATTGGAGAGGTCAAGAACCTGGAGGAAAAGAATGAACAGAGAAGGAAGCCTAATAGTTTACCCACTTTTCCACCTAAAGTAATTGCCAATTCAAAAGCAGTTCAAGGCAAAGAGTAGGAAAACACAAGTAGAAAGTGCCAGAAGAAAGCTTCTAAAAGGATGAGAATCTGAAAGGAAACTCTTGACAACTTAGATGAAATGGATACATTCATAAAAATACAACTTATCAAAACTGATTTAAGAAGAAAGAAAAAATCTGGATAGTCCTGTATTTAATAAAGAAAAGGAATCCTCACAAAGAAACTCTGGGCCCAGATGGGATTACTAGTGAATTTGTTCATGTAGTTAAGGAATAAATATTACTAGTCTTACACAAATGGAGAGAATGCTTTAATTTATTTTATGAAAGCTGCATAACCTTGACAGCAAAATCTGACAAAGCATTACCAAAAAGGTAATATGCAGATGGATCTCCCAAAAAATATTATAGACGTAAACATTTAATACCAAGATTCTAGCAAATGAAATCAACAGATGTGTAAAAAGAAATCTAAGCTTGTGGTCACATTTTGAAGTCACTATAATTTGTCATGTGAATGGCATAAAGGGAAATAATCTTAATAGATTGTGTGATTATCTCGATAGATAAAGAAAATACGTTTCATTAGATTTAACATCTGTTTTCATGAAAGATTCTTTAAAAAACTGTGAAGAGAAAGTCTTACCTGAAAAAAGGTTATGTACAAAAACATTTACACTATGTATGATATTTAAGAGCAAAATGTTAAAAATTTTCTCCTTGGACAATGGTGACTGTCATCACCATATGGAGTGCCATACCAGAGGTCCAGTGAAATGAGGAGTATTGGAAAATTGAAATTTGCCCTTCTCTACAAAAAATGGAAGTATTTGGATTGGAGGAGAACTGAGAAGGTCAACATATTTCCCTTTATTCAGTTCACATGGTAGATTATATTGCATTATAAAGTGAGTTACCACCGAAGGCTCTCTGCCCTCTCAGCTCTCCAGCATTTCTCAGATCTTGCTCAAGGTTACAACTCCTTCTCAGGGCAGCCTTATCTGAAGGCTATGGACTGTGAGTGTACAAAGTCCTGACTCCCTCACTCCAAATGAATCATCCTAATTTCACAGCTCCATACAGAGTTGTCTGAGGCCTTCATTCACACTGCCTCATAATCTCGCTTTTTCCTCTGTTCAGTCCTCCTTTATTCATATCCCTTCCATGGCTGTTGATCCCAAAAGCTGCCCTAATAAACCTCCTGCATTCTGGTCTTCGTCTTGAGTTCTGCCTTCTGGGGAACGAGATCTGCCACAGTTGGTGCCAGAAGTGGTGGGAGGAAGTAGATGTGAAGATGGGCTTTTGGAGCTGGATCACTGGCTGCCTAAGTGGCAAGAAGGACTCCTCGTTGGTGGTAAGTAGAACACAGCCCCTGGCATGAGGTCTCAGTGTAATTAGTAGAGTTGTCACTGGTGATGAATTGGGATTGCATACTGGCAGAAAGGAATTCACAAGCTGGTGTACTAACAGACCTTTGAGAAACATGGGGCAACCATAAGACAAAGGACAGTGGGCTTGGCTAGCTATTGCTAAGCTCCACTGATGCTTTGGAAAAAGATAACAAAAGGCTAAGCGGGAGAAATTGGCAAATTAAAAGTTAAGGAGGAAATCCAGAGGGCTTTCTTGGTAGCATATAATGAGGTCTGAATCTTCTACAGCCCAGGGCTCCTTCATGAGTGATGGAGCTTCAAAAGTTAAACTCTAAACTCTAAGGTTTGGGGCTATGGTCTGAAAGTGTCCCTGCCCCAAAAACACACAGTGAAACCTGACACCTCAGGTGAAAGTATTTGGGGGTGGGGCCTTTGGGAGATGAGCAGGCCATGAGGTGGAGCCATGGTGATGGGGAATAGGGATAGGAGAGTTTTCTAGCTCCCTTCTGCTATGTGAGGACACAGCCAGCAGGCTCCCTCTGAAGGGAAGCAGGTTCCCACCAGATACTGAATCTATTGGCACTACGATTTGTACTTCCCAGCCTTCCCGAACTGTGAGAAGTAGGTGTTCGTTGTTTATAAGCCACTCAGTCGGTGGTATTTTGTTACAGCAGCCCGAACAGACTAAGATCTCCTGTTTGTTATGTCTTGGTCCTGATCAGGAAAGAAGAGAATCAAAGCAGGCTAAAGTCCTGAATTTCAATATTCCTCTGAACCTTTGAAATGGTACATACTCCCCTTAATGGACTGCTTCCCCTTATTTGAAGATTGTAGATATTTCCCCCCTGCAGGACACATGCCATTCTCTCCCCCTCCCCCAGGATTTTTGCCCCATTTCCTTCCAGCCAATAAGCTAGTAAGAAGGTAACAAGGGTCAAGTCCAAGATGAGTGGGCAGGGATATACTGGGCCTGATGAGGGAGAGAAGGTGCTAGACTTGAAAGCAGAAGCAGGATCTAGTCATCATGTACTATTAGGAGCCAGAAAATATGCATCGGACTGTATTCTGAGGGTCTTGGAACTAGGGGGAAAAGATTCTGTAAGACAGAGTTTATTGATTTGAGAAGAAAGACCTACAAGATACGCAAGCATACTATTAGAGTGGCTTCTACAGGCACGGAAACAGTAACAGCCTATATTACGTGAAGTAGAAAAACCAACGAAGCCAGAAATGCCATAGTGAAGAATCATTATGGAGACAACGGTGGGGGGGGTGGGGTGGGGTGGTGAAAGGCTCAGAGAACTAGATGTGGATACATGCTGCAAGGCCAGATGTCTATGGACCTGATGCAAGGCCTGGCCGATGACGACATCCACTACAGTCCACCCCATGAACCACTCAGATTCAGTTTATCCAACTTCTGGGAGCAATACCCTGAGGATTCCCATGAGTCTTCTTCCCAAGAGAAACTTAAAAGGAGAAGGTCAGTGGGATAATTTTCAGTCCCTGCCCACTTATAGGTGGTCTCAGACTGTCACTGATAATCATTTTTCTCTTCCACAGCCATTCTAGACTCTCCTTGCCTTTGCTAGTACCTCCACTGGGCCCAGTAGCCTACTTGGGGGATGTAGTCCAGATTCTTACTCCTGAGCCATCTGAGTTCCCGGTCACCATACCTTTCAAGCCATGGCTGCTGCAACTGTGAATATGCAGGTAAAATTAGTCAAGAGAGACCAACACGCATCCAAGTGGGTGATGTGGGTACCAAATATTTCTCTCTGCGGTCATTGTGTAATTGTAGCCTACTTCATCATGATGCTTGTAGACAGGCATTTCTTTCAA
Organism: Nasua narica; assembly: GCA_028533885.1. Lineage (NCBI taxonomy): Eukaryota > Metazoa > Chordata > Mammalia > Carnivora > Procyonidae > Nasua > Nasua narica. The sequence goes on along the minus strand of CM052803.1, from coordinate 22,582,143 downwards.
GGATATATAAAAAATTATCTCTAAGAGGGAAAAAAAGAACCCTGATACATTTTATTATACATATTATTATACATTAGGGATTTTTGTAGATCAACTTTAAGGGAGTGTGGAAACATCCATAGTTGCACTCTTAGTACATATGGGTGGGTTCACTTGGAGAAGATTGATTGAGCTGTACACCATGATTCTGCACTTTGCTGCATATGTACTATACGTCAGTTTTAGCGTTAAAAATGTTAGGCAACTGGCAGAGTCTAGGAAATAGCAATTTCTATTTATATAGAAAAGCAAAACCCTGTCGTAGATGTGATGGAACCTTTTTGTCTGAGGGGCTTTGCACGTTACTGTTTGTCTATTCCATTGGCTCGCTAAGCTTGTTCCTTACTCACATGTCCAGGCATTCTCGAGCCTGTCAGCCTATTTTTCTTCATGGTACTAATTGCTGTCTGATACTGTTTACTTGCCCTAGTGTAATGTCCACTCAGTGCCGTGAAGAATCTTCTCTTTTGTTTACTGTTGCATCCCCTGCATCTAGATCAGTGGCTGGCACATAGTAGGAGCTCAGTATTTGCTGAATGAGTGAAATAAAGGTAGCAAGAGTGTGTATAAAAAGACAAAGGGCTTTGCTTGAGCAGAAGTTAAACTTAGTCCAATCCTGGATTTGTTCAGTTATATTTACATTTCATAGCTATACATAAATATCTATTATTCTTAAGACAAGTGCAGAAAATAGAATTTGTTACTGTGATTCTGAAGCTCTCTATCCCCTAATTTCTATTTTCCCCATCAACACAATAGTATTTTAAACAGCATTTTTCATAATGATAATCTCTTAGGGATGCAACTATGCATTAAAATAGAAAAGACTGGATGTAATAAAGTGGCAAAATGGAAAATCTAGATTATAAGCACTACCAAAATTTGAGGAGGAAGAAATTTCCCTGGGGTTCAAGCAGCCTGGGAACTTTCTAGAAGGAGATGTGTCTTGAGCTTTTTTGAAGGATGAATAGAATCTAAGAAGGGATCGGGCATTTGGGTATAGGAAGCAACATAGAAACACAGAAGAGGGGTCTGTGTTCATACCCTTCAGGCTGGGCTTCAGGGCTACCTGATAGAATAAGGCTTGACTGTGGAAGCTCAGAAGAAGTAGGAGGAAATGTGGTTCAAGAGCCCAACTTAAATGTTCAAGCACCTGGGGCAGCATCCTATTCCATCCAGCTCACTGTCTATCTCTTCTATTCCCAGAATCACATTCAATATTATTGTTGATTTGAAAGAACCTTGAGGTTACCCTCCCTGGTGGACCAACCACAGGATACGACTGTGGTGATAACAATACTGGTAAGGGGTATTGTGTGTGTGTGCACGCTCATGTGTACATGCTTGCGGCATCATACTAGTGTTTATTTGCTTCTCTAATTCACTAAATTTGTTCCTTTTAGAAGCAGTGATATAAATCTCTCTACATTCATTAAATAACAACTGAATGTCCACTGTGGGCTAGAGAGTGGGGACACAGGATGAAAATGACAATTTTAGCTTTTAAGAAGCTCACTGTCTAGTAGACAAGTAATTACCATTCAGTGGAATATATATGGTGTCAGAATTATATTTAAAGTACATAGGAGGGGATCCTGGGTAGCTCAGTTAGTTAAGCATCCAACTCTTGATTTGGGCTCAGGTCATGATATCAGGGTCCTGCGATTAAGCCCCGAATCAGGCTCTGTGCTCAGTGGGGAGCCTGCTTGAGGATTCTCTCTCTGTCGCTCCCCTGCCCCCCTACCCCCGGCTCATGTGTGCTTTCTCTTTCTCTCTCTAAAATAGATACATCTTTTAAAAAAAGAAAAAAAAATAAAGAAAACAATAATAGATGTAGACAGTAATCAAAACTGGTGCAGGGGTTTCCAGGGACAAGGTATTGAGTAAGTGATGCTGTCATCACTAGTCCTGAGTTCATGAAAAAGGAACAAATGAAGGATAAGCAGATCCACAGGTGACAGTGCAAGGGTTAAATCCAGCCGATTTGGATTTATGGCCTATTTGGCCATAAAAATGGCCTATTTGACCTATAAAGTTAAAAAGAGACAGTAAAAAAGATTAGTTATCATAATTCTAAAATAGGGAGGTTATACAAAGATTGGGAGTAACAGTTTCTCTTGAGACGATGGAAGACCTGGCAATACCTGGTCCTTGTTTTTTCATGGCAATGAGGGGACCGTGCTTTCTGCTTTGCCATAGTCCCTCTCCAGCCCTTCTCATGCAGTGGCTCCTTTCCTGGTCCCTGTGTGGATTTGAATTTCCTCTCTATTTAATGGGATGGTGGGGTTAATGACAAACTGAAGGTATCTATAGCACACAATACTGAGTAATAGAAATCTGTGCTTTAGGGTTATACCAAAGAGTTACGTATCCAGGAGACCATTAACACATGGTGATACTTTAAAAACATACAGAGGGGAAAACTGGACAGCCACATGCAGAAGAATGAAACTGGACCATTCTCTTATACTATACAGAAAGATAAACTCAAAATGGATGAAAGACCTAAATGTAAGACAGGAATCCATCAAAATCCTAGAGGAGAGCACAGGCAGCAACTTCTTGCTAGACATGTCTCTAAAGGCAAGGGAAACAAAGGCAAAAAAAAAAAAAAAAAAGACAACACACAAAAAACTATTGGGACTTCAAGATAAAAAGCTTCTGCACAGCAAAGGAAACAGTCAACAAAACTGAAAGGCAACCTACAAAATGGGAGAATATATTTGCAAATGACATATCAGATAAAGGGCTAGTATCCAAGATATAAAAAGAACTTATCAAACTCAACACCCATAAAATAAATAATCTAGTCAAGAAATGGGCAGAAGACATGAACAGACATTTCTCCAAAGAAGACATACACTGGCCAACAGACACATGAAAAAATGCTGAACATCACTTTTCAGGGAAATTTGTATTTCAGGGAAATACAAATCAAAGCCACAATGAGATACCACCTCACACCAGTCAGAATGGCTAAAATTAACAAGACGGGAAACAAGTGTTGGCGAGGATGTGGAGAAAGGGGAAACCTCTTACACCGCTGGTGGGAATGCAAGCTGGTACAGCCACTCTGGAAAACAGTATGGAGGTTCCTCAAGACATTACAAATAGAGTTACCCTACGGCTCAGCAATTACACTACTAGGTATTTACCCCAAAGATACAGATGTAGTGATCCGAAGGGGCACCTGCACCCCAATGTTAATAGCAGCAGTGTCCACAATAGCCAAACTGGAAGGAGCCGAGATGTCCTTCAACAGATGAATAGATAAAGAAGATGTGGTTCATATCTACACAGGAATATTACTCAGCCATCAGAAAGGATGAATACTTACCATTCACATCCACGTGGATGGAACTGGAGGGTATTCTGCTAAGTGAAATAAGTCAATCAGAGAAAGACAATTATCATATGGTTTCATTCATATGTAGAATATAAGAAACAGTGCAGAAGATCATAGGAGAAGGGAGGGAGAACTGAATGGGAAGAAATCCGAGGGAGACAAACCATGAGAGACTCTTAACTCCAGGAAACAAACTGAGGGTTATTGGAGGGGTGGTAGGTGGGGGGATGGGTAATTGGGTGATGGGCATTAAGGAGGGCATGTGATGCAATGAGCACTGGGTGTTATACGCAACTGATGAAATGCTGAACACTACATCTGAAATTAATGATGTACTATATGTTGGCTAATTGAATTAAAAAAAAATTCAAGGGGTGCCTGGGTGGCTCAGTCAGTTAAGCGTCTAACTCTTGGTTTCAGCTCAGGTCATGACCTCAGGGTCGTGAGATTGAGCTCTGTGTCAGGTTTGTGCTCAGTGCAGAGTCTGCTTGAGATTTTTTCCCTCTTCCCGCCCCCCTCACTCCTCTCCCTGCTTGCACTCTCTCTCAAATAAGTAAGTAAATAATCTTAAAAAAAATATTTAAAAAATGTGCTATGGAATTGTATACTCATTGATTAATTCAGAAATAACCTTAAAAAATGGAATCATTAGCAGCATTTATGTCCTTAACATACTTCGCTATTCCAGGATGACCGTGAGGATCAAAATAGGATAACAAATATAGAAGTGTTCTATACAAGGGATGTGGTTTACAAATACAAGAGAGGATATAAAGAACAAAACAAAAGATGCACTAAAGCGTTCACAATGACAGAATAAATTTGAGTATGTGAAAGTCAGGGAAGAGAGTGGTATCTGAGGAAGTTCTCTAAATTTTAACAATATAAAATTTTTGTATTGGGCAGGCCAGGGAGAGCTTCCTGATAGTTCTACTTTCTGCATCAAGGGATGACAATTGTGGGCAAATATGCCCAGACACTTATCATAACTCTGCTTACAAATCTATTATAGACCCTCCGTTCATGAATTAAGCCTTTCTTGAGCCTGTTAAATGGCTCAAGAAAATCACAGATAAAAAAAATTGGAGAGCTAGTAGGCTCAAGCAGTATAGTGAACCAAAGTAGATTAGAACAGGAGTGGATGTATCTTTTCTTGGCATTTAATCCAGCAAGTGGAGATAGATTATAGTTAATACGTTGCTGATTATTTTCAGTTCCTCATTAGAAATTTCGCTTATTAAATAGCAACTCTTTTCTCCTAACTGGTAAAAGTAGGATTCATACAAACATCTAACGGATCTTCCTACAACTGGTAAGGAGTTTTCGTCTCTCCCTGGGGAAAAGGAACAGAAATGAAACTGGTGGGCCGGGAGAGTAAAGGCAGGAGAAAAATTTCCTCCTCTGAGCAGATTTTCCAGAAGTTCCATCATTTTGTCAATTTGTATTATAAGCTAATATGCTGACATCATGGCTGTTGAGACTAGGATAAAAAAATATTACAGGGAGCCGTTGAAAAGCAAAACACTGAGGATGTAAGACGTGGCACTCACCATCCAACAGAACCAGCCCTCAGTCTCCTCCCAGGCACCCCTAGCTTAGTAGCCCTAGGAGTCGGGTGTAAGTGGGGGAAAGCTGGTTTGATTAGAATGAGAGTTCTTGGGAATGGAGACGTTTACCAAAGAATGGAAGGCAGGTGCCTCGGGGCAGTGGTTCTCAAACATGGCAGTCCAACAGAATCACCGGGGGAACTTGGGGAAAAATACCCCTACCTCGCCCTCCTCTCTTACCCCCATCAATTAGAGCAGGATCTCTGGAGGAGGGTTCCGGGCACTCAGATGTTTCTACGGATCCTCAAGTGATGTCTGACACGCAGTCTATAGGAGAACCAGAGCCTCGGGGATGTCAGGAACTTTCCGCAGCCTTTGCAGGGTCTTTCAGAGGTGTCCTCTGTCGGCTCTATGGTCTGCAACCCCCTTCGGGCTAGATAGTAGACCGGAAACACACACCTTAGGAGAGGCCACCTTCCCTCTTGCTCTCCTCCTATTCTCATGCCAGGCCTCCGCGGCCGCCTCCTCTCTCCACTCCAGCGAACATCTGCCATTTTGCTGGGCTGGCACTTTTACAGGCTCCTTCCAGTAAGAGCCTCGGCCTCCTGCAACCTCCCCTCACTTACAACCCGAAAGCCGCAGCCCGCGAAGGTTCTGTGGTTCTGGCTCCGCCCAGAGGCACCCTGTGACCCTGACCTGGCCAATCAGAATTCAAATTCCCAAGTCCTGCGTGATTCCGGAAGGGGCGGGCACATGAGTGGTCTGGACCAATGGGGGCAAGTTCTTCGAGCGCCCAGGAGGAGGGCTTTACCGCTCCCGTCGGCATCCGGCGTCCGCGGTGTTTCCCGCCAACTTGTCCCGGGGCAGAATGCAGTCTCAAACGGAGCCAGCCGCCCGAAATGTGGGTCCGCAGAGGGGAGAGAAGGAAAGCTGGAGGCGTATTCAGTCCATGTTCAAAGTTGGGTCCACCCGTGGACACATGGCATGTGTCTGTCCCAGCCAGGACAGCCCTCGGCTTCCTTTCTGGTGATCACTTGTGTTGGCCCTTCTGCCCCTTGCTGCTCAGGTCGTGGCTGACTAGCCTGCTGTCCTCTGGCTGGTGGAAGTGGGGAGATGTCCAGAGGCCTCCTCCCTCGAAGGACCCCGTGGGGCAGAGCCTGCCCCCATCCCCACCATGATATCAGAAAAGGACGCCGGCTCAGGGCTCACACAGACAACACGTGCGGACAGTGGTGCCCTGACTGTATCAGCCCCATCGCTCCTCTGGGGGCTCTTGCGCAGGGAACAGCATGGACAGCGGCCTTGAGGACAGCCTAGGCCTGGTGCACGTGCCTTGGAAAGAAGCCTCTCGCTGGGGACCCTGCTGAGAGCAGCGTAAGTCCTTTGATTTCATTTCCTGTAGATTCAGTGAGAAACAGTTAAAGCTCACGGCCCTCTCTCACCGTACGGAGTCACAGGGGGCAAGCTAAGAATATGTAGTCTTTAGCCTTCCATTGGTACTGAGCTTTGAGTAAAAGCATGTACTAGGGAAGCCGTTGGCAGCTATCAAACATGTTATAGCTAAATATGTATTGAGGACTTACAGTCTATCAGATATCATGCATATGATACATATTATATATAGTAGACTATACATTTCAGGTTCTAAGTATACTATATATACAATATTAATTTTATTCTCATAACAGCCATAGGTTATTGGTGATCTTATGTTTATTTTGTGCATGAGAAAATCAAGGCCCAGAGGGTTTAAGTAGTTTGCTCACAGTCACACAGCCACAGAATTGCAGATTTGAGATTCCAACCCCAGATTAAGCAGAGTGCTTAATCCCAGCCTCGACTGGGGTACTTGCTCAGTTCAGAGCAATGGCCATTTATGGCAGAAAAGAAGAAAACATTGCAGGATCCAAGGTAGGTGCCTTTGGCAAAGTAGTCATTTTTTCCCCCAATGTATATGTATGCAGCCATCCTCCTTCCCCTCTTGAATGTTTGCTCTGTTGGAAGTGGGCATGGTTCTATAAATATATATTTATTTGGAGAGGCTGCTCCAGGGTTGAGGGGCAAGGTAACTGGGGAATCAAACTGGCGTAACCTTGTTCCGGGTCCAGATACACAACCTGATCAGTGAGATGGGTAAATGGTGCTTTGTTGACAGAAGGAAACATTTAGCAACATTTCTTTTCCCTTTCCATTTTAATATGCAAGTAACATTTGATTCCCTGGGCATTTTTATTTCTAACTCGAGCTTTGAAATGCAACCTAATTAGCAGCATTGCCTGGAAAGTGGAGCTTTCCTCTCCCAGGGAATGGGGGGCCTTTAGAGAGCACTTCTTGTCTGTTGTCTTCACTTGCTGTACACTGATTTCAGTTTGTTCAACTTGTCCCTCCTTGGGTTCCAAATAGCCCAGTGGAGCAAAGAGAATATAATCTTATTTCTTGCCACACCTTGCATTTTGCTCCTTTTTTTCCTTCTTGGGAAGGTTGAAAAACAAAGCATTTCAATGTGGCTATTCTCTCCTGTGGTTGGAGGCCAGCGGTGAGATTTCAAAGAAATCTCCTTTGTTCAAGATTTAAGAAAATAATCACTGCACAGCAAACATTGATATGACTTTTAATGACCATTTACCTGATTAATATCCTTTCATGCTACAAGGCAGCATGAGACACAGTGCTTTAATGAAAGCCAACAACAAAGCGTGGACCAGGTGTGTTACTAAGAAACAATCTCTTGTGTGATTTAATTAGTCAAAGCATTGCATGGAGCAATTATAAGCAACCTTGCAGAAGTGGCAGCAGTATGGAGCCCTCTGTTATAAATTGGTCTTTTAAAGAAAGACATAATGATTTAATAACTGTGCATCTCTAGTGAAAGAAGAAACCCCTCTTTAATTGGGAGCAAGAGGGAAAAAAATAATACCCTAATCGCAATTTTTAGATCTTCCCCCACTTTCTCTCATCTCTAATTGAGTACAAAAAACTTCCAACAATTTGTAGGAGGACTTAAATGTGATTATTTCTGTTATTCTGTTTTTTTTCCCCCCTATTCCGTGAGCTACTCTGCCATCTTTGAGACTGGCACTCTGATTCATGTGACATCTTTGGAGAAAGCCTGGAAAAACTTGAGCTGGTCAGGCTGAATGTAGGACATCCTGTAATTTTAAGAGTTGCTGTTATTGTATTGTTACATATAAAAGAAATGGGAGTTGTGATGGTTTGATGGGGCCTTTTTTTAATCCTCATGCCTTGGTTTAATGATGTGTCAACCTGCCACACAAAGATTGGCATAATGCTTATTACTTAAGATAAAGATAGATTTCTTGTGTGATGTAGGAGCTTTACAATAGATAGGGTCTTATCAGGGAAAGTCTGACTAACCCAGGTAGGATTTGTGACTGACTTCTACATTTCACTTCTCTGTACTTCTACTTAAATTAAGGAGACAAGTGTTCAGTGCAGAGAGAGGGAAATACCGATTTGAGAACCCAAATTGAAACTTCCCCTTTCCATCTGGCTCCTGTGCATTTCCTCAGTTACGGGTTCGGAGTGAACCTGTTCCCACTGAAATACCTGTATTTCCTTGAGCATGGGAAGTTGAACATCACACAGTGCGAGAGAGTCCTTTATCTTTGGGTAACTGGGCAGCGTTGGGGTGGAATAGCTTCGGGGCGTTTTCCTCTGTACAGATCTCCTAATCTGTGAAGTCGCATCGAGGACTCAGAAACTGCTATCAAAGGGCAGCGATGATCTAGAGAGCAGTGAAGTATTGGCCCCACTAGTCCTCCTCCCGAGTTTGTGAACCGTGGCCTGCCACAGGCCTCCTGTTGTAAAGGATGTTTTATTGGAACGTGGCCATGCCGGCTCACCGTATCGCACCACAATGGCAGAGTCCGCTGATTTCCATGGAGACCATCTGGCCCGCAAAGCCAAAAATACTCACTCTCTGGCCCTTTGTGAGAAAGTATGCTGACCCCAGCAAGTTGTCAGGGTTGAGTTCTGCTGAGCAATCCTTGCCTTTGTAGCCCATTAGGTGGGAATGACCCTAGAGGGATTCCCCTGCCCTGTTTCTCAGTATCCAAGTGGCTCAGGCTAAAGGGGGAAGATTGGATCTGGGGTTTGAATGGTAGGAAGTCAGTCTACCTCTGTGTCCCGAGAGGCCATGCCCAGGCTGCTGTGAGCGGTTCCCCGGTGCATTTTGAGTCCAGCTGAATGTGTTGAGGAAACATCCTCTAGCTGTGGGAAAATACATATTATGGATCATAGTCTGTGGACAACACGGTCAATATTCACCAAGTTGTTTTTTTTTTTTGTGGTTAAAATACATGAACTTTGTACATAGAATCATTTCTTATATATACATTTTTAATTCCAAAAGAAATATGTGAATTCTTTTGCTAAACGTACTTGAACGGTAAAGATAAGGCTAAGGACTAGGGGTGATATTCACAATACCCAACAACATTTGGGTGTGGGCACTGACCAATCAGGTCGATGCCAGTCAGAAGCAGGAAGTCCCGCCTGACAGCCCATCCCAGGACAGTGTACATTCTGCTAATGACCCCTTTGACCAGCGCCTCCCTCTTCCCTCTCATCCATTTTGTTCCCTTTCCCATTGTTCTTGGTTTGGCATGTGACTTCCCAGAGACTGTTACATACTTTTATGTGGGCGCTCAGTGAATATGGGGGACAGTTTGTATACGAATGGTAACAATGTATAAATAATTAGTGCCAAACACTTCTTTTTAGTACATCTTTTTTTTTTTAATACTTTTTTTTTTTAATGTTTTATTTATTTGACAGGGAGAGATCACAAGTAGACAGGCAGGCAGAGAAAGAGGAGGAAGAAGGCTCCCTGCAGAGCAGAGAGCCCGATGTGGGGCTTGATCCCAGGACCCTGAGATCATGACCTGAGCCAAAGGCAGCGGCTTTAACCCACTGAGCCACCCAGGCGCCCCTTTAGTACATCTTTTAATGCTAATACAGATAGATCTACTTCAGCCCTTTTAGCTGCTGCGTGATACAGTGTCGTATGGGTGTTTTTAATCTATGAAAATAATTTTTCAAATGAATGCAGATGTTATTGGTCAAGTACTATTTCATGTAAAATGTTACTAAATTTGTTATCTAAGCATCTGGAAGCAAAAATACAGCAGCTATCATGGGGATCTGAGAAATAATTCCTATGAAAAAGAAATACAGAAAATAAAACCAAACAAAAATTGTATACATTTGTGTATTTGCCTGCCTGGGCCAAAGAAAAATGTCTTTGGAAGGACCCAAAAAGCAAGCCTGGAAACTGGTAGAAACTTGTTGTCTTTAAGTTATGAAAAGTTGGTGAATAGGCAATAATTACTTAGTAGATTTAGAATTTTGAGTCATGTATGTTATTTGTTTACAAGAATAAAATAAAGTGATACCAAAAGCAGAAGGATGTGTCTCAGTGGTTGACATAGGGATCTCCCGGTCAGGCTTGTGACCTCTAACAATTGTCCTCATATCAGACCAAATAATTGAGTACTTAAATTACTATCAACAACCTCTAGGGAGGTCTGGAGCTAGATTGAAAGTCTTTTCTTGAAAAAACTATAACATAGAACCACTAAATTAAAATCATTTCATTGAAACTTAAACAAATAATCCCCAGGGGACTAAGGCGGGCAAACACCAGCTGCTACTCTTTGGGGCCCTCCCCTTCCTAGCCTGGGTTTGACCTGTGAGCCCCTGGGGTCATCTGTCCAGATCCACTTCCCCTAACCCTTCCAGCCTGTGAGTGGCAGGGGAGAGAGGAGCAGCTGTTCCTGAGTGACAGTGGGCCCAGATGACAAGGTTGGGACCTCGGGCCTCAACTCCCCACCCCCTTCCCAGACAGCAGGCTTGAAGAAGAAGGAACCTTTGTCTCTTTCGCTATCTCTAGGGTCCCACAAAACCTCATACCTAGGATGAGAGTTTCTTTTTAATGTACTTCTCATCATAGGGAATAGGCTCATACCAGCAGCTCGATTCTTCTTTTTGTAATCTTGTATAATAACAACAGATATTTATTGAACACTTACTATGTGCCAGGCATTTTGCCAGGAGATGCATTATTCAGTTATCATTGAGATATATGTAGGTATTGTACCCATTTTGCAGATGAGGAAGCTCAAGGTGGTGAAAAAATTAATCATTCAGCTAAGGGGGTTGCGTTAGGATCTGGACTCCAGAGCCAGTGCTTCTAACCGCCCTATAATCATGCCTTTCTTTGTGTCCCAAAGGCTGACTCTTATGTTTAGTTGCCAGAATCAGTACTCCAATAAGGGATCAGAAATGCCCCAGAAATCCTGCATTGGGAGCTGTCAAATGTAATTCTTAACCTCTGAAATGATTTGCTTAAGAGTCAATAGTAGCCATCAGGACCGAGAAATGTATTCAGGGTCTTCTTTATATAGGGAGCTCAGATGGATAAAAAAGTATAATAATATCCAGTATGTATTTTTTTTAATATCCAGTATGTATTGAGCACTTACTTAGTACTGGATCCTGTTCTAAGATCCCCACTTAATCACATTTATTCACAGTAATCCCGTGGGGAGAGATTTATTATTGCTCCCATTTTACAGAGGAGGAAACCGAGGCCTATATTCAGTCCCCAAAGTACTAAATGATGGAGCTGGGATTCAAACCGAGTCTCATATATCATATATTGTATCATAGTGTGTTTTATATCAGCGTGATTTCTAACTGGTGATAATAGTGTTGGCCACGTGGTCAAGGCAGTGTCTGCCAGCTTTCTCCACTACACAGTAACCGTCTTTCTTCTCCATGCTCTGTTCTTTGCCGGCACATCACTAAAGTCAGTTTACATCCAAAGGGAGGGGAATTAAAGCTTTACCTTCTGGGTGGAGAAGATTTCTTCCTTTTCCCCATTTACTTATTTATTCAAGCATTTATTTATATCTGTATGGACTTATGCATTCTTATTTTATACTTTCTTTATAATCTGATATTACATTATGTATTTAGTGTTCAAGTTGCTCTAACTTGGGCCATTGAGAGGTCTTTCGGTTTGGCTCTTGTGTCCTTCTGACATGCCCTCATCCTTTATTTTTATTTTATTATTTTTTTAGTACTTTATGTACTGTGTGGCACGATAAAATGGTCAAGCTCATCTTGTATTTTCTGTACTCATCTCTCAATCAAATATTTCTCTGAGGAGCCTAGATTCTTTCTAGTGAAGAGTGGTATTTAGAAACCAAGATATGGACACTGGGTGTGCTCAGTGTTCGCTGGTGTGTCCCTGCTTCTAGGCCCTCAGTGGACAGAACTAGGAAATATATGCATGTACACTAACCAGTGTAGACACTTGTATCTCTAATTATTTCTCTAGCTACTTACATGTAAATTAAATTTAGATGAACTTCTACTTTTGTCTCTGACTCTAATTCAGCACCACAGATTTATTTCCAGTTTTCTAGTTTTTAATTCTAGTTTGCTTATTTGCACATTTCTTTCTCTGGCAGTGAGAAATCTGGCTCCTATTATCTACCATTTCTTTACGTATTTGTTCAACTCTAGCTCCAGATGGTCGCCCTGAAGCCTATCTAGGTCACGTGGCCCGTCTCAACGTGGGCAGCTGCTGTTCATCCCTACTGACAGCTGCAAAGTAGGAATGTGAACTCAGTGTTCAGGATGAGAGCGTTTGGTGTTAAGGTTCAGGTTGATCCCTAAAGGCGGAGGCTATCTGAGACTGCATCTTGGAGCGGGTGTCCTCAGGTTGAATCTTCAAGGAAAGGCAGAAGAGAGTGGGAATCAAATTTTAGGTGGATGTCCTATAGACAGGAAGTGGCAGAAGAGGTTTATAAACTCAGGGCTATCTTACTTCCCATCCCACCATTTTACCCTCTATGTAAGCGCAATGCTGGCCCCATGGAATGTCTTTTCACTGTTTCAGGGATGCAAGAAGGCAACCTAACCCTGACTGTGTTTAACATGGTTTTGAAGACTTGGAGAGTGGTCATACACTCTAGTGCCCTTAGTGCCTGGCAGGTTAAATTGGTGAGTGAGTGAGCCGGGTGAAAGGCAATAGGGAATGGAGTAGACTGCAGTGGAGAGCATGTGGCCCATCTCAGGGGGGCAGCTGCTATTCATCTCTGATGATGGGTGTCAGGTGGGAATGTGAACTCAACGTGCCATCATTCCAACTTTCAAGGGAAAGTGTAAATCTGTTTTTTTTTTTTTTTTAATATTCTGATATTTTAAAAACAGGACAAGTGTAGCATCCAGGGGCCACCCTGCGCATACAATTGGGTAGGTTGTGCTTTAGCTGAGGGTCCTAAAACAGGTCTAATCACATGTAGGAATGCCTTTTTCTAATTCATACACAGGTGCACGTAGGGCTGCAGAAACCCTGATTAGGTTACGTCCAGCCCGCAGGCCTCCAATTTGAAGCCTCTGGTTTGGGAGAAAGCTGCTTTCTCTGTTCTCAGCAAGACTTTCTCTAAGCTAGTGTGAACAGCTCACGAGGCACACCTGGTTCAGTGCAGTCAGCCCTCTCACCTGTGTGTGAAGCCCCAGATCCCCTATGGCTGGTATCCAGGCCCACAGAGTGAGGGAGGTGTTAGTAGGCATTTTAAATTCTGGTGGCTGGGCACTTCTAAACACGTGCTATTTACCTGGTGCCTGTTTTCATGAACTACAGCATTACCTGATCTCACCGGCAGCCGTGCAAAACATAATAGCATGATTCCTGTCCATCCAAAGGATGGACTAAAAACAAAAGCAGGGTAAAATTACACATTATGAACACTCACTACACTGCCTGCATTAACACTAGTAATTTGGAAGGGAGCAAGTGTCTAAGCTATCATTAGAGGTGCTAATATATTTCTCTAGTAGTTTCACATGGCACTTATTTCCTGAACCACTCTTCGCTATAGTTTTCTGTTTTTCTTTCCTTCTCTTGGACTGTATAGCTTCCAAGGCAACAAAGGAGGTGGAAAGATATTTTGGGTTTCCCTATCAGAACAACAGGCTTCCTTCCATTGTCTGTGCTGGGGTTTGGAGAAATGCAGTCAAACGGGGCTCTCAGGGTGAGTGGTAGACTCTGAAGTATGCTCTGCCCTACGGAAGAGGGGAAGGAGTCCGCTGGACCGAAGGGGGTGATGATGGTTGCAGGTTTGTTTCAGGGCCTTGTAGGGCCCCAAGACTCCACTTGAGGCAGTGAGCATCCACTGGCTTTTGCCCGCTGGTGGTGACAGACCAAAGACAGCACACGCTGAGTAGAGTTGGGGCAACTGGCTTAGATGTAATCCAGGCATTCCAAGGACACACAAGCCATAGTCTACTGTAGCCACAGAGCACGTGGAGAAGAAATGTGAACAGGTAAGGCTTCTGTTTTAAAGAAATCTTTTCTAGTACGTTATCGAGAGGGTTTTCTTCTTTTCTTTTTTTTCCCCCCTTCTCTTTTTGTTTTTCTTAATCTTCTGCTGCTGCCATTAGGTTCTGCCATTGCGGTCCCAACATTACTCTTCACACTTCCCCCATGGAAATTATTTTGAGTTATTATGTGCCTCAAGGGGGCCAATCTCCAAAAAGAAGAGAAAAAGGAAAAAAACCCAAAACAAACCTATTAGAAACCTAATGAGCCTCTTTAGTTTCTGATTTTTTTTTTTTTCTCTTCCTGGCCTCGTACATTGTCAGGAGAAGAGAGAAGGAATTTGTGTAATTACTCTCAGGAAGCCTGCTCAGTGGCATGGGGTTGGGGGACAATATGGGATTAGTGCTTACGGCCCGTGGCTAGAGTTCAGTGCACATTTAGTAACGTAGTGGTTCTCCACTCTATCTGGGTATTGGAAGCTCTCTGAAGATTTTGACTCAGTCATAGTGGTCTAGGCCTCTGTAGTTTTTTTAAATCTTAAAAGGAAATTTTGACAGATAGCCAAAGAAGAAAATGTCTATTTGTTAGATGGAGTGATAATTGAATTAAGGAAGGAATAAAAATGCAACTAGGCCAAGAAGCAGTTGTATTAAAGTTGAGACAAGAATTCCTAAACATCACAAGGTGAGCCTGAATTTAAAGAATTTCTCCTGAACTGGCATGTTATCAGTTTTGGCTGTGCCACAGCTCATGATGTTCTAGGCTTGATGAAGGATTAATAAGGTGAATTGGAAGTGGGTGTATGTTGCGCTACTCATTTACTCATTTAATAAATATGTATTTTGATTTCCTTGAGCAGCCATAGAAAGCACACACACACACACACACAATTACAAATCCATAGAGAAGAAAAAATATAGTCTTGAAAAGTACTCAATGAGTATAAGAGAAGGCAGGAAAAGAAGATCAAGGATCAGAGAACAGAAGTAGAAAAATAGAAAAAAAATCACAAAATGATAGATTTCAAGCCAGTCTTTACCAATAATTATATTATATCTAAATGGGAGTAAATACTCTAGTTACAAAGCTAGGATGATCAGGATGGCTAAACAACTAAATGCTATCTGCTGTTGATGCTCCTTAAATATAAACATGCAGGTAAATGGGAAGTCAAAAGAGGAAGAAGATGTACCATGCAGATACTACTCATAGAAAATTTGTAGATCTCTGTTAATCAGATAGAAGGCCTCAAACCAGACATAGGAGAATGACATTTCATAATCATAGAGCTGATTCATCAAAAAGACATAATCCCAAATATATGTGCATCTAATAGTGAATCAAACTACATGCGACAAAAATGGACAAAACTAAGTAGATCAATGCACAGAGTGGGAGACCTTGACATTCCTTTCTCCAAAACTGATAGAAAAGGAGACAGAAAATCCAAAAGGGTATAGACGATCTGAACAACGCTGTCAACCAACATAACTTAATAGACATTATACAAGTCTTATAATCAACAGATGCAGAATATATATTCTTACCAAGGACACATTAAAGATGAACAAAATGAGACCAGCTTCTGGACTATAAAACAAGCCCCCCAGAATTTTTTTTTTAAAGATTTTATTGATTTATTTGACAGAGAGATCACAAGTAGGCAGAGAGGCAGGCAGGGGGGGTGTGAAGCAGGCTCCCCGCCAAGCAGAGAGCCCGATGTGGGGCTCGATCCCAGGACCCTGAGATCATGACCTGAGCTGAAGGCAGAGGCTTTAACCCACTAGCCACCCAGGTGCCCCCCCGCCGAATTTTTTTTTAAAGATTTTATTTATTTATTTGATAGAGAGAGATCACAAGTAGGCAGAGAGGCAGGCAGAGAGAGAGGAGGAAGCAGGCTCCTTGCTGAGCAGAGAGCCCGATGCGGGGCTCGATCCCAGGACCCTGAGATCATGACCTGAGCCAAAGGCAGAAGCCTTAACCCATTGAGCCATCCAGGTGCCCCGCCCCCCAGAATTTTAAAGATGGAAATAATACAAAATATGTTCTCTGACCAAGGGAAAATTAAATTAGAAATAAATAATAAAAATGTATCTATAAATCCCCAAATATTTGGAAATTAAACATCGCATGCTTCAAAGAAGAATTTATAAGGGAAATTAGAAAATATTTAGAAATAAATGATAGTTAAAACACAAGCATCAAAATTTGTAGGATATAACTATAGTGATGCTAAGAGAGAAAATCCTGTCTTTAAATGCTTATTATTAGCAAAGAAGAAAGATCCAAATTGGGATCTTTCCCAATCTTTAGAAATTGGGAAAAACAGAGCAACTATAGTTAAAGTAAGTAAAAAGAAGGAAATAATAAATATAAGAATGGAAAACTGTAGGGGCACCTGGGTGGCTCATTCAGTTAAGTGTCCACCTCTTGATTTTGGCTTAGGTCATGATCTCAGAGTCGTGAGATCAAGCCCTGCCTCAGGCTCTGTACGGGTCATGGAACCTGCTTAAGATTCTCTTTCTCTGCTCCTCCCCAACCCTCTGCCCCCATGTGTGTGCGCACTCTCTCTCTAAGAAACAAAAGGAATGGAAAACAGTAGATAAATATCAAGTCCAAATGTTGATTATCATTTAACAAATGCTAGTAACACTGATAAACTACTAACACTGATCAAGAGGAGAGAAAACACAAAACCAGCTTTAAGGATGAAAGAGGTTATTACTGTAGAACCTTTATGCCACCAAATTTTACAACTTTCATAAAAATACAGCTTATCAAAACTGATTAAAAGAGATAGATGACCTGAATAGCTCTAAATATTCATTAAAAATTAAACTCATAATTAAAATCCTTTCCACAAAGAAACTTCTGTCTCCAAAAACTTCAGTGGTGAATTCTATTAAATGTTTAAGGAAGAAATAATTCGAATCTTATACAAATTCATTAAAAAAAAAGAGGGACTTTCTAATTCATTTTATAAAGCCAGCATAAAAAAACCTGAGAAGGGTTTTGCAAGAGAAGAAAACTGCAGGTCATAATCACTCATTAAATAGACTAAAAAATCCTTAATGTATTATTAGCAATTAGTATAGCAATATGTAAAAAATATAATACATCATGACCATGTGGGTTTAATTCCAGGAATGTAAGGTTGTATTAACATTCAAAAACCAATATAATTCACCACATGACATAATAAGAGAGAAAAATCATATGATAATCTCAAGAGGTACAGAAAAAGCATTTAGGCAAAATCCAGCACACATTTATGATGACAAAAGAGGAACTGCTGAGAAAATTAGGAATAGAAAAGAGTATTTTCAATATAATAAAGGCATCTCTGAAAAAGATGTCACCATTCTTAATGGTAAAATATTGAAAACATTAACATCATTTGTTAACATCACTCGTAGTGGTGTTAAAATATTGAATACATTCATTCTAAAATTGAGAACAGGCAAATATTTCTACTCTAAACCATTTCTCCTCAACATTTTAGTGGAGTTCAAAGCAATGAAACATTGATAATGATGAAGTAAAACTAGTCACAATGGCATGACTGCATATATAAAGGAATCCTAAAATATTAATAGATCTGGTATGTGAATTCATGAGGTCTTAGTATAAAAAGTCAATGTACAAAAACCAATTTTACATCTGTATATTAGCAACAATCAGAAAATGGAATTTAAAAAATACTATTCATAATAGCATAAACCAGCAATTGTCTAGAAATAAATTTAACAAAAGTTACAAAAGATCTCTGCACTGAAATCCGTAAAATACTGTTGAGGAAAAAGTAAAGGCCTAACTAAATATTGTTTTACTATGCTCATGGATTTGGAAGAAAGTCCAGAAATAGATCTACATATGTACAGTCAATTGATTTTTCGAGAAAACACCATTGCAATTCAACGGGAAGAGGAAAGTCTTTTCAACAGATGATGCTAGATAACTGGATATCTGTATGAAAAAAATAAAATGAGCTGCAAGCCATACCTCACACCATACACAGAATTAACTGGAAATAGATTACTGCTCAAAATGTAAAAGTTGAACCTATAAATCTCTTAGATGGAGAAATAGGCAAATAGCTTTGTGACCTGGGCATAGGCTAAGATTTTTTAGATCCAAAGCAAAATGCAAAGATCGTAGAAGAAAAAGATACTAACTTCATTGCATTAAAAGTATTTTCTGTGGGGCCCCTGGGTGGTGCAGTTGGTTGAGCGACTGCCTTTGGCTCGGGTCATGATCCCGGAGTGCCGGGATCGAGTCCCACATCGGGCTCCTGGCTCCATGGGGAGTCCGCTTCTCACTCTGACCTGCTCTCTCTCACTCTCTCTCTTTCCTAATAAATAAATAAATAAAATCTTTAAAAAAAAAAAGGTAAAAGTAATGATTTAAAAAAAAAAAAAGTATTTTCTGTTCCTTAGTAGTCATAATTACAGAAATGAAAAGGCCAACCAAAGAATGGGGAAAACATTCACAATTTTTTCCATAAAGTATTCCATACTTAACCTGTAAGAAATTTTTATTAGTTCACAACTCTTTTGGGAGCTTCCTGAGTGTAATCTGAAATGGGTCCCTTTTGTATTCAAGAGGGCAGAGAGATAGAAGAAAGAGGCCATTCCAGGTTGGTAAATGGCGGTTTTAATAAGTAAAGGGAACTTACATATGTGGCTTGTCTTGGGTGGCACCAAGATGAATGGATCCCCATACTGACCCGCCAGATCTTCAGATTTCATAAAGGGGCTTTACCTGGGTCCAGTCATCTGTACCAGACAGGTGTTTTCAGCACCACATCATTATCTCAAAGGCTATGTCCTTGGAGCAGCCTCTGGGAGTAGGTAAGGCAAGTGGAACCTGCATTCCAAGGGTGGGGTAGGTGGTGAGGAGCCTCTGAGTGCTTGGGGTGACAGGTCAATTGGTCGTCGTGTCTTTGACGACATTCTCTATCACTTGTATCCAGAACATGTAAAGAACTCTTACAAATAAATAACAAAAAGAGAAATAACCCAAAACAAAATGATTAAAGGATTTAGACAATTCACAAAAGACACAAAATTCACAATTCACATATGAAAGACCCCTAAGTACATGAAAAGAGGCTCAACCTTGTAAGGCTGCCAGGAAATGCAAATTAAAACCATAATAAGAAACTATGATGTATTCACTGAATCTATAACATTTGGAAGGATTAACAATTATCTAATGCCATAAGGGTGCAGAGCAACTGGACTGCTCATGTGTTGTTATGGGAGGTATAAAATTGTGTAACTACTTTGAAAACAGCGTCTTACAAAATTAAACACATACCTATCCTGTGATCAGCGATTCAACTTCAAGAAATTCAATTCAACTTTCCAAGAAAAATGGAGGCACATTTCTACAAAATGACTTGTGTAATGTAAAAAGTTTCATTGCAGCTTTTAATAGTAATAGTAAAAAAATCCAAAACATGTTTATAATAGTAAAAAAATCCAAATTCATAATAGTAAAAAAATAGTAAATAAAATCCAAAACATAATAGTAAAAATAGTATTATAATACTATTATAATAGTAAAAAAATAATAGTAAAAAAATCCAAAACATGTTTAAATTTTCTTGTTGCCCATTAACAAGGAAAAGGATAAATAAATTGTGGTAAATTCATGCAGTGGCATAGTGTGCAGCAAAAATGGAACAGATTACTCATTTACACAACATCTGGGTAAATCTCAAAAACATGATGAGTGAATCAATCAAGATACAAAAGAGTTCATACTGTGTGTTTCCATTTATATAAAGTTAAAGGACAGATAGAACTCATCTATGAGGATAGAAATCAAAATAGTGGTTTTCTCTAGTGGGAAGAGGGGTAAAACTAGAAAGGGACACAAGGATGATGGTATTGCTCTATACCTCGATTGAGGTATTACTTAAACTGGTGCATGCACTTGCAAACATCACTGAATTGTATGCTTAGGATTTGTGCATTTTACTCTGCGGTTAAATCTAAGAAAGGGACGCATTGACACCCACTGTGCATTAGGTGCTGTGCACCTATGGGAATAGTAGGTTACATAGAGCAGCAGAGACATAGTCTCGGTCCTCATGGATCTTAGTAAGGGGAGAAGGAGAACGATATCAATGAGAAAATTTGAAAAATATAGATGAGTGTTTGAGCAGGAAGGTAAGTATATAGTAGATATGAGCAGCAGTCCTTAGACTCGGATGTGCAACAAGTATTACATTCTTTCCTTTTAAAATCTGGGTAGGTGGGAAGTTCCAACTCTGTTTACCGTGCGGCTGCTTCCTCCTTCCTGGTCGCTCCAGCCGAGGGACTCCTGGTGATACGTGGACAGTCCAGGGAGGGCCTCTGGGTTCCAAGTTCTCATAGCTTTCATGGTCATTGTTTGGTATCTTTTTTTGACCAGTTCAGAAGTTTCTTTGGAGGACAGAGGCATGCTGCTATCGGACCCACAGGAAGTTCTCTAGAAATGCTATGTTGCCATCCTCTGGTGGTCTTGCTGTCTCTTTAGGGGGGCTGTCTGGGAGCAAAGAGAAGGTCTCCACGGCTTATAGGATATGCCACTCTCTCATGCTCTATTTCTGTGTCTCCTCTCTGGACGCCTGGGCTGCTGCTGGCAAAGATGGCATGCTTTTGCTCTTTGCTCTGCAAAACTTGATAAGGCAAGGAAGAATAAAAAGGCCAAGCTAGAGACTTGAAATGTGAGAAAGAAAACTCACCAATGTATATGTAACCAAAAGACTCCATAAGTTATCCTGCGCGATTATATTTTGGAGCAAAGTGGTTCAGTCAGGGAAACCAGGGAAGAGGTTCTCCAAGGAACTAACGATTGGATCAGATTTTTTGAAACGCAGGATGGGGGAAGGAGTGTTTCAAGAAATAAGACAGTATGGGAAAAGGCTTTGTGTTGAAGGGGAGCGTGCTGTGTTCAAGGAACCGAAAGGAGGCTAGGGGAGCTTCTGTGCAGGGAGCAAAGAAAAGCGATACATGATGGGACCAGAGAGGCGGCAGCGGCCACATGCTAGAGAACCAACTTTTCCGTCCTTATCTTAGGGTAAGTGGGAAGCCATTGAAGGGCTCCGAACTCTTCATTTTCTCCTCCCTTTAAAAAATGCATTTGACTGTAATCCTGATTTAAAGCCCTGCTGGTCCTCTGTTCTACCCACTGCTGAGGCTGCTTCTACGTGGAGTCAGGAGACCCCAACACACTTTGTAGCTCCAGAAGGGCAATTGACCTCAGAGCTGGGCCCACCCCCACCCGTGGATGTGAGTCACGTTGTACCCCAGCCAACTCTTACAATTGCATATTTCTGCAACTTGGGATATGTGATCATTTTCCCATTTGATTCGAAGTAGTTAGGTGAAATGGCTGGAGAAATAAAAGTAATTTAGGTTATAAATGAGAATGCTAACCATATGATAGGTTGCTATAAAGGAAGACCAACATTAATGTGCTATAATATGCAATTTGAACTTGCAGAGGAGTGAATTATGTACTGCAATAATAAGGAGGCAAAAAAGTTATAGGAGTACTTACTGTAGGGATAGCTCTTTCGACAATGAGGCTTTTACAATCCGGGTGCATGTCTGTGCATAATTTCCATATGCTTCTCAGGTATCATATGTTATATCTAAAGACAGAAAGAGGTTAGTGTCCAAAGGAGGAAAAATCTGCTATTAAACTCATTAATTTGAGAGTTCTGGTTGTAGAATGATTGTGAAAGAGAATCACTTTTTGAATGTGGTCTTTGCTATAATTCTAAGTGTGAACGTGTGAAAATACTGAGGGCATCTGCTAAGTGAAGCAAAATGTAGAGTGAAACTTTGTTTATTTAACCTTGTCTTGTCAGTAATAAGGATGGGGAATCTATGAGGAAGGGAAGAGTCCGTCTTAAAATAGAAGCTTAAAGTGGGAATAAAATGGAGCGATGTACTTAAAATACTGAATAGAATCTGTTTTAATTTCTGTTTTCTAGCACCTCCGAGTACTTTAGAAGCACAAATTTACATATCAGTTATAAATCAGTAGCTTATTCCAAAAGTATTTTTATTAGGCAGTAGTTTGAACTTGTTATCATAGTTTGAATGTCTATATGTTCCTAAAAGTAACACAGCCAGCTGCATTTCTTTAAATATACTCTAGAATTTTTTCCCAAACTCAGAATGAGTGTCCTACTTTCCTAAGCAACTCTACCCACTGAAGCTTTGGTTGATGTGGGAGAACTTCAACCTGGCATCAATGGTTGGCAGACCCTAATGACCACAGAGAGCCAGAAGGCCGGGCCCCGGGCAGGTAGTAATAACATCGTGCCAGGGGTGTGAGCACTGCAATTTCATTGTAATGATGTCACCGGAAGGAGAGTAACTGGGCTGCAAGCCCCATCACAGAGCTCCATATCACTGCTTTGTCGCTGAGGGCTCCATTCCTTCATCAGTAGGACTGTTCCAACTTCTCACATTTCCCTTTGTCCAGGCCTGGGTGCTCATCAAATCTTAACAGAGGACAGGGGAGGTATAAGGGGAAGTCCCCTTGGAGACCCCCTGCCTTGGGGTCTTTTGTAAATGCTGTGTTGTCTCTCCTTCCCTTTATGAGTGGCCAACTCTCCCCCTTCCCCATTCTCTCCCCTCTCATGTATTTTCAGTAGTCCCTCATTTACTTTTCCCTGCTCTGCTCTTCTCACAATTTCTCTCCTACGCTGAAAAAACTCTTGCTCTGCAGGATTCACGAGTTCATCTCTGGCTGTTGCCATCTTCCTCATTTTGCATATTTACGCCTTTTGTTGACCAGGCGTAAATATATTAGACCAGGTGGGAAGTGCCCATTCAGGCTGAGACCTGGGACAGAGCTTCAGAGACCATTTCTCTCCTCCAACTTCCCTTACTGGGCAGATGCCCAGCTGCCCTCTATTAATGCATGTCCTCTGTCTTTTTTTTTTTCCTTTGTGATTTTTATTTGGTATTGTCAAAGGTTTTGCCATTCCTTAAAAATATACCAACTTTCAAAAACTATGTGTCACATATGCTCATTATAGAATGAGATATTTTTTAGCAAAGGGTACAAAAATAAAACTTCTCTTTTATTCTTTCAGACATTTTTTGTGCACAAACATACCTCCGTAGTATGATGCAGCAGTTAAGAGCATGGGCTGTGGGCCAGAGGGTATGAATTTAAAAGCCAAGCTCTGCCACTTATTGGCTGTGTGATCTCAGGCACATTGGTAACTTCTCTGTGTCCCAGTGGTTTCATCTTTTTTTTTTTTTTCTTTTTTCTTGAAGTATAATTGACACACAAGGTTACATTAGTTTCAGGTGCATAGCATAGTGATGGGACAAGTCTATACATTATGCTGTGCTCTCCACAAGTGCAGCTACCACCTGTCACCATTTAACATTGTTATAATAACATTGTAGAATGGGATTATATCTGGGGTGCCCAGGTGGCTCAGTGGGTTAAAGCCTCTGCTTTCGGCTCAGGTCATGATCTCAGGGTCTGGAGATAGAGCCCCGTATCGGGCTCTCTGCTCAGTGGGGAGCCTGCTTCTCGCCTCTCTCTCTGCTTGCCTACTTGTTATCTCTCTCTCTGTCAAATAAATAAATGAAACCTTAAAAAAAAAAAAAGAATGGGATTATATCCTATCCTGTACCTTTCCTCCTTGTAATTGACTCATTCCAAATCTGGAAGCCTGTACCTCCCACTCCCCTTCCCCCCAATCTCCTCCCCTTTGGCAACAACCTGTGTGTTCTCTGTATTTACTGTGGTTTCAACTTTAAAATGGGGTAACAATAGTAATTTTGTAAGGGTGAATGAGTTAATATTTATAAAGTATTTAGAACCATACCTAGAATGAAGGAAGCCCTCAATAAATGTGCTACTATTATCTCATTTATAAAGAAATGAGATCATGCTACATGTGCAACTCTACAGCTTGCTTTTTCGTTTACCATATATTCTGAACATTTTTCATATCATACATTTCATGTCAATGAATGACTAATCTGCTAGCCATATTTTATCTAAGCATACTGTTGTTAAATGTTCGTATAATGCTTCATTGTGTAGCTGAACTCAAATTTATTTAATGTTCTTTAGATGAATTGTTTCCGTATTTGTGAAACAAACAACACAGCAATTAACATCCTAGCTCATGCCTACCTCTTTGTACA
The DNA here is from genome assembly GCA_028533885.1 of Nasua narica. Lineage (NCBI taxonomy): Eukaryota > Metazoa > Chordata > Mammalia > Carnivora > Procyonidae > Nasua > Nasua narica. The sequence goes on along the minus strand of CM052803.1, from coordinate 22,557,681 downwards.
TAGCCACGGTTTCTAGAAATGCGATTTATGGGTCAACAGATATGCACACTTTTAAAGACTTGATTTAAATTGCTAAAATGATCTCCAGATTGTACTATCAGTAAAGTCAGTTTTTTTTTAAAAAAAGATTAATTCCTTCAAAGACCCACAGGAATTTTACATTCACTGTATTCCACTACATCTGTTGTGGCTAGCTCTTCTGCATACATGGCTTTCTAATAGCTATTATGCTGTATACCAATCGTCAGATTGTCACAGCAAGGCATGGTCGTGACTATAAGATTTCAGGAAAGCAGTCCCTAGGTCGGCTAAAGACCTTAGGAAGGCCTTGAGAATATAACTGAACTCTATAGGTGCTCTTAATGAAGAGAGTCTCAAATATAGTTACGTATTAAAATCTCCTGCAGGAACTTTAAAAGAAAAAAAAAACACAACAAAAAACAATGCTTGGGTCTAGACTCAGTGGGTCTGGGGTAGGGCCCAGGCATTGAATGATTTAAAAAGCTTTCCTGATGATACTAATATGCAGTCTGGGTTGAAGACATTAATGGGTTGAGTTTCTTTAATTACAGATGAGATTACCTGAATTCATCACATCTGTTTTCTTACACCTGCTGTAGGTATCATCTTGGTACTACATTCAGTCATTCCCTCTTTTTCTTTGTGAATATAAAAAAAAGAACTATTTCAAAAAATTGGCAGTATCTGAAAACTTGGGTAAAATATATTCTTGCTATTCACTTTTCTCTTTCAGTTATGCTGCAGACAGCATCCTAACATTAATCTTACTGCTAAGCCATCAATCATCTCTCTTTGATCTGACTCCTCTTCAAGACACTAAATATCTCTCTTTTCAGGTGATTCCATCTACTATTGTGCTTCATAAGTTGAGTGTGATGTAAATGTCATTGGTTCTATTTTGTTGCTTTTATAAGACAGCCTTAGCACTGGCCATATTTGTTGGAAATGTGAATTCTTGATGGAGCTCACTGAACCAGAGATTTGACTCTTTGGGAAATTTACAAGCTGTAGGAAATCACTTGGTAATGATTCTCAGTATAGAACTAGGAAAGGCATTTGATAAAAATGCTTTGCAATAGCATGTTCTTGAGTTTTTACAAGTTAATTCAGAAAGAAATACAAAGGGCTAATATTCCTACCAAAAGAATGTTTAATCGTACTGTATAGTTAAGGAAGCAAATAAAACTGACGATGGCATGTAGTCATTAATAATTCATTAATAAGTCAGATAGTAAGTCAGGGGGGTGCCTGCGTGACTCTGTCAGTTAAATGTCTGACTCTTGGTTTCCACTCAGGTCATGATCTTGGGGTCATGGAATTGAGCCCCACATCGAGCTTTATGCTCAGCATGGAGTCTGCTTCAGAGTCTTTCTCCCTTTCCTTCTGCTTCTCCCCCAACTCAAACACACTCTCATAAATAAATAAATAAAAACTTTAAAAAAATAAGTCATATAGTAAGATAGATTTATAGGTCAGCATAATAAGGAAATAAGGGAATATGTACTCTTATACAACTTTTGGTGAAAATGTAAATTGGTAAAATCATTTTAAAGAGCAATCTGGCTGTATTTACTAACTTTAAAAATGAAATTCTCCTTTGACCCTAAAATTCCGTATTTAGGAAATTACTTTATGAATATGCTTATAAACCTATACTAAGACACATGCATGAGATTATCAGAGCATTGAATATATTACATTCAAAAGCATTGGTAACAGCTAAAAATCAATGATAAAGGATAAAGAAGATATGGTCCATATATACAATGGAATATTATGCCTCCATCAGAAAGGATGACTATCCAACTTTTGTATCAACATGGTCGGGACTGGAAGAGATTATGCAGAGTGAAATAAGTCAAGCAGAGAAAGTCAATTATCATATGGTTTCACTTACTTGTGGAGCATAAGGAAAAACATGGAGGACATTGTGAGAAGGAAGGGAAGGGTGAATGGGGGGAAATCGGAGGGGGCGATGAACCATGAGAGACTGTGGTCTCTGAGCAACAAACTGAGGGTTTTGGAGGGGAGGGGGTGAGGGGTTGGGTGAGCCTGCTAGTGGGTACGTATTGCATGGAGCACTGGATGTGGTACAAGAACAATTAATCTTGTAACACTGAAAAAATAAAATAAACATATTAGGGGAAAAAAAGCAAAACAAAACAAAAGCATTGGTAACAATCTGCATGTCCACCAGCAGGGAACTGGCTATATGAACATGGTGTATCCATCCAGCTGTTATAAATATGTGTTAGAGTGGTTTTTGTAGACATAGAATTGCTCCCATGATGCATAAGTGATCTCTAGGATTGCATTTGTGTAAATTTAAAAATAAAATTACAAATGTGGTTTTATGTCCTTTTAATCTATGAGGATAAATGAGAAACTGTTAATAATTGCTATCTTTGAAATGCAAAGGGTTGGGGAAGAAGAGAGACTTGTGCATTTTAATTTTTACCTTCATGTACTTTTTGGATTTTAAATCACATTTATGGATTATTTCTCTTTCAAAAATTAGGGTTAAAAATGATGATGTTGGTAGGTTCTGCTTAATCATTTTGAAATTAAAGAAAAAAGAGTAGAACACTTACAGAAGATGCTTTACAAATATTTTTGAGGGATTAATGAGAGAGAGCATCACATTTGATGTTAAGTCTGGCACAGTGTTCCCCCTGAACTAATTGTTCTTCAAAGCCTGTATTTCAAAAGTGATCCTCTGGTGGTATACAAAAACTGATTATGGTATTCTGTCTCTTTTTTTTTTGTATATCTGAAACATTTCCTTGAAAAATGTTACCCTCCTATGGCCATCAAGTCATTTAGTGATTTGGAAAAGGAAGTTAGGATTGATAAACAGATTTTTCTCTTCTATCCTTTGTTCTCTTGTACTCAGTAGATTGTTTAAGTTTTAAATAGAATGGTTTAGCATTAGTGTCATTTTCATTTTATTTGATTGTAGTCTGTATCACAAACATCTAGATATTCAGAGGAAAAAAAAAAAACAGATCTCTAAGTGAATGTCCTAATGACTCTTGAAAGGTAGTATTTCAAAAAAAAAACACCAACCAAGCTTTTCATCTCTAATGTCAACCTTGTTCTTCTTCCTCTCTCTCTCCTCCGTGACCTTGTTCCTTCCTATACCGTGACTTCTCATCAGTGTTGGCTATACCCATATTTCCTTTCTGCCCAACTACCTCTGCTTTGGCCCTGTATGATCCCATGCCTGGGTTAAAGAACAGGAAGTTTTCTTGTTTCCTACTAATCTGCCTTGCAAAACCTACTGGAATCATTTCCCTAAAAGGTCATTTTATCCTGGTGCCTCAGATTCTGCATCACTAGAGGTTGTCTATGAGGTTGAGCCCACATTCCTTAGTTTGCATTCACACTCACTCTAGATCCAGGAAGGCTTTCTTGGTTGAACCCAGAACTCCCAGCCCCTGCATTTTCTCACTAGTGAACTGAATTTCATGGTATCTTGAATTCAGTGATAAGCTGCTTTTGATGGCTATCTAAACGATGTGACGTAGATTTATATACACACATGTACACGAGTGCACAAAGACGTTCCTAAGATCTGTTTTCCAGAAGCAGACTTAGTTACCCAGAAAAGACACTTTGAATCTGAAGACCCTGAAATGCCAATAGATGGCACATCAAAATCTTCTCCCTCCCTTTTTTGACTAGGGTTAAGATGTCATCAAGAAAATGAGGTCAGCTACAGAAAATGGAGCAGCTGAGTTTCTGTACCTAACTTCAGAGTTCTGTGTAAATTTTCTATCTAGTTACATGGGACTGCTCTGGATAGAGTCCTTGAGTGGAGTGGCTGTACCTCGCTTCTTTGGAAGGCCCCAGGACCCCATGTGCTTCTGAGAACAGTTGTCGGGATATCCAGTGTCGGAACCCAGGCCTTATAGGTCCTGACAGGTTCTTATGTAGTCATACAGCCAAGCCCGAGGAGGAAGTGTGAATTTGCAGGGTCTTGAGCCACTGGACAGAGTTACTGGTAGCTTACGAGACTGCGGTCCTTCCCCTATAGAGAGTACATACTTGCAGAATTGCCTTTACAGACCAAGTCAGTACCCTCTGCTTCTTATCCGCATCCACCATCTTTGGAATCAGTCTCAGTCACCACTGGTATTAGGGAAGGCATTGTTTCTTAACCATAGAAAAAAGATTAGATTAAGGTGTGAACGAACAGTAGCCGTGGGATCCAAAAGCTATTTTTAAGTACTGAAAAAGCCTAATAGAGATTATTATATACTTGCTTCCAATGGCCCCACATTGTTTATTACAGAGTAAATGCTGTTTGTTAGACAAAATTTTGGCCAACGTGGAGTTTGTAAAGGGAAATGAAATGAAAGCAGTCCATGGTGAAGTCTAGTTGGTCTCTATGTCCTTTCCAAGCCCCTTTGATATTCTTTAATTCGACCCGACTGGTCCAGGAACCTGATAGTCTGGGCAAAGTACTCTCATTCCACCAGCCATTTTTTTTCTTAAGAGCCTAAACACAGTCTCAGCATTTGGGCGGTGACTCTGTATTGATCCGAGTTTGGCAGCCTCTTCCATCAATCTTGAATCTTCACACCTCTGTCTGAACCTAGAAGATTGGAAATTGTCCCTCCCACCTTCCCCTTTCTCCCCTCCCCCGTTCTTCTTTTTCTCCTTCCTCTCTCTCTCCTTCTTTCAGCTTGGATCTGTCAGTATTTTGTTTTTATTTCCTAGATCTCCTCTCTGTTCTATGTATGCATCTTCTGGTGTCTTTCCCTGAAGCTATGCGTGTTTTGCTCCTGCCCTTTTCTGGATCCAACTTTACCAACACGGTAGCCATAAAACCCACTTGTTTTCTTCTTTTAAAGTGCTGACAATTATTTGGATATAGAGTTTCAGTGATGCACTGGTCACTGTAGGGTGGCAATATTAAGCTGTGCTTCTTATAGCCCTCCTTATGATTGTTCCCGGCAATTTTATAAATGCATACTAGCCGATAAATTACAATTAACATTTAATAATCAAAAATGTAAAGAGTCCATTGTACCTCCCTCATCGTAACGATAAGCAAAACCTCTTATGTTGTGATGTCTTAACAGTTAGCTGCATGAGTGCTAAATGTTGCTTTTAATTAAACCATAAAGAATGTAACACCCTTTCTGGTATCATTATAAATTTTGATGTGGTACAACAATTTGATTCTTTAAAAATTAATTGCCTAGGAGTATGTTTAAGTAGTATTGATTATGTTGGTGCCTCGTGTTGATCTGTGATACTTAACCCAACATTTAAAATATCTTTTTTCCATTATATGTTGTGATGCAAGAATAAAAGCAAAGTACAAAACAAATAGGCACTTGAATTCTAATAGCAATAAGCAATAAATGTCAGGCATCTGGAAATTATGGTTGCAATTTCATCAGAGTACACTTTGTTCTTCTATTATGCCTGCATGAATTTTGCTACAGGCAAACTCTATTACAGATAACAGTTAAGAACCTTTCTAATCTACACAGATAGTCATGGCAAAATGCTAGAAAACTAAATGTTGGAAAATGTAATATTGCAGTGGAAAATTGACACTTGTGGAAAATAATGCGGTCCTATTTAGAACCACAAATGATAATCATTTCTTTAAGATCACGGTGTGGTGGATGTTTCTGGGATAGGTGACCCAGATGAAGGACACAGCCCTGGGAATGAATCCTGTTCTGCTGCCTGGTGTGTACATGTGTAGGTAGATGCTTATCTGTAAATTGAAGGGTGGGGTGTGTGCTTAAAGATCGCTACCTGAAATTGTTAATTACAAAGTCAGATTGCATGTGAGAAGCCTGGGTTTTTTCCACTGCCCTCGGGTACACTGGAGAGGAATATTTCTATTCTGGGGCGAGTTGACTCCCCTCAGGAGAAAGATTAGTTAGTATTCACCACTCTTGATGGCACATAGCGACCCTGGATAGTTGTTTGGTAAATTTACTAACTGAGATTTCAGGAAATTGGCTTCTGGCTATTAACTTGGAGAAATGGCTTTTCTGCACTTAACTCCAGCTTAACCTGCATCTTCTAGGTCTCAGAGCATTAGAACTAGAGTCTGAAGGGGTGGAGCCTGCCATTTTTACCTTTTTATCCTTGTCCTCTTGATTTTTTATATCCCTTTCAAGCATCACCACCTGGGTCAGTTGTCTAGTGCTGTGTAACCAACTGCCCCCAAATTTAGCTGCTTAAAGTAACACATGTTTATCATCTCACACCTTCTGGGGTCAGGAATTTGGGAGCAGCTTTGATGGGTAGTTCTGGCTTGGGGTCTCATGAAGTTACAGTCAAGAGTCAGCCAGGGGTGTAGTCAGCTAAAGGCTCGATGTCAAGGCTTGATGTCCAAAAGGAGAGCTGTGGGCAAGAGATCTCAGTTCCTGGAAGGTCGTTGGCAGGAGGCTTCTGTGCATTGCCCCGTTGAGTCTCTCCATTAGACTGTGTGAGCGTCCCCTCAGCATGGCAGGTGCTTTCCCCAAGAGCCGTTGATCCCAGAGAGCGGACGGAAACCACAGGGCCTCTTACGTTGTCATCTGAAAAGTCACTCCGTGTCACTTCTGCCGTTTTCTGTCTGTTAGAAGTTAAGTCACTGAGTCCTGCCCATATTGAAGGGAAGAGCTAAACTCTAGATCTTGAAGGGAGGCACATCAAAGCATTTGTGGGTGTATTTTAGAACCACCATACCACCTAAACAGGGCTTGGGCTCCCAGCGCGAACTTGCTTGCCAGGCCTGCTCAAGGTGCGCGCCATGTCTGAAAAGACCTCCTTTGCATCCTGGGTCCGTGTTCTTCTTCCCTCTCTCACATCTAGACAGCATCATCTCACCACCCTAAGTGTGGTGGTTTTGACTGCAGTGAAATATTTTAAGTGTGTATTTTTTTTCTCCCCAAGAAAATGTTAGGTCTTTCCAGACAAGGGTTGTATCTTCCAACGTCTCTTCTCTCAAGGGCATTCCAAGTTCGGCAGATTGCTGGCGCTTGGTCAATAAGCATGGGAGCCTGTTGAGTGTGGTGAGTGAGAGTAAGGCTTTGGAGCAAAGGAGCCTTAGGTTCAGATTCTGACTCCACCATTGGACCAGCTTGGGAAAGCTGTTACGCAAGGGGCAATGTTGGAACACAGCCCAGGAGGCTGTTGTGAAGATTTAATGAGTTCATGCATGTTGAGAACCTAGGAAGTGATCCATGGTTTGTTGGCATCACAATATTGTTACTACTTACAGTCTTTTCACCTGACCGTAGGCTACTTTTTGTTATGTTGGATGGACTGACTTGGACCCTTGGCCTCCCAACCTCCTGTGTGACATCAAGTGATCCACTTCTTTTCTTAGCTTCAGTTTCCTGAGCTGTGAAATGAAGGTATTGTATCAGATTATTTCTATGACCCTTTTGCAGAAAGATTCTCTAATATGGATGTAGGTAAAGAGAAGAGATTTTCTTTTTAATGCAGGCAAATTCTGGAGGATATACCGTGTGTTACATCTTATATAGAGAACTTGGGTCGGAAGATAAGACCCCTGGGTCAAGTCTTTCTGCAGGGGAAAATGGAGACTAATATTTTTTGAGTACTTACCAAATGTTTGGGTCCCTGCATATATTGTACTATTAAATACAATTATCCCGGTGGACTTCCTTTTTCTTCCTTCTACTCATCTAGATGGCCCACCATCCAAGAGCTCCACTAAAGACGAAGCTCTTAGGTCTCATGGCTAATCAGTAGTACAGGGAGAACTGGGATTCGGTTCTATGTGATTCTTTCCATGACCACTGGCCAGCTCCATTTGAGAGCTCTCAAGTGATTTAACCTCAGCCTGTCCTTCCCTACATGGCATCAGGGATACTCGTGTCACCCAGGAGAAGCAGCAGAGGGGTCATTTGTGGAGCTGGATAGGTTTGTCTGGGTCACATTGAAGAATCTGGAGTTCTTTCAGTCCCTTTTAAAATCCGATAGGCAATTACCAGCAGTCTTGGGTGTGTTAGACTTAGACTGCATGGGACGAAGAGGGTAAAATTCTTTGATAGGAAAATTCCAGGGCTTCTGCTAGGGTTCTTGAAGTTCTATACAGGAAGTTGTCTTTGGTTGTTTATTTTGTTTTGAGGTTGTTTTGGTTTTGGTTTCATTTTCCTTTACCTTGGTGCCTCTAAGCTTGGGAAACTGTAGACTTTGCGTGGCAAAGCAGGGATGTGAGCCCTGTGGGGTTTATCCCGTGGACTTGTTGCTCTTCCTCACCTGACTGGTGCCTGAGAATCATCCTTCCCACAGTGAGATCAGAGTCTTGCTTGGAATCTGCCCCCATTGGGTCTCACAGCCTTCTCTCTTTGGAAGGATTAGGAGGCCCAGCTGGCTAAGTCTTGCCTACCCAGGCTCCCAACTGGGTCTTTGTCAAGTGTGCCTTGCTTCTTGAGAGCGGGTGACTGACTAGCAGGGAGGTAGGACTACATCCTTATCTAGGCACATGTGAGCATGAGGAGAGAGAGAACAGGGCAGGCCTTTGGTACCACGTACCTGTGAGGTACCACGTACTGGTGGGAGTGATAGGACATAAGGTGGAACCTGTCATAAAACGGTGGCATTGACCACAGTGCTCAGGAAGGGCCCACATGCCCCCAGCTGTCGGGGATAGAATGTAGGCAGTTGAGAGCAGGAGGGTACCAAGTCTGATTCCTCAACTTTAGAGCTAGAAAAACAGATGTGATCAGGGCATCTTCTGTCTTCTGCTCCTTGTTCCTTTCCACCCTGTGGTTATTCATGTCCAGTCTTGTCTCTGCTGAACTGGGGTCTCGTGGTGAGGAGAGCATCTGGACGTTGAGACGGAGAGCCTGGGATTCAGAGGTGACAGGCTTGCATCCGCCGAAGGCACCACCAGCCATTCACCATACGCAGCCAGAGACCCCTCCACCTGGCATGCAGGTTGCCTCTAGATTTGGATAACTTGTTTTTTGAAAAGGAAAAGTAGGGCAAGGGCAGCTTTCTGAAAAATTACATGTACAAAGCTGAAGCCTACAATGATTTCCTATCACAATTGGAATAAAGTCCAAATTTCTTTTCTTTTCTTTTCTTTTTAAAGATTTTATTTATTTGTCACACAGAGAGAGAGAGCACAAGCAGGGAGAGCAGCAGACAGATGCAGGACTCGATCCCAGGACCCTGGGATCGTGACCTGAGCTGAAGACAGACATTTCACCCTACTGAACCACCCAGGCACCCCTAAAATCCACACTTCTTGCCATGTTGCATGTTCTTCATGAGCCGATTACAGCCCACCCCTCTGACCTCATTTCAGTCACTCCTCAGTCACTCCTCTCCATTTGTATTTGTCTTCTTTCTGTCCCTTCAATCTGCCAACTTGGCCCTCTCGTTAGGGCCTTTACACTTGCAGTTCCCTCTGCCTGGAAAGTTCTTCTGCCAAATCTTGGCGTGACTGTCTCCTTGTCATTCAGGTCTCATGTCTGTGTGCTGGCACAGATGTGCCCCTGACCACGCTACTTTGTGTGATTGTTTAACAGATTCAACCAATGGTAATCATCTTACTAATTTCTTAGTTTACTGGTTCATTGTCTGTTTCCTTCCCTGAAATGTGAGCTCCAAGAGAGCAGGGATTACATCCTGGCTCATTCATTGCTGTATTCTCGGGGCCGGGCCAGTGCCTGACACAGAGGCAAATGTTCACTGAAGAAATGAAGCGATCTTGGCTCTGCCAGTTGCCACCTGTGTGACCTTGGGCAAGTCACTCTGTTTTCATTATGTTAAATTGGGTTATAAAATCTACTTGTTGTGAAGATGAATAATATGCATATAAAATGCTTACTACAGTGCCAGGTTCATAGAACATGTTTAATAATTAGAATTTTTTTCCTGAAAGGCCTGAAGCAGTGTGTTTGTGTGTGTGTGTGTGTGTGCACGCTCATGAGCACATAAAGTAGGCACTGGGTAAGTATATGTGGATTGAACAAAACGAGTTCCCTAAATTATTCATTGCAGAGCCAGATCTTCATCCCAGGTTGCCTGAGTCTCAGTTTGGGGTCTGTCCCATCTTTGGTAATGCCAAGCATGCCTGCGGAGTGGATTCCAGGAAATGGGATTTATGGGGATGGAGTGTTTTGAGAAATGAGGATAGGCTGGCTTTCTAGAGACGTCGCTTCTAGGTGTGATTGTGCCTACCAGTAGGTGAGTCACTGAGGAAGCCAGGCTGTGTCCGCTGGCCTCTGCTTTTCTGATCTGTAAGGTGAAGATGAAAATACCGGTTTTCCTTCCTTCTTATTAACAGATTCTAGTTGGTTAGCTGCTTTGCATCATGATGGGAGGCATAATTCTGCCCACATGTTGCATGGGATCTAGTTGGGGAGATGTACTGTAGGCAAGTATTGCCAAGAACAACACAGGACTCTCTCAACTAAGCAAGGTCGGAGTACAACAATCTGAGTTCAGAATTGGGCACTATTTGTCACTGGAAGCTGTGATGGCCTAGAATGTTCTGGAAGAGAGGCATACATTGACTCCTAAAGAACCTCACTTCTGAGGTGATTGTGAGAATAAGATGGTATAAGTTATATGAAATCCTTACAGTAGTATCATGGGCTTCACAACTGTGAAATGTTGACATTATTACCCTCTTCCAGACCAATACAACTTCTGCCAAGACAGTAGGTCCAATTCTATATTGTTACCACATTTTATACCTTAAGTAAAATGTGACCAGAAGATAAACCCTCCTTGACTTCCTATTCCTAAGTGCAGTGTGGGAGAGTGAGGCATCATAACTTAGCTCAGAAAGTTTGACCTCAAGTCTAGATTCTGTTCCTTAGTAGCTACTTGTGCCCTTGGTGATGCTGCATAAACCCTCCAAACCTCAGTTTTCTTCTCTATATAATGGAGATATACCACCTACCGCATAGAATTGTGCTGAGTGTTACGTTATGAAATGTAAGGCACTATCCAGAAAGCTATGACACTGTTTTAATTGTCTGAATAGCCCATTTAATATAGAAATATTCTAAGCAATAGACAATATGCTTCCTAAGATGTGGAAAATGCCTCAAAGGCAGAATCTATAATATTTGATTTTTTTGGTTTTCGTTTCATCTTCCATATGGTGTCTGCTTGATGACTCAGTGGGCATAATTGTTGATTAGTCCTGAGCCAGTCTCCAAATGAATATTTTCCATGGTTCTGCCGGAGTCCCAACTCAAACAGTGTTGTTTGTTTGGTGAGAGTATCTGGTTTGTATATAAAGGTGGGATCAATGGATCATGGACAGTTTTTGATCCTGGATCTTGAGGGAAATGTTAGTTTCCAGAATAGGCCACAACAAATAGGTACTTTCACTGAAATTTTGCAGCATTTTCAGAGAAGGGTTTTTTGAACATCTATCCAAAGTAGCCTTCTCCCAAGTCACACTCTATGCCATCATCCTGTCCATTTTCTTTAGGGAACTTAGAACTGTTTAAAATTACCTTATTTGTTTACTTGTCTGTTACTCTTCTGCTCTACTTGAATGCTGTACAAGTTGATGGTAATAGGTCCTTTATTCATTTCTTCTTGTAGCTTAGAATAATTCCTAATATATGGAGGTGATCCAGAAATATTTTTAACTAATCAATAATTAAACGTAGTCCCCGAGCTAGAAACTAAAAATAGCTCGACTGTCCAGTTCTTCCTTTAGTCCAAGGATGACTTCCCTTAGATGCGAGAGTAGATGCACTCGAGGGTTCCATATTGGCTGAGTAGAATCCGTCAGCACGGCAGAAGTATAATATCAGTGAGTCTCACACATACACAGGGAAACTCAACCAGAACAGCAATTACAGTGACCCAGGATAATGTCCCCAGTCCTGAAAACATGAACACAGTTTCAGCCTCTATCCTTCCTTAGGATGTGGTTGGCCATAGCAACCTTAATTTGCTGGCTTTCTTTTCAGGAGACCATACTATACTCCCTTTACACTGCAATGGCTTCTGAAAGAGAGTTAACTCTGCTTCCTTTTTGAGGACAGACTGTACGAAGCATGTTAAGTTCTCTGCCACCAGGATTATAAGGGTCCTGAGTTGGAACATGCAGTGATTAAATACTGTCAGGATGAGGGCCCCTCAGGCAAGGATCACTTTCCTTGTCCCAGAGCCTGTGCGGCATGTAACCCTTGGGACCAATGAAGTCTTTCTTGAAGATTTTGTGCTGTGTTCAGTACTATTAAGTTAATTTCCAGTTTGCAGTTAGTTGTGGTGGTAACTTCTATATTAATGCAAAATTCTTCCTTGAATATAATTATTCAGATTAACAATTCAGAGACACTCTGAATCCTCACTGCGATATCATCTTGAGTGAGAATACCTGATCTGAATAACTTTATTCAGAGGGGTTGATTATGGACTGAAGTTTTGTATTTTTATGTTAATTTCAGGTAAGCCCTTTCTCTCATGTATTTGACATTAACATAGCTGAGTAATTTCGAAATTCTGGTGATTGTATTTTTAAAAGCACAAAACAAAATTCCAGTGCTAGGGGTCATTTTTTTTTTTTTTCACCATCTGAAAGACTTGAGTGTGTTGTAAATATTGCAGAAAGGGTGACATTCTAGTCCAGCTGTACTCCTGCAGATGTATGTTCTGTGAACCCTAGATGTAAGCTTTGTAATGGGGCACTTACTGCATCTACTTCTTCTGTCACCTCAGGCCATACTCAGTATTTCCCCACTTAAAGTCCATAAAGGTTTGGATGATCACATCTTTACACACCATGGTCCTTTGGGCATCCCTTTGATTCTTTTGAATTAGGAGATGGTAGAAGTGGAAAAGGCCAGGGGTACGTATAAACCGGCAGTGCCCAATCTCTTTTTGGTTGACTGATCGTGTTCAAGTCCAAACACCTGGGGCTCTTTCAAAACATACAGATCCTAGGACTCCAACCCCCAGAAATTCTTATTTAGAAGGGCTGGGGTCCGGTCCTATAATCTTTATTTTTAGAAACCTGATGTTCAGTCGGATTTGGGAACAGATTGCCTCCAGTGCAACAGCCTGATTTTATGGACGGTAAACAGAGCCACAAAGGACAGAGGGAGCATACGTGGGCACACAGCGAGCCAGTGACCCAGCACAAATATTCTCGGCCTCTTTCCTGCTGACTTGGTCACCATTCATGAAGTTGACGGTGTCCCAATCAATAATAATTTTGTCTACAACTACCACTCAACAGGTACACCTCGTGTATCTCTTTTGGACTCCATTTTCATTCATCCTCATGAGAATGCTGCTGAGATAGGCCTTCTCTGCCTCCCAGAATAACCAGGCCTCGCTGTGCTTCCTTACATAACCAGGCACCTTTTAATGATGTTTTACGTGTTTCCCGATGGCACTGTGAATGCCGGAGTCAGGAGGGTGTTAATACTTCGCACCTGGAAACAGACTCTGAGGGCTACAGTGCCTGTGGTTTAGAGCAAGAAGATCATAGACGTAGATAGGAGGGAGAGGCATTTTTAAAAGAGTCAAAGCTAATGGCTGTTCCTAAATCTTCTACTTTATTCCGTGGCTTTCAGAATTGATCATCACCATGTTTTAATCAGAAGATGAAACTTTCTTGGTGACTCTCAAGGGGGCGAGTTCTCCGAGGTGCAATAATTTCCAGAGTCAATCAAAACAGCCACCTTCTCAAAATCTCTAAAAAAACAAAAAAAGTCTCCATGCTTAATAAATGTATTATGGACTCATAAAAATGGAGCCCGAGACTCCCCAGAGTACTCTCCTGATCAGGCTGCTGAGAGGACGGGATTATTCCCTGAGCTGAATTTCCTAATGGGGAATCTGGAGAGAGGCTAGCTCTTCCTTTTTAAGCGTGAGTAAGGAGGTACGCGGGTGAGGGAGAAAAGAGAATATCCCTTTATGTGTGCAGGTGTGTGTGTGTGTGTGTGTGTGTGTGCAGCAACTGAACATTCTCCCAGGTCTTTCCCTTCTTTCAGGAACATGCGAGGCTGCTTTCCTTTTGGGGCAGGAGATCAAGCAAGCAGATCCACCCAGGATTTCAAAGCCCTTGCAGTGGGGCTGCCTTCTCTCAGCTTGGCCGACTTCTTTCTAATGTCATGTAATGTCACCTAATATCAGTGTGACTCATTCCGGGTTTACTTGCTCTTCTCTATTTCTCAAGACGGTTTTTTTTTTTTTTTTTTTTGCGTTGTATTTTTTATTTTTTATGTTTATATTTAGTTATATTTTTTCCTGTTATCAAAGTAATGCAATTTTAAAAGAGATTTTATTTATTGGAGAGAGAGAGTGAGTGAGCATGAGCAGGGGGAGGAGGAGGAGAGAGAAGCAGACTCCCCGCTGAGCAGGGAGCCCCGTTTGGGGCTGGATCCCTGGACCCCAGGATCATGACCTGAGCTGAAGGCAGACGCTTAACCAACTGAGCCATCTAGGCACCCCTAAAGGAATGTACTTTAAAATACAGGCTTTATTTTTTAGGGCAGTTTTAATAAGTTCACAGCAAAAATAAGCAGGGAGTATGGAGAATTCCCACACACCGCCATCCCCACTCTCCCAACAGCACATAGCCTCCCCTGTTAATAATATGCTGCACCAGGAATACCATTTGTACCAACATCAATGCATCATTATCATCCAAAGTCCACAGTTTACATTAGGGTTAACACTGTGTTGAATATAATGCATCTTTATTGTGAAGGCTTTGAAACACTCAAAAAACATCAAAAACTAAAGAAAATTAAAAGCACCTATAACCCTCTACCCAGATTTAACTACTGGTAACATTTTAGCTATATACTCCACTCATTTCTTTGTGTGTGTGTGTGTGTGTGTGTGTGTTTATGTATATGTTCTTCTTCCTTATCAAAATGATACTGGGAATACCACTTTTGACACTCCCTTCAATTAATACTGAATCTCAGATATCTATCCTAACAAAAGATTTTCCATGGTTGCATAGCTCCACATTGAATATTTGACCATGTAATTTCAACCTACAAATTATTATAAGCACTGATGGCATGAGCCTCCTCTTGCACTTTTACCTGTCCTTGGACAAAGTCCTAGGGGAGGAATCGGAAGGCAGAGGGTACCCTACTGTCAGACTCACTTCACAGCAGCCTCCAGAAAGGTTCCACCTGTGTGGACCTTTCACTTGCAAAGTATGAAACTATACCTTTATCTATATACTTACCCAAAAGAGACATTTAAATTTAGAGAATTCTATTATAAGAACAATTTTTAAATATGCTATCTTAATTATAAATAAGGGAATGAATAATGTCTCCTTTACTATCTGTCCCCAAATACCTAGTCATTTAAATGAACCTATTTAATAAGCACCTCTAACACCATCCTAATCATTAGGGCCATTAAATAGATGAATAAGTCATTCTTTACCCTCACGTATTCCACTCATTAGAGTGGAGATAGATAAGTATATAACTAAGCTATGCGAATTTGCTTAATTCTTTGCATATGGTTGGTATTCAATAGCTATTTTTTGAGTGGATGCTTAGATGAAGAGCACCAGTGGGCTGTGGAATTGCAAAGGAGAAAGTCATTAATTTTTCGAGAGTGTGGTAGGAAGCCTCCCAGTGGAGGTGACTTGCTATCTCTTCATTCTCAGCTGTGTGTAGGCACTGGGCACTCTTCTTAGGTACTGGAGACACAGTGGTGATCAAGGCCAACAATGGACCTTCTGTTTTAGATGGGGGAAGACAGATGATTAGCAAAGAAGTAGAAAGAACATCATGCAATGTCAGGTAGTGACAGTGCAGTGAAGAAAATAGGCAATGCGGGGGATAAAGGCTGCATAAGACGAGGTGCTTCCAACTGACTTGCGGGTTTTGTCGTACTGAGATGAGAAAAGCACCCGGGAAGGTGTCAGAATCTGAACAAAGCCACAGGTGGGTAGTGTGGTCCAGGGAACTGTGGGGCGTGTGGCAGGACTGGGACGGGTAGAGGAAGGGGGTAGTGATGGGAGGTGGAGGTGCAAAGGGCATATGGGGAGGGATTTGTAAGGATGCCCTCCTTAGCTGAGAGACTAACCAGCAAAATCAGCTCTTGTCTTCTCTATTTCCTGCTGAGCATTTGGAGGGCAAAGAGAAATTTGGTTTGATTGCTGGCCCAAGGTACCTCCTACGAGGTAGGTACGAGGAAACATTTCCTATAGTTATTCTGTAGGCTGCATTGTGGCATCTCTCCCCCTGGTACCAATCAGTATTTCTAAAAGCCCAATCAATCTTTGGCGTGTTTTGGATCTTTAGAAAATCGAGGCCAAGTGAGATCAGCCATAGAGTTATTAGATAAAATATAGGACACTGAGTTAGAGTTCTCTTTCAGATAAACATGCAACTGTTTTTTAGTATAAGTGTGTCCCAAATATTGCATGTTTATGTGAAAGTTAAATTTAACTGAGTGTTCTCTATTTTCACTTGCTGAATCTGGCAACCCTATCAGGAGAGGCTCGAAAGCCAGAACGGATGCCTGCGTCATCTTGCAAGGGCTCGAGAGTAATGGAGAGAACTCTGGAGAGGAACAGTAGTCCTATTTTGGTTTTGTTTTTCCCAGGGCTGACTAAATTGTTTGCTAGATAGTTTCTTTTTTCTGAGAATCCAGAAAGATGATTGTTAACGAATATTCAACTAGAATAATAAGGAACCGCTGCACTTTAGATAACTTTTGTGAGGGGGAAGGGAAGGCCCTCATCAAGGTCTTGCGTTGGGAGATAGTGATGGTGGGAGCGGGGTACAAACTTCATAGATATGTTTCTTTGAAATTTAGTGTGGTCCAAGGGGGGGATTGATTATGTGTCCACTTGGTCCAAGACAAGATCTTGACTTAACAGTTATCCCAGAATTAACTATGAATAGTGTCACCTTTCACCCTCAAAAGTATCCTGGTTTTAGATGATAAATAACATGGTCATTCCATGAGGTGGCCAGGGAACCCAGACAGTTGGCCTGCCCTTTTCTGGGCATCTGCAGATGCCCTGTAACCTCACTGGGCCTCCCATTCATTCGTTCATTTGGTGAAGGGGCATTGAGCAAAAACTCGAAGCTCCCTTCCCAGCTTCTGTACTGTATATTTTATGTATGTCTTTGGGCAAAACTAATAGTAAGAGGACATTTGTTCTCTTTCAGTTTGAGAATGATGTGTATTCCATTTTTCTATATGCTCCGTTTGTTCATGCTAGCAAAGTATATTAGTGTCCAAAACTCTTTGAAGAGTGAAACAAACCTGTTTTGTCCTTGGGATGTGAAGACCAGATAGTAAATAGTGCCTGAAATAAATATAGTCTCGTTAACGAAGAAACACAAGTGGCCAAACCAACATTGGCTAATTTGGGCCTCATTGTATAAGCAACTTTTTATACATTAAAAAAAAACAAAAACATAATTACACAGGCAGTAAGAGAATATGGTGAAATTTCCACTTTCTCATCCCTCTCTCAGATCTACAGCAGCTCCCAAACCAGTTGTAAATCCTTCCAGACCTCCCAGACCCAAATACAGAACTGTATTTACATTTACACACACACAATTTTTAAAACCATACATTTTTAGGTTTTTTTTGTACATTGTTATTAGTATTTCTTAGAACTCTTTCTCATTAAATATAGGGCTACCTCATTCTTTTTTTTTTCTTAAGCTGTAAGCTGTTTCATAGTATGGAGATACTAAAATATAAGTAATACCTTGTTGATGGACATTTAGATTGTTTCCAATTATCTGCTATAATATAAATAATGCTGCCATGAGTATCCTAATATGAATATGAATATATATGTATATATTTATGTGGGGTAGATTTCTAGAAATTGATTTTAATAATTATTATTAAATTATTTTATTTTTAAATTTTTATTTATTTATTTGACAGAGAGGAGAGAGATCACAAGTAGGCAGAGAGAGAGGGAAGCAGGCTCCCTGCTGAGCAGAGAGCCCGATGCGGGGCTCGATCCCAGGACCCTAAGATCATGACCTGAGCTGAAGGCAGAGGCTTTAACACCCTGAGCCACCCAGGCGCCACAAATTGTTATTTTAAAAGGGTCTTCCAAGTTGCATGTCAAATGAAGGGCCCTTTGCTGGAACTTGAGAGAGAAATTTTATAAGACTTCAAGGTGTTGTTTCTTTCTGAAATTTAGCTCTAAGTAGCCTTTTCTGGGGGGAGTAGTGATTCCTTGACCTGTGCAATTGGATCAAAACTAGACCAAATTAAATCTTACTTATGTAGAAACTTGGTCTCCATGACCTTGCGTTTATCTGGGGAGTGATTTATTGGTGTAGGCTGCGGTCCAGCTATGAAGGACTCTGATGGGAGAACATACTTATCCCTCCATCTATAGAAGCTGAATTAGGCTTACTGGGATTAACTGAGACTGAAGGACTTGTTCATCTACTTTAATTATCCTTCCAATGAGAGCTTTTTTCCCCAGACTGGATTTTGGATCAGGAGAACAGAGGCCAGAGGGAGTGATAGAACAGCTCAGTTAAAGATCTTATAGAAAAGGTGTTCAGAAGGGAAGGCTGTAGCCTAATGTAGCTAGATAAGATTTTATTTTTTTCATTTTGAAAAGAGAGGCCATATTTTAAAAAAGAAAAAGATGCATTTTGTAAATTACTTTTGACTAATTTGGCTTGCCAACCAAATTATGTTTCTAAGGAATCACATCAGAAAAAAAGAAAAAAAGAATGGCTTTCCTTGCTCTAAAACAAACCACGCTGTCCTATCCTGACACTTGCACCCAATAAAGCCAAAGTTAACAAAAGGATGAAAGCTAGGAAAATTGAGGGACTTGGAGAGCTGGATGGAGACAAAGGCTGGACAAAATGGCCATTGTGCCATCATTGTGTTCTCTGCTTCCCTCTAGTGGTCATCTGGGGGAGTTGGGCGTAAAAATGTCTCAAGGTCATCCTTCCGTAACTAGATTGTAGAAGAAAGAAAGGTGCCTGGAGGTACCTTAAAACTGCCCATCCCGCCAGCAGCCTGCCTCATGATGAGGGAACAGATATTCTGGCCTAGGAACCAGAGAACAGCCATGTGCATGCTGCAGTGGGACCACTTAACGGTAAAAAGGAAACATGGGAAACAGGACACTCCATTTAATTCAGGGCAACTCGCGTATGTACAGTCCTGACTGTGTGCCAGATTTCTGGTCCAGAGCTGAAGGTACATGGAGCAATGAAACCTGACCTCTGCCCTCGGGGAGACTGACGTGTAGAGGGCAGGGACTACCCAGATAAACCACCGTTAGACTACAAACAGTGTTACAAGAGGCGTTGGACAAGATGTTTATTCTTGACACTAATTCTCAAGTTAGAGTGAAATTACTCCCTGAGCATTTCCATTTGTATTTGTTCCCAAAGAGGAAAATATTTCCTAGTTCTGGAGAGAGGAGATGGTCCAGGGAATAGATGAAGTCTTCTTTCTTCTCTTTCTTTTGTAAAACGCTGAATTTGGACTGCTGAGATGGTACAACTATGACAGCTCAAAGTCTCAGTTTTGGTCTGAAGATGAAAGCCAAACCGTGTACATGAGTTCTTTATCCTCTGCTAAATAAATGCCTCTGTGAACTGCAAGGAAATAAAAGGCTCTATTGAGGGAGGCAGTCCTACTACATGGCAGCTGAGCTAGAGATGGTCACTTGTCCCCAACATGTGTGCAGAGCTGTGTCTGATGCTCCTTGAGGAATCCTTTCTAGACTCCTCCCCATCATCAATCTTTAGAAACTCTATTTAGAGACATGTAGGTCTTGGTAGGTAATCCTCTCTCCCAGTTCCTTTGCTAGCAGTTTTTGGATGACATTTATTAAGGACTCATCCACTACTTTTTTGCATTAGCCAAGAAGCCAGAAAGGGCCCAAGGAAGAGGGTGGGATTAAGGGGTAGGGTCCCACCTTCAGTATTTGGGTAATGCTAATACAAGATGTGCGGATTTAGGGAAACTACTCTACCTTAATCTGGAATCTATTGGAAGACCAAGGGCTATACCTCTCATGGATATTTTGTTTTTGCCTGACTAGTACCTACTCCCCTATATCAACATTGGATTTTCTGTGGGCAACAACTCCTTACTCCCTTTATTCATGACTTTACAGTTCAGACCGCTCTGCATATAAACCATGCCTGGCCACTCAGTGTTTAACATCTTCAAGCTACTGTGATAAGTTCAGGGAGGGGCATAAGACCTAGGCTGAACCAGATAGGGCACTTAGGACAAAAAGTCCACCATGGGACTTTTGTTGAAGCTATTGGGGGAAGAGCATTCTTCTTCTTCTTCTTCTTCTTCTTCTTCTTCTTCTTCTTCTTCTTCTTCTTCTCCTTCTCCTCCTCCTCCTCCTCCTCCTCCTCCTCCTTCTCCTCCTTCCTCTTCCTCCTCTTTTTCCTCTTCTTCCTCTTCCTCCTCTTCTTCCTCTTCTTCTTCATTAGTCAAAAAGATGGGTCCTAACCCTCGTGCTGCTGACATCTTGTAAGAGTTTAGCCACCCTAGAGGAGAAACGAAAAATTTAGGCTAGGGTCCTAAAGACATTGTATGAGCTCCTGAATACAATCACATTTGAAGCTTCATTTGTCCATGGACTTTTGAGTTACGTGAACCAATCTGTTTCTTTTTGGCTCTTACTCAAATCAGTGGTTCTCAGACTTCGGTGTGTATTGAATCTCCTAAGGGGGCTTGTTAATATACAATATTGCTCTGTCTCATCTGCAAGCAGGTCGTAGTGGGGGCCAAAAACTTGCATTTCAAATAATCATTCAGTAGATGGCGATGGTGCTGGTCCAGGGACCATACTTTGAGAACCTTTGACTTATAAGCCTCTTTTGATTTCTGCTGCTTATAACCAAAACTGTCTCGACTGCTACCAGAAGATATTTTTTACGTAGGAAGGATTCTTATTCTTAGGAGAATTAATAGAATAAAATAAAATAATGTGTTTGGGAACTAGTCATTAAGCCCTTGAAAAGTGACATGGCCATACTTTTTGACTGCATAGAACCTATCTGACCCTTTTTTCACTTGGTGTTCCACTATCTCTGCTCATGCTTGAGCGCCTCCTATGGCTAAAGGCAAGGCCAATGGAGTATATGACAAACGAGCAAAAACAGCAGGACTAATACCTGTTTTGTCAAAGACTTAAAGCCTGCGCGTTGAGAAAATGCACATTTTTTTTCACTCTGATCCAGTCTGTCAACAAAATGCTTTTCATGAGAAACATCAAAGCCATTTCATCTGCAAATTTCATTTTTTGAATCCCTTAATCTAGACTGTTGACAAAAATTTCTGTCAAGTGCCTCAAACCATTGTATTAACAAATTTTGTTTTGTCAGTCATGATTTAGCCAGCTTGCAAATGCATTTTGTAATATTCTGCCGCATCCTGCAGGGAAGAATACCTAACAGTCAGTCCCTCAATCTTAATACGGAAGGCAGGTGAGGAGGGAAAGTAAAAGGGGTGTCGGGCCTGCTCATTTAGCACATGTATTGGATGTCCCTGTGCATTTCAAATAAATCCAGCTTCTCTGAAGTCTTCTCTGGGAGATGCAAGCCATGGTGAGGGTAAGGATATTGCATTGGAGAAATTACACGGTGCCGTTCTTGTTTTTCAGTTTTGTGTCTTATCTGTTAATCACAGCCTTTGTGTCCTTACCTCTGAGACTTCTCACTGTGGCTGGTCTTGGTGGATTTTATGAAAGCATCACCATTCACAGTTTTCTCTGATTTCCCTGCTGAGGATGGCATGTACATTCCAGGGTCTTCGGATTCCACTGTGTCTTTGCTTGCGTTATCACGCCATTGAAATAAGGGGTAGTCACCGCTGTTTTCCAGATATGCTATAAGAGCATCTGGCTATTTCTGCTCAAGAAGCTGTGGTGGGTAAAAAAAAAAAAAAAAAAGAAGCTGTGGTGGGTAATATCAAGCTCCAGATGTCTGTTTTCTGCCCAGCTTATCCCTGAATTCTTGGTGATGATATAAGAAGCCTGAATTTCCTGATAGTCTCTGACATGTTAAATTGCTAAGTTTTTCTTAGGGACTTCAAAACAAGGTTGTCATAAATTGACACCACCAATGTAAATTATGGTGGGTACGCCTGTGGTAAATTTATAGATGTCAATGTATCTTAAAAAGGATTGAACATACCTTGTAGTGCAGACAACAGTGAAGGATGTGCTGGGTTAAATATTAGACAATCTGAATTTGAGTTCTGACTCAACCTCATAGGGGCTGTTTGACCTTGAGCTAGTCACTGGACGTCTTTGTACCTGGAGATCTACATAGTAGAGCTTTTATAACCACTTGCCTTCCAGACTTTTCTGGTCATGTGAGAGAATCAAAGGAAGTGAATTTATTAAGTCTACGTCTGGGGTGATTTTCCAGTGCCACATAAATATAGGGTTGCATTAGATGTTGTTTCAGAAATCTTCTTTCATTGTAGCTATCTTCGAGGAGGCCCTAGATTCCTCCGTGTGCTATCAGCTAATGGCAGATTGGTGATGTAATGAGGAGAGACTTATCTCAGGTCTCTCCTGTGTGGACCTTTCATACAGTTTGAAAACCTACTCTCAGGGGGTCTTTCGAGTCTGGCATGCAAGGGAGAAAGGACCACGTATAAAGCCTATATTGGCCAAATAACCAATAATCACATTGCTTTCTTGTATGAACATCACCAGGAACGGGGATGGATTGGTCTGATGCAGGAAAAGGTGAGACCTGAAACTCAAAAGCTTAATGAGAAGGCAGCAGAGGGTCTGGGGAAGGTTGGAATAGAAGACTCCTTGGTATCTGTGGGAAGTAGGACATCAAAGCCTGACATTGTCTCTTCCATAGTTTTGCTTTCATCCAGTCCTTCCCAAAGAAAGAGTCATCTGATATCCGAGACCCAGCTATGCCTAAAAACAGCAGCCACTACAAAAATGTCATGGTGGCAAGTTTGGATGGCTATGAATTTTGCCAGGGAGACCCTCTGTCTGGCATTGTGGGAAGTCCGTTGAGTTCTGCATATTCTCTTTTATTTCTCCTTGAGCCCTTAAAGACCTCTTCCAACTTCTCTTCTCCAGGCAGAACTACCCCAGTTCCTGCACTCACTCTTCCCAAGCCGTTCATCATCTCCATGGCCACCCAAATCCATGCTCCTTCACATGACAAATGATGTGCAGATAATAGACTTTCTAGAGCTCTCGGCCCAGACTTGCTGTCTACAGTCAAGGGAATCGAGATTGAGTGCACAGTTAGGGAGAAACAAATCAATTATAATAAGCGACAGCCAAACAAACTCTCCTTTCTCTCTGAAGCCTAGGCCAGTGGGGTGAGTTATACAGACAAGGACTTTCTGGACTGGCGGTTCCTGGGGAATCATCCTCAGACACGCTCACAGATGTTAGGAGGAGAGGAGCCACGGGCAGCTCAGAGGTAGAGAGAAGAGCAAAGTGGTAGCCTCTGGCTGCAGGTTCTGGACCTGCTATGCACATAATTGGTTCTTTCCCAGGAAACATTCGTGCTAATTTTGACTTCTAGAAGCAGAGACAGGCCCACAGCATAAAGTGTTGTATTGGGCGGTATGACAATCGGGGCTTTTTGATTACAAATGTTTGATAATGTAACCCAAACTGGCTTATAAGAAAAAAAAAAAAAAAAGAAATGAAACTCTTGGCTTGCATATCTCAACCATCTAAGGGTTGATCTTACTTAGGGTGCAGCTGGGTACAAGAGCGCAAGTCCGCAGGTGTGATTTCTTATTGTCTATTTCATGGCTTGGCTTTTTCTTGGGAGGACTTATTCTTAGATCGGTTTTTTTCCCCTCAGGGATGCAAGATGCCTGCTTCCAGTTCTCAGTCATATTCTACTAGCTTCCTGTCTGGCAGAAAAGAGAGTCTTTATTCCTGGTATTACGAGAAAACTTCCTTGAGATTCGCTCTGATTAGGGAGGCTTGAGTCCCATGCACGCCCCTGCAGCATGGGCTATGTGGAGAGGATGCAGGCCTCCCATTGGGTCAGGTATATATTCTACCCACAAGGGCCTAGGAGGATTGAGGTGGGACAGGATGGGGCTTCAGCTGAAAATTGGGGCTGCTAGACGAAGAGGGTCAGGGCTTAGTGGCAGAACACACAAATTGTTGTTTTGAGCAAAAAGGCAATTTTCAGGATATTCAGTGCTTAGAGGATGGTTGGAAGAGCTAGGAACAAAAAGATCGGCAAAAGAGTAATGGCAGAATTGGTCCACGTCCGGAATGGCCCCTGTTACACTCAGGAAGTAGAGAAGCTGCCCTCCTGAGTGCTGGCTCCTTGTCACACCTGCTTTGTGCGATCCGGGGATCTGGAAACTGCCTTCCAGCCATTGGCTCAAAGCTGTGCCACCTCCGGATCCACACAGCAGAACGGTGCCCTCTGTCCTGGCTCTCGATACCCAGAGCTGGTGAGTCCCTTCCCTGGACTTCTGCTAACCCTGTAACAGGAAAACCAAATATTGCTACGGTAACTTTGTTATGAAAAGGAGCAGAAACAGTGTCTTCCTCACTGCCGTGTTCCAGATCTTGGGTATCTGAGTGGCCAAATCTATATGACATCTCAAACACGGGGAGTCTGAGAAGTATTTAGCTTTACAGCATCTGTAGCCACTAGAGAGAGGGTAGAATGGAAGTGGAATGGCCATTTCCCCATCACTACGTGGAGGGCCAACTAGGATGTCCACTACAATTAAGATTTCAACAGTATACAAGGCCCCTTGTGGGCAGGCTCCGTGCTGAAATATTCTGCAAGACGGACCCATCTTGGTGAGACAAAGCTGCAGAAACCCCTGGAGGGACAGACACCCTGCATCGGAGAGTCACTCATGAACACCGTGGTGGACCATCAGCAAGGGGTCTGATATGCTCCTCCGTGGCCTTAACAGGTATATTTTCATTTAAACCACACCACAACCCTGTGCCATAGGGACCGATATTCATTCATTCATTCATTCATTCATTCATTCAACAAGTGCTTATTGAATGCCCATCACATAGCAGACCCAGTTCTAGGTGCTGGGGGTCCAGCTATACACAGAGACAAGGATTCCTTATGTGTCTTATATCCTAATGGTAACTGTTATCCTTATCCGGTGGGGGCGGGGTGGAGGGGACTTGAAACGGATGTGTTGAGTCACTCACCCACAGTTATTTGGCCAGTGACTGGCATGGTCTGTGCTTGAACCTTGGCGGTCTGGCTTCAGAGCCTATGCTGTCTGTGACCCTGCCACACTTCCACTTCGTCATGGCTGCCTTGGGAGAGGGTGTCAGAGCAGTGTTTTATCTTTATTTCACTGTTGGATACGCGGAGACTCAGAGACTCTTAGTCGATATGGTTAGGCTCACAGTAATAGCGAGAAGCACAGCTGAAGCTCTGTCATGGGTGCTTAGAGTCTAGGTTAAGTCTTTTCATGGTAGTATTCTGTCTCTAGAGCTTGGCCTGTTATTCCCACCCCTCTCTCCCTGCAGTGCTCCTGCTAGTAATGATGGTGTCACTGAGGGCAGTCGTTCCAGGGCTAACTATGTGCCAGGCTCTGAGCGAATCACTTTACGTGATTATCTCATTTAGTTGTCACCGCCCTGGGAAGTCTATGCAGTTACTATACCCATTTCACAGGTGGGGAAAGCGACTCGAGTGATTTTTCCCAAGGTCACACATTTTTCCCAAGGTCACACAGCTCCCCAAGTGGGGAGCCAAGTTTTAAGCCAGGTTTCCTGATCCAAAGCTATGGGAAGCTGCACTTGATTGTAGTGAACCTCTATCTTTCCCCCATGCTTGGAGGGAAAGCCTTGGGGATTGGCAAAGGGGAACACTTTTCTTAATGGAAGAAGTATTTCATTTTTTGCCTATGTTGTCCCCAAATCGGTTCAGGATTGTGATGAAGAATAACCATTTTGTGTCAAGGTCCCTTTGGATAATTGTTCATTCTAGCATGTGAGCCAAGATCAGATGATACTAAAAAATAATAATTATAATACTAAATAAATCAGAAGGCTGATTTCCTTTGGCACCCCCCCGCCCACCACTGCCCCTTGCTGTTCCGGTTGGAGCAGACTCTGGGCTTGGCTCATGTCTGCTTATTTGCAGTCGTACTTCCAAAGGATATATTTTTATTGGAGCAATAATTTCCATCATAAGTTATATAATTTGGCACTTTGCCTTTTGTATTAAAAAAAAAAAAGGCCCTGTCTTACTTAAATTTAACTGTTTTCATGTTAGGAGCTTTATCAGTGGGATAAGTTAGGAGCTTTTTCAGTGGGATAACCTCTGGAGACAGCCCCTTCTCATTAGAATGGTAGAAATGTAATGTTAAGGGCAGAATTTCCCAACCTGGGCATTACTGGCATATGGGGCTAGATGACTTTTGTTATGGTGGTATTTCTGTGTGTTGTAGGGTGTGTAGTAGCATCTTTGGCTGCCTCCCACTAAATACTAATATGCCACCCTCCCTCCAAGTTGTGACAAACAAATTGCCTAGAGGCATTGCCAAATATCCATGCAGGAGGCCAGGTGCGGGGAGGCAGAGTTGTCCCTGCTTGAGAACCACTGGTTAAGAGAGTAGACTTAGGATGCCGTGACTTGTATTCTGGACGCAACTTGGGCTATGGGACCTGGGAGACGTATCTGATTTCTCCTGGACTCGACTGTACATACAGCTGTGTAATGCAAATGACAGTGGTGTCCACTGCACACAGTTGTTGGCAGGATTAGCTAGATCATGGGACAAATGTGTGATGGTGCACATTGCTCTGTGTTCCCTAAAGTCTTGTCCATCTTCTTCCTGGACCCAAAGCCAATCTACACTTACCAAACCCTCCTGTAGTTATGTGAGGTCAAGTCACTGGGTTCTAGATAATGGAATGTAAGTGTAAGTGATGAGAGCCAGTCCCATAAAAGTCTCCTAGAGATGACCTCCATAATCTTTCTCTGACTTCCAGTTATTCATGAGGGTTCAGAGGCGCCAGGGAATGGAGGATCCTCCAGATGGAAGCAGCCCGTTTGTCGCTTTTGGGAGCATGGAGTGCCACCAAACTCTCTGCCCTGCTACTACTCACTGTGTATTTTGTAAGCAGAAATCAGCTTTTCTTATATGAACCCACTGAAAAGTGCACATTTATCTGTTACAGCAGCTAGAATGACTCTACTATGTGCATAATAATACTTCTGACACACAGTAAGTCTCAGTAGATGTTAGATAATACTATTATTATTAGTAATTGGTGCATCCCATCTAGGTTTCCTTAACCCGACAGACAATTGGAGATCAGCAAAGGGGAGAAACCGGAGCTGAGCTGATTGACGCATATCACACTGTGTTTCTCCTTAAGTCATGAAATTTGCAGGATGAATCAGCATCAACTTATGTCAGTCACTGAAGAGCGGTCTTGTGAGCCCCATGCAGCATCTCAAAAACAAGCTGCCCTGGCTCTCCCAGAGCACGGCTTTTTCCAGCTTGTAAGTAGAATCTCTGATGCTCTTCCTCCAAGGCAAGCTCAGATATTTACTTAGATCCAAGCAAAGACCATGATTTAAGGGGAAGGTGCTTTGGGTCCCCCGATTTTTTGGTCAAATGCCAGAAGTTCATATTTCCGTGGGAAACTATAATCTTTCTTCTGATTTCGATTTCGTGTCGGTCTTCTCACCTACTTCACACGGGGAAAATGGCAGCCAACAACTCTAGAGAAAAATGAGTTCAACTTATTCAGTGGGAAAACAGGATTTCTTCTTTCAGAATTTATAGGACAGTTATGGGAAGTGTTCTTATTGGCTGGTTTGGGTCACATGTTTATTCCTGGATCAATCACTGTGGCCAAGGGAATCACATAGTATGATTGGTTAATACTGGGGCACATGCCAGCACTTGGGGTAGGGGCAGGCCATGGTGATTGGCTGTTTTATGAGAACCACATGGAGTACAGGATGAGTAATTTTTCAAATGAGGTGGAGGCTCTCTTTCCAGAAGAATGAAGAAAAGACAGATCAAATCCTGAGATAACCATTGAAGACAGGCAACATTTTGTAAAGCTGATTATAACGAGTTTTCAGCGACTGGCTAAAGAGGCTCACCTCAATTAGTCCTGCGTGACTGTCCTCACCCCTCTCCATCCTTTTCTTTAAAGGAATGGCTGTATCTCAAGTTTCAATTTCCACATTAAAAAAAAAGCTGCTGCTGAAAGGTCAGAGCTGTCTTGTCTCCCCATTTTGCCGCTCACCCTATTCTATTTTGACCCAAGAACGTCCAAGAACTAACTCCTGAGCACAGCTCTTAGGGTCCTCTTTGTAAAGACAAGCTCAAATGGATGTAATTAATCATTGTAACTATTTAATTTTCTTATGGAGAATGTCAGCCTTTCCTAAAGAAGCGGAGCTTCTGAGTTCTGGCTACATTTCATACCTAGAATTAGCTCTCCTCCCCCTTTGCCCTGGCCCTGATCTTTCCTGAACATTTATATAGCTTATTTGGTTCCTGTGGAGTTGACCGTGAGATACATCGAGTGAATTTTCTTCCACCATCGTGCCGGATTAGGATAATGCCAGCGAGAACCTGCTGATTATCTAAAAATGACTCAAAGAGTGTGTGTCTGATTCTATTAATCTTTCCTAATTTGCACCAGCCTGTTAAATTTGGATTCAAGGCATTTTTCCTTGGCTTGATATTTAAATATCTCTGGTTAAGATCACCTTCGAGTGCTTGTGTTTGAGCTGGTGTGGGTGTGTGGGTGGGGGGATAGACTTCAGGGTTAAGAGTCTACACACCTTGCTCCTACCCCTTTGAAAAGGAGACACGTTGGAATGGAAATGGGGCAGGTGTATGAATATGGGACAGATGCCCCTGGGAAAGCGTAGGCCTAGTGGTTAGCATGCTTCAGCTGTGCCTAGGCAAAGCCGTGGGAACGGTTTGCTCATTGACCAGCGGCACTTGTCCGGTGTTCCCCCCATGCGTGGGCGACACATTGGATCCATGAGGTGAGGGTGCTAATTGGTGTTAGGCAGCAAAACCCGTCCCTTAGTGATTAAAGCATTGGGGGAGCAGTGTACTAAATAAAGTGAAACATGTTTCCTGTAGAACCTCTCAGGGCTTTTGTTTTTGCATCTCTGTGCTTGGGATCTGTAAGAAGAGGCTAAAACATGTGGCATTTCTCCAATTTATTTGACAGTAGACTCAGGTTTCACGGCAGCTTTGTTCACTCACTTAACAAATATATATTTGGTGCTTACCACACATGGGGCTCTCTGCTGGGCAGATTTTGCGAAGAGCAGACTCGGCTTCCTATCTCCCCAGACTGCTGTTCCAGGGAACCCTCTCTGGGAAATGTGGCCCCGGCTGATTGTATTTGCCTGGGAATAATAGATTTCTGTAGGGGTCACGTTGTAATCTTCTTGATGGCAAAAACTGATTTATGGACTGAAATGAAGTCATTTGAAAGAGAGAAGAGCAGATACTGTTTAGTGCCACAGCGCAGAACCGTTAGAAAGAAGAACCTTCTGTTCTGTGGCCTTTCATATTCTTGTGGGAGAGCGTATGTGCACATTTGTGTTGGTTAGGAGTCCAAATGGCCATACTTGGCTCTCTAACTCGATTGTAAGCTCCTCGAACGTTGAGATCAAGGCCTATTTTCTGTTTTATTTCCTTTTAGTTGTTAGCGTACTTTAGTTTGCTAATGACAGGAACCCAAATCTAATTAGATATTTTGTTGGCTTTTGTAACCAAACAAGGAAAGAGTAAAGGTGAAGTTGACTTTTGCTGTTACAGATCCCGGGAATCAAATACCCTGAAGACACTCTACCTGCATTTCTCTCTCATATACACATAGCTGTGTATATACACATAAAAGCATGTGCACACATGCACACACGTTTTTTTAATTCACTTTTAAAATTTAAATTCAATTATCATATAGTGTATTATTAGTTTCAGAGGTAGAGTTTAGTGATTCATTAGTTGCATATAACCCCCAGGGCTCATCACATCATGTGCCCTCCTTAACGCCCATCACCCAGTTAACCTACCCCCCCACCTCCCTTCCAGCAACCCTCAGTTTGTTTCCTATGATTAAGAGTCTCATATGGTTTATCTCCCTCTCTGATTTAGTCTTATTTTCTTTTTCTCTCCTTTCCCCCATGATCCTCCGTTTTGTTTCTTAAATTCCACATATGAGTGAAATCATATAATTGTCTTTCTTCAATTGACTTACTTCACTTAGCATAATACCTTCTAGTTCCATCCATGTCATTGCAAATGGTAAGATTTCATTTTTTGATGGCTGAATAATATTGCATTATATAAATACACACACACACACACATACACACACACACCCCCTACATTCTTTATCCATTCATCTGTTGATGGATATCTGGGCTGTTTCCACATTTTTCAGTACACACACACTTGCTTCTCTTTGTGTATACCTTCATTTCTTCTTCCTGTAGTCATTCTCTCCTTGGTGGGGGATGTGATCCTACAAAGCCGTAGAGTCCGACGTTTTCCTGACCACAGAATAAAGAGAAATCTGGTCACTATCCCGAGTGTCAAAGCCTCAGAGTGGGTCTCTGATCAGGTTGTGTCCTGTGCCCAGCACAGACCAGTCCTGTAAGCAGGGGGATGGCATATGCTGCGATGATTCACTGCCCAAACCCATGGCCACGGGCGTGTGCTTTATTATGAGAACGCAAGTGCGCAGTAGGCTCTCAGAATAGCATCCCCTTGAGTTTCATATCTTCTGGGAGCATTGAGAAGATTGGAGGCATTCAGTGAATAGCTACTGGAGAAGTGGAGCAAGGAGACATAGTATAATGATTAGTACTTGATTGTGGGACTATATGCAATTAAAGCATATATTTCTCCCCTCTTCACAGGGTCTTGGAATATAGTAGACACTCAGACACTGGGAGCTAGGGTCTCCAGTTTGGTTTAACATTAAAGTTTTGTTGTACATGTTCCATTTTCTTTGGGAGCCTCTGAACTTATGTCTTTATAAATATTTGTATTTTATGAAGATTTTGTGAATTTTGGGGAGCAGTTGACAGTTGTCTATTCCCAAATAAATTCCATCTTTTCATCCCTAGTACTGAAAGTGCTTTATATTTCTCATTAGCCTCCTGGTTTTCTGGGTGTTCGGTGTTCCACTCCTTGTCCTTATAAAGAGAGCTGACCTTCACTTTATCACTCACTTTAATGAGGTTCCACACAGAGACACGCGTCTGTATGGACTCTCCTAATTGCAGCCCAAGAAACTTCATGCCATTTTATAGGCCGATGAAACACACAGGGAGGGAGGGTCCAGTGGTCGCTGAACAGTGACCTTGGGCTGGGGAATTAGAGCTGAGGGTCTGTGGACGCCTCCTGTCTCTCCCTGTCTCCTAAAGTATGGCTCCATATGAGCTCAGTTCTAATGCTGTCTTATTAGGAAAGATGGAATTGAACACCTGTGTGTGTGTGGGGGGGGGGTGTCTAAACATATGGCCTCTGCCTCTAGCACTGAGGCTGTTCTGCTTGTTCTTTGCTTCTTTCTAAACTAAGAGAGGATTAGGTGGGCTCGGAGCAGAGATCACAAGTGTACTAGTCATCCTCTTAATAGGTAATTTTTTGAGCGTACGTTGCATGTCGGGCATGATATAAGGTCCTTTACAGTTACTAGTTCATTCAATCCTCAGTCATTTCAGTGTTGTCTTTCCTATTTGCAATTAAAGAAGCAGATTCAGAAAAGTTAATGCTAAGTACTTTGCCTAAACTGACAGTTAATAAAAGTCGGATCCAGATTTGAGTGAAGGCATTTTGGTTTGAGAACATCCTCTGCGCCCCCTGCCCCCAACTAAACATCCACACTCCATTTATCTGTGAAGTGAAAAGAGAGGAGGCTTTTATACTATGCACATTAGTGTGCTCAACAGTGCATTCAGGGGAGGGCAAGGCTGCAGAGACCTGGCATGCAAAGGCTGGAAGGCTCTCAGACCCTGGCATGATGGGCTTACTTGCAGAGGAAGAGATGGGCTGAGAGAGGAGAGTGTAAGATCTGATCTCTTGACTCCCAGAACCCCATGCTCCCTCCTTATTCTAGGACCTTGTAGAACAGTTGCGTTGGAAGTGGGGTTCACTGGCCGTACACACCGAAACCACCTTCAGCAGTGGGAGAAATTGCACATTCTGTGCATCCCTGTCCTCAGACCCCCTAAATTGGAACAGTTCCTGTATCTTGGTCAAGCTCCCTAGAGAAACTTGATGCCTGACATACATGTTGGGAAGGGGAGTTGTTGAGTTCTGTGGTCAGAGTTTTGAGTGGCATGTAGCCTTATCCATGTAGAGTAGCTGTGGCTTGGAGGAAGCCAGGCTGGATTTGAAGGTCAATGTGTCCCCTGGGAGAATGGCTTCGCAGAAGTTATCAGTGGGTGTTGGAGCAGAGGGGGACCTGTGTGGAATCTGTATGGAGCCTGTGTTTCCCCTGGGAGTCCAGCTGTATGCATGGGTCTCATGATCCGTGTGTTTGCTTGTCATTCAGCTCCCTGGGCTGGGAGAAGGCCCACGGGCAGTTGAGAACCACAGGTGGTAGATGGGTCGTCAATAGAACTTGACTGTTATCACCTAGCAGACTTCCTTTAGGCCTCCAGTCGTCTCTATGCTGCGTAGCTGTAGACCACCTGCTCCCCTTCACCTGTCTGGGATATCCCTCTGTTCCCTTTCATGCTCAGCCGTCTCCCTTACCGGGAAGGTTAGATCCCAGAAGGGCAGAGCTGGAAGAGGCTCTTGAAATCATCTAGAGGTAAAAAGTTCCTAATGTCTCCAGCATTTCTCAAAGCCCAGTACACAAACCACTGGTGGGTACTTGAAATTGGTTTGAGTGGTAATGGACACATACTCTATTTTTCATTACAGTGATACTATAGTTGTGTGCATATTAGGAAAGAACTTTAGTGTCCTTTTCTTTATGGTAAGGATATAACATTTTCTTGTAAATATGTTTGTTAACAGAAATAATAGTGTTAAGAGCCACGTGCTAATGTTGCTACCGTGACATGTGGCTGTGTGGTCCAGCTTAACTCTGTTTTACAGAGGAAGTAATTGGGGCCCAGGGAGGGAAATGATTTGCTCAGGGACACATAGAGATAATCCTTGTGGAGCTAGAGGTCATACTGGGCCTGGGGCTCCTCTCCCGGGGCTCTCTGCTCATCAGCCTACTTAATGCCGACTCTGGGCCTTAAGTCAAATGTGGTTGGGAAAGTAAACTAGACCGCTTCAAAATGCTTTCTAAGGTCAACTGAAATGCATTTTGAAGTAAAATCTCTCTCTCTCTCTCTCTCCCTCTCTCTCTCTCTCTTTTATTATGTATTTGTTTGTGGGTGATCCCTAGTGAGAAAAAAAAAGCCAAGACCTCCTATACTGGCTGGGATTCGCCAACAGTGGTACAAGGTGGAGAGAGCCTGGCAGTGCATTCCCTCATCTAGGCTGTTCCTTTTGCTGAGGAGGAAGCTCGGGATGGGCCAGGACCATCGCCACGGTGTTCTCAGTGGCCCAGGCTGCTGCAAGGGAGTCTCAGGGGTCTCTGAGAGGCTGGACTATGTGTGCAGGCAGCTGAGCAGGTAGGCTCCGTCCCCATACCCTCTCTGTAATTTACATACTTTATAAATCAAAGTGGCACATAGGATTCCATTTTAATTTTAAAAAAGGAGGGGCATGGGATGCATTAGCAAGAGCTCAGGAAATTGCTGGTTTAGGGAGAGGGCATAGACTGCTGGAAGACCAGGTCTGACTTGGAATGCTAGCTTTATTACATACCAGAAGTGGGATTTGGGCTAAGTGAACTGACCTTTGGGAACCTCAGCTTCATCAGTGTCGAAATCCCCTGTGTCTATGGTGACTATCCAATGAGACAGCATCTTGGAAGCACCTAGCATTATTCTTGGTGTATAGTAGACACTGGATAATTAGGAATTTTTATTCCTCATCATCGTAATTATGTCACCCCTCCTGAGGTTATCTGTGTTTCAAGAGGGTGTGCAACTCTAAGCCAGTATACTGTACTCAGCAAGCCGCCAGGCATCCAAGAACAGGGTGTGGGGGGGCTGGAAGAAATGAGGGGTGGAGGCAGGGTTCATTTCCTGATACGCATACCTGATGTCACCTCTTTGTACATGCGTGGTTAATTTTTTAGGCTAGGGACCATAGTCATCAATGATCCTTTGCTGTAGCCACCGAAGTCAGGACTCTACATCTTGTCTGATAAAATAAAACCTCACAGGGGAAGCTAAGGAGAGAGCATGGGTGTGCACCTAGGTAGGGGCCTAGGGTGTGTATTAACACAGGATATGGAAACAGCATCCATGGTGGTCATCCTATTAGCCAGAACCCCAGAATGTGCTTTCTTCCCATAGGATAACTCCATTCTGGGGGAGGAAGAAAAAAAATGGGCTCATTCTGCTTGTGGATCTAGAAGACTATTCACAATGGCCTTTTTCCTTTTTTCAAATGAATTCTTGTAGGAGTCGTTCCCTGAGCCAGCAGGGCTGAGGAAATGCTCTCACTGTAACAGATTATCTGAAGTGACCCCGTTCCCACCCTTCTTCCCATTGTCCCCCCCCCCCCCCCATCCTTCAGTACGAACACTCTCTTCTGGCCCAATTAGAAGCACACAATGACTCATGTTCACGAAGTGTGTTTTGAACTTTAAGTTGCCTCTTCATATTTTTAAATCATTGCATTTAAGTCTAATTCAATAAGATTCTGTATTTCCTTCAATTTAATCTGCGAGCTGCTTTCGCCTACCTGTTGCTAGGACAACCGGTGCCGGTTCTGGCTTTCGCTTGTTGTCCGGGCGCAGGCTGTGTTAATTAACTCCCTGAAATTGCAGCCAGGTAATCAATACCAAATGTATGGACTTGGCTGGAATGTTTTAATTAAATTTACAGTAATTTTATTTGCAGCTTCTTCTGTAATCTGCATGGTGGGCAATTGATTTTTATTTCAGATACAATGCTCGCTGGCCTGGCCCTCCCTTCTAAGTGCCTTTCTCCATCCACTGAATCACTGTTCAATGAGGAGTAACCCAGGAAAAATACTAGTTAAAATAATAATTTTAAAAAGGAAACAAACCTGAGAATATCAGAAGGGTTGAGCTCCTGCCAGTTATGTCTTCCCCACCTCTCTCCCGACCCTGCTGGATATGTTTTGTCTGGAGGGACTGCAGAAGACAAGGATCGGTAGGATCCTGTGGAAAACATCCAATGGTGATGGGTAGGAAGTCCAAGTACTGCAGAACTCCTCTGTGTTGCCTAAAATAAAAGATGCAAACAATTGCCCTCTCCCACAAGTACTCTTGGTAAGGACGTCATAACACCATGGAGCTGTGTGCTGTTTAGGAGAACTTCTCCTCTGTTCTTCAAGCATGGTGGTTAAATGTTTGGGCTTCTAAGACAGGTGAACCCGAGGTTCACATCTCAGCAATGCTCTTAAGTCAAGTTTACCAACCTCTCTCCAGATCTAAGGAGAGGTAATCCTATCTACCTCATGGGGTTGTTGTGGGATCAAATAAAATGATCCTGACGTTTAGAGCATGAACTCTTGAATCAGATAGCCTTGGTTTGTGCCCCAGCTCTGTCACATCCTCTTTGGATGGCCTTAGGCAAAGTATTTAACCTCCATGGCCTCAGACTTCTCACTTCAAAAATGAGGATATTACCACCTGTCTTGTTGAATTACGCTGGGGATCTTGTGAGATAATGCATATAAAGCATCGACCTCAGTACCTGCCACATACATTTTCTAGGGTTTTCTTGGGTTTGAGGTCTTATCATCCTCTCAGTGGTAGCTGTATAGTGTCAGTCAAGCAGATTCCTTGGGTATAAGAACCAAAACTGTGTCAGTTGCTTGAGCGTGGTGGAAGTTTATCATAAGGATCTGTAACGATCCCAAATAGAACTAGAATCTATCCCATAGTCACATTAAGCACTCTAGATAGGTTCTTTCCTTGCGTGGAGGCCTTTAGAAATACCACCCCAAAGACTTTATCTTCTTTAAGAGTGGGAACCTGAGCTGACTACCTACCATTTTCTTTGTTTGCTCTGCATTTCTTCTTTCCACAGTGAGGATTCTCTTGGGTGGTTTCCATTCTATCAGGAATGGGGAGCTTCTGCTGGACGAATTCCCTTCAACCCCTTCAGATCAGTTGAATTCTGTCATGAACTTATCTGGATGCGACCCTGCTCTGGTTCTCTGTAGTGAGGGTAAGGCAGGCTGGGGTGCCCCTCCCAAGGAAAACAGCCTAATATGGCTAAAACAGGAACAATATAAAACAAAACAGCCCTAACAGGGTGCCACGATCCAGAAGTGGCACTAAGACTTTTATACTATCTAGTATAGAGCCTACTTTTATCTACAGATAAAACGTTTTATCTAGAATTCACTAGATATCATTGCATGCATAAGAGAAGGTAGGAGCAATTTGGGAGGGCAAACATATTTCCATATGGTTCCTTCAAAATGGTGGCAAGGCAGCCAACCACTTACTCTACTAATGTGTTTCAATAAACATTTTCTAAGAACGATGATTGATTTAACTAAAGGCATTATTGGCCATGGGAGCTTGGAATGGCCATTAGGGAATAAGAGTGAGATTTTCTTATAGTGAACACCTGCCTGAACATTTTTTTCTCTCTGCCCACATCTTGCATTCCAAATAAACAGAAATTTAATGAGAATATATTCATTTCCCTTCAAAGACAACAGTAGAATATTGTATTGGAAGAGCTTCAGCTAATAGAAAAAAATATATGTCCCCTGGTGAAAATATAGTCATGCTGGAATTTGAGGATATTTCCCTTGATAATAAAATTAATCTTTTTTTCTTCATTGCTTAAGATGATTTCCTGATGGGAGACATTGTATCTGTGGAGATATTTTTGCTAATTTATTTGAGTCTGGTTAGAGAATTGATTCTGGTTCATTGTAGCCTGGGGATAGCTGACCCTCGACAACTGCTTATTCTCTAGTTAGGTTTTCCCGATAAACTCCTCTTACTTGCTCCCTCTTTCTTCACATTTTTCATGGAGTCTTGTCTGAGACAAATACATTAGGCAGAAACAAATCTGTTGAAGGAGAAGTTACGACTGAGTGATGTGAGGGCCAGTTGCCCAAGCTTTTCTGTGGAGATGAAGTGAGTGGCACAGGTGAAGTGGCGGTCATGGGCTCCAGTGCCAGAATCATCCACCCCCCCCGCCCCCCGCCTGCCAGGAGGCCTGACTCAGGGCTGTGCACGATTCTGGGCATCTTGGGGGAGCTCAGGGTGGCCTTAAAAGGACACAAACAAAGCTGAAAAGCAAAACAAATTATCAGACTTTTTGGTTGTTAGTCTCGTCACTGCCCATGAGCGGATTTCCTTTTCCACCACATACGTGGTTTCATGTGACCACAACGTGGCTTGCTTTTCCCCTCGAACATTTCTCTTCCCCAGCTTCCAAGGCACCAGCATGGTGTGCATTTACCAAGCTTCGGCTCTGTCCTTCAGGCCAGGTCGAGTTTGAGAGTCGATGCACTCTAACGACGAGCCCCGGGAGAGTTTGTTATGGGTTCAGCGTTCATTATCTCTACAAACTAGAGCAGAATAGATGCAGGGATAATAAAAGAATGCAGTAACTATGTGCCTGATACTAGCCATGTCCAAGGCACTAAGTTCTCCCGTGTAAAAACTCATTTAATTTTGTCATAGCAGCTCCCTGAGGAATGTACTATTATCGTCACTTTTTGACAAGAGAAAATCGAGGCAAAAGGAACGGAAGACACTTGCCCCTAATCTGGCTGGTAAGGGGAAGAGCCCAGATCCAGACCCAGAAAGTCTGGTTTCAGAACCCGGGCCTGCTGTATTTTCTAGTGTTCCTTCCTGGCTCTTGAAAATATTTGGTGGTTCTCTTCCTAATCCTACTTTGGTTATTCATTCATTTACTTATTCAATTATTCATCCATTCATCTATCCAAAAAATATTTACTTGGCATCCAGTGTGTTCCGACTGTGTGCTACATACTGGACTGCGACGAGGAGCGGGATGGCCACAGGGCTGCCCATGGGCTCGCACGCCCGCAGGGGAGCTGGATGAACGCGTAATCATAGGATTAACTGGCTGTTTATAATTTCTAGTTGCATTTAATACCATCGCACTTACTACTGACCGCTTGAAGCAGTGGAAGGATGTGAACAGATTTATGGAGAACGTTTGAAAAGGGAGCAGGAACCAGGCGGGGGGAGGGAAGGGGCGGCTGTTGCAGGAGTCTGAGTGAGAGGGCCCAAGGTACGAGGGGTGTTTGGTTCCTAAGACGCAGGCTGCTTCCATTCAAGGGGTCTTGAAGAAAATATAACTAGATACTAATGACCGACTATTCTGAGTGAATTTACATTTTTTATTTATTAAAAACCCAGAGGGGGCTCCTGGGTGGCTCAGTCAGTTAAGCATCTGCCCTCGGCTCAGGTCGTGATCCTAGGGTCCTGGGATGGAGTCCTACATTGGGCTCCCTGCTCAGCGGGGAACCTGCTTCTCCCTCTCTCTGTCCCTCCCCCTTCTTATGCTCACTCTTTCTCTCTCTCTCTGTCTCTCTCTTTCTCTCAAATAAATAAATAAATAAAATCTTGAGGAAAAAAAAATAAGAGGAAGAGAAAAGATGTGAGAATGGAACATTTCCGACTTATTATTTCTTGAAAGCAGAGTGGAGTTTCCAGAGCAAGGATCTAACCTTACATGGAGGAAGACAGACTCTCTAGTCTGGGGATGAGGTAGGCCAAAGACAGCCTGCCCCTTACCTTCAGCCTAATGCGGTGAGCATTCTGAAGACGAAACCGTAGGTCCTTTTGTGCCTGGGCTTGTGGAGAGCATCTCTCCAGCTCCGGGAACGGGTGGAAGAGGCAGCCCCTGAACCCAGATGAAGCATCAGGGCTCCATTTCCCTGCCTTGTCAGAAGAGAGGGCATCTTTGAAATGTGTATTCCTTGTTAGCAGTGTTTGGTAAAGGCCTTGGCTTCATGATACAGACCGTGCAAGTGATGGGAGAAGCAGACCTTATCAGGGCGTCTTCTGTGTGGAACGCTCACGTCAGCAGTGGGTGATTGGGAAATTGCTCCCCTGCCCACTAAGACTTGGTCCCCACCTGGAAGATGAAAAGGGCTGACCCAGAATCACACAGTCTCAGTGATGGAGGGACCTCTTAAAGGTCACCTGACCACTGACTTCCAAATCTGACTGCTCATCCAAAGCACTGGAAAGCACTTATTAAAAATAGAGTTTTTACAAAAAAATTTAGAGATTCTGATTTAGCAGGTTTGGGGTGGGGCACAAGAACCTGTAAGCTCATGATTCAAAACCTGGATCTAGATTAGTGCTTCTCTCCTGGGGGAACTTGTTAAAATGCAGGTTCTGTTTCTATAGATCTGGGATGAGGCCCAAGGTTCTGCATTTCTAATAAGTGCCCCAGTAATGCTGCTGGTTCATAGATCTTGCTTCCCATGGCAAGGAATTAGAACAACTTTATAAGCAGAGATATTTTGTTTTCAGTCCTTATTTGAATTCTAGAGATATGGAGCTCTCAGCCACATAAGGCAATTCCTACCATTTCAGAGAAGTTTCAGTCTTTATAGCAAAGTCTTCCTTCCTTCCTTTCTCTCTCCCTTCCTCTTCCTACCCCCCCTTCCTTCTTTCCTTCCCCTGTTCCTCACTCCTTCCCTCCCTCCCTCCCTCCCCCCCTTCCTCCCTTCCTCCCTGCTTTCCTGCCTTTCATCTCTATGTTGGTAATTTCTAGAAAGCACTGTGGTTCAGTTCTGGCAACAGTGACCTGGATCTTGACTCTGACTTTTGCTAGTTTTGTGACTTTGGGAAAATACATAGCCTCCTTGTATCTATAAAATGGGGTAATTGCAGTACCTATCCCTGAGGATTGTGGTAGGTTCATAATAGCACTAATCCATGTTCTATTCCAATAAAAGTAGAACAGCGCTTGGCATGGAGGAAGCACTTAAAAGCATCTTCTTATTGGCGCAGCTGCACTTCCAGCAGAATCACTTTGACAGCAATTCTGTTTTATTTCCCAGTCTGAGGCATTAGTAGCCCAGGTAGCAACCCAGAAAACACTGCTAAGACCAAAGTTAGAATTTACCCTTTCTAGCATTTCTCCAACCTCTCCAACCTTTCCAACCCTGGTGGATGGGCGTTGCTGTAGGTTTGTTGCCAACTTGCTCTGCCTACTGTCACTTTGTACAGGCAAAAATTAATAAAGTATTTGGAATGTGGAAGAGGGCTTTTCTTCTGGGAATACAGCAATTTGAATATAAACCATTGTGGTTTCGTGTTAAGCATGGGAATTTCAATCTCCAATCCCAAACAGTGGAAAAGAAAGAATTGGTGTTTCTTTTCTTCTTAAGACGTGATTAAGTATTTTGGACATACTACAAATGTATAAAGAATACATTAGGGGTGCCTGATGGGCTATATCAGTAGAGCATGGGAAACTTGACCTTGGGGTTGTAATTTGAGCCCCATGTTGGGTGTAGAGATT
This sequence comes from Nasua narica, assembly GCA_028533885.1. NCBI lineage: Eukaryota > Metazoa > Chordata > Mammalia > Carnivora > Procyonidae > Nasua > Nasua narica. Next base: position 22,517,146 of record CM052803.1, on the reverse strand, counting down.
ACTTAACATTAAAATCTTAAAAAAAGAAGAGAACACTCTAACAAAGACCCATATATCTACCTCCTAGCTTAAGAAATAGAATATTAGTAGTACTTAAAAATCTTCCTCCCCAGTTGTACCCTCTCTTATTCAGAGGCAACTACTATTTAAAATTTAGTGTGTATCATTTTCACATATTTATGTTTTTCTTTAGCTACAAACATATGTATTCCTAAAATATTTAAAATATTTATAATTATGTATACTTCTGTAATGTTCTTTCTTTTTTTCCTCCCCTCTATATTATAGTTGTAAAATTCATTCAGGTGGCTGTTTGCAGCTCCATAACTCATTTTGACTGCTGTATACTATTGCATTGTATTTATTTCTCATTCTTGTGCTTGACAGACTCTTAATTTCTTCGGAGTGGAGAAAGGCTGTTTCCTCATTGCAGAGGAAATCTTTCTCAGAAATCATTTATAGCATGAATTCAGTACTTGGGAGTCTTGCTTCTAGAATTCAAAGACCTTTTGTCTTCTGGCTCATGTAGTTGGAAAGTGATGGCTTTCAATGTTTTCTGTTCATTTGTTTGGTGCTTTTTGTCTATGTATCTTTCCTTTCCCTCCCTCCTTTCTCCTTCTCTTCTCTTCCTTTCTTTTCTTTTATCTTCTTTCTTTCCTTTCTATTTCTTTCTCTCCTTCCTTCTTCCCTCTCTGCCTTCTTTCCTCTTCTCCTTCCTTCCTCCCTCCCTCCCTCCCTCCCTCCCTTCCTTCCTTCCTTCTTCCCTTAGTACACACTTAAAACCTGTGTTTAGAAATTTAGTTCACTTCTTTGTTCCAGGCTGTGTAAGCCTCCTCCCACTTACCAGCTATTTCTGTTGATGAATGGAATCAGAAAAGTAATGGATATAAGGAAGTGGGAAGAGGGGATTGATGGGAACAGAAATCTCAGTATCTTCAAATAATATGTCTTATATTGCTAAGGACAGTTAAACTGATCAGCACTGATGACTATGTGGTATGAATTAGCATCGAGTAATGCCCTGCCTCTCAAACTTTCTATGCATATTATCTAGAGATCTTGTTAACTTGTAGATTCCGATACCATAGGCCCGAGGTGTGAATTAAGACTGTATATTCCTAGCAAGATTCCAGGTGATGCCGGTGCTGCTGGTCTGGACCAGTCTTTGAGCACCAAGGATGTATGGACAGAGTACACATTTGTCTCAGATTTGAGTCTGAATCTTGGCTTTGTTGTTTTCATCGCATCAGTGGACTTTGGGAAAATTAGTTTCCGGTCCGTGGCTCTCACGCTTGGCTGCACTTTATAGTAACCTGGGATATATTTAAACATCCTATACCCAGGCTGCACCCCAGATCAGCTAAGTCAGAATATCTTAGGGGTGGTACCCATGCAGCAGTTTTTAAAAAACTGTCCAGGTGATTTGAGTATATAGCCAAGATGGAGAGCCATTGCTCCAGGGTCGTGGTTCTCAAACTTTAGCACCTGTCACAGTCGCCCAGAGGGCTTGTTAAAACTTAAATTTCTGGACCCCAGCCCCAGAGTTGGGGCCGATCCTGAAAATTTGCATTTTTATTTTATTTTATTTATTTCACAGAGAGAGAGATCACAAGCAGGCAGAGAGGCAGGCAGAGAGAGAGGTGGAAGCAGGCTCCTTGCTAAGCAGAGAGCCCAATGTGGGGCTCGATCCCAGGACCCTGAGATCATGACCTGAGCTGAAGGCAGAGGCTTTAACCCACTGAGCCACCCAGGCGCCCCTGAAAATTTGCATTTCTAAGACGTTCTCAAGTGATGCTGCTGCTGATCATGCTCTAAGGGCGTAAGTTCTCATCAGTAAAATGGGTATACGTATTACTCACCTTTCACAGGCCGCTGGAGCATCAGTGAAATAAAACAGTATGATGTTATATAGTAGACAGTCAAGAAACAGTGGTGTCTATTATTACTAATAGTAGTAGTATTTCTATGCCTAAGTTAGATGTTTGGTTAATCCTTAGTTTACCTATAATATTGGTTAGGTTATTCTCCTACTTGAAGAATCACTTCCAAGTGCTGTTAAATTTGTGCTCTCACCTCTCAGAGAGATCTAACCCATCCTATGGTTTTAACGATACTATTCTCAGGGACTGGCCTTGTTTAATTTTCCAGGCCACCTGTACACATATCCAGTAGTTAACAAGTGACCCGACGCCTTGTCCATAGCTTACCTGATTGTGTCTGATAAACCCATTTCGGTTCTTATCTGGTTCTTTTTTCTAAGGCAAACCCTATAGGCCATGCCTTCCTGGTGGCAGAACCAGAGCCCCGAGGACTTTACTTTGTGTAACACCTGGTAGTCTCCAGATGGGCCGGCAGATGGGAATGGGAAAGGGTGGACGGACCCCTCCTGAGACTTGATGCTCTTTACGAACCCTTCCTGCACGGCCACCCCAGCGTATGCTGTAACTCCACCGTGTTTTTCTGCTCGTGAAAACTGTATTTGCACATAGCTCCTTCCCGGTAAGAATGGTTCCCAGGTGGTATTCTCTGGCCCGAAGGCTGCTACTTCATTATCGTCTTTGTTAACCTGAGAATACTGCCCTTTGGGTTCTGCAAAGGAGCACATCATTCTCACGAACTTCCCTGTGTCAAAAACGACTCCTTGCTGGGCTTTGGAGCTTCGTTGGTGAACTGCAGCTATTGATCTTGCTTCCAGCATGGTGAATAATGCAGACAATACGGTTTCTGGGTGCCTTCTCTGAAAACTGCCCAGATTTTGGGCTGGAGCTTGATGCAAGCTGCATGATAAACATGCCAAGCTTGTGCTGACAGCACTGAAGCACTTTGGGATAAACATTTGTGTTTGCTAAAAATGGCTCTAAAGAATTGGAAGTATTTTGTCAAAAGATTTATCTGTGCATTTCTGGGGGTGTTTTAACGCTTTCCGTGACCCAAAAGCAATGGTTCCTGAGTGTCATCATTTATCAGGTCCTGGTACCTTTCCACCCTGAAGCTTCAAAGGGAAAATTTGGAATTAAAAGGTTAATTCTTGTATAAAATTGACATGTGTTCCTTCTGAGGGATGAAAGAGTTTAATTGACAGGTTGTTTGCTGTAGATAGGAGTGTGTGGCTTTGACTGTGATTATTTTGCTACCTCTTCAGGTTTCTTAGCAAATCTGGGCCTGGGGATCAGATCTGTTGCCTCTGAAAAGATGGTAATTATCACTAAGCAATTGCTGGGTTAATTAGGTCTGTCAATAATTCAGAGGGCAATTGAAGCAAAGTTGAGACAGGTTTAGAACCAAGGCATGTTGCTGTTTTGTGAGAGTCTGAAATAAATCTCTCTGAAGTCAATAACTCTGACTTAGGTAACATTCCACCTTTGCAGTTGAGTTGAGACAGGTGGACCCAGAAGAGCTACGTGTTTGTTAGGATCCACTAACCATAAGACACTGAATTTTTCACTACTCTAGAGCAGAACCTAAGCTGGGAGGAGGAAATATCCAGGAAGGAGAGATTAGTGTTGCATGTCCGTTTGAAAACTCAGTCTGTATCTTTGCGATGGTAACCATTGTTGTGGCCACATGTTATAAATGGTCTTTTAACAGGGATGACACAGTGCTGGATAGAATATATACATCCATATTGATTTAGTTTTAAAGATTTTATTCATTTATTTGAGAGAGAGAGAGAGATAGAGAGAGAGTGAAAGCATGAGCACCCCTGCAGAGGGTGAGACAGAGATAGAGAATCTCAAGCAGACTCAGTGCTGAGTGCAGAGCCTGGTATGGGATTCGATCTCATGATCCTGAAATCATGACTTGAGCCAAAACCAAGAGTCTGATGCTCAACTGACTGAGCCACCCAGGTGCCCCATATTGATTTTTTATATGTACAATAAAGCTGCTCTCATAATAATGGTAATTAAAATAGAACAAAAATCATGATAATAACAATCGTGATTTTGATGTACTGAGTATCTACTATGTGCCAGGTCCTTGTTTATATGATCTGCAGTTCTTTTTTTTTTTTTTTTAAAGATTTTATTTATTTATTTATTAGGAAAGAGAGAGAGTGAGAGAGAGCAGGTCAGAGTGAGAAGCGGCCCCCCCTTGGAGCTGGGAGCCCGATGTGGGAGTCGATCCCATGATCTGCAGTTCTTAAGGTGATTCATGAAGGTAGAGATTAGTCTCATTTTACAGATTAGCAGACTGAGGCACAAAGGAGTTACATGATTTGCTCAAGGTCACATAGGTGATAAGTGGCAGAGCTGGGAATTTAAACCAAGACTCTGTGGCTTCAAACCTGCCTCCCTCTGAGGAAGCAAATGGTCCAAGAAGAAAAAGGTCTTCGGGAACATTCGAAATGCATGCCAGAGGTGATACTCCACTTCCACCAAGCATTGTGGTGTAAATCTGACTTTTTGTCTCTAACTCTGTTCCCTCAGGATGACTCATCAGTAGTGTTTTCTGCAGGTAGATGTTCAGGCCTTTGGATTTGATGAATATTTGTTGTAAATTGGGAAGTTGAATGGAGCACTTTATGTATTGTCAATCCTTTAATCATCACAAAAACTTTGGGAGGTAGATTTTCTTGTCCCTGTTTTACAAATATGTGGGAATAGAGGTTCAGAAAGAAAAATGTCTTGCTTAGAGTCACATGGCCAGTATGCAGACAGAACAAGGATGTGAACTCTACTTTGTCTTGGAAATTTGTAAAATATGAAAGGCAAATAAGCCTTCTTGGATTTTTGAGCATGTATGCCTCATCTTTGAATACTATAATTAGATTCTGCAAATACAGAAGCTTGTTGGGTTGCTTACATTCATTTTGGGTTAGTTGATCTATCTATCTATCTATCTATCTATCTATCATCTATGTATCTATCATCTATTGGGATGTCATAACAAAATATCACAGATTGGGTGGTTTAAACAACAGAATAAATTTTTCTCATAGTTCTGGAGGCTAGAGGTCCCTATCGAAGTATCAGGGGGTGTGATTTCTTTTGAGGCCTTTCTTCTTGTCTTGGAGATGTCTGCCCTCTCATTGTGTCCTCACACAGTCTTTTCTCTGTGTGCATACTTCCCTGGTGTCTCTTTCTATATTCAGATTTCCTCTGTGGAGGGACACCAGTCAGATTGAATCAGGGCTCACCGTAACAGCCTCATTTTAACATAATCTTATCTCTTTAAAGACTCTATCTCCAAATTTAGTAACACTCTGAGGTACTAGATGTTAGGGCTTCAACATCTAAATTTGGGGGGTGGGTCACAATTTAGCCCATAACTCTTATTATGTTAACATATAAAAAATAGAGAAAAAGATATTCTTTATACTTTAATAAACATGTATTGGATCAAATTGAAATCTCCTATACTTCTGTCTCATTCTTCCTTCCCTCCTAGAGATAAACATTATTATCATTTATATGTATATGCATTTTTCTACTTCCACTCCATTCACTACATACATACCACATTCATAAAAACACATAGAATTTTTGTACTTTTTAAATGGTTATCAGTGGTACCATGTGATATGTATTCTTCAGCTTGCTTTTATCTTTTAAGGTGAATAGATATGATGTTGGACCATCCTTGAATTCTTATTGTATCACGTCCAGGTTGGATTGATTATTATTTTTTAAGAATAATCTGCCAAATTCATTCTCTTAACATTTTTGGGGGAGTTTTAATTAAGATTGGTCTTTAATTTACTATTCTGAACTTTCTTGCTTATGGATTATGGTTTTACGAGCTTAAAAACTTGAATTAGTGGAATCCACCTCTGGAATGGCAACATGATTAGTTCCATGGACCTACTCTTCAGCAAAACAAATATTACTGTTGAAAATGATTTTAAGAAAACAGCCATTTAAAGTTTCTGGAAATTTTCCTAAAGCATATAGCAAATAAAGAAATAATTATTCAAGAAAATCTAAAACTTGTTAAGATCAGTGAGAATCTGTGGCTTTGGAAACATGACCTGTTCCCTCTTGCCTCTTCTTAGCTCATTATGATGGAAATCCCACTTAGGCAGATGCAGCCAAGAACACAGGGCTCCTTATTCCATTAACTAACTACAAGTTGAGAGCTAAGTTATCTTCCTGGGATGGACATACTACTAGCATTTCTTATCTTTTCCAGCTACACGTTGCAGAGGCTAAGTTTCAGGTGAGTGTGGCTGAAGTTTAGGGACACCCCTTTTCCACCCAACCACTGTTCATAGGGTGGAGGCTCTACTTCAGTCATGACATGCTAAAAACAAAATGGGGCCACCATCATCCCTACTGCAGCTTGTTCTTTGAGTGGAAGTTCCTTGCCAGGAAAGACAAAGTCTATAGGGTACAGCTTATGCTAGTGTCCTGCTCTTAAAGCAAGAGGGACTCTAATTTAGGGAGAAACAGGCCCCTGCCCTTGTTTCTAGCCCTAGAGCTCATGGCTCAGAGATTTTACCCAGGGAGAAAGGCAGGCATTGGTATCAGAGAACTTCAAAGCTCTCCCCAAAGGAAATGACTTTATTTGAAACAGTGTGGAGTTTCAGTGGAAGTTCAGTGCCTAACAGTGGAGGTTCAGGCCTTAAAGTGCTCTCAAAGACAATGGAGATTTTGGAGGTGAAAGCAGAAGTTCCATCCGGGGCCAGTTATTTTACTAGAGAGAATCAGGGAAAGAGACATCTAAGAAGAGCCTTCCTATGGTCAGAACAAACCTCAAAAACTAACCTCATAAACTACCTATAGTAAGGTATCCAAATTTAATTGGGCCAGACTGTGGAGCCATTTATGCTCCAGGGCATTGTTAAAACAATAGAGCAATCATTTAGCAATTAGTGGAGCCTAATAGCTGGATGTGGTCATGTAAAGAGACAGTTAAAACGAGCCCTGCTAAAACCAATGTCATCCAGTATCACTGTGGACATACCCAAAATTGTACCCCCAGGGAAACAACATCAAAGGGGCAGTGAAAAGGAATAGACTTCATTACTGTAGTCCAGCCATTCACAAATAATAGGATCCAATAACAACAGAATCCTCAGAGATGGGACACCAATACCCACAGTTGCTACAATATAGCTTTAAAATGTCCCATCTCCCCACAGCACAAAATGATGAGGCATACAAAGATACAGGGAGCTATGCAAAACCGGGGGAAAAAAATAAACCACAGAAATTGCCTGTGAAAGGAATCAGTTGTTGATTTAATAGAAACTGTTCAAAGTATTCATTCTAAATATATTCAAAGAACTAAAGAAAATCACGATCAAAGAAATAAAGGAAAGTACGATGACAATGTGATATAAAATAGAGAATATTGGTAAAGAGATATAAATAATAAAAAGGAATTAAGTGGAAATTTGGTTGAAAAGTTTAATAACTAAAGTGAAAAATTCACCAGTGAGCTCAACAATATACTTGACCTGTCAGAGGAAAGAATCAGTGAACTTGAAGATAGAGCAATATAAATTATGTGATTTAAAGAGCAAAGAGGAAGAAAAATGAATAGAGCATCAATTGTGGGATACCATTAAGCATATCGACATATACATAGGAGTACCAGAAGAGAAGACAGAAAGAGGCAGAAAAAATACTTGAAGAAATAATGGCTGAAAATTTCCTAAGTTTGATGAAAAACCACATATACATCCAAGAAATTTAATAATCTTTAAGGGGAGTAACTGTAAGGAGATGCATACACACACACAGGTCATAGTATAAATGCCAAAAGTCACAAATCCAGAGATAATCTTGAAAGCAAGAGAAAAATGACTCCTCATATACAAGGGGGCCCCAACTGGGTTAAAGCTGTTTCCTCATCAGAAAGAATGAAGGCCAGAAGTCTGTGGGATGGCATATACAAAGTGCCGAAAGAAAAAACAAACAAACCCTATTAATGAATCATTCTTTATCTAGCAAAATTGTCTTTCAGAAATAAAGGTGAAAATTAAGGTCAAATGGTGACATTCCTAGTCTTTATTTATTAGACCATTATGAAGAAATAAAGCCAATTTCCTATTTTACTCTATACAAGTAAACACTAACTTACAAAATTCATTCCCTTACAAGAGATACTAAGTCTTTAGAATGGAGCAGGTGACCCCAGGCCGAATTCCAATCCACGAGAAAAAACAAAGAGCACTGGCCAAGAATTTATGTATTATAAAAGACAGTGTAAATGCACATTTCTTCCACCTTTCTTAACTGATGTAAAAAGCAACATATAAAATCACACATACACATATTTATATGTATGTATATATATACATATATATACATACCCACTAATATGTTGGCCTATAATATATAAATATGTAACATAATTTCGCAAACAGCACAGAGGAGGTGGGTGGGAATAAAGCTGTAGTGAGGTAAGTAAATGACACCAGATGGCAGCTTGAATCTATAGGAAAAGAACCAGAAATTGTAAATAAGCTTAACATAACAAACTAGCTGTCCTTATTTTCTTGGCTTTTTAAAAGATAAAATTAGATAAAGTAATAGTTTTAACAGAGTATCCTTGAGTGTGCAGCACTGATAGATGTAATATGTACAACAGAACTAGCACAAAAAAGGGAAGTGGGACTAGAGCTATATCTATATACTTTCTGTAAATTTTTATCTCACTGGAATTAAGTTAGTATAAATATGAAATAGGTTCTCACAAGTTAATATTACATTATAAGTGTGTAATCCCTATAGAAATGACTAAGAAAATATCTCAGAAAAAGAAAAATTATTAAAGGCATTAAGTTGTGACACTAAAAAATACTTAATGAAGATAAAGCAGTAGAAGAGAAATAGAGGGGAGAAAGTGTTATGAGACATATAAACCAAAAAGTAAAATAGCAGAATGTATAAATAATTATATTAAATGTCAGTGGTTTAAGCAGTCTAATCAAGTCAGATTGTTAGAGTGGAGAAAGAAAAATAAGATTCAATTATATGCTCTCTATGGGAGATACACTTTTGATTCAATGTTACAAATAGATTAAAAGAAAAAGGATAAAGATACATCCTGCAAATAGTAACCATAAGAAAGGTGGAGTGACTATAGTATATCATATAAAGTGGTTTTTAAGCAACATTATCAGAGAAAAACTTAAATCATATAAAGTATATTCTTCAACTGCAGTGGAATGAAATTATAAATCAATAACAAAAATAAATTTGGAAAATTCACAAATTTGTGGAAATTAAGCAACATATTTCTAAGTAACCAATGAGTTAAATAAGGATCCACAAGGGAAATTAGAAATACTTTGAGATTAATGAAATTGAAGACACAATATGCAACTTGTGGGGTGTGGCTAAAACAGTACTTAGAATTTATAGTTGTAAAATGTGTGTATTAAGAAAGAGGAAAGATGGGCCCCTGGGTGGCGCAGTTGGTTGAGCAACTGCCTTCAGCTCAGGTCATGATCCCGGAGTCCCGGGATCGAGTCCCACATCGGGCTCCCAGCTCCATGGGGAGTCCGCTTATCACTCTGACCTTCTCCCTTCTCATGCTCTCTCTCACTCTCTCTCTTTCCTAATAAATAAATAAATAAATAAAAATCTTTAATAAAAAAAAAAAAAAAAAAAAGAAAGAGGAAAGATCTTAAACCAATAACCTAACCACCTTAAGAAACTAAAAAAAGAAGAGCAAATTAAATGTAAAACAAGCAAAAGAATACAATTAATTAAAAATAGATCAGAAATTAATAGAATATGATATTATTAGAATTAGAGAACAGAAAAATAAAGAAAATCAATTAAAACCAAACATGGTTCCTTAAATCTTTGGATGAACTGACCAAGAATGAAAAGGGAGGACCAAAATTACTAAAATCAGGAATGTAAAGGGGGAAATTACTAATAACCTTACGGAAATTCAAAAAGAAATTTAGAAGGGAATACTATAAATAATGGCATGGACAATGAATTAGATAATTTTTTTTCCTTTTTTTAAAATTTTTCCCCCAAATATGTTTATTTTTTCAGTGTTATAAGATCATGCACCATACCCAGTGCTCCATGCAATATGTGCCCTCTTCAATACCCACCACCAAGCTCACCCCCCCACTCCCTCCCCTCCAAAACCCTCAGTTTGTTGCTCAGTCTCTCATGGTTCATTGCCCCCTCTGATTTCCCCCCATTCACCCTTGAAATACACAATTCCAAGAAAGTAAGAACTACCAAAACTGGCTCAAGAAAATATAATATGTGAACAGAATAGAATAGAATCTGTAACAAGTAAAGAGATCGAATTAAAATTTGTAAAAGTATCCACAAAGAAAAACCCAGATCCAGATGGCTTCACTGGTGATTCTACCAAACATTTAAAGAATTAAAACCAATTATTCATAAAATCTTCCAAAAAATAGAATCAGAAAGAACACATTACAACTCATTCTATGAAGCCAGGAATACCTGATACCAAAGCCAGATAAACACATCATAGAAAAATAACATTATAGACTAATATCATTTATGAATATAGATGTAAAAACTCTTAGCAAAATACTAGCAAACTAAATCCAGCAATGAACAAAAAAGGATTATTCACCCTGACCAAGTGGGATTTACCCAGGAATGCAAGGTTGGTTTATAATCTGAAAACCAATTAATGTAATATGTCATTTTAGTAGAATACAGGGCAAAAACCACATGATGATCCCACTAGATATAGAAAAAACATTTGACAAAATCCAACAACCTTTTATAATAAAAGTACCTAAGAAGCTAGGAGTACAAGGGAACTACTACTTCCTCCTCCTCCTCCTCTTCCTTCTCTTCCTCCTCCTCCTCCTCCTCCCCGTCATCGTCGTCGTCTTCTTCTTCTTCTTCTTCTTCAGACTTAATTAATTTATTTGACAGAGAGATAGAGCACAAGTGGGCACAGTGTCAGGGAGAGGGAGAAGCAGGCTCTCTGTTGAGCAGAGACCCCAATGTGGGGCTCGATCCCAGGACACTGGGATCATGACCTGAGCCAAAGGCAGCTGCTTAACCGATTGAGCCACCCACGTGCCCCAGAAGGGAACTTCCTTAATGTGATAATAAATCTCTATAAAAAAACTCACAATTAACATCATACTTAATGGTAGAAGACTGAAAGTTGCCGTGCTAAGATCTAGAACATGGTGATGTCCACTCTTACCACTTTTATTCAACATTGTTCTAGAGTTCTAGCCAGGGCAGTTAGATCATAAAATGAAATAAAAGGTGTATCAGTTGACTCAGGCTGCCATAAAAAGTAAAGTTCCATGGTCTAGATGGCTTAAACAAAAATAGTTATTTTCTCATAGATTTGGGGGCTAGTGCCAGATTAAGGTCTGGTAGAGCCAGTTTCTGGTGAGGGCTATCTTTCTAGGGTACAAATGGCTGCCTTATCATTGTGTCCTCAATAGTAAGGGGAGGGAGAGAGGTGGAAATGTAGAGGGAGAATTCAGTCTCTCTCTGCTCTTTTTATGAGGGATCAAGGACCTTTGGATCAAGGACCCACCCTTATGACCTCATGTAATCTTAATTACTTCTTTATCCCAAATACAGCCACAATGGGGATTATGACTTGAACATCTGAAGGTGGGGGTGGGGACCACAGACATCCAGTCCATAGCAAAAGGCATTCAGAATGGGAAGAAAGTAAAATTATCTCTGTTTGCAGAAGCCATGATCTTGCATACAGGAAAAAAAAACCTAAGGAATTCACTAAGAAACTATTAGAATGAGTAAATGAGTTAGGTAAGTTTCAATAGATTCTGTTTCTATATGTTTATAACGAACAATGCAAAGTTTAAATTAAGAAAACCATTTCATTTATACTAGCATCACAAATAATAAGTTAGTTAACTAATAATAAACTGAATAATAGCGAGTACAAAACTTATACTCTGAAAACCGTAAAACATTGTGGAAAGAAACTAAGGATACAAATAAATGGAAAGATATCCAATGTTAATGGATCAGAAGACACTATTGTTAAGATGGCAGTAGTCCCCTAGATTTATTAACAGATTCAAGGCAATCTGTATCAAAATCCCAGATGGGTTCTTTGCAGAAATGGACAAGCTTATCCTAAAAGTATTATAAAAATGAAAGAGACTGAGAATAGCCAAAACAATCTTGAAAAAGTATAATATTTTAGGACTCAAACTTTCTGATTTTACAACTTATTACAAAAATGTAGTAAGACATGGTACTATGGTACTGACATAAAGACAGATATGTATATCAACGGGATAGAATCAAGAGTCCAGAACTAATTTATAGTCATATTTATAGTCAATTGATATTTCACGTGTATAGTCGATTGATTTTTTTCCCAAGGATATCAAACCATCTTTAACAAATGATGCAAGGACAGCTGGATATACACATGCAAAAAAATAAAGTTGAACTCTGACATTATACCATATACAAAAATTCACTCAAAATGGATACAAAACCTAAAAGTAAGGGTTAAAGCTTTAAAACACTTAGAAGAAAACATAGGGGTAGATTGTCCTGACCGTGAATTAGGCAGTGGGTTTTTAGATATGCACCAGTAGCACAAGCAATAAAAGAAAAAATAGATAAATTGGCTTTCATCAAAATTTTGCTTCAAAGAACACCCTTAAGATAAAGAAAAGCCACTGAGCCACCGCTCAGTCTGTTAAAAGTCTGCCTTTGGCTCAGGTCATGATCCCAGGGTTCTGGGATCGAGCCCTGCCTCCAGCTACCTGGTCAGTGGGGAGTCCGCTTCTCCTTCTGCCTCTGTCCCTTGCTTGGGCTCTGTCTATGTCTCTGTCTATCTTTCTCAAATAAAATCTTTAGTGAAAAAAAGTCAAAAAAAGTGAAAGCCTACAAAATGGGAGAAAATATTTGCAAATCTCATATATGATAGAGGCCTTGTATCTAGAATATAAAAAAACCCCTATAACTCAATAATAAAAAGACATATAACCTAAATGAAAAATGTGCAAAGGATCTGAATAGACATTTTTCAGTAAAATTTATAAATATTACCAATAAGCACATGAAAAGAAGCTTTCACATTATTAGCTGTCAGGAAATACAGATCAAAACTGCAAAGAGTTACCACTTCACATATACTAGGATGGGCATAATAGAGAAGACAAATAATAACAACTATTGGCAAGGATGTAGAGAAATTGGAACCCTCATACGCTGTTGGTGGGAATATAAAATGGTCAGCCACACTGGAAAACCATCTGGCAGTTCCTCAGGACATTAAATGTAGAGTACCATGTGATCCAGCAATTACACTCCTAGGTTTATACCCAAGATAATGAAAGCATATGTCCACACAAAACTTATACACAAATGCACATAGCCCCCAAGTAAAAACAACCCAAATGTCTATCAACTAATGAATGGATGAATAAAATATGATATATCCCTATAATACAGTATTATTGGACAATAAAAGGGAATAAAATGCTTAGGCATGCTACAACATAGATGAATCTTGAAAACATTATGCTAAGTGAAAGAAGCTAGTTACACAGGACCACATATCGTAGGATTCTATTTATATAAAATGTCCAGAGTAGGCAAATCTTTAGAGACAGAAAGTAGATTAGTGGTTGAATGATTGCCTAGTGCTGTGCAGGATGAAGAGAATGGGGAATAACTAGGAAATGGTATGGAGTTCCTGTGGAGTGATGAAAATATCCTAAAATTGATTGTGATGGTTGCACTACTGTGAATAAATTTAATAGTATAGGATTGTTTGCTTTAATTGTGTAATTGTATATGAATTACACCTTAATGAAACTGTTAATGAATGAATGAAAAGAAAAACATTAATTAGAGAAGCTTTATGTCTTTATTGCTAGTCTCTGAAGCTGAAAACTATAAAATGCAGGCATTATCTTTTTGTTGTTAATGGAAAAATTAGTGTAAAATGTGTGGGCCTGGTGTCTTTGGCCATGGTGAGATTTCTTTTTTCCATTAGTTTAAAATTACTTAAATATAATTAGTTTAGATATCTTCTTAATTTTGATTACTTTTTCCTCCTAAAATATCAATTTCATGCAAGTTAAAAAATACTGTTATAAATTGGATTATGGTTTTTATTTATTTTAAGATCTTCCCCCCCCCTTAGCATATCAAACCATTCCAGTGGGGAAATAATAGTCTTTAACAAATGAATTAAAGTAGTTGGTTCTTCTTAGAGAAATGGCCAGGTTGGTGTCAGCAAAGTAAAAGATGAGCCGAAAACATTTTGTGATGCCTGAAAGTAAAAAAGTGCCAAACATGAAGGTATCATGCTTAAAATGCACCGAAACTCATCCAGGGGCTTCAAATGGCCATATCTGGGATACTTAGAGCAACAAAATAGATAACAATAGATAGTATTGGATGATTAGCCATAGAATAAAACAAATACCTGTGAGTCCATACTGATAGGAACAAATAATTGAATAATTGATGAAATTAATGAATGGAGAAAAAAGGGACAGCTTTTCCTTAAGGAGGATTTCAATTAATAAAAGTTGTCTGAATGATGAAATAGAAAATTGCCATTTGACAAACACCGCAGTTAGAATTGTTGCAGACCCAATCACCAATGGGTGTTATAATTAGTGGGAGAGATTATGATGCTGAACAGAGTATTTGTATTGCCTCAATGTATTTATCCATAAGATATTTATTAATTACAAAGGGAAAGGGTAACTCTACCATAGAGAAACTGTTTTAACCATCTTAAGCAATTGATCAATGTTAACTCCTGATATTTTGCACTACTAAGGACACCATATCACCTCTGTGGTCTTGTTGGCAAAAATGTATAACCTGAGGGGCACCTGGGTGGCTCAGTCACTAAGCATCTGCCTTCGGCTCAGGTCATGATCCCGGAGTCCTCGGATCGAGCCCCACATTGGGCTCTTTGCTCAGCAGGGAGCCTGCTTCCCCCCCTCTCTCTGCCTGCCTCTCTGCCTACTTGTGATCTCTCTCTGTCAAATAATAAATAAAATCTTTAAAAAAAAATGTATAACCTGAGTTTAATGACGAGAAAACACAAGGTAAACCCTGATTAAGGAGTATTCTACAAAGTAACTTGCCAGTCCTTTTGAAGAGAAAGGAACTGTGGAACTATCTCAGAATGAGGGAGAAGACAATGAAATACAATGTTATGTTTGAATTAAATCCTGTCCAGATAAAGGATATTTGTTGGACAATTAGAGAAATTCAAATTAGGTCTTTGCATTAGTTAATAATATTACATCAGTGTTAATTTTCTGTTTTTGATCATTACACATTGCTAACATTGGACAGGGTGTTAACTTTTAAAGAAATGAGTGAAGATTTTGCCAGAATCCTGTGTAATTTTTCAATTTTAAAAAATTCTGAAATTAGGGGTGTCTGGGTGACTCATTGGTTAAGCGTCTGCCTTCAGCTCAGGTCATGATCCTAGGGTCCTGGGAATGAGCACTGCATCAGTCTTCCTGCTCACCGGGGAGTCTGCTTCCCCTTCTCCCTCTAACCCTCCCCCTGCTCATGCTCTTTCACTCAAATAAAATAAAATAAAATAAAATAAAAATAAATAAATAAATAAATAAATAAATAAATAAATAAATAAATAAATAAAACCTTAAAAAATGATTGAGAGAAAAGCCACGTACAACAATATTAGGGATAGAAAACTAGTAAACAACAAATACAACAGATTTTTAAGTATCTTAAAATCTTTTTAGCTTCTAATTTTATAATTTCAGAACTTTTAAAAAATATTTTTGAACAGTGACTGTATGAAGTTATAGTTTCTCCATCTTCTTTTTTTAATTTGTTGGGTTTTTTTGGGGGGAGCGTTATTATTTTTTTAAGTATAGTTGACATAGAGTGTTACAATTTCAGGTGTACAACATAGTGATAGTTTATTAATAATTTTTTATTTATGTCTCCTCCCCAATCCAGCTTTTATTTTTGTTTTTTCTTTTTTTATTGTTCTTTTATCATTACTTATAGTTCTCATTTATTACTTATTATTAACTTTATTATTATATATCTGTTATTGATCATCTTTATTTTTTCATTATTTTTAACTTCTACTGTGCTTTGAATATATTTTTGGTTGCTTTTCTAGTTTCATTTGGTAAATTCATTCCTATACTAGTTTTGTAGTATACTAGTAAAGTACATGAACTGGGTACCATGTAGTGTACTAGTAAAGTACCATGAACTGGGTAGCTTTAAAAAAAAAAAAACAGAACTTTAGGGGCGCCTGGGTGGCTCAGTCAGCTGAGTGTCTTCTGCTCAGGTCATGATCCTAGGGTCCTGGGATCAAGCCCGTGTCTGGCTCCTTGCTCTGTGGAGAGCCTGCTTTTTCTTCTCCCTCGGCCTGCCACTTCCCCTGCTTGTGTTCTCTATCAAATAAAGAAAGAAAGAAATCTTAAAAAATAATAATAAAAAAAACCCCAGTACTTTATTCTCTGCCAGGTCTGGAGGCTAGAAGTCCAAGATCAGTCCATATTCTCTCTGAAAATTCAAGAAAAGCATCATTTTTGCTTCTTGCAGCTTCTAGTAGCCCCAGCTGTTCTTTGGCCTGTGATGGCATAACTTGCCTCTGCCTTCACGTGGCCTTCTTCCGAGATCTCTATTTCTTATTTTCTTGTATGGACACCAGTCATAATGGGTTTAGTGCCTACCCTGATTCAGTAAGATCTCCTCTTAACTTTATTACATCTGCAAAGACCCTATTTCCAAATAAGGCCACATTCACAGGTATAGAAATTAGGGCATGAACATATCTCTTTGGGGATACAATTCAGTTACTTCCGTTTATTTTTCTTATTTTTTAAATACATGCATTTAAAGGCCATACTTTTATCTCTGCATAGTGTTTTAGCTGCATTTCACAATTTGTAAGATAAACTTTTACAAATGTATAATATGAATAAAGAGAAAAGTATACAAGTGATAAAAATAATGTATGAATCTTCACTAATTCAAAACCTGTGTAACAACTATACAGATTACACAGTATTTCATGCACTCTAGACGCACGTGGGAACACCCTTTTAGTCCTACCCACCCAAGAATAATTAGTATCCTGATTTCAAAAAGCATTGATTAGTTTGGCCTATTATTTAATTTTAGATAAATGGGATCAATATCATGTAGTGTTATGTAACTGGCTTCTTTTGTTAAACATTGTGTTTGTGGGATTCATCCTTGTCATTGAATGGCATTATAAATTATTCACTCTTGTTGTTGTCTAGGATTCCATTGTTTATCCATTCTCCTATTGACAGGCATTTGGTTAGTTTCCAGTTTCTGGTTTGTAGTTGCCATGAATATTCTACACATGTCTTTTAATGAACATGTGTATGCATTTCTATTTCATATTACCTGGGAAGAGAATTATTTGGTCATGTTGTAACCTTTATTCAGTACTGTCACACAGTACTCCAAAGTTGTTGGATAAATTAACTCACCAGCAGTGAAAAAGAGTTCAAGTCAATACTTGACAACAATTGTTATTTTGTCTTTTCTTTTTAGATGTTCTGGATGTGTGGTGTTATTTAATTGTGGTTTTAATTTGCATTTCTCTGATGACTAATAAAAGAGAACATGTTTCATAGGTGTAATGACCATTTAGATTTTGTAGATTTGTGAAGTGCCCATTCAAGTGTTTTGCTCTTTTTTCCTTTCATTATCTTTCTTTTTCTTTTTGATTTTCTGTATATATTCTAAGTCCCTTATTGGATATATGTATTACACATACCATAAATTTCTAATATACAGTATTTATAGTTGTAATTTGTTCTAAATATTCTAGGATTACATATATATAATTACACATATGATGTATAAACACACATGCATAATATAACATGCATCTATTACCTATATATAACATACAAAATATATATTATACATGTATGCTACTAAAATGCCCTGAAAGTAAACCATGAGTTAGGTTCCCTAACCATGAGTTAGGGAAATTGCATCATTAAGTATGGAATATATATATATTACTTATTTCAACTGTACTTGAAAAATTTTTGTTTTTCCTCTCTAGATATAGAGATAGATCTGTCTATAAATACATCAGTTGAGGTAACTGTCTAAAGAGAGTCACTTCACGTGGGAACTATGTCACTAACAATAAATCTTGTGTTATTTCTATCTCCCATATCCTTGTTTTGGGTCATATTGATCTATTAGTTTCTAAAGGAAGTGTGTTAAAATCTCCTACCCTATGAAATTAAAGCTTTTTTGCTTTATAGTTTTAAGATGCATATGTTAGGTGCATGTAATTTTAATATCTTGCTGATTATTTTTCCTTATGCAATGGTTATTTCTTTATCGTTTTATTATATAATATCCTTATTTATTTTCATCAGTATCTCTTGCTTTAACTGCTCTTTTATTGTGATAATAATGTCACTATGTCAGCTTTTAGTGTTTATAATTGTTTTTCTTTTCCCATCTATTAATTCTGAACCTTTTAATGTCATTTTCCCTTAGCTCTCTCTCTCTAAGCTGAAAATACTTGGGTTTTGTTTTTGTTCAATCTGATATTTATTTGAATTATTATCACTGATTTTTTAAATTTATTTCTACTGTCTGGTTTTGTTTGCCACGTTTTTTTTAGCTTTTTTTTTCTTTTCATACTTCTTATAGATTGATAGGATTTTATTTATTTCCTCTTAGTTCGATTTAGTGATTTATAGTGTTTATCTTAGGTCTTTTATTGATTATCCTTAAATTAATGCTTAGTTACCTAACTTACTTTTTCTTCTCTCTTTCTTTCTATGTTTTCTCCTCTTAGGTTTTATTGAATTGAATAATTCAATGACATAAAATCAAAAGTTAAATAGATTTATAAGTCTTAAAATGAAAAGTTATACTTTCTTGGGTTGGTTTTTAAATTTTTAAATTTATTGGACACTCTGTAGACTCAGTAATCCAAAGTTGTTATTCTAAAAGAAGCAATAATGCCCATTCATTGTTTGAAAAAGAGACTTAAAAACATAGTACATAAGAGCCTTAAGATACTTTAATCTCATCACCCAAAAGTTTTTGGGCTGCTAGGACAATGAAGGTGAAACTATAATTCTCTGGAGACTAAGAGTCAAGGTAAACTTAGTAATATGATCTAAAGAGAATGTTTCTGTTGCTCAAATGTGAAAAGGGAATGCCCAGGAGGAAGGGAAAACTTCTCAGTTGGAAGGCCCAACACAAGCCCTGTCTTGGTTTCTGAATGTCTTTCAAAGTTAGTCAACCTAAGATAAATTTGGGAAGTAGGTACCGTGCTATACACTGTGGATCTGCCTAAAATGGAGCATCTTGATAGTTTTGTCCTTGAAACAAAAAATGATGATGAAGAAGAAAAGAAGAAGAAAAGAAGACTGGAAGAGGTTTTCAAACACTAAAAAAACAGGAACACAATCTTAAAAAAGAGATGATCCCAGCTTCCTGTGCTCTTTTTTTTTTTTTTCCTCCCTCTACGCACCAGAAGAATCTGGTCTCACTGCCACTTCCCCTCTTTCACTCTGTTAGTTAAGAAGAGAACCTGTCATAAATCCAGTAACCATAACTATTTGGTGAGCACCCACAAAACCACCATCACTGCTTTCCCGACAAATGGACACTGGGAAGGAAATGAATGAAGTTAAGCCGCAAGTTAAGTAATATGTTTTGTAGGCATTAAAGCGATGTTGGTGAAAAAAAAAAAAATAATAAGATGAAAAAATAAAGTGATGTTTGTGAAGATGTAAATAAAGCATGGCAACAGCTTTATTTTCAATGTAAGGCCCCAGGTGGAACACAAAGAAATGAGTTTTCAAAGAAAATGAAAACATTAGTTTGAAAAGATATATGTATCACTGTGTTTTTCGCAGCATTATATACAGAGGCTAAGATATGGAAGCAACGTAGGATTCCATCTGTAAATGAATGGATAAAAGATGTCGTACACACACACTCCTCCATGGCCCCCACAATGGAATGGTCCTCGGCCATGAAAAAGAATGAAATCTTGCCTTTTGCAACAACATGAGTAGACCTAGAAGGTATTATGCTGAGTGAAATAAGTCAGTCAAAGAAAGACAAATTCCATTTGATTCCACTCATATGTTGAACTTAAGAAACGAGTGAATAAACAAAGAGACAAAAAACCAGACTCAAATATAGAGAACAAACTGTTGTTTGCCGCAGTGGGGATGAGCAAAATAGATGAAGGGGATTAGAAGTATACTTACCATGATGAGCCCTGAGCAATGCATAGAATTATTGAATCATTATATGATATACCTGAAACTAATATAACTCTGTATGTTAATTATACTTAAATTAAAAAAAAAGAAATGGGTTTTAAGATTTGTGGCAACGAATGAGAATCAGAAAAGTCAGACATCTTCACTTAATTTAAAAAATGAAATGAGTTTCTTAAATCAGAGGAGTTCCTGAGCTGGCTTGTTAATGAAACTCCACATAGAATAAAGGGACATATACTTATTTTTATTCTCACTCAAACCCCTGCCACATTACATCTTAGCTGATTGCATTTTCTCTAAATGGCTGGAGGTGGTAATATATGGGCAGTCAATAATTTCTGAGCATTTCATCTTTACAGTACACATCTAATGAGTTTATGTCTTCATTCTTAATTACTTCAGCAATAGATATTATATGATCCCATGTGAAAAGACGTATTTAATTAATGTTGCCTCTTAAAGCTTTGTGAGGAAACATTTCCTCAATTTGTTGTATAAATTTATAGGCTCCGTCGTGGGTATCACTCATGCAATAAGTGCCTCGGGAAAAGAGCGCTAAGCAAAGTCACTCAGCAATCTGGTGGCAAACAGGAAGCGTGGCAACAGCTTTATTTTCAATGGAAGGCCCCAGGTGGATCACAAAGAATAGATGTAGATCATCTCAAGTGTTACTGGATTTATGACAGGTTCTCTTCTTAACTAACAGAGTGAAAGAGGGGAAGTGGCAGTGAGACCAGATTCTTCTGGTGCGTTGAGGGAGGAAAAAAAAAAAAAAAAGAGCACAGGAAGCTGGGATCATCTCTTTTTTAAGATTGTGTTCCCGTTTTTTCAGTGTTTGAAAAACTCCTTCCAGTCTTCTTTTCTTCTTCTTTTGAACATGGTCAATTATCCTATATCTCATTGGTATCTTCCATTTCACTTCACATCTTCACAAACATCGCTTTATTTTTTCATCTTATTATTATTTTTTTTTTTCACCAACATCGCTTTAATGCCTACAAAACATATTACTTAACTTGCGGCTTAACTTCATTCATTTCCTTCCCAGTGTCCATTTGTCGGGAAAGCAGTGATGGTGGTTTTGTGGGTGCTCACCAAATAGTTATGAACTCACTGGCCTTTTTTGCATCCCCATCTCTAAAATGGGATTCTGGCATGTTACACCTCTTCTTTTACTGCTGAATCTGTACATGCGTAAATATCCAAAGCAGCCATCGACATTTTGTGGAGGTAGATAGCTTTCTACATGAGATTCAGGATCCAGTAGGGGAGACCTGGGGTTAATAGTGGACAGAGTTTCATGAATTTTAATTACCGACAAACCCAAATTAGATGCTCAGATAAAATAGCATCAGGTATTAACGGGGGCCAAGAGGTCAGAGGTGCCGGGGCCCTGCCAGCGCTACCAGCCGTCAATGCTGTAATTGATTAAAGCATTGCAGGGTAATATTTTTCTAAGTGTGTCACAGCGTTTCTTCTTGTTAGGTGCTGCATTCGCTTGCAACTGTAAAACAGGCTGAAATAATTGGATTACTGGTGATCAGAAGGAAAATAATATCTGCCATGTATATGAAGTCCTAATATTTTAAAGGAAAAAAATTCGAGATACTTCTTTCATAGCCCGCAAGTGTTCTGTCATATTCTTATCCTTTGTTCACTCTGACTTCTCGCCACTTCGCTAACTGGCAGAAAGTAGTGAGATTTGTCTGGGAGGTTTCACCTGAACGACCCTTGAATGCCTTGGTAGAGTAGAAGCTGGTACGTTTTCCTGGAGGTCTTTAGAGGTGGAATGTCTATAGGGATATTTATGTGGAATATCAGAGCGAGGGAGCTTTTCCGAGACTGTAGATTTTACAACATTGTAGTGGGTGCTATGGCGATTGTAGAAGGAACTCCGTATTGCAGAGTTCTAGGGTGCCGTTTCCTGGCTGCGCTGGCCATGTAACTCCACCAAGCTTCACTTCCTTCATCTGTAAAAATAAGGAAGCTGAATTATGAATTCAGCAGCCCCTTCTTGCGTCATTCAGCCTGCTGTGAGAAGAAATTTTCCTTCCTCATGTCACCTACGGAGAGAGCAAAGATCTCATACATTAAACCCAAGATACAGAATCGTAGAACATGCACAATTGCTTAGGAGTGAAGAAGAATGTGAAATCAGGAAATCTTGGAAGCTGGTGGAGGGTCGTCTTAAAAAGTGTGGTGGTCATTGAGTAGTGGGAGTGGCTGGAAATGAATTGACTTGCTTGTTGCTTACTCCCCAAGCCCTCAACCTTGAATGTGGGATCCATAAGAGATTGCCTGTCTTGTTCTCTGCTGTGTTTTTACTGCCCAGAACAGTTCCTGCAATGCAAAGGTGTCAGTATTTGTTGAGTGAATGTGCATGTTGAGGAACTGAATGATCAATAGGTTTGCTCAGTAGAAGTTTGTAGTATGAGACAGTACTCATCCAATTACTATCCAGGAAGAGGAAAGACATTTTTGGCAAAAGTGCCCTCAATTTTTAATTGTCTTCATGCCCCTAGAACTGAGATAGAGGTGGGTCTATGTGATGGGCCATTATAAACCAGAGCTAGTTTCTTAAATGATTGGATGCAACTGGATTGACTTTCAGGGATGAGTTCAAACACTAAAAAGACTGGAAGTACTGCATTTGTTCTACTCTCCATTTTGTGATTGCTCACCGAAGTAAGTCCTAAATCTTATATTCATATATCTGTGCATCCTCTTTTAAAGAATTGACTGTTTTAGGGCGCCTGGGTGGCTCAGTTGGTTGGGCGACTGCCTTCGGCTCAGGTCGTGCTCCTGGAGTCCTGGGATCGAGTCCCGCATCGGGTTCCCGGCTCCACTGGGAGTCTGCTTCTCCCTCTGACCTTCTCTCCGCTCATGCTCTTTCTCTCTCTCAAATAAATAAATAAAATCTTAAAAAAAAAAGAATTGACTGTTTTTTAGAACAGTTTAGATTTACAGAAAAATTGAGGCGATGGTACATAGTTCTACGTACCTTCACTCAGTTTCCTGTGATTAACATCTGACATTAATAGGGTATATTTATTTTAATTAATATACTAATATCGACACATTATTATTAACTGCTGCCCGTAATTTAATCAGATTTCCTTAGTTTTAAAAAAATTTTTTAAAAGATTTTATTTATTTATTTGAGAGAGAGAGAGAGAGAGCACATGAGCAGAGGGGAGGGATAGAGGGAGAGGGAAAAGCAGGCTCCCTGTTGAGCTGGGACCCTGAGATCATAACCTGAGCTGAAGGCAGACGCTTGACTGACTGAGCCACTCAGGCTCCCCAAGATTGCCTTAGTTTAATTGATGTCTTTTCTGTGTTCCAGAATTTCATCTAGGATCCACACTGCATTTAGTTTTCATGTCTCATTAGGTTCCTCCTGGCTCTGACACTTTTAGACTTCTCTTGTTTTACATAATGACCTGGACAGTTTTGAGGAGTACTGGTCAGACATTTTGTAGAATGCCCCACTGTTAGAATTTGTCTGATGTTTTTCTCATGATTAAACCAGAGTTATGGGTTTGGGGGACGAAGGCTTTAGAGGTGAGTACTAGTCTCATCAAACGGCATCAAGGATACACACTACGTACGTGACTTATCACTGTTGGTGTTGACCTGGTCCCCTGGCCAGATAGTCTTTTGTGAGGAGTCTCTAGTGTAACATTACGCTTTCTCCCTTCCTTTCTTTACTGTACTTTTTGGAAGGAAGCTGCAATATATTTGCTACACTGAAGGAGTGGAGAGTTCTGTTTCACCTCCTTGAGGGCAGGGTAATTATGTATATTACTTGCAGTTCTTCTGAACAAGGAATTTGTCTCTTCTCCCTTATTTATTTGCTTAGCCATTTATATCTGAAAGGAGTTATGTGTATATATATTTTGTTCTGTGAGATATAATACAATATAATTTTATACTGTGCCCAGATTATTCTAGTATTGGCCACTGGGAGCTCTTTTAGTTGGCTCCTGCGTGCCTTTGGTATGCCTTCATCAATGTGTTTCTTTGTTTTGGTTTGGTTTTTTTCGTTTCTTAGCACTTCATTACTTTCTGCTGTTATGAAATGCTCCAGGCTCAGCTTGTATATTTCCTACCCCCAGTCCCAGAATCCTTTACTTCTCTAAGATGTGTAGCCTTTAAAAATCTACTTTTCTTCTTCCTTGACAATGTTTTGATTCTTATTTTCAGCTTTAGCTGTACTCAGAAACTTTTATTGTTAACTTCTCTGTATGTCAGTCCAGAGGTGTAGGTATTAGAAGGAAGTTTTCCAGGTCTATTACTAAATAAAGAGTTCAGAAATAGACTTGCAATTTCTCTTCCGAGGCTCCTATATCACCGGTGTCAAATGCAGTAGCTTGTTAACAAGAAAGCTACTACCCAGAGAGGGCTTAGAAATGCCAATTAGAGTCAGATCATTTACTTATAAATGTATGAATTCATTTCACGTTTTATCATGGGGCAAAGCATGCCTTGCCCCTTTAACTGTGAGATCACCGAGCTGGGCAGAATGAATGACATGTTCTCCAGATGACATTTCTGACTTCCACAGCTGCTTCTCTCTTCCCCAAAGGCTCCCACCTCTTCGAAATTCATGGAGGGCGGGCTTTTTATTGCTTTTAGGGATTGTTTTCCATGGAAAGAAGAAAAGGTGAGTTTCCCTTGGTTAAGTAATAGGTGTGAAGAGAGCAGTTTATACACATAAGAAGGATAATTTTAACCCTGGGCAAGTTTCCTGAGTTGGTTTATTGAGTGATTTTTTTTTTTAAGTGGCAAAATATATACCAGTTTCCTAATCATTTTTGGTCTAGGCCTTGTGAAAGGAGTCTTTCCCTTGGTAATGTGTCGATTCTGAAAGAGCAAAAATAATTTCCGATGGGATTCTCTAGAGTGTCCTGTCTGGCTAGGGAGCAATTTCTTTTGGCCTAGGGGAAAATTGTGCATTCAGAGCCAGAAAAAAAGAGAGGCCAGCTCTGGCCAGCTGCTTCTTGCTTCTGGAGACATAGATTATTAGTGTCCTCTTTTGTGGCTGGAACTGAATCTCAGTGGCCTGTCTAGAGGAAATAGAAATCTACCCCCTCGGCAGCCCCTCCCCAAATCAGACAGCACGTGAATTATTCAAGGTGAACTCAGTTAACAACACCTACATCGGCCACGGTATCCCAAACAAGATTGGCAATACAAAGCGTAGGGCCAGCATTTAGCTACTTTTTTTAAAAAGTGGCAAGGCGAACTAGGAAAAGGGAGTGGGGCAATTTCATCTCTGGTTTCTGCTAAAATATCCAATTGACTTTTTTCAGTGACTGTCACAGCATGTTTTTAGTTTTAGAGAGAATTTGAGTAAATTTCAAATGTGTGTGTATGTGAATGGCCTTCTAAAGAATAAAGGAAGAGTTTTTCTTTAAGAAAAAGTGTTCAGAATATCAGAAAGCTGTTGATGTGGGTTGATTGAGATCTAAGCACACCAAATTCACAGCATTTGTAGTATCCTTTTTCCCCCTGCCCCCCAGTTCTTTCATCTGAATGAGTCATTTGACATGAGCTCAAAAGTCCTTCTCCAGATACAGAATGAGATGCCATTACTTTTGGAATTGCTAGCCATACTTTGATCCATAGACCTCACTTGCCCACTTATATTTAGTGTAAGCTGTGAGATAATTACTCACTATAGCTTTGGTTCAAGTGAGTTTGGCTTTTCCTTTGACTGTCTTCTTCTTTATGAAGGGTTCTGCTTCCAAATTAACCATCAATCAGGGGAAGTTTCCATTGACTCCAGCTTTCTAGACTTTCCACCCAAGTTTGGAGGTCTTCTTTGGCTTTGGTTTGGGTGGGTGGATCAGATGTGATTAGAGATGGAGGGGTCTCACCATTCCCACAAAGTGACCTCAAGGGTTCATACAGAATGGGGACTCAAATTGCAAGGCTATTAAACTAAAAGGCCTCCTTTACACTTTCCATTTCCAGGTAGAGCTTGAAAGATATCCACATTAAAGTTTACTGCGGGTGAAATGTACATAATGGTGCAAGGCAAAATGTGTGACAGTCTCCTGGCAGGAGTCATCAATCATTCCAGACTTTTTTCAGTGGGGATAAAGGGCTCAGCATGACTCCAGTAAGGGTTTACGTCCCAGGAATCTTGGTTTAGTAGAAATACATCCTCTGAGTTATTTTTTATTAATAGCTCTTTGGGGAGAAAAGGTTGTAAGAAAATTCCCCATTCTTGGACCATGGATTTATTACTAAAAGCCCATATCAAATCTCTTGATCCATTAAGTACTGTGTGTTACTATACATCATAGGTGACTATCTTCGGAGAAGTGGTGACATAGTGCATAAGACAGACAATACTTTGTGGATTGAAGCCACTCAATACACTTTACTGCTCCTCATTTTTTCTAGAACCAAGAATGATCAGTAAATAGGATGTACCATGCAGCTAAATATTTGGCCAACTGATATTTACTAATATATTTGCTAATATTTTAGCAGTTTTCAGAGATTAAAGAACAATGAAATAGTCAGACTTTTTTAAAAAAAGATTTTATTTATGTTTGCGGGGGTGGGGGGAAAGAACCTGCACAAGCAGCAGTGGTGGGGCTGGGGCAGAGGGAAAAGCAGACTCACTGCTGAGCAGGGAGCCTGATGGAGAACTCATCCCAGGACCCTGGGATTGTGACCTGAGCTGAAGGCAGATGCTTAACCGACTGAGCCACCCAGGCACCCTGAAATATTTACACTTTTAAAATGTTTCAAACTTTTACCAGTTGTTTTTAGCTAAAAATAGCTTCTATTTACGGAGTGCCCAGTGCTAGACACTCTATTAACTGCTTTAGGTGCATTGTCTCACTGATTGTTCTCCCTTTGTCTCGGAGGTAGGTACAAGTATTGGCTTCAATTTAATGACTTGATCATTGAGTCTCAGAGAGGTTAAGTAATTTGCTCAGGGTTACACAGCTATTCAGTGATGGGACCGGGGTTTGAACCATGGCAGGCTGCCTCTGCTCTTGACTATTACCCTAAACTGCCAAATAATATAAATTGCTTTTGTAGTCTAGTCTAACTTCTCTCTGATATTCCAGACATAGGCCAGCTTCTGCCTCAACACACCAGAATGTGAAAGTCTGAGTCTCAAGGTAGTCCTTTGTTACAGGAAATAATTTTCTTTTATTTTCTAAGAATCTCTCTTCTTGTAGCTTAAATCCACTGCTTCTAGTTTTGTCCCTAGAACTAGTACGTATGAAAGCACATTAGGAACTAGAGAGCCTTGCGTGGGTATTGAATGTTTTTATTTTAATCATTATTATATGAAAGGTAATCTTGCTTCTGTGTGTAGCCCTGCATGTATTTAAAGACAACTATTATGATCCTTCAGCCCCTCCAACTAACAATTCCAGGGCAGTGTGCCAAGCACTTAAATAAGCATGAATCCACCGAGTCCTTAAGGGAAGCCTTAATATTTTTCCAATTTATAGATAGAACAACTGAAGCTCAAATCAATTAGGTTACATGCTCAGGCCTTGTAGATAGCAGATGAATTTCAAACCTGAATACTTCTAACTCCAAAGCCTTAGCTCATCCCATAATACTTGTGGTAGCAACCCTCCTGAGGCCTTTC
This sequence comes from Nasua narica, assembly GCA_028533885.1. Taxonomy (NCBI): domain Eukaryota; kingdom Metazoa; phylum Chordata; class Mammalia; order Carnivora; family Procyonidae; genus Nasua; species Nasua narica. The sequence goes on along the minus strand of CM052803.1, from coordinate 22,489,334 downwards.
TATTGCTGAGCTCCGGAACTCATTGTTAGGTTTAGGCCCAGGTAAGCCACCCTCGGATTTCCTCTTCCTTCCTGATGGTTGATCGCAATCCCCAGACTTCTCATCTGGGTAACTACTCATATTCACTCTTTCTTTTGTAGGAGCTTCTATCAAACTGGCTGTAGAGTGAATTCCAGTCTCCTAGCCCCTATTCCCTTCTGTGGTACCACAGAGGTACCAGTGGAAAATCAACACAATGACTGGGCGCCTGGGTGGCTCAATTGGTTAAGCATCTGCCTTTGGCACAGGTCATGATCCCAGCGTCCTGGGATGGAGCCCCATGTTGGGCTTCCTGCTCAGCAGGGAGCCTGTTTCTTCCTCTCCCACTCGTCTCCCCCCCCACCCAACTAGTGCTCTCTCTCTCTCACTCTCAATCAAATCCCGAAAATCTTAAAAAAAGAAAGAAAGAAAAGAAAGAAAAGAAAGAAAGAAAGAAAGAAAGAAATGCAAAAATACCTTTATAAGGGTAGCCTCTGGCCAGTCTTTCTTGTCTTTCATCTGGGAGTATGGTAATCAGCTCATCCCAATTTTTCTGGAACTCTTTGAGTTTTAGCACCTAAAGATCCTTATTCCAGAATCTTCTCAGCCCTGAGAAAACTAGGTTGGTTGGTTACCTAACTGGGAGGGTAAATGGATGAGCTTTTAAGGAGAAGGTCTTTGGATGGGCTTGAAGCAGAAGGAGAGTGTAAATGAATCTCCTAAAATCAAACACAAAATTATGTATTGATTGAAGAGCAGGTCGTAATTATGCTGTCAGTAAATGGCAGAGCCAGCTTTTAAACCCATGTTGTCTTAATCCAAGTTAGACATTGTTGTGCCCTTATGCTGGCCCTGGTGAAAACTTTCCTATGGCAGGGGGTCAACAGGTTACCAAAGGGGGTCAACCTAGAAAACAGCAAGTATTTCGGACCTAAATACCCTTGAGTCAGTAAAATTTTCTGGTTAGAAAGAGATTGATTCCTGGAACATAGTATTTTTTTTTAAAGATTTTATTTATTTAATCGACAGACAGAGACACATCAAGAGAGGAAACAAGCAGGGGGAGTGGGAAAGGGAGAAGCAGGCTTCCTGCTAAGCAGGGAGCCTGACACAGGGCTTGATCCCAGGATCCTGGGATCATGACCTGAGCCGAAGGCAGATGCCCAACTGACTGAGCCACCCAGGTGCCCCTGGAACATAGCATTTTAGTGGTCGGACTAATATAAACTCAGACTTCTAAATCTGTCCTTCTAGACACTGTAAGTTTACCAATATAGTCTTAAGATAATAGTAATAGCTTTGGGAGGCAGCCACGTGACCCTGAACTCAGAGTCTGAGATTGGTTAACGCCCATTTTTTTTTCTCTTGAACTAATACTAATTTTGGTTCCTGCCATTTGTATTTTTCTCCCCGTCTATTATCTTTGGGTGCCTGAAAAATGCTCTTATACTTATTTCAGATTTCTGGGTGTTAGTTTGTCTTCGAGATTTTCCTGTGGTTATTATTTCTCTATGCATATAAGCTTAGTGCCTACCGACACCTCAAAATAACAGTGTTGCAGATAAAAAACAACTGCATGTTCACTGAAATTATAGATAATTGCATGGTTTGGAAGCTTCTTGCCTTTTGGAATGTGACAACTGCAAATGAAATTTAATGTGAATTCCTTAGAAGTTCTATTTTGCCATCAAGAAATATTGATTACTTTTTTTTTTGCTACAATAATAGTGGTTAAACTATCTAGTTATCCAACCTATTCCAACCAGGAAAAGAATAATAAAACAATATGAGCTCAAGTGTACACATGTATCATTAAGAAATATTTCTCACAAATAGTTTTTTATGCAAGTAAGAACTTGGCTAAACACTTTATATATATTACCTTATCCACAACAAACCTATAATAATCATTAATGTTTTTTGAGTGCTTACTGTGAGTCAAGCATTGTTTTCAGAACCTTACTTGTATGCTCTCATTTAATTATCGTAATATTCCCAGAGGAAAAGATTAGGAATACTTCCTAAATGTGGTTAAAGGTGGTTTAAACAGGTTAAAGTACTTATTGTTTGCTTTATAAGAAATCTCAAAGCAGCCTTTACCAGTGCTCAGTGATGTCCCAAAGGACTGGTCTCCTTTGATATTTTCTCTCTGCTAACTTCAGTGAATCATCAATGTATTGAAAGATAGCTGCAACAGCCCCAAGCGTCTGTCTTCATAGAAAAGCACCCAAAGCAGGAAACAAAAGAGGAATAGCAAAGGGCCTTTTCTTTCTACTGTTCTTTTATTTTCAGGAAGGAAAATCTTTCCTAGACAACCCCAGCAGAGTCTATTTTCAACTCATTAGTTAGAACTAGGCCATCCCATCATCCTCACCCTCCAGGGAAGCTGGGACAGTGAGTATATGGCAAAGGAAAGTAGGGTTACCTTGACTGGCTTAGAAGAATGGTTCTCAAACTTTTTTGGTCCCACGACCCGTTTTCACTCTGAGACCTATTGACCCCAGAGAGCTTTGTTATCTCTGTTAATACTTACCATATTAGAAATTAAAACTGGTAAGTTTTTAAATATTTACCAACTTATTAAAAATAACAAGAAATGGAATACATATCAGTATTAAAATAGTTTTACTGAAAAATAACTTCTTCAAAACAAAAAAAAATTAACCAGAGGAGTGATACTGTTTTATGCTTTTGTAAATCTCTTTAAAAATGTCTGACTTAAGAGAAGACACCTGGATTCCCAAATCTGTTTCTATTCAGTCCGTTGTGATATGTTGTTTAGATTGTTGTACATGAAGAAAGTCCAGCCTCACACAATATGTACTTGGAAAAATTAGGATATTTGAAAAGTCTTTTTAGATAATCATGAAATTTTTTTTAACCCTACTCAAACTCACCAAATGGTACTATCTTAAGGTTCATTTCATCGTGAAATCTAAAAATATATCAATATCTGTTTCTTTAAAATCCATTGGTCTCTTTTGTACTTTATAGGGACCTTTTATCCACATATGACTTCATAACATCATGTATTGGTCATTTGGAAAGCATTGGCCCAATGAGTTACGCAGATCTTCGATACTTCATTATGCAATATAAAAAGTCATGTTCAGAGGTCTGGCCAAGATGGTGGAGGAGTAGGAGACTTTAGTTTTGTCTGGTACCAGGAATTCAGTTAGATAGCTGTCAGATCATTCTAAATACCTGTGAACTCAACCAGAGATCTAAGAAAAGAATAGCTGCGACTCTGCAAATAGAAAAGTGACCACTTTCTGCAAGGTAGGAGGTGTGGAGGTGTGGATCTGGGGGGATATATACTGTGGAAGATAAACCGTAGGGGGAGGGAGCCTCCATAAGCTGGCTCTGGAAAGTGATACAGCAGCAGAGCGCAAAATCAGAACTTTTAGAACTCTGCTTTGGTGTGAGATATTCTGCCTGAAAGGCACTCAGATGGCTGAGTTGGGGGGAACCCTAGGCAGGTCAGTGTGGTCCCAGGATCCCCAGGATCATGGGAAGACCAGGGGTGCCTGAGTGTGGCAGAGCTCCCAGATATAGGAGCAGGGAAGCTGGCTGCAATCAGCGAGCACAGGAGTGGGTTCTCAGCTTGAGGTTGCCATAAACCACAAACTGGTACCCATCAGGCAACCACTCCCCAAGCAGGAGCCCAACAAGAACTGGAGAGACGCCCTTAACTTCCCTTGGAAGAGTGGTCCAGGAGTACACTGCAGGAGTCTGCATGGTTTGGAGACTCCAAACAGGGTCGTGTGCCTGAAATAGAAATACTCTGTCACAGGTGGGCTGAGGACAAAGTGTGGACAGAGACCAGGGAGACTGGAGTGATTGACTGCTTTTCTCTGAGGGTGCACTTAGAGGAGTGGCAACCTGAGCTTTTCAGCTCTGGGACCAGAGATTGGGAGGCTGCCATTTTCTTTCTCATCCTCTAAAGGTGTGAGGAAAGCCTTCAGGGAAGAAGAGCCACATAGAGCAAAAGAGCAGCTTGCTTAGCCTGGCCCCATACATATGTATGTATTATATATATGTTTTTCTTTCTTTACAGTTTTGGGATGTAGTGACATTTAACAGACCAAAATATACCCCAATCTAGTGTATGGCTCTGTTCAATTCACCTGTCTGATCATATTCTCTCTCTCTTTTTTTTTCTTCTTCCTTTTTTTTTTTTTTGTATTTGTTTTGTTTTCTTTTGTTAAAGTCTTTTTAAATGCTCATCATTACCGTTACGTTCTATCCTTTCAATATATTTAATTTTATTTTTGTATATATATAAGTTTTTCTTTCCAATTTTGAGATGTAGTTTCTTCTAACAAACCAACCAAAATACTCTTAAGGATATAGTGTATTGCTTTGTTCTGCTCACCTATCTATATCCCTTCCTTTTTGTTGTTTTTTTTTTTCTTTTAATTTTCATTTTTCTTTACAATTTTGGGATCTAGTTTTCTGACAAATAGACCAAAACACATACAGGATCCAGTGTATTGGTCTATTCTGTTCACTTGTCTGATTATATTCTTTTTTTTCTTTTTTTAAACTTATTTTTGTATTTTTGGTTTCACGTCACTTCTGATTAGTGTGTATTTCTCTGGGATTGTTGTTGCCATTTTAGTATTTTGTTCTCTCATCTGTTCTTCTCTGTATAGAATGACAAAATGGAAAAACTAACCTCAAAAAAGAGAAGAAGAGGCAGTACTGACTGCCAGAGACCTAATCAGTGTGGACATAAGTAAGGTGTCGGAACTTGAGTTCAGAATAATGATTATAAAGATATTAACTGGGTTTGAAAAAAACACAGAAGACACTATAGAATCCTTTTCCAGAGAAATAAAAGAACTAAAGTCTAACCACGTTGAAATAAAAAAGGCTATTAATGAGATGCAATAAAAAATGGAGGCTCTAACTGCTAGGATAAATGAAGCAGAAGAGAGAATTAGTGATATAGAAGACAAAATGATGGAGAATAAAGAGTAAAGAAGCTGAGAAAAATAGGCATAAACAACTACTGGATCACGAGGGGAGAATTCGAGAGATAAGTGATACCATAAGATGAAACAATATTAGAATAATTGGGATCCCAGAAGAAGAAGAAAGAGAGAGGGGGGGCAGAAGGTATATTGGAACAAATTATAATGGAGAATTTACCTAATCTGGGGAAGGAAAAGGCATCAAATTCCAGAAGGCACAGAGAAACCCCCAAATCAATAAAACTAGGCCAACACCCTGACATAGAATAGTGAAACTTGCAAATCTCAGAGACAAAGAGAAAATCCAGAAAGCAGCTTAGGACAAGACCATGTTAAAAGAAATTAAAAAAAATAAAAATAAAATTGTAGAGGTGGCATTTATGGTTCTCCACTTACCTCTGATCATGTGGTGACTCTCAGAAAACAAAGCATACTTCAGGTTAGTGATGGACATGGATCAAAACCAATCCTAATTGTCCATTGAAAGGACATGTCCTTTCAGGCATTCAGTAATATGCCCCATGCTCTGTGTATCAGAACATTTCACGGATGAAATTTCACCCAACAGTTAAAAGCACCAGCGAGGGGCCAGGACCTGTGCTAGACACAACGTGATACGTAAAGATGAAGAAAACTATAGGCCCTAATCTTAATGAAACCGAAATTTAGTAGGAAAAGCTGGCATGTGTGTTGTTTCTCCCAGTTGGTTGGTGGAGTGCCCCAAATGTCAAACTCTCCCTTTGCAGATGACACGATACTCTATGTGGAGAACTTAAAAGACTCTACCCCAAATTGCTAGAACTCATACAGGAATTCAGCAAAGTGGCAGGTTATAAAATCAATGCCCAGAAATCAGTTGCATTTTTATATACTAACAGTGAGACAGAAAGAGAAATTAAGGAGTTGATCCCATTTACAGTTGCACCCAAAACCATAAGATACCTAGGAATAAATCTACCCAAAGAGGCAAAGCGTCTGTACTCAGAAAACTATAGAACACTCATGAAAGAAATTGAGGAAGACACAAAGAAATGGAAAAATGTTCCATGTTCATGGATTGGAAGAATAAATATTGTTAAAATGTCTATGCTACTGAAAGCAATCTACACATTCAATGCAATCCCTATCAAAATACCATCAACTTTTTTTCACAGTTTCCTAAAATTTGTATTGACCCAGAAAAGACCCTGAGTAACCAAAGGAATGTTCAAAAAGAAAACCAAAACTGGTAGCATCACAATTGTGGACTTCAAGCTCTATTACAAAGCTGTAATCATCAGGACAATATAGTACTGGCACAAATACAGACACATAGGTGAATGGAACAGAATAGAGGACCCAGAAATGGACCCTCAACTCTATGGTCAACTACTCTTCAAGAAAGCAGGAAAGAATATGCAATGGAAAAAAGACAGTCTCTTCCACAAATGGTGCTGGGATAATTGGACAGCCACATGCGGAAGAATGAAACCGGACCATTTTCTTACATCATACACAAAAATAGACTCAAAATGGATGAAATGGGAGACAAGAATCCATCAAAATTCTAGAGGAGAACACAGGCAGCAACCTCTGTGACCTTCGCCACAGCAACTTCTTGCTATAGTCTTCAAAGGCAAGCAAAACAAAGGCAGAAATGAACTATTGGGATTTCAACAAGATTAAAAGCTTTTGCATAGCAAGGTAACATTTGACAAAACCAAAAGACATCTGATAAAATGGGAGAAGATATTTGCAAATGACATATCAGATAAAGGGCTAGTCCTCAAGATATATAAAGAACTTACCAAAGTCAACACCCAGAAAATAAATAATCCAGTTAAGAAATGGGCAGAAGACATGAACAGACAGTTCTCTAAAGAAGACATGCAATGGCCAACAGACAGATGAAAAAATGCTCCACATCGCTTATCATCAGGGAAATACAAATCAAAACCACAGTGAGTCAGAATGGCTAAAATTATCAAGTCAGAAAATGACAGATGTTGGTGAGGATGTGGAGAAAAGGGAATCCTCTTAATACTGTTGGTGGGAATGCAAGCTGGTGAAGCCACTCTGGAAAATAGTTTGGAAGCTCCTCAGAAAGTTGAAAATAAAGCTACCCTACGATCCAGCAATTGCATTACTAGATTTACCCCAAAGATACAGATGTAGTGATCCGAAGGGGCACCTGCACCCCAATGTTTATTGCAGCAATGTCCACAATAGCCAAACTATGGGAAGAGCCCAGATGTCCATCAACAGACGAATGGGTAAAGAAGATGTGAGATACACACACACACACACACACACACATACACACACAATGGAACACTACTCAGCCATCAAAAAAAGTGAAATCATGCCATTTGCAACAACGTGGATGGAACTAGAGGGTATTATGCTAAGCAAAATAAGTAAATCAGAGAAAGACAGTTATCATATGATCTCACTGATATGTGGAATTTAAGAAAGAAAACAGAGGATCTTAGGGCAAGAGAGGAAAAAAATAAAACAAGACAAAACCAGAGAGGGAGACAAACCATAAGAGACTCTTAATCATAAAAAACAAATTGAGGGTTACTGTGGAGGAGGGAGGTTGGGGCATGGGATAACTGGGTGTAGACATTAAGGAGGGCATGTGATGTAAATGTATAATGTAATGTAATTATATAAGACTAATGAATCACTGACTTCTGCCTCTGAAACCAATAATACACTGCATGCTGATTAATTGAATTTAAATTAAAAAATTAATTTAAAAAGTCATGTTCATCATTATAACCATTGATCTCATCACAAAAGTCTTTACATAGTGGGATATGGTCAAGCACTCAGTGGCCCATACGAATTTTCCAAAATTCTAAGTCTCACTTGAAAGCTCATATTTTATCATTGAGAGCAAATACCATCAGTTGTTTTACTTAATGTGTAAGGTTCATAGTGTCTGCCGAATATACCTGAGTCTGAAAAACCATGATTTTCCAGTTGTTCCTTTTAGTAGGAGTGATGTTCTGTGACAAAATTCGGCTAGTTCAGCCTGTAACTCAGGCAGTTGAGCAAATTGCCTTTCCTTGAGACATAGTCCTTCAGCACGCCCTGAAATGCTTCCTGTGCACTTCTCATTCCATCACATAGTGTATTTATGCATGTATTGAAAGGCCAAGATATAATAGAGTTAATAATTATTAGTAATTTTCATTGCTGCACCATGGATATTTTCAAGCGAAACTGGCTTTATTTTTGGCAACACATGACTACTGATCCAGTTTGGTGCCCCTGCCTTGACTCATTCTAGGATACTTTTGCACAAAAGTAAACAGTGCCTCTGCATTCTTGTGAAAATAGGTTATTTCTTGAAGACTTCCTAAAAGGGTCTCAGGGGCCCCCAAGGGTCTGTGGACCACACTTTGAAAAAGGCTATCCAAGGCCATTAATAATTCATCTCCTGAAGTTTGACAGGCCGCTCACCGAGGAAAATCAGGGTTGTGTCAGGATTTAAAAGAGAAAAATGGCTGTTGTATAGACACCCACTGTATGCAAGACCAGTCTCAGCTCTGAGACTGCCTCCGCAGGCTTAGAACTGACTTTTCGTCTCTCCTTTCTTCTGTCTCCTGAGACTATGGCTAATGCCCATCCCATAAAGCTAGTCTCTGAGCCTGCTGCTCTTTAGGCACACCCTTGTCCCAGAATTCTTGTCCTCTACTATCTCTGCAGGGTATTTCCCTGCCTTCTACTCTTCACCTTCAGCTCCACCCAGCTCGTTCCCTCTCTAGTTAACACACTAGCCCTTGCTGTTCACATTGCTCCCCATTCACAGAGTAGTGCTTGTCTCCATCACCATCTGTTGAAATCCTACCCAGGCCAAGTCCCAGCTCCTTCATGAAGCCTTCCTGGTTCCTTCATCAAAATTCATGTGTCTTTTGTGACTTCATATTGTTATAACATTGCTATAACTCATAGCACCTTGCTGTGAGTTACATAGAGTTGTGTCCGTGCTGTAGAGGCTGCTTTTAGACAATAGGCTTGAGCAATGGAAACTTGGCAGAAGGGCCCAAAGTGACCCCAAGCCCCTGGCTGAATACAGATAGCATCAGGCCCTAACTGACCAGTGGGCTACTTACAACCAGGCACAGTTACCAAAAAGGAGAAAATCCCATACATCCCCATACCTCTATCCCCTTCCTGTTCTAAATACAGCCCCTCCCCACTGCCTCATGGAAGTCTCTCCTTTGCTGTCCTGCCCACACTGCTTCTTGGCAGTATATTCAAGAAAGTCCTGTTTCCTTTGTTCTGCCTTGGGTGCACCCTTTCACCACTCACCGGCTGCTACCCGATTGTCACCCCACGTTTGGGGAACCCCATTGATCGATTGGGAGAGACAACACATGTGCCAGTTTCTCCTGCTAAATTTCAGTTTCATTAAGGTTGGGGCCTACAGCTTTCTTCATCTTCACGTATCACATTGTGTCTAGCACAGGTCCTGGCCCCTCGCTGGTGCTTGTAACTGTTGGGTGACATTTCATCTGTGAAGTGTGTATCAGAGCATGGGGCGTATTACTGAATGCCTGAAAGGACGTGTCCTTTCATTGGCTAGACATAACAGAGGACAATTAGGATTGGTTTTGATCCATGTTCATCACTAACTTAAAGTATGGTTTGTTTTCTGAGAGTTGCTGCATGATCAGAGGTAAGTGGAGAACCATATATGCCACCTCTTCGATTTTATTTTTATTAATTTATTTATTTTTATTTATTTTTTTATTTCTTTTAACATGGTTTATTTCCTTCCTACCACTGTGCAGGTTGAAATGTGAGATCATTTTTGGATCTGAATTCTTGCCTGCCTCCGAGTCTTTGAGGTGGTTGATAGGAAAATTTGGCACAGGTGTGTGATTCTTCTGCTAATTTAAGCTACTTTATCCAACTCAATGCCTGATGCAAATGAAAACTCCTGAATGAAATTTTTTTCAAGTTACTAAAATAAAAGTGCATTAAAAATGAAGCTCCAGCTAGATTAATCCTCCTAAATGCTAGATGATGAAGCTTGGTGAGTAACTTAAAAACCATAGTAACAGAGTTTGCAAATGGAGGTGGTGGAGTTTATTCCTCCATGACTCTCAAGAACGTGTACCAAACACGGCTGGAAGGAGGACTCCTCGCGCTGAGCGGTGACACCAGGGGCGCTGTGGAAAGGAAGAAAAAACCGAGATGTAGGGAGTGCTAACCTGGTTTTTAGTTAGGCATATCGAGGTATCGTTTACCTACAGTTGAACTCTTCCTTGCCAGGGTACAGTTCTAGGAGTTTGGAGAAAAGTTTAACAATTGTTTCATCACCACCACATTCAAGAATTGGAACATCCCCATCACCTCAGAATACTTCTTCTTGCTCCTTTGTACTTTATCCTTCCTCCATCTGCAGCCCTGGGCACGCCACGTATCCTTTTTTTTTTTTTTGTCTCTGTGATGTTGCGTTTTCAAGAGTGCCCTATAGATGAGATCAGAGAGTATACATATGTGTTCCTGTCTGGCTTCTTTCCCCTGGTGCAATGCACCTAAATTTTATCTGTGTTGAAGCAGGTATCAGTAGTTTGCCTGTCTTGTCGCTGAGTGCTGTGCCATCGTATCGCGACACCAGTTTATCTCTTGACCAGTGGAAGGACATTTGTTCTTAGTTTGGGGCAATTATGGATAAAACCATTATCAGCGTTGGTGTACGGGTCTTTGTATGTCTTTGTTTCACCTGGGTAAATAAATACCAAGTGAACCTGGAGTGAGATTGTTGGGTCATGTGGTATGTTTAAATTTATAAGGGAAATGATATATTCTTATAAGAAAAATGTATTTTCTATAAGAAAATTATGATGACTCATGGTTATTGTGGTAAGCAGGATCTTGGATCGCTTAAAACAAGGCATGATAATGCTATTATCTCTTGGTTTCAATAGGGATTGTGTGGGAGCTTTGCAGCAGATTTATTTTTCTAATTACATTTTCCCCCAAGCTGATGTTTAAATTAGTCAGTGTTCCCTGGGCATCCACCAGTGTTGCAACCGAGCAGAAGGCTGCAGGCAGGAGAGGGGGGAAGCAGTTGAGGATATTGGTGTGGCCACAGATAATCCACAAAGTGGATAACAAGCGTGCAGACAATCGATTGGTACCTCTATAGCATTCTAATGGTTGCATAATGACAATTGCCCTATTTTGCTTGTGCAGGATATTGATTTTTTTCCCCCTCAGAGTGTAATATGAGTCAAGATTATTCCCATTTTTTAAAATGAAAATATGAAATTCGATTTTTCCCAAAAGGCTTACTCCAGCTTGTACCTTGTCCAAGTCACTGAGCTCCTGTCTATTGAGTGCCCGCCGTCTTTTTCTCTACTCTTTGATGGTGGCTGGGGGAGAGCTTGGCATGTGTTTATCTTAAGGAAGCCTTAAGACAAATGGTGTTTGTCTTAAGGAAGCCTTACTTCATTTGTTTAGGGTAATGAGGTTTGTATAGGAAGAAACAGTGACTAACATTAGATAACCTGTCATTATGAACTAAAGTGAGTGGACAAGAGTAAGTAGTCTAGGAGCGCAGGGAAGGGAAAACCCGGTGGCACAGTTAGGACAGGCACAGCAGAAGGGATGGGGAATTAGAAGCAAGTCAGGAAAAGTGATTTCTGCAAAGCTTGGGATCACCTTGTCTTTGTTGTGTCCCCCAATGCCTGATGTGGTCCCTACATTAGCAGGTATTTATCAAATACATCATGGGTAGGAGGTTTTCTCTTGTGCCTCATATTTATTTTCCTCATATTGTAAGAGTGATACATGCTCATTACAAAAAAAATCAGGCATTATAGATTTAAATAGGAAAAGCCTATAATCTCCTGTGTGTCCTATCTTTGAGATGGTCCCTGCTAAATTTGATATGGACTCCACAGTTCTTCATGTGCACACCACTGTCACACACTTGTAGCCGTACTGTGGGCAACTTTTATCACAACACGTTCTTCCATCTCAGCATAGAGTTCTCTTTCATTCTTTAAAAGCCACCGCATCCCCAGTGGGGATGTACCAGAACTTATTTATTCAACCTTTTCTAAATGGGCCATTGGGCTGTTTAATGGGAGGGTTTAGAGAGGTGGAGGGAAGGAGTGAAGAGAGAGCTAGAAACACTGATGATAATGCAAAATTAAGAAGACCGTTCTTAGAGGAAGAAAAACAGAAAAATATGAGGAAAAAGCCTTTGATGAAAAATTCTACCCCTATGATAGTAACCATAACTTTCTTAGAGATGAAATAAATTAGAATATGAAAGGCCAAACTATCAAATATCTAGGAGAAAATGTAGGAAGATATTCTTATAATTTCAAGGCAGAAAAAGATTTCTTAAGCCTCAGAAAGTGTTAAACATAAAGGAAAGGATAAATGAATTTGAGTATATTAAATTTGTTTACAGTTCTTCTCACTGAAAGACACCATAAGGAATGAAAAGCAAGCCACAGATTGGGAGAATTTGCATCACATATAACTGACAAAGGATTAGTATCTACAATATATTTGAAAACTGCTCTGATCATAAAAAGAAGCTAAGGAAAGGTAGAATAATGCACAAAAGACAAAAACAGATGTTTCATAGAAGCTGTATTTGAATATCCTATAAACACATGAAAAGATGCTCAGTCTCATTAGCAAGCTAGGAAATGGAAAATAAAATATCACTGAGATATCATTGCACACTTGCCCAATTGGTAAACATTTAGAAGTCAAACAACTAAGTGACGGTGAGGACATGGGGGAGTGGGAACCTGCATTCACGGCTGGTGGAGGTCCAAATTATTACCACTGCCACGCCTTTGGTGCTGCCCACTGTGTTTATTCTCTACTGTTGTGTAACCCATTACTGTAAAACTTAGTGGCTTAAAAATCACACTTATTATCCATAGCTTCTCTGGGTCAGATATCCTGGCAGGACTTTGCTGGGTCCTTTATCTCAAGGTTTCATGTAAAGCTGGTATCAAGGCATTGGCTTAGGCTCTGGTCTGATTATAAGGCTTGACTATGGGAAGGATCCACTTGCAATCTTGTTTGTGGAGTTGTTGGCAAGATTCAGTTCCATGTGTATTATTGCACTGATGGGCCTTAGCTCTTTGTTGCCTCTAGCCCGAGGCCTCTAATAGTTCCTTGCCTCATGGGTCTCTCCATAATGCAGCTCGGGTGATAGGTGGTTTCAGCAGAGTGAGCAAGTGAGAGATGGCAAGAAGGGGACCTGAGACAGAAGAACATGTTGTTGTTTTCTTAAATAGCTTTATTGAGTTATAATTCACATACTGTAAAATTCTCCTATTTAAAGTATCAGTTCACTGGTTTTTATATTCACACATTTGTGCAATCAACATTATCATCCAATTTTGAAACATTTTCGTTACCTTAAAAAGGAGTCCCATCACACATACAGGCGACTGGTCTTTGACGGAAGAGCAATGATAATACAGTGGGGCAAAGATTAGTCTTTTCAACCAACGGTTTTCGGAACAGATGGACTTCTACATGCAAAAAAAAAAAAAAAAAAATGAATCTAGCTCAACAGACCTTACAACCTTCACAAAAATTAACTCAAAATGGATCATAGACCTAGATAATAAAATGCAAAACTATAGGACTACTAGAAGACAGCACTGGAGAAAACTAGGTGACTTTGGTGATGGCTCTTTAGATATAACGTCAAAAGTATGATCCAAGAAAGTAACAATTGATAAGTGGGACTAATTAACATTTATAACTTCCCCTCTATGAAAGATGATGTTAAGAGAATGCGAAGACAAATCCCAGCCTGGGAGAAAATGATCACAAAAAGAAAAAAAAAAAAAAAGCCAACGATAAAAATCAGAATTTACAGCGAACTGTTAAAACTCAACAGGAAGAAAACAAGCAACCTGACTCAAAAATAGGCCAAAGAATTTAACAGATACCTGGACTCTGCAAAGATGCTCTACATCTATGTCATCAGGGAAACACAGATTAAAACAATGATGAGATAACACTATACCTATTAAAATGGTCAAAATCCAGAACACTGACACCACCACATGCTGGTGAGGATATGAACCTCAAGAACTCTCATTCATTGCTGGTGGGAAAAGAAAATGGTATGGCTCCTTTGGAGAACATTTTGACGATTTCTTATAAAACTCAACATATTCTTACCATATGTATGATCCAGTGATTTTGTTCCCAAGGGAGTTGTAAAACACATCCACACAAAAACTTGCACATGGATGTTTATAGCATCTTCTTTCCTTTAATTGCCCAAACTCAGAAGCAACAAAGATGTCTTTCAGTAGGTGAAAGGATGTATGAACTGTGGTGCAACCAGACAATGGAATATTACTCAACACTGAAAAGTAACGGGCCATCAAGCCATAAAAAGACATGGAGGAAATTTAAGTATATCTTGTGCAAGAAGCCAGTCTTAAAAGGCTACACAGTGTATGGTTTCAACTATATGACATTCTGAAAAAGGCAAAACTAGGGAGACAGTAAAAAGATCAGTGATTTCTATAGGTTGAGTGAGTGGCAGAGGAAGGAATGAATAGACAAACATAGCATATTTAGGGAAATGAAAATACTCTGTATGGTTCTATAATGATGCATATAGGTTATTATACATTTGTACAAATCCATAGGATGTACAACACCATGGGTGAATCCTAGTGTAAGCTATGGATTGGAGGTGTTAATGATGTGCTTCATCTATTGTAACAAGCAAACCACTCTGCTGGGGGATGCTTATCATGGGAGGGGAAGGTATGCATGGGCAGGGGCAGGGAGTTTATGGGAAATCTCTATCTTCTTAATTTTGCTGTGGACCTAAAACTACTCTAAAAAAATAAAGTCTTAAAAAATGAAAGGAACCCCATTCTCATTAGCCGTCACTTTCATTCTTGCCCTTCCTCACCCCCAGCCCCAGACAACAACACTGACACACTTTCTGTTTCTATGGATTTGCCTGTTCTGGACATTGCCCATAAATGGAGTCCCCCAGTACATGGTCTTTGTGGCTGGCTTATTTCACTTAGCATGATAATTTTCAAGGTTCGTCTATGTTGTAGCATTTATCGGTACTTGATTTTTTTTTTTATTGCTTAATAATATTCCATTGTATGGATATACCCTCTTTGTTTATACATTTGTCAATCGGACAGTTAGGCTGTTTCTGGTTTTCACTGTTATAAATAATACTGCCATACACATAGGTATGCAAGTTTCTGTGTGGACATAGTTTTTATTTCCCTTGTATATCTAGCTAGGAGTGGGATTTCTGGGTCATATGGGAGCTCTGTGTTAAACTTTTTAAGGAAATGCAAACCCGTTTTCCATAGCAGATGTATCATTTTACATTCCTACCAACAGTGAAGGTTCCAGTTTCCCCACCTCCTTATCAATACTTACGATTATCTGTTACTATGTTATTGCCTGTCTTTTTGATGATAGCCACCCTAGTGGGTATGAAATGCTATCTCATAGTGGGTTTTTTTTTTTTAATTAATTAATTTATTTTTTTGACAGAGAGAGAGAGGCCACGAGTGGGCAGAGAGGCAGGCAGAGAGAGGAGGAAACAGGCTTCCCGCTGAGCGGAGAGCTGGATGTGGGGCTTGATCCCAGGACCCTGAGATCATGACCCGAGCCGAAGGAAGAGGCCCTAACCCACAGAACCACCCAGGCGCCCCTCATAGTGGTTTTGATTTGTATTTCCATAATGACTAACAAAGTTGAGTATCTTTCCATGTTCCTATTGTATATCTTATTTAGAGAAACAGATTTCTCTCTTTAGGTCCTTTGCCCATCATTTTTGTTTAATATTTTACTTAAAGAGAGAGAGAGAGAGAGAGAGAGAAGCAATGGAGGGGCAGAGGGAGAAGTACGCTCCCCACCAAGCAGGGAGCCCGATATGGTGCTCTTATACTAGGACCCTGGGACCATGACCTGAGCCAAAGGCAGATGCCTAACCAACTGAGCCACCCAGGCACCCCACCCATTTTTTTTTTTAGTCAAGATTTTTTTCTTATTTATTTGAAAGAGAGAGAGTGGAGGTAGGAGCAGGGAGAGGGACAGTTGGGAGCTGAGCACAGAGCCCAATGCAGGGCTCAATCTCAGGACCCTGAGATCATGACCTCAGTCAGAATTGGACACTTAACTGGCTGTGTCACCCAGGGGCCCCTCCTTTGCCCATTTTTAAATTTAATTATTTGTCCTATAATTATTGAGTTATAATAGTTCTTTATACAGTATGGATATAAATTCCTTGTCAGATATATTATTTGTGAGTGTTATCTCCCATTCTCTACAACCCACGTTGTCTTTTCACTTTGTTGATGCTGTCCTTTGACACACAAAAGTTTTTAATTTTGATGAAGTTCAGTTTATCCATTTTTACTTTTTAGCTTGTGCTTTTCATGTTAAATCTAAGAACATATTGTGTATTCCGAGGTCACCTTTTAGAAACATCCTACCACATGCAGTAAAGTTGAACCTGCATTTCCCCCTAATAAACCGGCCATTTATATCCTCCTAAGAATGAATCCTAGAGAAATTATTGCATGTATGCACATCAAGAATATTCAGAGCAGCATAATCCATAGTATCAAAAAAACAGGAGTGAAGCATATGTTTATCAACAGTAGAAAGTATGGATAAATTTTGCTAGTCACTTAATGAAAATGAACGAACTCCAGATACTTCAACATAGTGGATATCTAAAATATCATATGTTTCGTGAAAAAAGCAAGACAGAAGAAGACATGCTGTTTTCATTAAGTTCATTTATAGAATCTTCCAAGTGAGGCAAAATTAAACAATATGTATTTAGGAGTAAACACATATGTGGAAAAACTATAGAAGGAGAAAAGGATGAAGGCAAAATTCAGGATATTGGTTGTCTTTGTAAGAGAGTAAGGAGACATGATAAAAAGGAACATAGAGGAGGCTTCTAAGGCACTGGTAACATTTTCTTTCTTAGCATGGTACTTGGTGCCTGGACCATTCTTTTATCTTTCTTTAAACCATGGATATATTGTATATCCCTGTATGATCTCTCTTTAAACAATTATTATACACTCACATTTCATAATACAAAAATTACAGTTTTCTGAAATAGACAATAACAATTTTGAAATGCTTGTGGCCTTCTTATTTAACTTCCCACCAGGTCTTAGTTGGAAACTTCCAGCAACAGGGATTGTGTCTAGCCTCATCCAGTTACCTTTTTTATAAGGGTGGCCTCTCTCAAGCTGGTAATGTGTTGAACTGAAAACTGTCTTCTAATGACTTTTGCCTACTGGCAGTAGTGCTCCTCCAAATAAGTCATGTATCACTTTCTTGTCTCTCATTTAATTACTACCGCTAGTTATTTGAAAATATATGTGTCTTTCCTCTGACACTCAAGCCTTCCTTACCAAGTCTCCTTGGTGAGCATGCTCTGTCTCTTGAAGTCCAGACCAAATAAAGAAGGACTGGAGCCCTTTTTATCTTGGCTCTTTCTTCCAAGCCTCCTGGTTATTTTTCAAAATGCTTACAGTCCAGTTGAGGGAAATGAGCTGAACAAAAGAAAGGAATTTAACTGTCAACGTCTGTGACATAGACAAGACATACTAGGAATTTAGGAAATAATTTTCAGGAGAAGGCTCAGTTTTGTTTTAAGGGGATAGAAAGCATGGGATTATTTGGTTTGTTGTGTCACAATTTAAAGTTTTAATCTGATTTTGTCCTTTGAGTAAATAAGGCTGCAAACCAAAGAGAGGTACCCAGTTACTGTCAAATTTAGCTTTGATTTTACGAAGACGGGCCCCTTGGAATTCATGAAAGATGAAACATACTAACATTATCTAAACATCAATATTAGGAACATGATGGGCAGAACATCTCTTATGCCAGTAATTTATAAACAGCAGGTCCTTCCCTCTCTCCAGGACAGGGATCCGCCCAGGATTTATTCATCGTTTACAAATTGACATTTTTGGGACTCTAATGTGTTTCCATTAGATCCCATTGGGAGGGATGCCCAGGCCCTTTCTTTTTCACTTACTAGCTGTCATTTGGCCCTTGTTTTCTCATCTGTAAATTGGTGATCAGAACTGTACCTATTTCATAAGGTAGTAGACAGGACAGAATGTGATGATGCCTTTGAAGAGCTCAGCCCTGGGCCTGGCACGTGGTAAACTTTGAATGAACACAAGTTAGCTTTGCTGTAATTAACCCTCCACATGCAAGGATTTCACAGCCCAGGACTCTACAGTTCCATAGCGCCAGGTGTCTTCTTGCTTGTCCTTGGGGCTTTCTCTTCTTTCTCCCTTCTCGAGGACTTCCCCTTTTGTAGACTAAGCTTAGATATTTAAGGCGGTCCCAGCATTCCTCCATCCTGGAAGTTGAAAGGGGAACTTTGAACCCCATTCAGTTTGTCTGGCAAAATAATACTAATTCGGAAAACTTGGAGAGTGGAGATTGCACAGGAAATCCGTAACTTTCTAGTGTCTCTTTAAAAACTGCAATATTCCCCTCCCTGGGACGTTTGCTTCTTTCACGACATCATCAGTTAACGCTGGGCAGTGGCTTCCTTTCTCCGGGCCCCCCATCATCTCCAGCCTGAGCACTTCTCGCACTTGAACACAGTTGGACCCTGTGGTCAGTGAGCATGCCATCCTTCCTCTTCCTAACGGAAAAGGCCTTCCTTTATTGAGAGCATGAGCTTGGGTTTTGCTCTCATAGATTTTAGCTTTTGATTTTTTTCAGGAGATTTTGAATTTCTTCTTGCTTGTCAGAGAAACTTTTTTTTTTTTTTCCTGCAGCAGGTTTCTTTTTGTACTCTCCAAGAACAGCTTGCTGGCTTGCAAAAAAGAAGAAGCAGGGCTCTTTGGGGAGCTGTCAGAAAGAGCAGATGCAGCCTCAGCATGGCGCTCCTGATCCCCGCAAGTGGCACGTAACACTTTATTTGTAAAGAGAAGGGCAGAGAACTTCTCTTCTCCCCACGCCTTGATTTGCATTTTATTAGACACCCAGTAGGATGGTTTGCAAATCGCCATCTTCACTCACAGATCTATCAACCCCCAGCTTACCAGAGGGCAAAACACAGGGATGCAAAAAGCAGGATGGTCTTAAAAGGAATCAGAAAAATGCGGCTCACAACTGTGGCTTTTCATTCTGCTTCAAAAAGGGCCTTTTGTTTCTAAGATTTCTGGTCTCTGCCCAGATAAGTAGAGATAGTAGTGTAAGGTGAAGAGAGGAAGGCTGTCCAAGGGCAAGGAAGCAGAGAGCCTGGGGTTCTGCATTTTACACCTCCATTTGCTGGTTCTGTGTTCCGGCATAAGCGACTTCATGCCACAGTCGCGGTTTCCAGACAGCCTCGTATCACAGAGCTGGCTGGTTGCAGTGGAGTCACGCAAGGAACCGCCCTGGCCATCTCCTTTGCCCCTCCTCCCCTTCGTTTTTGCCATTTCCCTTGTCCAGGGTTTCCATATTAAATTCTGCCTCAGCTCTTCCAAAGAAGGGCTTTGCTTGACTTCTTAACTCAGTTGATACTGTTATTTTAATCATTATAGAGAAATCTTGCTCTCAAAAGAAACAAACCCCCCTCCGTTCCCCCAGAATTTTACTAAGGAGAAGGTGGAAGGTGGGAAATTACTGAAGGCAATTATGATTACCTTCAACTGGGGAAATGTCTTGGGGAATCTTTTGAAACATGGAAGGAAGACTGAATAGTGTGTGGTTCAACTTATCTTAAATATACATTATGGAAAGTGGTTACATGCTGTATGTGAGACCTCATTTGGTGTCAGAACAACTTGGTACCTGGCCGTTCTGCTGTTAGTTGAGGCTGCCTTCAGTACAATCTGGAAAAGTAAAGCTCTCAGCCAATTACTTGAGGAAATTGGGAGGTA
This sequence comes from Nasua narica, assembly GCA_028533885.1. Taxonomy (NCBI): domain Eukaryota; kingdom Metazoa; phylum Chordata; class Mammalia; order Carnivora; family Procyonidae; genus Nasua; species Nasua narica. Next base: position 22,469,443 of record CM052803.1, on the reverse strand, counting down.
CAATGGAGGTTTGGGGTCACTGTTAACCTGCTGTCTTTTTTCTTAAGTGTAATAAAAAGATTTCATGAAGAAGTCAGATTTTCTTGGTTTTCTTTTCATAGGTACATGGACAGTGGATTTGCTCTAGTTCTTTCATTTTTCCAGGACACTGAGAAGGGATTGGCCTGTCCATTTGCTCCTAGCCTTTCACCTTCTGGATGGTGAAGTTAGCTATTCCAGATCTCTGGAAGGTTGAAGTCGGTGATCTCTCAGATCGCCTGTGGGTCAGTGAGGCACCACAAGATTCACTGTGTAGGCTGGTGAACTTCACCTCTCTTGTCTTTGCATTTCTTAGACCCTTTACCGTGGAGCAAAGACCGTTGCCCCTGTAGTGACTTCCTCTGTTGTAACCCCTTAGTATCAGGTCAGGAACTTCATTTCAGTACTTCATACACTTCACTGTAATTATGCGTTTATGTATGTGTTGTCTGTGAGTCTCCTGATGACATATATCAGCTCTCATTCATACTTTTATTCCTGGCATTTACCGTAATGGGCAAGTACTTTGTAGAGGGTAAACCCAGTATTGTGTTGAATGAAATAGAATGAACACACATGGATGCTACTGCAATCAAAGGTCTGCCCCACCTTCTTCTTATTCACGTATACCCAACATAGGAAAAAGATTGAATAAACAGGGAAGGGTTCTTGGGATGAAAAAGACCCATCCATATTCTAGCTCTTCAACTCAGCTTTGAATCCCGTTTGGGGAGGGAAGAGATGGTGGGAGAAGGAGGTGAATGAAACAGACGGGATTCATGCAAAGGGACTTACAAACAACAACGACACAAAACATTGGATTTCACTGGTTGGTTTGTTTTAACCATGGTCCTGGTGAGAAACAGTGCCCACCTTTCACTTATCCTAAACTTTCCCAAGGTAAAGGTTATGGTGGAAGGGCTTTACCTTTATATAGGTAATAATGCCCCTCAGATTCCCAGGTTGTACCGTTTATACCCTTGGTACCATAGTTGTCCATGACTTGCCCACATGGAATTGTGTATGTGTAGAAAAGGACTGCACAAAATCTCAGGTCTCAGGTCTAGTCATTCCTCAAGAAGATCTAACCAGCTACTGGCAAAGGGAAGTCCTTCCTGGAAGCTGGAGGTGAGCAAGATGGGCAGAGCCTCTGAAGCAGTGATTCTGGAAGGCACTCGGTGGAAACTGAGGACGCTATGGGCTGCCCACTCAGCTCCCACCGTGAATGTTCCTGGTAGGGTTCTCTGCTGAAATGATCTCTGTTTCTGTGGCTCTTATGTGCTAACCCTCTTTCTCTGGACCCCAAGTGATCTTTTATCTCTTTCCAAGCTCTTTCTTTGACTGTTATTGGAGATAATGAACAAGGCCTTGATTTCTCTCATAGTGTTTTTCCCAAATTCTTTTCCATGCCATCTAATACCTTCTGAAGTTGTTTAAGGACTGCACCTTTGGAAAACAAACAAACAAACAAAAGGGAATACTGCTTTTCCTGTCTATGTTTTCTTCCTGGTTTCACTTCCCTCTCCTGAGTGAAGTGCATGGAAATGGCCTAGCTGACTTAAAGGGAGCAGGGATGAGTGAAGGTGGAGCCTGAAACATCGGTAGGGGAAAAAAAGCAGATCTATAGATGGAAAAAGACCATCTTGCCAAATTTGCTATGCTGTGGATCCTAGAGTTCACCCTATAGGTGATGGGAAGGCATAGAATTTTGAGCAATGTCGCACTGTCATCAAAGTTGACCTTTATGACTGGCATAGCTCTTTCTTTGTTAACTCATACTTTCTGTGTGTCTATCCTGTTCCCAGTATTATACTCAGAGTTATGGGGAGTATGAATAAAGGCAACACTCATGTCTTCAAAGTGTCTTGAAAACTTAAGAGAAGAAAGCATTTTATCCATAAATAGCAGAAACTCAGTTAAGTATGCATATAAACCAGTACTCTGGGTGGTACAGTATGGACTTTATTAAGTGTTATAGAGGTGGATGGCAGAAAGAGCTAGTGGCATGAGGGAAGGCTTTGTGGAGAAGTTGTATATGAGTTGAGCCTCAAAGGATGTATGATCAGAAGTTTGACAAGAGGAGTGAAGGGAAAGTGCAAAGTGGGGGAACAAATGATAGGCACTGGTATTTGCCTCTCTAAACATCTCCTCTTCAGCCCTCTCAGCAGACCCTGGCTTTGTTTATGACCCAAAGGTTCTGGGATGTTTACTCTGCTCTTACTTCTGGGAGTGGATCACATAGCCTTAGTCATCATTCTGTCCCTCCTAACGCTTCATCTCCAGGCCTTGGTGATTAACTTAGTCTCTTGTGTTCCTATCAGTATAGTGTGCACATGTGAGGCCCAGAACAGCTGCTTGAGAGAAGCTATTTTTAGAATGATCCAACACATAGTAGGGCGTATTCAGGGGAATCTGAGGAAAACATTGGAAGACGTCTCCAGGTCAATCGAAGCCTACTCCAACTCTGAACTTCTTAGTTACATGATACAATAAATGACTCTCTGAACTGGGCTTTCTGGGCTTGTACTCGAAACATATTAACTGAGAGAGCTGATTGCAATACGCTGGACTATGACTGGAAATAATGAGTAGACCCCTTGGAGGAAAGGTTTGAGATTGCGGAAGGGGGGGTTGATGATGGGCTTGTGGGTGTAATATTGAATTCTGGAGGGTCTTGAATGTGAGACTAAGGCAGATATACATGGCCTTGCTTGATAACAGAAAGAAGTTACTAAACATTTTATAAAGATATAAGAATGATAGTTATTGGCCACTAAAACTCAGCATCAGAAATCATATAAGGAGCCTGGAGAAGACTCTCATCTTAGTTTTCAGTTTCTCATTTCCCCAGAAGGAAGACCCATTGGGGCCAATTAATACCGCCCCAAGCCTTTATTTTGCCAGATATGATCTTTATACGAGGCTTCCAAA
>CM052803.1:22423840-22465994 GCA_028533885.1 Nasua narica | reverse complement strand
GCGCGCGCGCGCGCACGCGTGTGGGCGTGCCCACATACAGGGGCACATTGAGGATAGTGGGGGAGGTGAATGAGTACCTGTTGGAATTTCTTTGAAAAATGTCTCAATATATTGCCATTGTTAATACAATTATGGTTGATGCACCAAGCAGAATGCATTGGAAATAAATAGCTTCTAAACTGATATTACACAGATTTTCTATATCAACTTGTTTCTGTTTCACAGCGTGCAGCTAATAGGAGGGGAGACACGTCTAAAGGGCATTGCTTATGCTGTAGTTATATGTCTTATGATGCCTGACTGATGTTTTTAAAAGAGTGGCTGAATGCTTATACCATCCAGGATGGGTATTCTCTCAGATGCTGGCAAACACACATCTATCTAGATAATGGAACTGATTTTTTTTTCTAAATGTGTGTTTGTTCACGTAAATATAACACATAGAGCATTCAGCTGTGACTCATGAATAAATCTTGAAGATGCATGAGAAGACACAGCATTCAGATCTGATTTTCAACTAAAAGTAAGTGGGATGGGGGGAGCTCATTCCATGGGAAAGAAAGCTATTTTTTAAAAATTCCTTTGATTCCGCTGGGGAGGTAAGTTGTACATCATGGAGAATTTATATGTCTTAGATTCAAACCTTTGTTACCATCATAGCATCATGTTCTTTGTCATCTAGCCCAGAGGGAAGGCCATTTTTCCTAATTCAATTTAATGAATGAATCCACATTGAGCACCTAAGGGGTGCTTGAGTTCAGTCCTGGAGGATTGAAGAAAAGTGATGGGTCCTTTCCACAATAACCTAGACAGGTGGGAGAGTAGAGTGAATCAGGTATAATTTTCAGTTAGCATCAGCACAATGTGGCATGCTACTTGCCACGGTCCTCTTCAGGGTCCGTGGTGGACAGTGCTCATCACTCAGGCCTCTCCTTTCCTCTGAACTTGGCTGCAGCTTCTCTTCTCAGCATCTTCTCTTCTCAGCATCGTATTTCAAGAAGCCACTCCTCATGGATTGAAGATGACATTCTCAGTACAACTTATTTGCTTTTCTTCTCATCATTCTACCGGTGTCTTAGGCAGTTTGGGCGGCTATAACAAAAAGTCCATCGTCCAGGTGATGTAAGCAACAAGCCCAGTGTAGCACTGGATGGGATAAACTTTACTCAAATAGAGAAGGGACAGAACGAGGTCAGCTTCGGCGGTAGATGTCTGTCCCCCAGATCAGTGGGTCCCTCCCACCAGCTGACATGGGGTATTTGGTCTGTATTTACCCTCTGATGCTTAAGCAGAAGGACCTTGTTCTTCCCTTGGGGGCGGATGGAGCAGTATGGCTGAGCAGCGTGTGTCCTGTGGTACACACACTGAGGCAGAGCAGAGGAGCTCACGGTGAGTGTGAAACAGGGAGAAGTACTCCCACTCCAGGTGACCCGTCCAGCACAGGTTGGGAGGACTGTCTATGTCTTGGGAAGGAAGTGTTACGGGTGCAAGACCCATTTTTATGTGGCCAAGTGGGTATCAAAATACTGCAAGCAAGAGTGCCTTTCCCACCAGACACTGATCTCATCATGGGGCCTCCACAGTCATGCCCTTGTTACCTCCCAGAGGGCCCACCTCCTATTACCATCCCACTGCTGGTTGGGGTTCCAGTATATGAATTTTGGGGGACACAAGTATTCAGTCCATAAAAGCAAGGTAATCTAATCTCATTAAATGAGTTGATCTGTTTGTTTGTTTGTTTGTTTGTTTGTTTATTCTCAAGGTTTTATTTATTTATTTGAGAGAGAGAGCATGAGCTGGGTAATAAGGGGCAGAGGGGAAAAGCAGATGCCCTGCTGAGCAGAGAGCCTGACAAGGGGCTTGATCCTGGGACTCCTGGGATCATGACCTGAGGTGAAGGCAGACACTTAACCAACTGAGCCACCCATGTGAACCCTGACTAATTTTATTTATTTACCTGGAGAATGAGGATAAAAATATCTATGCCTAAAGGAACTAGAGAAATAGTATAGGTGAAACTTCTATGGTGTTAATAGGGCAGCCAAAGGTGGGGGATGTTACCCTCCAGGTGGCTGGATGGGATATGTACCAATGAACTAAATGATGTTTGATTGTGAATAATACTGTGATCAGTAACAGCGTCTGAAAGGCTAGAAGTTAGATTATTTTTTTAAAAGATTTTATTTATTTATTTGACAGAGAGAGAGAGAGATCACAAGTAGGCAGAGAGACAGGCGGCGGGGGCGGCAAGCAGGCTCCCCGCTGAGCAGAGAGCCCGATGTGGGGCTCAATCCCAGGACCCTGAGATCATGACCTGAGCCAAAGGCAGAGGCTTAAGCCCCTGAGCCACCCAGGCACCGCAGCTTATTTTTTTTTTTTAAGATTTATTTATTTTAGAGTGTGTGCACATGCTCGAGCAGGGGGGAGGGGCAGAAGGAAAGGGAGAGAGAATCTTCAGCAAACTCCCCACTCAGTGCGGAGCCTATTGGAGGGCTCGATCCCAGAACCCCAAGATCGTGACCTGAGCCGAAGCCAAGAGTCAGATACTTAACCCACTGAGCCACCCAGGTGCCCTCAGAAGCTAGTTTTTAAACCAAAATCCTACCAAAAATGAGGAATTTCCTCTTCATTTGTTTGTTTATTGGTTCATTCCTTTCTTCCATCCTTCACTGGATAATTCACTAAAGAGCATTCCTGCTGTACAGGCCAGCACTCATGCTTTTTGAGGGCACTTCAGACTAGTAGGAGGAGAAATGTCCATGATGCATGCTATTTTGTATCTCAGATTTGTCTGCAGCTCTGGGACCAATTAGCCTTTAATTTCAATTAATGGGGCAAAAGGCTCCCCGTGCTAACCCAGTTTGTTACCATCCTCAGCTCACCGGGCTCATAGATCTTTCTAGAAAGAACAGAAGAAGCTGATAACAGCATAGTGCTTGATGCTGAGATGGGGCATATGTGACTTTTCAGTGCGGAAAACTCAACATGTTTTTGCTAAGCCCCTGTAGCCTTCACTGAGGGGAAACGAACCGTCATTCAGGAGATTGGAACTACCCCTCTGTAGCATTTGTTTGGCACTTGCTAACTGTGCAGCTCTCTTGATAAATGAGCATTTAGGAAGCGACATCTTCAGGACAACAGGACATACCAAATATCTTAGTAACTTTTGTTTTAGATGCCAGGTGCTTTTGTGGCCTTTTTGACTGACTCAGATGGTATTGGGATTCCTTCTGCGTAGGTAAGCATGTGGTCAGCCCTCATGACACAAGAAAGGCAATCACATTAGAGATGCTCCCGTGAAATGATGAAACTTTCATTTGATGTTTTCTGGTGGAAGTGTAATTAAGAAGCAGGAGAGAGGAAGGAAGGGAGAGAGAGAAGCACAGGAAGAAAAGTGACAAAAACAATGGCATTGGTTTACTCTAATCAAACCAGGGTAAGAAAACTGTTTTGCTTTACAGAGTTGTTTTGAGGTACAAATTGAGTACGCGATGGAACAGTCCTTGGTGAATTAGAAAACACGAGGCGTGCTCTTCATCCCTTCCCGTTCTCCCTTAAAGTAATCGAAGATAAAATGTTTAGTCACAGAAAGTGAAATGGTCTTCAAATTACCGGGAAGCGTGCTTCCCCAACTTTTTCTCATTGTCCTTCCCAGTGAATGTAACAATGTGTTAGCTAAAAGGGGGGAGAGAACTGTGGCTGGGGGGGCATGACCTATCTGGGGAAACCACCCACCTCACGTCTACCGGGCCTCTTCGGGAGATGAGTGGGCCAGATTCTTACATAACCGTCACCTGGAGATGTCTTCACTGGGATGCTCCATAAAGCTACACTTAAGGAACCCTCATTGTCATGGGCTCCACCCAAGGTCCCATACCTAGTTTTGAATCCATAGTTATTTATGCATTTTCTTTTAGAAGGTTTCCCAAGTTCCAAACAGCTTCCACTCCCGCTTATAACTTATGTGTGGCATACTTGCTGGGAAGTTCAGACCTATGGTTTGTTTATGCTGGGCTCTGTACTGGCAGTTTCTTTCAGTAGTTCCTAGGAGTTTCTTGAGTTAAAGGTGATGAGCTTCTCTATACATCGAGGTTTGGCCCTTTGCTATTTAAAATAAATAAATGCATACCTGCTTACCTTAATTAATGTGTACATGTGTTTAACTGAGCACTGAGCATATCTACATAGAATGCTAAAACACAAAAATAATAATCCCTTTGGAGGAAGGGTTAGAGAAATAGAATGATAATGTGTAACATGTAATATATGTAATAACAATGCATTAGATTTCAGTGCCCTCTGAATAAGTCTGCTGTTTCCTGCCCCTAGTTAAAATAACAAACCCTTTATTTTAACTCCTTCTTACAGAGGTGATGGGAATTGAAGGCAGCTTCATGGTCTAGGACCTCTGTAAGGTATGCAAAGTTTAGAGGTCTCACCGACATCTTGGGGATCTGGATGTATCCCAGCCCTGATTTCTGGATGCCTCTTGATAGGATACGGTAGGGGACTCTCTGGTTTCAGGCAGATCTTCTTTCTTTTTATTCGGTTGTTCTCATGGCAATTTTACTTTATAAAAAAGTATAAAGTAAGTAGAGTTTATCTTTGGTATTATCCCACTTCTTGTCTCAAGACCCCCCTCAACTCTCTAAACATCCACCTCGTTCATTTTGTTTTCAATGACTAAGGAAAGCCAGGAGCTAGAGAGGAATGTGAGAGTCATTGTAGGCCAACCCTTAGCTGATTCTCAAAAGATCTCTGAAGCATCCTTGACAAGTGAGGCCGCTGACTCAGCCAGTGATGGCAAACCCACTGCCTCCTGCCATGTGACTTTGCTGATTGTAAGAGGGCCCTTCGGTACACTAGCCTCAAATCCTTTTCCCTTTCTGCACATTCAAACATCCTATCTCTTTGATCAGTGGCTTCATGGCAATTCTCTTCTTATTTTGGAATGCTCTCCTAGTATTCCTACCAAGGTTTTAACTGATGACTTAAGCTCTTACTTAAAAAAGTAAGAGTAATTATTCTAACAATAGGAAATTCGAGAAAAAAGTAGTATATAAAATCTTATAGTATCCCCAAAGAATAATTAATAATGATGAAATTCCAGGCTCTGGCTTATAGAGAGGATCCTGTTCCTTGCCGACCAGTTATATCTTGTGGATCTTCTGTCTTGTACGAGCACAGTTAGGAAGCCCTCGAGGGACACTTGGAGTGTCCATGAGGCATGGAAGATCGACCTTCACAATGGGTGGGACCTTGATAACATACGGTTTCTCTGATAGTTTTCTATATTCCCCAGCTGTAAAATGAAGACGTTCATCTCAACCTCAGAGGTGTCCTCCAGCATCAAAGTAGATTTGGGGTGCCTTACTTATTATCTCACAGTGCACTTATTTAGATTTACAGGATACAGAATTCTAGTTGTTGCCAGCTCGATACAATAGGACACTGATTTTGCGTATTTGGGTAAATTAAGCCTTTGAAAACCATATTCTGTAGCACAGTAACTTGGAAAGTCGTGTTTCTTTAAAAAATCACATCGCCTCTTGGTAGATACTAATTTTCGTTTCTGGTTAAGTGTTTGCTAAACCATTTCAATTCATGTTGGCATTGACTAAGTATCACAAGTGAGCCATTGGAGAGTTATGTGGGAATAAAATGCATATAAATTATAATAGTTTACCTCTAAGCAGTCTATTAATATAGTCAGATAGCACTTAGAAGTCTTTCTTTGCACCTCAACTATGTTAAAGCAGCAAAGATTAAAAACTAATTATGCATACGTTGTCAGTACCAATATTTGTAATTAATTTGATTTACAGTACACTAAATAATAAACTGGGTTAAAATTTTAACAGGTTCTGTGAATAGTCATTAGTGTGTTCCTTTTCTATTGCCTTATTCATTTTTAGAAGTATATTAAATGAGTTTTAATGTTTTTAAAAGCAGATTAAAGGCATATGCAGCCCAGATAAAGCCTACTGAAAATGATTATTTCGCAGCAATGCAGATTGTTCTTACAGCCTTCTCTTTCAGCCCATTGTGATACTGTGTATTTTAGGAGAAGAAAAGAACTCTGGAAACAATTAATTTCTGTGAATTGAATTAATCCATGAGGACAGAGACTGTCCTTGGGAACCATGTATTGTGGGAAGGGGAGGATGGCGAAGGTACATCTTGGGTCGTGTTCCTTCCAGGAGGATACAAAACAATGCTGATGTGTAATTTCGGATGTTAGTGGGCAGAACCAAATTGGAGATGACATATTTGAGTCATACTAGAGACACTATGTGACACCAGTGTCATACAAATGATACTGTAGAGCTCTTATTCCGTTTCTAGAATATCAGCATCCCCTCTCCCCCACCAGTGGATCTTGATAACTCCATAATTATCAATTTGTTTCCTGGTGCTGTAGAAAGATCCTGGTTAGATCCACCCTCATATCTCATCAGGTGCTGGATTCATTTTAGGTGCTACCCAATTAATTATCGAATGAATTAAGTGCGTTAGCAAGAAGTGATTCTGTGGTGCTCTGATTCTGATGTTCTAGGTCAAACCAGCATCACAGTTCTCCTCTCTATTGTCCTGTTTCCTATTGTTTTGCCATCATTCGTGTTCGTTGTTGTACAAACAAGGACTGTCTTACAGTTACAAGTTACTGTGTAACCAACTCACAGCCATTCCTTGCAGTTGGGCTCCTTTTATGCTGGGCTTTTTGGTCACTCCCAAGGGAGGATTTCTCTCCTTCTTCACCTCCCGTAGCAACTTCGTAGCTGTTTGGCATATGCAAAGATGTGGCATAGAGCTGATCATAATACACATGGACATTTTCAGTACTGAATTTAACAATCTAAATAAAAAATAGCCTGTTAAGCACAGTAAACAGCATATGCTAATAGAAACTTTCTGGTTCCGGCAAAGATTTTATTACAAAAGTATAATATAATGTACACATATTTGGGAAGAGACCAACTGGTATCAGGCCTTTTACCAAGGAAGGCGACTCAGAGGCCAGAGAAGTTTGCCCAAGACTCCCGAATATTTCCCATGTTATGAACATGTTACCAGTTTTCATTTGAGCATGGAAGTAGCTAGCTCTTAGGGGTGGTGTGGTCAGGTATCACCCTGTAAGGCCTACAAAGGAGGAGAATCCGGGCAGGATTGAAAGACAGAAAAAAGGAAGAAGGGGTTTTGATTTCATAAGGACTAAAAATTTAAGTGAGTGTGTCAGACCTTCTCCAGTACCTTCTGCTACGGCATGAGCCACGGGAGCTGTTTCTTGCTGCTCGGCCTGCGCCTGCTCTCTCCCTGTGCATCACTGTCACGGATGCTCCCATGACTGCAGACTGAGTGCGATTGGGAGACCTGACAGGCAACGACTAGGAACGAACGCCTCTCCTGTCCCTCATGGCCACCGGCGAAATGGCAGACCCGTGATGGTGGGGTGAGGGAGCAAAGGGGATGTTGTCGACACTCTCCTGTATCGTCAATATGTGCTTACAAATCACAATGAAAACAACAAATGGTATCATTCCTACTCCTTATCACATGCTTAGTATGTTTTGGAGGTTACCAGGAGGTAACACCTGGATTTTTTAAGAAAAATACTCAAAAATACTCACTTTGGAGAAGAGAACACTGAAGTTCTCACAACTCATATGTGGCACAGTTAGGAGCTGTGCTCAGACCTTTCCTAGATCTGTCTCAGAACCATCTTTAGGTCTTGGTCTGTCCCACACCAAGGCTTCTTCACTTCCGCATTAAAATGCCTGGCTAGATGTAGACTGCTTGGAGATAGGGTACCATTTTATGCATCCTGATAGCTCAATGCCAAGCACATGATACAGCTGATTGAAATCGTAGCTGAAGGAGTATTCTCCCCCACCCCGTTTATAATGGAAATTTTTTTTTTTAAGAAAAGTATAAGGAATAACATAAGGAATGCCATCTACTAAACTAGTAGCTCTTGACCAAAGGTGTTTTTGCCTGCTCTGCCCTCCCAGGACACATTGCCCAACTGTGAGACATTTTTGATGCTTGTGACTCGGGGAGGTGCTACTCGCATCTCGTGTGTCCGAGGACAGGGACGCTGCTACGCATCTTGCCATGCACAGGACACTTCTCCACAATGAAAAATCATCTGTCCCAAAATGCCAGTGGTGCAGGGGTTGAAAAACTAAATAAATGGTTTAATAAACCATTCATTTTTGAAGGCTTTTTAATACCTATTCTTGACTTCTCTGTTTTTCCTGATGTAGCTATCGCTAGGCATGCTTTTTTGTATCTACTACTAAATTAAGTGTTTATATTTGTCTCTACTACCCAAAGCAATCTACATGTTTAATGCAATCCTTATCAAAACACCGCCAGCATTTTTCACATAGCTAGAAAAAACAAACAATCCTAAAATTTGTATGGAACCACAAAAGACCCCAAATAGCCAAAGCAATCCTGAAAAAGAAAAGCAAGGCTGGATACATCACAGTTCCAGACTTCAAGCTCTATTACAAAGCTGTCGTCATCAAGACAGTATGGTACTGGTTGGGGCGCCTGGGTGGTTCAGTGGGTTAAAGCCTCTGCCTTCGGCTCAGGTCATGATCTCAGGGTCCTGGGATCGAGCCCCACATCAGGCTCTCTGCTCAGCAGGGAGCCTCCTTCCCCTTCTCTCTCTGCCTGCCTCTCTGCCTATTTGTGATTTCTCTATCTCTCTGTCAAATAAATAAATAAAATCTTTAAAAAAAAAAAAAAGACAGTATGGTACTGGCAAAAAACAGACACATAGATCAATAGCACAGAATAGAAAACTCAGAAATGGACCCACAACTCTTATGCTCAACTAATCATCAACAAAGCAGGAAAAAATGTCCAGTGGAAAAAAGGACAGTCTCTTGAACAAATGGTGCTGAGAAAACAGGACAGCATTGTACAGAAGAACGAAACTGGATCACTTCCTTACACCATATACAAAGATAAATCCTAATGAGTGAAAGACCTCAATGTGAGACAGGAAGCCTTCAAAATCCTAGAAGAAAACATGGGCAGCAACCTCTTTGACCTCGACCATAACAACTTATGATGAGACACATTGCTGGAGGGAAGGGAAACAAAAGCAAAAATGAGACTATTGGGACTTCATCAAGATAAAAAGCTTCTGCACAGCAAAGGAAAACAACAAAACTAAAAGGCAGTCTATGGAATGGGAGGAGATATGACATACCTGATAAGGGGTTAGTGCCCAAAATCTATAAAGAACTTATAAAACTCAACACCCCCAAACCAAAATAATCCACTTTAGAAATGGGCAGAAGACATGAATAGACAGTTCCAAAGAAGATATCCAGATGGCTAACAGACACATGAAAAGATGCTCAACATCATTCATCGTGAGGGAAATGCAAATCAAACCATGATGAGATACCACCTCACGCCTGTCAGAATGGCTAAAATTAACAACAGGAGAAAACAGATGTTGGTGAGGATGTGGGAAAAGGAGAATCTTCTTGCACTGTTGGTAGGAATGCGAACTGGTGCAGCTACTCTGGAAAACGGTATGGAGGTTCCCCAAAAAGTTAATTGCACTATTAGATGTTTACCCAAAGGGTACAAAAATACAGATTTGAAGGGGTCCATGCACCCAGATGCTCATAGCAGCATTATCAACAATAGCCAAACTATGGAAACTGTCTAAATGTCCATCAACTGATGAATGGATAAAGATGTGGTATATATACACAATGAAATATTAATCAGTCATGAAAAAGAATGAAATCTTGCTGTTCTCAATGACATGGATGGGGCTAGTGTGTATTATGCTAAGTGAAATAAGTCAGTCAGAGAAAGACAAATACTGTATAATTTCACTCATACGTGGAATTTAAGAAGCAGTACAGATGAACATATGTGAAAAGAGAGGAAAACAAACCATAATAAGAAACTCTTAAGGATAGAGAACAAACTGAGCATTGATGGAGGCAGGTGGGTGGAGGGAGGGCTAGATGGGTGATGGGTATTAAGGAAAACACTTGTCATGTTGAACACCGGGTATTGTATATAAGTAGTGAATCACGGAATTCTACTTCTGAAACCAATATTGCATTCTATGTTAATGAACGGGAATTAAAATCAAACTTTGAATGAATAAATAAATTATTTAATTAGTAAAATGTGCTCAACAGTGGAAAAAGGTAAATATTTATAAATACAATCAATTGTTTTAATATCATTTATAAATATCATTCAGCAATTTGATTTTTTATACTTAAAATTATCCTTTAAAAATTTTTTAAATTTTTTAAATTTATTTTTTTCCCCAAATATGTTTATTTTATTTTTTCAGTCTTACAAATATCTTTTTGAGATTCAGTCTTAACCTTTTGTATCCATCCATTTCTCTCTATCCTCACTGCTAACCCCTTAGTCTGGGTCTTCATCATGTCTTACGGAATTTCAGCAACAGCACCCTAACTGACCTCCTTATCTCCAATACTGCTCTTTTCTAATCTGTTTCCCAAACATAGGAGAGAATAATCTAAAACTCCAAATGTTCTCCTTAAACCCTTTATTGGTTCTTCCCAGTGGAGTTCAAACACTGTAGCATGGTTTTACACCTGCTTGTTGTCTGGCCTTCATGTTAACTACTCCCCACTCCATGGTTTATTCCGTATTCCAGTCATTGGAACTACCATCATTTTCTGCAGAGCCACACCCCCCATGCCTCTGCCCTTGTGCCCACTGCTCTCTATGCTGTGATGGCCTCAGCAAACTCTTTGGCCAGCTCTTCCTACTCATCCTCCAGATCTTAAGTAGATGTTTTCTCCATTAGGATATCTTCCCTCCCCCTTTCCCCTACACAAAGCTGGGCGAGTGTCCTTCTTTGTACTGACCTGACTATGTTATACTCCATTGATCCCCCTTTTTTTTATTTTCTCTTTTCTTTCTTAGTTTCCTCACTAGGACTTCAATTCCCTGAGAAAGGGCTGTCTCTTATTTGTCTTCTTACCTCTGATTCCAGAACAGAATAGGTGTTAATTGAATGGATGGGGAGTAATAATAAAGGGCTTCTTAACTTTAAAGTATTTTGATAACATCCCTGTAAGTCATGAGCCCAAGCAGGAGTTCAGAGAGCTGACTTTTTCTTTGAAATCCCACGTGAGAGATCAGAAGATCACTTCTACAAGAACCATCTTGCCTTGTTGGCCCATGTCAAATGTCTACATATCTTAGATTCACCATACTGTGGAGTGTGTTTCTCCGAAGGTATTTCCATTAGTTTTCAAAGCCCACATGCATCTTAAAGGAAATGTAAACCATATGTTTGACATTCATTTACACTTAACTATGTTTTTATTTTCTATAAAAGAGAAAAATGTAAATTGATGTTCAAATACCTTTGGGGCTATTTAATAAATACAACTTTCAAGTCATTTTTCTTTCCATGGAATTATTACAAAGGAAAATGCCTTTGAACAATAGAAGGTCATGGCTCAGTCCCAAATTCTAAGTGAGTGGTATTTTAGGAGGTTCCAAACTTGGTTACAGTCCTTATCCCAGAGCTCTGAACCACAAAGGTCCCAGTTGCATTTGTTCTCTTCATCTGTCAAAGGAAGAAACAGAAGATACTGGCCTTTTATTTATCTTTTTAGCTTTAAAGTGTAATTTGTCTGAAGGAAAGTTTCCGTAATTAGGTTAGGAACATCTGGGTTGTAGCCTTGACTCATGCTAGAAACAGGATGACACCCATGTTCTACCTGCCACGTAATGTGGGTGGGAGCATCAAGTGACACGGACATGAAGGTAAGTGGACACAGTCGAGAACGCCACTCACAGTCTGTCAGTGGGGAGGCAAATTGATGCAGCCTCTTTAGAGGGAAATTTGGCAATGTCTACAGGAATTTTAAACAATGCACATGACCTCTCACTAACAAAATCTGACTGCTCTATGTTTACCCTATGGATATGTCAAAATATATACATAAAATATCCATTATACTATATTCATATACTAAACTCTTTCATTACAAAAAAGGGTATAATCTGAATTAACATACTTGAGAGCTAGTTACGTAAATTAATGGAATACTAAATAGTTGAAAAAAATACACACACTCACACATATATACTGATATGGAAAGAACATCAAGATATAATATGTAAAAAAAAAGAAAAAAGCAAGGGCGTGTCAGTTTATATTGCATTGTTTAATGAAGGGAGGAGAATAAGATGGAGGAGAAATAAAAAACAAATTGGAAGAGGAAATGTATATACATTTCACAAGGCAATGCAGAATATTTTTTCTTGGTGTAGGGTATATAAGGAAATATACAAATGGTTACCTTTGGATACAGATCCTAGGGAAAGCTTTTAATTTTCATCTTCTGCTGTTACTATACTTGGATTTTCATACCATGTACATGTGTAGGCAATGGGCTTATGGCACAGTTTTGCTTTCTTCTTCATACTCTTTTTATACACACAAACACATATGTATACACACATGAATACTTAAATAATGTTTAAAGAAAAAATGAAAGTATACAGTCCCTTAGCTTAGTAATAAAGAGCACAAGCTTCAGAGCAGACAGATTTGGATGTGAATATTAGCTAAGCCTCCATTCTAGTTATATCACCTTGAAAATTACTTGAACTCTCTAAATCAGTTTTCCTATATGCAATTAGGGGGCGATAACCTGTCTTTTCAGCCTATTATGGGAGTTACATTATGTAATAAGTAATGCATAGAGTTGAATATAACTTGCAGCATGGTAAAACCTCATTAGGTTGTGTTTCTAGTTTTTGTTTTTGTAACTGTCATCACAGTGAGCTAGCTAACACCTTTAAACCTCATTCTCCATTAAGAAGACTAGTTCAAAGCCATGTAGTTCTCAGCCTTGATTCAGGGCTAGTTTTAGGAAAAAGAAATGTGAGAGTGGGCTCTTGCTAAGGCCTCGCTGTTAAAACCAAAAGGCTCAGGCTTTTGGGGGGTGGATAAACCAAATGTGATGAAGCAGGAGGATTTCATCTGAACCCTATTCCCCACCTACTGTGTATAGGCCTAAACGTCAAAGCCACGTCCCTTGAAATTCCCAGCTGCGACATGGCATCTTAACCAGCTAACAGTATTTAGCTCTTTTATTTCCCTAAGAAGCTCCAGCGCTAGGTTCAGATTCTAGAATCCCGGGTCTCCAGGTTCCCGCCGTTCAGACCCATGGTTTTGTGCATCCTCTGAACAGACTTTTCTAGAGTCTGAAAAAGTTAAAGTGCACTCCTGACCCAAAACCATTTCTTGATTTTGAAAAGAAATTGTTCCTGGAAGTGCTTCAGGGAAAAGATTTGGAGGAGCAGCTTTCCATTTTGACTTGAATTGCAAACTCACATTAAAAAACATTAAGGATAATAAACTGGAAATTCAATTACCAGGCTTGAAGCCAGAACACCGCACACTCGATTTGGATTTGCATCTTAACTTATAGCTTGTTCTTGCCAATATTACTTACAATTCAGACCTTTGCTCATGGAAGGAAAAAAAGCACTTAGTGCACAGATGATTTCTCACCAAGTGCTTTTTGATGGACCTGCCCAAATGTCGATTTGGGTGTGAGTTTAAATTAGGAGGAAATTTAAAATATTTCTCCCTTTTATTTTTATATTTTTATTATTGAACTTAGGGAATCCACAGAATTACATTACACAAATACACAGAATTGCATGACAAGGGTTTCAAATTTCCAAACATACCAAGGGTCTCCTCTTTCGGAGGGGGTTTCTATTGCATATTTGTATGAAAGTCAAGTTTTCAACTTTTGAAATTATACTTTGACACCAGGTGATCCAGTGTGCATCCAACCCATTCTGAGGTTTCTATTAGGCTTATAGTCCAGTTTGTTTACAAGATACTCATGTTGAGATGTTAGACACCTGCCTTTATGAAGACGATTCCTAGTAGTGGGTTGGGGAAACAATGGAAGGGTATGTGATAGCCTTGCCAAAGAAAGCAATGGTAAGAGTATGAATTTTTGGTTCGCCTTGATTTTTTAAATAAGTCAGGTAGCCAGATGAGGGTTCCCATGAATCTGGATAAATGACTATCAAGATGGGATCTTCCCAATTCCTTTTTGAAGAATGGTCTGACTTAGCCACGAAGGGCATAGGCCAAACCGAGTATGTTGTTCTCATTCTCTTGGTGTGAATATAAGGTCGGTTTTTAATCATTTGTGTAACTATAGACAGGTTTCTTAACCTTTTTGTGCCTCAATTTTCTCGTCTGTAAACTTGGGATTAATTAAGAAGAGTGTACCTATCTTTTAGGGTTGTGTAATGATTAAAAGAGTTAATAATGCATGCAAAGCTTTTAGTGCTTGGCAATAGTAAACACTCAATAAATATTAATTTTATTATTATGAGGTGTGACTCATGAAAGACTTGCAGGAATAATTAGCTTATTATATTTGGTGTAGAGAAAACAGTGGTTTCTTTTTGGAAGCTTCCCAGGATTTTGGCTTCTATCTATAGCAGTGAATCTCAGTCTTGGATGCACACTGGATCACCTGGTGTCAAAGTATAATTTCAAAAGTAGAAAGCTTGACTTTCATACAAATATGCAGTCAGTACTTGCCAAAGACTTATTTGATTCATTTAATGAGAGAACCAGCAGGATACGTTCAAAGAGAATTAGAAAGGTCCAATAGAAATAGGCCCTGAAAAAATGCTGGTATAAGATTGCTAGGTTAGATGTAAAATTGTTTAATGTCCTATGGAGCCAAAAACAAAACAAAACAAAACAAAACCCTATAATCTTCAAATTGGGCAGAAATTATTAACATCTCTCCTGGGAAAATGTATTTGCATTGGTAATGGACCATAATCTATAGCACTGCTGTCAGACTTCTACAGCAGAGGTTGTCAAACTTGGGCGCGTGTCAGAATCACCTGGGAACTTGCTAAAATCACAGAAACCCAAATCCTGTTCTACTTTTATAAGCCTGGGGCACCTGGGTGGCTCAGTTGGTTAAGCGACTGCCTTCGGCTCAGGTCATGATCCTGGAGTCTTGAGATCGAGTCCCACATCGGGTTCCCAGCTCCATGGGGAGTCCGCTTCTCACTCTGACCTTCTCCCTTCTCATGCTCTCTCTCACTCTTTCTCTTTCCTAATAAATAAAATTTTTTTTAAAGATTTTTTTTTTTTAATTTTATTTATTAGAGACAGAGACTGAGAATGAGAGGGGAGAAGGTCAGAGGGAGAAGCAGACTTCCCGTAGAGCCGGGAGTCCGATATGGGACTCGATCCTGGGACTCCAGGATCATGACCTGAGCCAAAGGCAGTCGCTCAACCAACTGAGCCACCCAGGCGCCCCTAAATAAAAATTTTTTAAAAAATCTACTTTTATAAGCCTGGGCTTCTGTGTACTTTATTAGCTTTCTCGGTAACTCTGTTATGTATCAAGGTTTGGGAACCACTGTTCTACAAGGCAATGTCTATTCTTACCGAGTTGTGAAATAACCTAGTAAATATGAAATTAAATGAAGGTAGGTCACCCTAAAGACTAAGATAGTCTTTAGGGGTGAACCTATTAAACAGTTGCTCCGCCATGATGTTGAAAGGCTATGTGGTTATCCTGTTGCTTATTTCCAAGTTTTGGAATTGTTTTCTTAATACTGAGCCATATTAAAAAACCCCCAAAACAAAAAAAACCTACTAATGGCCAGGTAACATCCCTAGGTTCTGATTAATTGATCTGAAGCATGGCTTGGGAATCAAGGATGTCAAAGCTCCTTAGGTAATTCTGTTGGGCAGTTAAGGTTGGGAACTCCTGGCTTTAAGATTGCGTCATTTCCTGACTACCTTCTGTGTTTAATGCAGTGCCAAGAACATGGTGTGTTTACAGTATTATGTATTTAGTTAAAGAGTTAACAAATTTAATAAACATAGACCAATTTGGAATAGTCCATGTTGAAAAAGACACAGGTTTGTCTTGCCAGCCTTTAATAGAGGTGGATCCTTCCTCAAGGGATGGCTACTCCATTTTTAGTTTCAGGAAAACAGCAGAGAATTCTCCAGTTAATATTCTTTCATGTCCAGGGCACTGTTCACACTGCTGTACCCAATTTACAGGTCTCCTGGGTGTGACTAACCTATCTTCCCCTGCCCAGCTGTTCTAGACAAATCTTTCCTGCCAGATATATATATTCCTCATTTCTTTCTGTCATTTGCAAAGTCTTAGAAGATACTCTTCTAAATACAAGATAAAAATGATTTATTTTGGCTTCTGTCTTACTCTCACAAACTTAAAGTTTATTGGAAAAACTCAGCTGTCTTCAGCTCCAGGCTCCCATGTCTTCTCCTCAAGACGGTGCTTCCAGTATGGCTTTGGTGCTGGTAGCAAGTAACATGAATGATGTACACAGAATCCTCAATCATCATTCCCTCATTATGGTCTATTTTGAGGAGTCATTGGTCTTTCCTTGTGCTTTTAAAGATTTCATTCTTCCCGCTGTCTGTGCTTTTGTTTGGGTATTCTGTGACGGGGTGAAAATTATCTGCATTGCTGTCACTGAAATTCTTTTTGAGAAGGAAGCTGCTTGATGTGGGAAAATAACATTGGGAAGTGCTAGGATTCAAGATGAGATGCTGAGAGCACAGGAATTGGGCTGGGACTTAATCAAATAAGGTAATGGCTGAACTTCTCTACCTGAGACAAAGCAAGGTATTTGTTTTTGCTCCTGAGAGGGAAGAGAAGGGGAGTCCAGAAGGAAGCAGACAAGAGACAAAGTGATGGTAGAGGGCTGGTCAGCTATATGAGGGGAAGGGCCAATGTAAAACCCCTGGTGGCAGGGTGGCCACAAGGACATTTAAGAACAGACTGGCTTTGTTTGCAACTTTGGCACTGCTGTGGGACGAGTGCCACCTCTTTGCAACGCTGCCCCCCCCCCCCCAAGTCTTCAGTAAAGTCTATTTCATGTGTCCATGTGTGCATATGTCCATGATAAGAAATGTCAGAATTTCATGACTGGATCAAGGAAACACAGTCAACATAATGCAAGCAATAGCCAAAGCCAGAGGGAAACTATAATTATGGAAATTTTGAGGAGGACTTTGAGTGGGTTGAGCTTCTGGAATGGGGTTCAAGGCAGTCTTGTGTATCTCACAAGTAGAGTTACATTGGATTCACTCTTTCCACTCTGCTTTAATGGAAGGATGAAGAGTGTAGGACTCTGTATGTGGTGCAGAATCAAGACCACAGACATGTGCCTCATCAAGGGGCTAACCAATTTGAGATACATACAAAGAGCTAGACCTCAACACCAGGGAGATTCTAAGGGTTTTAGAAGTGCAGATGAAGGAATGTTAGTTCAAAGTAAAAAGGGATTCCTTCTGATTGGGGATACTATCACAGGCCTCATGGAGGAGATGGTATCTGAGGTAAACTTTGAAAAATGGATAGTATTTAGATATAGAGAAGAGGGAATTATAATAATTACTCCCATTTATTAGACAGGAAAAAATACTCCTATGTAACTACTTTTTCCATCAAGATATACAATATATTTATCACCTTAGAAGGCTTCCTGGTGCCCCTCTCTGAGCAACACCCCAGACTTCACTCTGGGCAGCCACTGATCCAATGCGTACTCACTTGTGTTCTCTCATTTGATCCTTACAATAGTCCTTTGATGTAAGTGCGGTGACTCTTGTCACTGTACACATGAGGGGACAGCTTTATTTAGTAAGAAATTTGCTCTAAATCGCATAGCTCGAAAATGACAGAGCTCGAACTTGAACCCAAGGATAACCCCAAAGCCCAAACTCTTACACGGTAGAGGGAATAACATAAGCAAGAAGAAGAAGAAAATCGCTGGACACGGATGCTCAACAGTGAGTAGTCTGACTACCAGATAAGGTATGTAAGGCAAAGTAAAGGGAAATTTATCTAGAACATTGCGGTTTTTTATGGATCTCTTCTCCACCCACAGGAGGGGTTGTGTGTACTTATAATCCTCATGACTCCTGAGCCTACAGGTTGAACATATCTTCTAAATGAGGTTTACATGTCAAAGAGTGTCCTATTTAGGAGACAGAGAATAACTCCCAGGTGGCCCTGTGGAATATTAAGTGTGGACTTCGTAGTATTTGCGATTATTTATCCATATGCATGTACACATTTGTACAGAAATAAATACACATTGTACACATGGGCATCTGTGCTGAAGTATGCAGCCAAGTGTCAGCACGTTATCAGATTTAAATTGGATGCCTGACTCTATTAATAGCCCTGGTTTTCCAGTTTCTAAAATAAAAGATCCCAGAACAGCTGGACTGAAATCTGAAACAGAATGGAAGAATACAACCCCATAAGCAATAGTAGTCTTGTCTGTAGCTGCTAAATAAAGTTCGTAGCTTCCTAGATTTGTGGAGATGCCTGTAAAAGCACCCTTGAAATGCTAAGTGCTTTTTAAAAAACAGCTTAATCTCCAACCAGTGAAAGGGATTGATTATGCTCTATCAATCGTGGGATTTTGAAAACCTTTCTGACGTCCCATTAAAATCTGAAAGCAGAACTAAATCCAGGAGCAAACAGCATCCACCTCGGCCACGTGGCTCAGTGAAAGGGGGTGCGAAGGCCACCACTCACCCACTAGGATTTCTCTCTCAGGAGTTTATCAGTTCTTGGATGTTACCATTAAACATTTGGGCTTTAAAATGCAATGCTTTCCACGATCCCATTCAGTATCCCTTCTGGGCTTGACTCCTGCCTATATCCCAAAGTACCAGATACTCCCCCCCTTACTGCCACCTGAACTACCATACATTATGCTTTTCTGTGTCATGTAGTTCATGCTATTTGCTCAAGCCACTTGTCCTTCCTTTACCTGCAAAAATGCTGCTCTTCCCAGCTCACCTGGAGCAGCCCCTCCTCATGACATTTACAAGGCACTCCTCCACTGCCTCCTTACCCAGACAGAGTAAAACATGTCCTCCCTGCTGTTCCTATAGCACTTTTTCCTGGCTCTGTGGTGCAAATACATCCTTTCAAGGTGTCTGGCCCTTGCCTGAGTGAATTCCTACCTCCTCAAGGCCTTAAAAGGTGATCCTGGGCCCCGGTGGCGTTGGCTTCACCGGCGAGCTTGTTAGAAAATCAGACCATCAGCCTCTGCCCCACGTATACTGTATCAGAAATTCATTTTAACTATCGCCGGGTGGATTCGTATAAACATTAACATTTGAGAGACTCTCCTAAGACAGAGATTATGACTTAGCGAGCCTTTTCGTCCTTGACAGTGTATAGCAGTTTATGTATTCACTCAGCGTGTAGATATAATGAATCACATGCCAGACATTGCCCTTAGAGCCAGAGATGTGCAGATACTGGAGAATTTACAAGTATGGCTGGAGTTTAGGGTCCTAGAGATGAGTTAGGGAAAAGGCCAAGTCTGTTGAAAGCCTCAAAAAGGTCTTAGGATCAAATCAGTTTGAAAAACACAAGCCTGGAAGTTATGCCGTAAATGCCTTTACTGGGAGTCAGAGCACTGAAATGTCACTGTGTATTGGGACTCTATAAGATGGTGGTGTGTGCCCCAAATGTATTTGATCACAGAAACTTTATTTACTTGCTTATTAAGTAGGGCCCATTTGTGGGGTTAATGCTTTTCAGGGCATCGGGAATCACTGGTCTACTTGCATAAGTTTGGAATTCATTTTGTCTGGCCTGGTGACAGTGTTTGGGTTGTCTTATCTTGTGATTTAACTATTGCATGTCTTCTGAATGTCTCTTCTCAGCTGGATTGTAAATTCTTAGAGTAGGAGGAGGAGTCTTACGCTTATTTGGTTTTCTACTCTCACTTCACATTGGCATTCCTGTATGTCCATGATTGTCTTTTATATCTACCTTGCAACCAAGCAGAGGCCAAAGACATGGTGGCCACTTGGTTAGGATCTGAATGGCCTAAGATGGATTTAACATAGTAGGGAAGACGTTTGATGGGGATTATAATCCTGACTTGGAAATTGGCTGCGTTGGCTTTGGGCCAGCCATTCACCATCTCTGGGCTCCAGCATCCACTTCATCAGCTAAGCTCAGCCACTGGATGATAGCTTCCTACCGAGTCTGGGTCTGTAAGCTTCTGAATCTTCAAGTAGACGTAAGATAACATTGGAGAGATTTGAGCTTAATTTCAGGGAAAATTCTCTACTCTGCTTTCCTGGAAATAGTGTTTGAAAATTAGAGAAAGTCAATATTTCAGAATAATTTAGAGGAGAGACACCACCAAGGTCATGATACCAAGTCATCTTGAAAGAGATTTTGCAGGACTGGAATTCTGTGATCTATATAAAATGAGAACAATAATGTGTTTCCCCCTCCCATTAGTCATTCTGAACTTGAATAAATCTGAGAAGATTTAGCCTTACAAATTTTAAAAGTAGCTGCTGGAAATATAATTTGATTATAACCACCCCAACAAAAGAAGTTAAACATGTGTTGAACTCACAAGCATTATTATCACTCAGTTAAAAAACATAGTACCTTCTGCTTATAGAGACAGTTTTCCCAAGTAGCTCAAAGCATTTCTCACTGACATGTTAATATCCTCATTTTATGGATAAGAGAGTGGAAGTCCAGAGGGGCTAGCTGACCAAATTCTCCACTAACTTCCTAGTCATCGCTGGGCTTTGCCCTGGACCTGATGTTTCTGAACATGGCCTTTTCCCCACCACCAAATATGCAGAGTGTTCATTTCGATCTCCAGCCTGGTTGATAAAAGCTGTCTTCCCTATGAAATAATGTGTCTAGTTACTGGATGCTGCATATGTATGTGTCCCATACAAGACATGTGATTTCCTGAAACCTGCAGATAAACAATGATAATTGGAAATGGACAGGGTGCTTTGGCAGATTTGAAATACCGTAATACTTAATATTAAGTCTGAATGCTTCTTGTGATAAGCAGCCTTCACTTACCCGAAATCAGGGCCCATGATTAACTGGCAATTGGCTGGTATTAATTATGAGATGCGGCCTGTAAATCTCTCTGCCGATGGGGCCCCAGACAGGTCTGAGGCCAGCCGAGGTCTGCAGTTTGTGGAATCTGGAAGCACAGACCAGAGCCCGGTGCTCTTCCTCCCCAGCCCGCGTTTGCTTCCTAGTTCCTGCCACCCCTGACAGCATGTACTTCAAACTCCATTTCCATCTCAATGAGGTTATGTCCAATGTGATTGTACCTTCCCCTGGCAGGGCCCATCCACCAACCTTGCTCTTTTATCTCCCCCTCGGCTTCTTACATTGGAGAACTTGTAGCTCCTTATGATCTGCTGAACATTAATATTCACTAACTTGCTCCGGGGAGCTACGCTTCACCGAGCGCATTTTCACCTGAAAGGAGTTGTTTAATATAAACATTTGGTTAATATTCTGTACATTTGAAAGTATTTTATCAGCATTGGTGTAGGACCAAAAGTCATTTAAATTCAATGGGAACTGATTATGTGCCAAGAATCAGTCCTTTCCAAAAGAGTATGTTCCCCCCCCCCCGACTATAATGTATACATTATAAAACTCACTTACACGGTTGATGGGAACACTTTGTGGACAAACCAGCAGCCCTGCATTTCATCTGACTGAGTATTCATCAGCTCTGACGCTGGTGTTAAATGGGGGAAAATATTATACAATATTGCTTTAAAAACTGTCTAAATATAATTATCAACATCTTTGGAGTGATAATAATTATCATAACAAGAGCTCATCAGAGGAAACACATAGTTTGATGAGGATTCTCTACTCGAGTCCCTGCCCCCTTGCAGAAGAAGGATGAAGATTCTTTTTTATCCTTCCTAAAGAACCCTAGCTCTCTGAACTCTTCTTCTGGCCACCCTACAGTTTTTCTTCGCGTGTGTCTCTGTGAAACTCATTATCCCAAGGAGTCACTAGGTAGACAATCCAGGCAGCTCCAAGAAAGGTTGAAATAGAAAAATGGAGCATGATTTGTTTGAATTCCATGCCAAGCTTTGGGATAGAGTCTGCACAAAAACAAACTATTATTACTTTCTACTTGAGGCACCTGTTGGAAAACAAGTTTTCTTTAAACTCTTTTTTTTTCTTTTGAAATATAACTTATTGGAGAATGAAGTGTGTACATGTGCATGTATGTGTGTGTACATACTACAAATAAAAATATATGTGGCCCTCAGTCTAGGTCAAGCACCCGTGTATGCGCCTACTTGACAACTCTCCTGCCCCCATGGGGTTAACCATGTCTTCAAGTTTCGCTGGAATTTGTTCATTTTGTTTTATTTTTTAAAGATTTATTTATTTTTGTGAGAGAAGAGTGAGCAAGCATGAACAGGGTGGGGAGGGGCAGAGGGAGATGCAGACTCCTCGCTGAGCAGGGAGCCCGATGTGGGGACTCGATCCCAGGACCCTGCGATCGTGACCTGAATGGAAGACAGACTTGTAACTGACTGAGCCACCGAGGTGCCCTTGGAGTTTGTTCATTTTAAATGCTAGATAACCTTCTATGATAAATGGCTTTATTTATCCACTGTCACATTGACAGCCATTTGGAGAATTTCTACGTGGGACTATTCCAAGTAGTGTCTCTGAGCATTCTCATTGGTGTACATAGACAATTGTTATCTCTGGAACACATCCTTTAGAGTATGGTTGCTAGGTCATATATTTGCATTTCTTCAAATTTATTGGATAATGCCCAGCTGTTTTCCAAAGTGGTATTACCAGTTTGCATTCCTACTAGCCTCATGAGAGTTCTAGATATACCATATCTCCATCAAGACTTGATATTGCCAGACTTTTAAATTTGAGCCAATCTGGTGGTTGTGTAGTGATATCTTCCTTTAGTTTCAATTTGCATTTCTCTGATTATCAGTGAGATTAAGCATATCGTTCATTTGTCAGTTGGCTGTTTGGAGTTCTTTAATGAAGTGTCTATTCAAGTCCTTTGCTCATTTGTTTAGTGGGCTGTCTTTTCTTTATTGATTTCATGGCCTGATAAAGAAATGAAAACCCTAGCATGGTGTCTACTTAGGAAGTACCCAGCACATAACTGAACGATGATAAAGACAAAAAAAATTAGTGTAGATGCCAAGACGGACTCTGCTATTTCTGAGATTCTTATGAACTTCTAGAGTAAAGAAAATATAAATCGTTAAAAAAGGCCATTGGGGCCATATATCGCAGTGCCAGGAGTCCTCTCCTTGTAGTTGGATTGTTTTGGAAGGGCTCTGGATCTTCCAAGGATCATTTAGATTCCTGCTGCAGGGATTTAATAATGCATTCCATAGAGTTCCAGAAACAAATAAATTCCTCTAGCAGCGAATAGCCCATTTACTCTCAGGACCCTGGAAGAATACCAAAAACTAAGCTCTTGGACACTCAAAACACTCATTAGTGTTCTGACCGTGGAGATAGTCACATCCTAATTGGCAACATAGCCACATCCATGACTGTTACATTGAGCCAGACCAATGTCAAACATTGAAACAGCCAGCCTGGACTTCTTTAAAGAGAAGGGATTTGGGCAAGAATGTGCCCAACTCACCCTCCGAGATGTGGCTTTGAAGGGTCCACACACCTTTTAATTCTAGGACTCACTCCGGATCTATCTCCTATGATTAAATACTTCTCGATTCTACGTGTGTTCCCGAATTCCCACATTCCCTCTGCATGTCTCCAGTTCCAGCTCCCTAAGAGGATGCGTGCTCTACTCTACTTGCCCCCTTAAAGAATGTGTCCCCTTTTGGCTGTAAGTCTTCCCTAGATCACCTCCTGGGCTGTTTTGCAAGCTACAAGTACTTTTAGGGGGTTAGCTACTGGTCAGGCTCCTAGAACTGTGGCCTGTGTGTAAGAATCCCTTGCAAATGTGTTTGCTTAGAAGCCACGGCTGTGGCACAAGTTCAATGTCGGGCTTGGAACAGAGGCTCGCGTGACATCTCCGTGCTAACTGGTATCTTGGGCGAGGTGAGGCTCGACAGCCCCCGCTGTGTTCTCTTCTCCTTTTGTGATGGGATCAGTTGACTTGAAGCTGAACATATGGCAACTACCATCAGAACATAGAAACCATTCCCTCTGCCATGGCAACCGGAGAATCAATGCACACTTATGGCTGGGACGTACTCAATAAATGCACAACATATAGGAGAGTTTTTTTTTTTTCTTTTTTAAAGAAGCATTTGAAATAGCAGCAGAGAATTAAGACCTTTCCGTCAAACACACCTCTTAAGTCCTTTTGTGGAGAGAGGTGTTTGGAATATCTCATGTATCTTGTTCTGTTTCATTACCGCAGGAGTTTCTTATTGGAACTACATTTTGTTTCCAAATTTCGGGCATATTATTTATTCCTGAATGAATTGGATGCAGCTCCGTTTTTCTCCCAGAGGTCTTTGAAATTGATTCGTCAATATATTGTTCCCAAGTTCTACACCTAAGGGAGAGAGTGTGATTAGAACCTCCCTAGAAGGAACACATCTGACATCTATAGACTAAATCATTTGGCTCCATATTGATGAGAATATCAGAGGCATGCATTCTGGCTAGTAACTTAAGGATAAATGTCTTAGTTTTGTTCCCATGTCCATCGTGGTGTATTCTGTCCTTGCTCAGACCTGGAAGGTAATTGCACCTTATTGTCTATATCAACGTAGTTCCATCCCATAAATAGTTGGAGGGGCAAAAAAAAAAAAAAAAAAGGGACTTTTTTCCTGTGAGAAAGCATTGCCGGGCACTGTTCCTTCAGACTTCCCAGAACCTCATTCCAAGAAAAAAAAAAGCAAGCCAAAGAGTTGAAAGGAGCAATAATGGAGACCAGGAGCCATGAAAGTTTGGTTTCTACTTCTGTCCTACTTTGGCTGTCTCTAGCTCCTCAGATGGAGCAGGTCGTGCAGACTGTGGTTCGAAGGACCCTTCTGCGTGAAATCCATGTTCCCTTAACTCTCGGCAGTGTGTTGTTTTCTCTGTGTCGTGCTCACCCATTAGCATTTTAATTTAGCTTCATATGGCGCTGTTCTGGAGACGGATTTGCTTTCTTGCTTTTGTTTATTGTACGAGTGACAAACATGAGGGCATTTTCATGATGTGAAAAAATGCCGTGAAGTTGTGAAAATGAGGTGACTTTCCCTTGCCAAACCCCAAGGAATGTTACAGCAGAGATAGCTCTGACAGGGAACTGCAAACGTTCCCAATATTAAAATGTTCGGGAGTCTTGATCTAATTGAAATGAGAAGTTTTGGCCGAGGCCTAGAGTCTCAGACATGACCTTACACTGTGTCTCTTCAGTGGGATGTGGCTCGTCTGACTCTTCAGGAAGTCACTTAGTCCTGCACAGGGACACCTCCTTCTTTACGTGGATTTTGACCAGCACTTGGAAATCAGACACCTACTGCCCTGGGGGCATCGTGGTGAGTCCATGGTGAACACGCTCTTCTAAAACTAGTCTCACGCATTGAAGGGCTTTGTTTTATAAGTCCATCAC
The DNA here is from genome assembly GCA_028533885.1 of Nasua narica. Classification (NCBI taxonomy): domain Eukaryota; kingdom Metazoa; phylum Chordata; class Mammalia; order Carnivora; family Procyonidae; genus Nasua; species Nasua narica. Next base: position 22,440,512 of record CM052803.1, on the reverse strand, counting down.
TCCTTGAGATTTGCAAATCCTTCCATCTGCATGGTAGTCCCGAAGGACCCACTTATGAATTGGGTCTACAGGTCAATAACTTTCTCACTGGAGGTTTTTAAGTAGGAAAATAACAGCTTTAGGGAAGGGAAGCATAAGAAACCATCTTATAAAGGTTGTCTCTTTTCCTATACACTGGATATTCCTAAACACTTGCCTTCTTGTTTAATATTTGTTGAGACTTCGTAGAGCAAAATGTACTGTTTAGGGCAGGGGTGGCCAATACTTGTTCAACATCTAATCACCAAGCCAGAGTTCATGACAGACATCATTAATCAAGCACAGAATTCCTTCCTGCAGAGCCAAGAAGTACTGTGTCAGAATCCTCCGTAGGACTCCACCAGTTGGTCAGGGTTGTGATGCAAAGTGAAACTGACTTACCCTCCCTGGTCTGGGCTCAGCCAGTGATGTGATTCCTCTTCTTAGCTTCAGTAGCCAGATATAGCAGACAACCTTTATCTGGAAACTATGAGTATTCAACACTTCCTACAACTCCCCCTCCCTCTGACTCTAGTGAAGCATTGCAAGTACAAGAGGGGTTCTTTTGTTGGGCAGGTTCCTTCTTTGTCTCATCTCAGGCCACCTCCTTCTTTATGTCTCTGTGCCTTCTCTCTGCATTCATCAGGGGCTTGGCGTGCTCTCTCACGGCACATCGTGGTTCTGTGGGAGTGATAGGCAGAATTCTGAGATGGTCCCAAGATTCCCGCTCCCTGGTATTTACACCCTTTACTCTCCTGATTAGGTTACATGATGTGACAAAGGTGAAGAGATTTTGCGGATATAGTCAAGGCCTCAGATCAGTTGATTTTGAGTTCATCAAAAGGAAGACTACCATGGCTGAGTCTGATCTAACCAGGCGAGTTCTTAAAAAGCTGGGTGGGCCCTTTGTGAAGGAAGAAACCGAAATGCTCCTGCTAGCCTTGAAGAAATAAACAGCCATGTTGTAGATTGTCTATACTGAGTGCTACACGGCGGGACTCTGAGAACGGCCCTCAGCCAATAGCTATCGTAAGAACATGGAGACTTCAGTCATATAGCATCAAGGGGCCGACATTTTGTTTTCAACTTTGTGAGGACCCATTTGGAACATGGGTTCCTGACCCACGGAACCTGTGAGATAACAAATTTAACCATGTTAAGGTGCTAAATATGTGGGAATTTGTTACAAAGTAATAGAAAATTAATGCAGCAGGCCAGATGTAAAGTAGGGTACAGGATTTTCCACTTGCCCCTTTCTGCTGCCTTCCAAAATCAGCAGAAATGATATGGGGAGATGGGTGGAGGGTTGGTGCGATAGGTGATGGGGATGAAGGAGGGCACTTGTGATGAGCACAAGCATGATGTATGGAAGTGTTGAATCACCAAATGGTACTCCTAAAATTAATACTACACTGCATGTTACCTAACTGGAATTTAAATAAAAATTAAAAAAAAACCCCTACATCACTTTTGTTTTGAGGGTCTGACTGGTTTTTCCCATAGGAAAAATAATAGTATAAGAAGAGTAACAAAGCAGTGATGATACTGGGGGAATTAAAGAAATTTCTAAAGCTCATAAGTCACAGTAATTATTTCTAGTACATACGGAAATAAGAGGAGTCGGTGGTCCCTCTCTTCCTCCCTCCCACTTGTATTCAATGAAATGGATGTGGCCCTTGGCCCAGGAAACACCAGTAGTAATGGCTGTTGAGACCTACCTAAGGAGGAATCATGACATTTCCTGGGCCTTCCTTCAGGAATTCTCTTATTTGCATGTATTAAATCTGTTTACACCTCATTTTACTTCACTTGTTCCTTTTTCTGTGTGGATACCTCTCCTCCTCATGAAGGGAAGTGGCTTTCTTCAAGGGGTTTGGTAGACAGCAAACATCAATCATTGACATTTTGACAAGTTCTGGACAAGAGTCCGTGTTCTCATTCTGCCATTTCTCCTGACAGGCAGTTTACCACAAGTAACTATTTCCCATACTGTTTATTTTGCAGTGAGCCAGTGGATCCCCTCCCTTCTGTGGTCTTTTTTATTCACATTTTGATTTGGGACTTCCATGTATCCTGAAGAATGGGGGATGATAAGAATCTCACCTGTTTCATAAGGCCTTTGTGAGGAAATAAATAAGGAAATACATGAGAAGTTCTAGTAGCATCAGGCACATAGCGCAGGCTTAATCAATGTTAGCCATTATTATTATAATTACTAGTATAAATCTGTTATGTGCCCTGCAATTTTCAGAACCTAAAGTGGTGAAGCAAAAATCCCTGTGTGCCTCCTGCCCACATCACAGTAGAGACTCTCAGATGAAACGTCACAATGACTCCTGGTCAGTCAGGAGTGGGTGGGGCTTGGGGCCCGAGTTTCAACTGGTGGATCTGAGCTTCTTGAAATCAGACAGCCAGGCTCAATCAATCAAGAGGGACTTGATCCAGAAAGGTAGAGCATGGGGTTAAGATCATGGAGCAGGGAGGGGGGAGTTGAGCAAAGTTTCTATTTGGGTTTTTTTCTGGACAAATGACACTGGAAGGGGAGAGAATTGAGTGGATAGTTTTAGAATTTCAGAATCAAGAGACTTTGTGATCTAGGAGTCATAGTCGATGACGAGGAAAATGGGGTGTGGGTATGGGTTACCTGAAAGTATGCCGAATCAGGAAGAATTATGGTTTCCGTCAGAGTTTTTTCTCTTTCTGGTGCACTCAGAAAAACCTGATTTGAATCATTCTGTAGAAAGTTTTGTATATATGTGTGTGTGCGCATACATGCATACATAATACACCATTATAAAGGGGCACCGCAGTTGACTCTAGGACCACAGTGTATGTTTCTGTGTCCTTCCTGTCTATTCAAATTATAGGTGAGCTCGACAAAGGCTTCTTTATAAACCTAGGGAGTTTCCATTTGTCCGCTGTTTGGCCTGTGTAATCTTCATGTTTTACACCTTTAGCCCTTTTAAAAATGTCATTCTTTTCCCAGGGTTCTTCTGATCATTGGGTCAGAAACATCTGAGTCCTTGTCATCCGTTGTGCCTCGGCTATCCTAGAAACTAGATGTTTAACAATATCATAATCCCAGAGTGATAGAAAGACCTTTCTAGGGAAGATGAGATACCTGGAGACTGGAAAGGAACAGTCTGAAGGATTTGACCACATTAAAATGAAAAGCTTTGGTTCAGCAAAATACCAGAAACAAATTCAAAAGATAAAATACACACCGGAGAAGCCCATTCTCTCAACACATCTGACAGTTCACAAAGAGCAACTACAGTCCAACTTGAAAAATGAACACAGTGGTAGAAAAATGGGCATGTTCACCAGGAGGAAATAAGAAACAGGAATGCCTAATTACGTGGCAAAAATCTGTTCAATCTTAATAAAGAGGGAAGATAAAAGCTTACTAAAGATTAACATTTACTGAAGATTAAAATGACACTTATGCCATAAATAAAAACATTGTTGGCAACGTGGTAGCTAACTGGGCATCCTTGTGGGGGTTCCTGGAAGGGGGTATTGACTAGGAATAGTGAACAACAGCCCTAGCTTAGGTATTTCCCGAGTCTGTGGCCCAGAATCAGAGCACGGGTCCAGCAAGGCTTCCCTGTGTCAGGGACCCCACCTCTGAAGTTCAAGCTAAGAATGACTCCTTTTGTTGACTGACCTCAAAGATAGAAAAATTTTTTAATAGTCTTCTAGTGTTCATTTGGTTACATCTGGGGCTGAAATTCTTCTTTGTCTTTTCATGCCTAGATGTTCTTATTTACTTATTTGTTTTGTTTCTTTGTTTAATTTCTTATCCTTGAAGTTCATTACCAGAATGTTCTGGTGTTTCTCAGGGTAGGGACAGTCCTTGCTAGTCTCGATTGGGCTTTTCTTTAATTAAGCAGTATTTTCTTTTGTTATGACTCATTTCTCTTTTTTGTTCTTCTGTCCCTACTCCATAGACTCCTACTAACTATATATATAACTATATAATATATATGTTGGATCTTTTTATTATTGTGCCATGCGTATCTTTATTATGCCCTATCTATAATCTCTTTTTACTTTGAATCAGAGATTTTTTCACCCAGGCAACATCACATGCCTCTTGGCAAATTACTGGCATCTAATGGGTAGAGGCCAGGGACACTGCTAAACATCCTACAATGCGTAGGACAGCCACTGTCACAACAAAGAATAATCTGGTCCAAAATATCAATAGTGTAGAGGTTGAGAAACCTTGCCCCAGGGTTCAGGCTGGATTCTGATAGATCTGTAGTTTTATTTTTGTTTTAAGATTTTATTTATTTATTTATTTGAGAGACAGTGAGTGAGAGAGAGAGAGAGGGAGGGAGCACGAGCAGGGACAGAGGGAGAGGGAGAAGCAGGGAGCCAGATGTGGGGCTCGATCCCAAGACCCTGGGATCATGACCTGAGCCAAAGGCAGATGCTTAACAGACTGAGCCACCTAGGCGCCCCAGATCTGTAGTTTTAAATGATTTCAAATCATGTGGAAGAAATCTAGAACTTCGACAGGAGTCATATATAGATAATGTTTCCTCTTGTAGGTAATATTTTTTGATACTCATGCCAATGCTGGAGCATTTGAGAGCAGGCACGTGAATATTTGAAGCACAAAACCAGAGAGATATTTCTTTCTATATACATTTATATGTATCTTATATTTTTAAGTGATACTATCATAAACCTTGGTTAAAACATGATTAATATATTAAGGGCTTGTACTGTTTGTGGGGGTTATATTTTCTAGTTAGTGGCAACTTAACCTCAGAATATTTTTGTCTCAACCTTTGTTTTTCAAATATATGGTATTTCCAGGCTAACATTCTTGCACTGTTTCTGGATTATCAAGCAAGTTGAAAACCCTGTAATCTTCCATAAATGTAGGAGGAGAGAATTATGGTTATTAACACAGTTTCTCCTAGACATGAGATTGGACTAAAATGATATTGAACAAAATATATTTTCTAAAAGTGATTTTAAAAAAAGTCACTATCTAACCATATTGAATTCCAGTTATTCGACGTCTGACTGAATTTTATTTACCACTTCAGTCACGTGTATACATCACTCTTATCGGCATGGAGAAATTCCATGAGACTAGTGAACTGACCCAGACTCACTTTATCTCCTTTTTCCATAAATACACATATTTGAGTGTTCACTGTTCTAATTGTTTGTCGATTCATTTGCATGATTTCTTTCGATCTTTCATAGAACTGAGAAAATTAATTACTTGATCTCTGTAATAATAACCATGCCATCTCCTCCCTTTCTGTATTAAAGCTAATTTAAAGGGAGGAATTTAATTCAGTAGTCTCATTGTTTACTCAAATTACACATGCATAATGAGATCTCAGTAGGAAAGGATGCGGAATGCTACCTCGAAGACTCAAATCAGTACCTTGGGGCAAAAATATGATTGTCTAACCACGTAGTTATTAAGAGTTCCCAGATTATAGCATTTGGATAATCAAACCTGTGGTTTCTATGGCTTTTCTCAAATCAAAGATGCTGAAAAGATTTGGAAGAGGGGGAGCAAACACTTCAGGGGGCAGAAGTCATCAATGTCATCACCGCAGTAGGGGTTGCATAGGTTTAATAATTTTCAAAACTCACTGATAACTCCACTCTTGACAAAATGGTGTGATATCTTAGCTTCAGTTTATTTTCCTTTTCTATGATCATTCCTTGATATTTCCCAATATCCTCTCCACAGAGGGTTAAAATAAAATACAAACAAAACTGACACCTATGGTATTGTCAGTCTGGACTGAGTTTGGCATGCCATTTTAATTTTTTTCTCTCTCTCAGCTCAGTAGTTCTAAGGGGGTTAACCAGAACAGTCTTCAGTGAAATTAAACGCATTTTAATAATGACCTAGTTTTCATTTAGATGGGCATTTATTTCAGAGATTATTCAACCCCTGGTCTCTTTGGAAGTTGTCTTTTTTATTCAAGGTTAGTTGTTTACACCTAACCACGTTCCAGAAAGAGGTGAAGTTAGCTTACAAGGATGCAAAAGTAAAACCATGCCGAGTTCATGTTTTACTATGCCGTGCAATCCCAAGGGCAATCAAAATAGCAGCGAGCGCAAAGAATCTTTTGGTCATTGTTGGACACTCTTTTGAAAACAGTGTAATCAAACGAGGTATTTGTTCAGTGTCTGCTGTGGGCTCAGCATTGAGTTGGACACTGTGTTGTGTTCTGTAACACAAGTTATAGAAAACATTACCTAATGGTTATAGAAAACCATAGCTAGTGGATTGGAACATTTCCTTTATCTGGAATTCAGTTATCCAGTAAATTTAGCTGTTTAGAAAATAGTCAAGAGCTTAGCCTAAATAATGAGAATAGTACTTCTAACACTAACTGGAGATCTATTTCCTCATACTTTGCTTATAAATCCAGCAAACATGATTCTTGTCCAAGCTCCTAGCACGTTAGGAGCGGTAAATTGGAAGATAATAGTTGGCTACTACAGGCACACTGATGGCTGAAAACTTCTGCAAGTAAGAGAAGAGAGATTTGAAGAACAAATAGATAAAAATCAAAAGGCTCCAGAGTGTGAGGACCTTAAGTGCTAGGATACTTAGTCATAAGAGTCATAATTCAGTAATGGGTGGCAAAGATGTACTTAACATCCTTTAAAAAGACAGATACATAGCTATACCATAAATGCGCTTTTTGCCAAAATGTTTATGCTTTTTAAAAAGCTTGGGCTTAGGAAGAAAACCCTCAATTATCTGGAAAACTCAGGTGCTCTAATGCTTTTGTTTTCTGGATAGCTGAGATTTTAGCATTGTTGATGAGGCCGGACTAATAGTAAACAAAGTGACAGGATGCCATTGAATACTGGGTTGTCTTTCATCTGCTTTGATAGATTCCAGGGTAAAGCGAGTGATTCTAAGCTCTTCGGGGGAAAGGATGGTTAAGAATTTGTGCTCCACCTTGAAGCTAGACTAGAATTTGAATAGATGTTGGGGTTTCACATGGATTAAATATGAAGTCAGTGCTTTCTTGGCCTTTATCCCCCTTTCTCTCTGGAAAGAAGATGGACCACATGGAGAGTAGAGATTCCAAAAGGGGGCTGGTAGTGTGCCAAAGCACAACCCACCATCTTCACCTTTTTTCTCAGTGCCTCCTTCCATCTCTCTGACCATCCTCCTTCCTCCAACCATCCCACGTCAAGTGATCCTGTTCTACTGTGAAGTGGAGAGCAGAGCAGAGCAGTAAGAGCCACGTTCTAGGTTCACATTCTGGAGTCTTACCAGCTGGGTAACCTTGAGCAAGACATTGACCCTGAGCTGCTGTAGATGACACCAATACTCCTATGATCACAATAGTGAGTCAACGGAATAATGCAGGCACTGAGTATTTCCTAAAGCACAAAATCCTCTGAGAAAGGTTGTGTTAGTTTTCCTTTGGGCGATAAGATTCTTCAGGATTCCTAATTCTCTCTTCACAAATCTAGGACCTCAGGGGTCTGATTTAGGGAACAGACTGCTCTTTAGGACTTGGACTCAGCAGTGCTGCAATTTAAGTCTCAGCATGAAGAGCAAGTCATTGAAAAACCTCTTCCTTTCAGCATTTGTCCTATGAAGGTATCTAAAGATGGGTATTACTTGGTTGATCAAGGGAAGTGTGCTAGGAAATTATAAAAATGTGGAGGCAAGACTGAGAGTGGGAATTAGTAATGAGTCCAAGTCAGTCTGTCTGGATGTTTGTGGAGAGTATGATAATGATGGATGACTGCCCATTTGAACCATTATGGCTTGTGAGGTTCAAGTGCACAAGCTGGAAATACTTATCAAATGAGAGGGATGGTCTGGCCACTTATACAAGATGAGCCCTTTCTATCCAAAACAGCCTGTCTGCCATTCCATTTACCAGGAGCAAGGCCTTCTGTGTCTCAGAACTGTACTCTACTCAGACTTTGCTTCTAATGAGATAGAACTCATTGCTCTCATTGGTTTGAGAGTGAATCCTGATTCCTGTGTCTAGGGAGATCTGCAGATGCCTGGAGCTCACCGTGGATCTCATCACCGTCATTCCTTTGAACCCCTCTTCACCACTGGAGTCAGAGTGATCTATTTAAATACAAGTCTATAATATAACTTTATATGTTAACTCTACTAGAATTTAAAATAATATTTTAAAAAATGCAAGTCTAATCACTACTCCTATTCCCCAAGTCCTCTAAAATATATTCCGAGTTCTTTAGCATAGAAAGTAAAGCTCTCTATGTTCTGATCCCCGGATCAGTGATACAGCCTTACCTTCTGCCAATCTCCAACTAGCAATTTATGCTCTAGTAATGCTAGAGTACTTAAAAGCCATGCACTTCTTGCTTCTTAACCATGAGACTATTTCGTACTTCCATGCCTTTGCATTGTTCTTTATTGAAACACTCTTCTTGATCTCCTTACCTGGCTGTTCTTCCTCAGCCTTCAAGACTTAGTTCAGACATCTTTTCCAATAACCTTTATTATAATTCCAGAGTGGGGTACAAGAAGGCTGTGCTCTATGCTTGCATTAAAGTTTGTGCATGCCTCTCTACTTATGATGGTACATTGAAATGACCCTGTATGTGTTTTTTCCCATTAGAATATGGATTTTTAAAAAAAGACTATGTTTTCTTTATATCTAAGTCATGAGCACTCAGCAAGAGGCCCGGCAAGCTGCATAGCAACTGTATGTCAAACTGAGCCATTAGTTGTGTCTCTAGGACATTCCTACATAGAAGTCCATCTTTTGGTCCGTGAATGGAGATCTACCTTGAATACTGGACAAAGGGGAGAACTGAAGTGCTTACGAAGCCAATATTGGATAAACTGGGTATTGTTTACATTTTCCACTGAATGAATCTCCCTGTGTTTCAAAAGTCATTTTAATATCTCCTCTGTTCCTTAATAGACATTATTAGGATATATCAAATGACCAAACCTGCTCCCAAAGGGTTTGTTCTAGGGGCACAAAGCTAAATATGTGCTGCAAGAAAAGTGACAGCCTTGGGGGTTCAGTGAAGAGATAGACTGCATGCTCCTGAGAGAGTCAGAAAAGCCTTTGTAGAATAAGGGACAAATCAAATAACCTTGGAAAATGGCGACGATTTTGAGAAGTAGAGATTGGGAAGATGTAAAAGGGAAAGTAGGAGAAGATGCATTCTAGCCAGAGGAAATATCAAAGGCAATGAGATGGAAAAGCCCTGAATGTATTTGGGAAATAAGAGGAGCAATTGATTGTTCTCAACTGGATCCTGATTAGTTCATTTTCCACTACTTACCTCCCACTGCCATGCTTCAGCCACCCCAGCTCCTTTCTCTGGCCCACTGGTTCACAAACTTGAGTGAGAATCAGAACCATCTGGAGAGCCTATAAAACACAGATTGCTGGACCCCATTCTGGCTACCATGTTTCTGATTCAACAGGGCAGATGATGCTGATTCCTTGGTCTGGGGCCATATTTAAAAATCACTGCAAAACTTTCCTGTGGACACCACCATGGCAAAGACCCGGAGACATGTTCTTCAGTCCCACTCCAGAAACTGTAGGAGATGGACCCTAGAACCCTGGGCCTTTCAGACTCCAGAAGGAGCAACTGCCCCCGGAAACCACAGCTAATCGTCCATTGGCAGAGTGGCCACCACCATTTCAGTTGTAGAGCAGTCCGCATTTTCCCATCATCCTGGCAAATGAAAGACTAACTTGAACCATCTGGTTCTATAACACCCCTCCTACACCACTGCTTAAAAGCAGCCAAACATATTTTCTCTTACATTTTGTCAATAAAATATTGCTCCCCGAGGCTGTCGGCTTGTCATGTTGGCAGCCCATAAGCAATGTTGGAGCCGTTAGTGGTGGCACCAACAAGAGAAGGGCCCTGGGGAAGTCCCTCAGCCTTTTGCTGCTGACAGCCTGCGTACCCCTCTTCTCAGGGCAGATCCGCTAAACTGATGCCGGCAAGTAGGTTTTGAAAGTGGAACTAAAATGTGTCCACGCCTTTTCCCCGCCGCTCTGCCCTCGCTGGCCTTTTAATTCTGTTTTGCCTTCTGACAGTGAAGAATCAATGTCTAGCATTTCCAACAGCCAGGTAGAGTGTGTACACATTTATTAAGATTAATTAAAAAGTAACAAATTGTAAAGTAATAACATTAACAACCAGTAGAAAAAGTGTAGACATTTTGACAGTCTTTTTGAATTTCATTAAAAGATGGTAGTGACAAAAACCCCAGAGACTATTTCTACTTTACTAAAGAAATAGGTCACAGATTCAATTACAGTCACTGAAGCATGGACTCAATCTATCATGGCAAATTAAGTACATTTTAGCAACCTACTTTCCTTTAAAAATTTTATAGACACTTTCAGTGGAAGAAGAAAGACTATAGGAAAAAAAAAAAGAAATTGCAAAACCAAGTCCCACCCCGACTCCCCCCGCAGCTTTTGAGTAAGCATTTGGCTTATTTGCTTTGGGTTTAAGACAGAAAATCATTAAGAAATACTCGGCTTGCTCACAATTATTACTCTTCACTCGTTCATGGTTTAATGATGCAGATTTGGAATTGGGAGTGGGAAACAGCTCCAAATTAGAATCGCTAGTCTTCAAAGGGGGGCTTTGTTCTCCAAGATGAGCCCCACCCCTTTCTTTTAAAAGAGGACTATTTGTACTTTACAGCTTTTATGAAATTTTTGCCTGAGACTTTCAGGGCCGACATGTTGTGTTCATTTCGGGAAAGATAAATAATTAAATAAATAAAAAAAAAAAGCACTCATTTGGCCTGTGGATGTTGTGTAGCCAAGTGCAAATATTGGGACAGCGAAACAGTCTCTTGCCCGTAGCAGAGCTGATTTCATGTTGACAACTGGAGTTTATGAAGGGCTTCTTGCCATGAAGCAGTGGGGGCCATCTCGAAGACCCTGCTGCTGCGATAGCAATTGTAGAATGGGGGAAGGTGAGACCCTTGTGTTTCCCCTTTGACAAGTAAGAGCCAAGGGCCAGAACACTCCCGAGCCCATCTTTGGGGTCTGTTGTTGGGCCAGAGTGGGCTGCTTCAGGAACCCAGGTTGAGTCTTATTCCTAAAAAGTGCCACCCACTCACTGATTCAGTTCAGTGCTGGTATTTTCTGTCCCTCCATAGTCCTGCCTGTCCTTGAGAACCCTGGCTGGCTTTCTCCTGATGCTAGTCAGGGTAGTGTAATGGGCTCAAAGGAGAGAAGGGATTGCCTTTGCTTCTGAGAGAAGTGATAGAGATGCTTCCATGCATTTCTGAATTACTTTGCTATTGCCCAGTTAAACAAGAGCCTCCCTTTAGCCAGGCAGAAGACTAAACTTACTGGTAGAAGCCCGCAGAACCTCATTTCGACTTTTGATTGCAAAAGGGCAGCTTCCTTAGGGCATTAGGTTTTAATAGTGGATAGGAAGGTGAAGAGCTCACAGGGTCAATAACACTCTTCAAAGTATCTCAAATCTAGAGGTAGCCACAGTTCCCCCATTTGGTAGCATATAGAAATCTGAGTCAAGAAGCCTCTAGGTCTTCTTACACCACAAGTTCCTTCAAACTACTGAGTTAAGATAACTGGGAGCCCCTGGGTCTACCTTGTGTGCAATGAAAATGGATGGCTCCTAGAAAGGAAGAGTGATGAGTTGGGGGGGGCGTGGCTCCTGTTCCCATGTTGTTCATCTGCTGTGGCCATGCTCAACCTAAATGGATGAGAGCATCAAAGAAACTTCATGCTTAAGCCACTGCCTGGCCCACCAATGAGATCCATGAAATCGGAACGGTGTGCTAGCTCACTGTTCCTGTGCTTATCCTTCAGCTAACTAAACGTAGTAGTAATGCCTGCTGCATCTCCTGAGCCTGAACCCGTCCCCACTGCTGTGGTGGTGGGCCACACCTCACTAGCTGAATATAGACGGTCGTGGATAATATAGAAAAACTGTATATGCTAACTCTGATCTTACAGTATATTTTAAATTCTACTCAGTACAATGAGACACTTCTACTCTGCAAGGCCCCTGGGAACTGAGACCTAAGGAAGAGCTGTCCCCATCTCAGGCACGTTTGCACGGTATGGAAAATGGCTGTGGTGTATGGAAAGCAGGGCATTTTGGCGTCACTCATCTGGGGTGGGCCACGTGTTGGTAGCTGTGTTTTCAGGCTTGTCCCGTGATTGGAATGGATGGCATTAATTGAGTGCCAAGGATTTAAGTTATTTGCATACATTAAAATCAGTTTAAGCATGACTCCGTTATACTCTTCTCTCCTGTCATTTGGGGAGCCAACAACTTCCCAAGTCATCCTTGTTGCTGGAGAAGCATTCTTCCCTAGTGGGAGAGGTGGAGATGATGCTAAGCCTGGTCGATCTCCACTTGGGTCCTCTCACTACACCTGAGTGCATGTGAGCCCCAACTGACAGGGTAGACAGCCCGCAGGGCTACCCAGAAAGACAAGCGCTTAGCTTTGCAAACATCACAATGAATTTAAACCTCTGAGATCAATGCTGAAGATATGGATATTTGAGCATAGCCGTTCCATCAGGAACTAGACCAGTGGGATTATCTCTAGGAATATGTAAGAAACAGCTGAAGATTCTGAATGATATCCACCTTTCTCCTTTCTCTTGTTTGAGTTTTTAAAAGGTCTGATCAGATGGTGCACCAAGCTTAGCTTCCTAGGGAGCTGGTATAACATAATGGTTAGGACCACACCACCATATCATCATAGACATTATGTACGTAGTCATAATTTGGGTGATGACTCATTCTGTCTTTAATTATATTTTCTTTTCTTAGCTTAAATAGTAGGAGAAAAATAGGTATGTTTTCAGAAAAAATTATATTGATATCTGTCTCTGGTGGACCATTGCTGAGACAACTTAGTAAAGTAGATTTGGAACTGGAACACCTGTATTTTTAGCTTCCTAGGAGTGACCTTGGCCTACTTTTTGGAACTTTTTGAGTTCTAGTTTCATTAAGTGCAAACATGGAGATTCTGTATGTTCCTTGTGTCCTTTGATGGGATTCTCATTAGGACCTTATGAAAAATTCTTTCTGTTCATGTGGCATTTATTTTACAGAGTATTTCTCATGAATCATAGCATTTAACTCTAACACTTGGAGATAGATATTATCATTCCCAATTTACAGATGATGATGTGGAGGCTAAGCTTTTCCCAGGCCACCAATATGGTTCACGGGCTCCCAGGTTCAGCAGTATTTCTAATAGACCATTAGTGTATCATTTTCAATAAATGATGTATATGGGAACATGCCTAGGAAATTATAGTATGTGATGTAAATGGTGTATTGTATACTTATTGGGAGATTCTCCCTTTGATGTGATGTGAAGAGAAAGGTAGCACAGAAGCAACAAGCTTTATTTACGAGAGTCAGTCATTCATCACTCATTAGCAGTGAAGTTGGTACCCAAAGCGCAAGTGAATCCCTATATCTAGTGTTGACTCAGGAGAGGCCTCATTCTATTGATCCCTTTGATCATTTAGCCTTCTGTCGCTGTTGCTGGTGTTCACCTCAGAGTGACACATAGCTGACCTATTAAACAGTCATCTTTGTCCACATGGAAATTAATGAACTGATAATTGTCTCTGGTATGTACCAGTGACTTCAAGCTCAGGAAGTAAAAGGAAGCTCTCTGGAAAGTAGACCAAGCAGGGTTTCCTGGTTGAGTTATTCCCCTCTATCTGAGGCTCATTCTGCCTTCCCCTATGTCTGCTCTCCAAGAAGCTCAACCATCTCTTGATGAACTTGGCATAATAACCACGCGCAGCTGGACGGCAATATGGTTTGAGAAGAAGTACACTCACAGCCTGTGATGTTAGATGAGCTTCAGTTTGTTCAAACCACTTGCTGCGTCAATCTGACTCCAGGCATCAGTGTGAAAAATGGGAAATTTAGTTACTTTTATAGATAGTAATAGCAATAGTCATACCTTGAAATTTCGTAATATTTTTCAAGTTACTATGCACATTCACACATGTTTCAGGCAATTCTTACAACAATTTGGTGAAATAGACAGGATTATTCTTCTTAGTATGGAGTAAACAACCCTGAGACTTGGGGAATTTTTGACCTGTTTTCTCCTATCGCTGGTCAGGGGCAGACTTGTGTCTTTACTCATGTCCTTCTTCTTTGTTTTGCCTGTCTAGAGCCACTTTTTTGGATATAGGCCACTTGTAATTTTTGGAACTCCTGTGCTCCCAAACATTTTGTTCCCAGCTACCATGTTTTTACCAGACCTTAGCCTCCTGACCATACTTGATTGATCCAGGGTTGGACACAATGACACAATGTAGGTCAGACTTTCTCTAGAATTTTTCAAATTGGAAATGGGAGAGAGAGTCAGGAAGTTTCCAATAAAGGAAACTTAGCTGTGATCTTTTAACTATGTTGGTAAAGGTGATTTGAGGGGAAAGAATCAAGCTGACAGAGAGGCAGAGCTGGGGGAAAAGGAGAGAATCTTGATGGCAGTGATGTCCCTGGCTGCAACTATTCTTAAAGTAGCATCCCTTGGGAACATAATCTTGCAATAAACTTCTTTTTTCCTAAGTCTCTTCAACATACTCTCATTTTTTAAATGAATAAAGTGAGAGACTCTCACCCTAACAATGGTCTTGATCTGTGTCAAAAAGGTGACTCAGGTTTTCACATTTGTCCTTGCTCTGTAGCTCCTTATTGAGCTCATCCACGTAGTTGTGGACATTATTAAAGTTGATGCAGAGAATTGAACAGGGCTGCTAATTAGTGAAGCAGATCATACATATTTAAGATCTCACTGTAGAAACTGAGCTGTACACAGGTAAGTATTCCCTCCACCCCTACCAAGTCAGTACCATTGAGAACCGTGAGGATAGTTAGCTCTCACTTGACATAAGCAGGTAATTACATTCCCAAACAGATTTTAGTGAGATATAATTTCTCTGCTTTTCAAATCAAGGTTCTGAATTCTTCATGTCATAGGACTATTTCTGATTGGTGTAGAGCTTAGAATATGGAGCCAGATTACCAAATTAAAAATCTCAGCGCTGGCATTTACTATCTGCATAACCTTGGGTACTTTTCTTTATGTCTCAATTTGGTCATCTGTAAAATGGGCAGTAATGATAGAACTACTTCTTATGGTAATATAAAGGCTAAACAAATCAATATCCATAAAGTACTTAGAATGGGACTTGTATAATACATGCTACATAAACAGACCTATTATTGGTCAATGAATTTTTATTTTGAAACCTCTTTCACACATGAAGAACTCACTGTAGTTATTAATAATGAATATGTTACAGTTGTGCTTTCAAATATAAAGAGTAAACACAGGATCTCTAAATAAAAGAACTTTTCCACATTCCTCTCGGGAGTTAGTAAAAAGATATGAAAAACATAATAATGAATAATTTTGAGTCATCCTGTATAAAGAACATTCATGATAACAAAGGAGTAACAAAGGAATGTTAAAGAGACATATAGATGAAGGATTACTGAAATTTCTGTGTTTAAGATAAGGATATTTCTAAGGATAGAAATTAAGTATATAATCAAAGATTTAGAGACAATCTTTTTAGTTTGAGCTATTTTGAGAGCAACTTAGAGATAGGGACTAAACCGTGTTTGGATCCCAAACACCAAGCAAAATTTCTGAAGAACAACACTGGTTCTATTTCTAATGTGAAAAAGACTTTTCTCTTTTGATTTTACACTGCTGCCACAGAATACTGGTAGGAGGAGTTCATTGGTGGAAGTATGATGGGAAGAATGACATCCTAACTCTTTTGCAGATAACCAAAGATTTTCATGCCTGGAAAGCTCAGGGGGAAATTTTTCATATTGTTCTTTCTTTAAAGCTCAGAAGCATTGTGGGCACACAATGGTGATTTCTTATAGAACTTCAGATACTAGGAAAAGAACCAGAGTGGATCATTCTTATGTTAGAAAAATGTAAAAGACAAGGTAGTGATTACCACTGAGAGATTAAATGAGAGACAGTGTGTCTGTGTGCTAGGAATTCCATTTCTTTTAACTCTTGCTCCTTGTGTGACAATTTGTTGATGTCCAGCTCTCAGAGTGAGTAGTTAATTGTCATTTCTCTATTTGCTAAAACTGCTGAGAAAAAAAATTATATTTGGACCATGATACCCAACCAGCCGCATTCAAGACAATGTTTCTAACTCTGTGCACTCGCTATCTCTCAGGCAGAGCTGCTTGATAATATCTACTGGACCATTGCAAATGACATCCCAAAAGAAATTGGACGGGGATTCTTACAGAAGGGTATTCTTTCAAATGCAGCAATGGGAAGCATTGTACTTCAGAACTTTCAGCTCTTTTATAAAGTGTAGAAGCATTTTAGATTTTTATTTGATAATTCTTAATAGGCTGCTCTACAAGTGAGGCTAATTAGTCAATTCTGAAAACACGCGTATAGACCCATGCATACTATTTAGTGGGTTCAAAAGGTTCACTGTGGAGTGAATTTGGTGATCTCTTCTGATAAATTTGAGATTGATGGGGTGGAGCTAATGGGAGATTGGTGTAAATGAGGTACATGTAATCAACAACAACCCATTTTGGAAAGATCAATGGAGACCCCATTTTCTGGCAAACACTCTTTTTCAGCAACTTAAAACTA
>CM052803.1:22304563-22423340 GCA_028533885.1 Nasua narica | reverse complement strand
GTCCAGCTAGAACCCACATGTGAGTACCGGAGTCCGATGTGGCCCATGACCCCAGGGGTGCCTGACTCATAATCATTTTTACTACTTCTTCCTTCTGAGTGTCAACTAAAAAGCTCATCCTAGGATGATGATATTAGAGATTTGGCTAAGACCTTGGTTTTCTACTATTTTGAAATAATGGAAAGGGTAAATACATTGGGAAGTCTGGCACCAGCTGAGTTTGAATTTTTCATATAAATCATGCCAAAAGAAGGTTTTAAGTTACCCTATTCTGTATTCTGTTTCATTCCTCTGTCTGTCTGTTTTCCAACAGGACACGGGTGGGCTCGAGCCTGCACAAACCAATTTCAGTCTGACCCTGATTAAAATTTCCTTCCAGCAAACCTGAGAAACAGCTGTTTCTCAGTGAATGGCCCCCAGCACACCCCAGCCATCCTGTCACCCCTAGAGGCCATTCCTCAGAAGCCATCTGTTGTGAGTTGAGAAGATGAAAGGTGTCAGTCCCGTAATGCTTGTAACTTAGGGGAGGCAAGAAGATTCTTTGTTTTTATCCTTTTAAGTTGAGCATGTAACTGTTACAACGGGGGGAGAGAAGTCATCATTTCCATTCCCACCACCTGGGGAGAAGGGATTTGTCAATCTCCTTAGTGAGAAGAGAACATTTTTGCTCCTGATATACGGGGTTGGTTTATTCTGGAATACCAGCTTTTCTTTGTTCCAGGCTGTTTTGTGGCTGTGCCATTACGATCCTTGCCATTTAAATTGTAGGGGGGAGACAAGAGTTTCAGGGATTAACCCAAGGCCCGGGGAGAGTTTCACCAAGCCTCTAAATTAAAGCCGGTGAAGGTGACTTAAGTTGTTGCTCTAGTTGTAGGAGAAAGGGTGATGTAAGTTCATCACTGGGACTCTGGAGGCTTTCTTTACCTTAGTTTCTGACCTGCCTCTGAAGGTACCTTCTTTTAGTCTATCCTGGGAGTAACTGAAAAAGAAGGCTTCAAACATTGTCTTTCATGCTGTACCTCCATCCATCCCAATTCTGGATCCATTCTCCTCCTTCTTAATACTAACTAATATGTGGGTATGGAAGTGCCATTTATAAAGCATCCTTTATCTCATTCTGAAAAAATGGGGCTCAGGGAACTTGCCTGACTTGGCCAGCATTCCCCACCCAGGAGATGGTGGAAACAGACTGAAACCCCACACACAGCACAGTGCTCTACGTGGCATCATACACAAGTCCAAATCTGAACATAATCTTAGGAGAAAGTTCTCAGGAATGCATCATTTTTAAAAAGGCAAGAGTCTTAGGATCTGGAGATTTAAATTATACACACACAGATTATGTGTGTGTGTGTGCATGGATATGGTAAGGGATGCAAAAATCCAGAAGTAATTAACTGATTCATACTAAAATGTAAATGATTGGGCATACTTTTCTTCCTAGAGAGGTTTCCTGAAACATATTTATTTTAAGATGACTAGAAGGACAGTGTTCAGCTTGAGGGAATGCACAGCAAATGCTACAATTTCATAATGTATATAAAGCATACATATAGTGGACAGTATAAGACAGTTGCAGGTTATTTAGAAAGGTCATTTGTCTCAGGCAAAAGATGTTACCTGTCCTCTATTACAGTCTTCAAATTACTTGATGGTTCTATTTTAAGACAGATGCACATCTGACAGCAAATTCTTCTTTGCTTTTATATCATGACTTGGAAACATTGCATTCATTCATTTACTTAATAAACACATTTCGAGCTCATTTATTACTAATCAGGAGGCATTCTAGAAACTGAGGCTATGAGGATTGTTAAGCCAAGTATTGCTTCCAAAGAATATGGCATGAAAAGGCCTAGAGAAACTTCTGAATTGTTGGAATCCAAGATGGGACATACTTATTCTGGCTGAGGTGTGAAGCTGTCGTGGGGAAGGGAACACCTGAGCTGGGCTTTGGGGCATGAAGTCTACTAGGTGGAGGAGGAAGGGAAGGGTATTCAAGGCAGAGGGAATAGCCAATGAGGAGAGGTACTGATTAGAATATTCCACGTTACAAGACATTGTCAGAAGAATGTTTATACATTCACCAAACTAACTGGCACACTCTCAGCACTCAGGAGACAAAACCACGCGTATGGAGGCCCTGGCATCTGGAGACTTGGAATCACAGAATGCAGAGACTTTGAGGGGTCTCAGCGATGGTATCTCCCAGTGCTCTCCTAGATTCTGAATTCCTGGTTGCTGAATTCTAGAAGTCATGCTTCCAAGGCCCCTAGGGAGGTTGGAGGGCACTGGAAATGTGAGTGTATTTGTCGGCTTAGGTCAAGTTGTGCTGCAGTGACAAACGACCCCCAACTCTTAATGGCTTACAACAGTAAAGGCGTATTTCTTGCTCACGTGGCATGACCATCATGGATCAGCTCTGACTTTGCTCTGTGGCTTCTTCATTCTGGAATTTGCTATAGGAGAAGCTTTTGTTTGGGACACACTGAGCCCTTTTCGGAGGGAAGCGAGTGGTGGGCCAAGGCTTTTACAGCTTCTGCTTGGCGGTAGCGCCTGTCGCTTCCGTCTGCACTCACTGGCCAAGAGCAGATCCCTGGCTAAGCCTGACGTCAGTGTAACAAGAAAATATATGTGTTTTCCAGGAATGGGGGTGGGGGGAGAGATATTTGAGTGATGATTCAATATTCGTCATGGAGTCTAGGAATTCTCTACCCTGGCTTCAACTAATGCAGCTTCATGTTCTATATGGTGGACCCACAGGCAATTTTGTACTCACATTTTTGCTTGAAGAGGCATGGAAAAGAATGCTAGATGTCCACCAAAATCTGTTCTCCCCTCCCACAATGGAGTCACAACTCACCTTGCATCTAGATGTGACTGGGCGTATACATCTCATCGATAGAATGTATGTAAAAATGATATGAACTGATTTTAGGCCATTATTTTTAAGAAGCAAGTATATACTTTTTATTTATTTATTTATTTTGTTTCTCCCCTTAGTGCAAGAAGATGCAGATAATGGCAAGGCCATAGGAGATGGCCCAGAAACCAGAGAGCTGGTCCCTGAATCACAGTATGGGGGAAAGCTGCCAACTGTCGCACTGTGGATTATTGGGTAAGTGAGAATGGAGAGTCTATTTTTTCTTTGTTTAGCCATATATATTTTAAGGTCGATTTGCTATAGCTGTTTAAACTCTAAAGATTTTGCATATAAAAATAAATTTGGCCTCATCTAATTCTGTCCTTTTTCTAAGAAGGAGGTAGAAGGTCTGGGAAGGATGGTACATTTACACACACACATTTACACAGTTATGGTAGAATGAAGACTTCACCCCAGGTCTCTGGGCTTACAGGCCAGGGTTTCTCCCAGTGTGTCTAGCTGATATCCCAAGAGATGGAACATGTGATTAAAATTTAGTTTCCAAATTACTGGTTCATGGCCATAATCTGGTCCAAAGATGTGTTTTTTGTTTCCTGCACAGGGTTTTAAAATAATATGAATTAATTATAAATATGTAACTATCAGGATAGTTCATAAGAATATTTAGGTTCCAACTTCTCTTGAACAGTTATAAGGTCTGTCAGTGCTGGGTCCCTATTCCCACCAAGGGACGATTGGCTTTAGCTCCTCCCAGTTTAGATGAAGTCTGTCTTCAATTCCCTATTGTCCCCTCTACACCCTATTGCTTTCCTCCCTCTGAAACTTGGAGTTCGTTGCCATTTATTTGGATGCTTTTACAGGCTAATAGTGAAGAATGTAAATTTTTATTTCTTTTGTTCCTATAAAGGACAGAATAATAAAGCAACAAGAGATAAGTGTAAAAAGAAAGAATACACACACACACACACATAGAGAGAGAGAGAAAAATTGAGAGAGAGAGAGAGAGAGTTTTTTTCCTTTGGAAAAGTGAAGAACTGTGCCTAGCCCAGCCCATTTCACCTCCTTCTCTTACCTAAGCTCCCATAAGTATTTTGATTTTAGATACCTTTACTAGGGATTAATGTGGGGGAAATGACTTCTCTTCCTAAGGCCATCATTGAGCCAACACCAGCGTCCTTTTCTGAACCAGAGTTGCCATATGCTGATTATCACCTACCTTGGCGCGGTGTGACCGCTTCCTTTATCCTTGCGGTGAGGGCCTACTGAGAGCAAGGTGCCCAGCTAGAGTCCTGGGCTGGTGGGGTCAGCAGTGACTGACATGGGATCTCTGCTCTTCAGAGGCTGGGAGTGAACGTCAAGGGAGGCTTCAGGACCATGGGTCTCAGCCTTACTTTCCCCTCCTCCGCACTCATAACGGCTGATTTGCTCACCAGGGACATCTCTACCAAAGCCTGCCTGGGTGTGTGTGTGCTGTAATAGTATTTTGGAATATTAGCGGTGTTGTTCTACTTTACCTCCCATGATCCCCTGTGTCCTGTCACTTCAGAATCCTGTTCTCATGTCTCCTAAGACAGCTAACACACAAAGGAAAGGTATTCTGGTTTTTGCTATTTGGAAGAACAGGTGGTAAGTTCTAGCAGAGATTCTAAGCTCTCAGACTAGGAAATGGCTCCACGTGGACCTTTATGCAAACTTCTGTTCCAACATAATCGTCTCTGTGAAGACTTTTGCTTACTACCCAATTTGAAATTATGTGCCTCCTTACCATCCCTCATTCTTCTCCCCACTCATCCCTGAGATCGTTTTGTGCATATTTTCCTTGGTTCATGGCACCTTTGTCTCTAAGTCGTGAGCCTCATTGGGGCAGGCGCGCGGTCAACCTTGGTCACTGGTGTATCCTCAGTGCTCGGGCAGGCCTCGTACGGAGGAGCAGCTCAACAAGATACTGAGTGAATGAATGAAGGAGGTGAATTTGATACTGGTGGGTCTTTGAGCAAAGGCCCTGCTCTCCAACACATGAATCGGGTCATGGGGTAAGCGCAGTGTATACTGAGGGTGGGAGTAATGGAAACCCCACATAACTTAAAAGCTTCGAGAGTAAAAGAGAACACTGCTCCTTCCAAGGTAGAGACAGGGGACGCTGACGTTTCCAGAGGGGTCTGGGTGGACATGCCCAAAGGCAGGAGAATGCTTCCCAGACAGAGCTCTGGGTTTAGCCTAGAAAGCTGATGGAACTGGTAGGCCTAGAGACTGTGAACAGACAGGGACGAGGAAATCACATTGGGTGCCATCTTGGCCAAAGGACAGCACTGAGGATGAGGGCTATGTCCCCCTCCTCCCTAAGCCGTCCCACTACCTCAGCCCTTCTACCTCCATCCAGATGGTCTGGGAGGCCAGAGCAGCCCCGATTCAACTGAAATAAAGTTTATACCACTTGGTGAAATGAGGGTCTACGTAGAAAGTTAAAACCAACCAACCAACCAACCAACCAACCAACCAACCAAGAAACTTACATCTCTCACTCATCTGGGCATATGGACTGAAATTTGTATTCCCAACACGGACCGCGCTTCACAGCTGTATCTCCACCACTTTCTCTACCCCTCACAGATTGCGAGTAAGAGTGATTTTGTTATAGGAATAAATGTGGATCTGCTCTAATTTATTTCTAAAAAGTAATTAATTCACAAATTTCCCTAATTTGGCTCTGATTTGCCTGGTTACTCATTCTGCCTATTGCAACTGATTATGAAAATGTGTTCAAGGCCTGCTGCTGTGATAGAGGGAAGAAAATGCCTGTTGTAATGGGGAGAGCCCTGGGCTCTGAATAGCAAGACCCGGGTTCCGGTTACAGCTGTGCCAGCTATTAGCTATGGGCTCCTGGCAGGTTCCTTCCCCTCTCTGGACTCCTCTGCCTTTGCATCGGAGATTCTGGGAATGGGCTTGTCATTTACATGTGATTGCCACAACTGCCGGCCAGCTGTGATGTTATTCATGTAACCAGTTTTCTTTAGTCAACTAAGAACCTGACTATTTCTGCTAGGTTGCTTGAGATCGGGCAGTGTGAGAAGCTATCAGGATAGGTGAGCTCTAAAAGTCCTTTCTCTCTCTGACATTCTGGCCTGTGCCCCGTGACTTTCAGAGAGAGAGCCCAGGCCCTGGGCAACTTCCTGTGGGCAGATCGCCTATCCACCCCACCCCTGAACAATGGGGGAGCTGCCATCAATGGTTCCCAAGGCCTGGCAGTAGCCACAGGTGACTGCTTGTAAATGGAGAGGTTCTTAGAAAATGTTTGACAACCTCACCTTTGTTAAGTGTTCCCCAAGGGATTTCAGTTGGGTCCTTGTTTTCTTGTTTATATTTTACCTCTCCTGAAGTGCCGTTTACCTTTGTGGTGTGATGCAAATGGGAATGCCTGGCATTGCAGGCTTGGGTTGGAAAAAAAAAAAAAAAGAAATCGAAACGAAGGCGAGGATTTACCAACTGTCCACTAGAGGGCAGCAGAGTCGTGAGAATCGGGATCCTCAGAGGCTTTGTACAGGGAAGTGTTGACATGTGACTTGGCAATTGAATAATTTTTGATACTGTCCTGACACATAAACACCTAGAAGCAGGTTTTCAAAGGTTATTTGCACACTAAAAGAGGAATTAACGAAACGAACTTGCATGCCAAAAGTAATTTTCAATATTCTACAAAGAACTGCGGCCTCATAATGAGATTGCTTTTAGAGAATATTCGGCTATCGTTAACTGGATATGTTAAACTTAACTGGCAAACATGCATTCCAAATAAATGAGGCTGAATGGGCCTAAAAAAAAGTAGGTCCATCGACTAATAAAAATTTTTGCTGGGATTGGGGGCTGGCCAGCTCACCCAAAAGGAGCTGATTTGGTTTTAAGTGCTTTTTCTATGTCTCTCAGACCTTGGTGCTCCCAGATATGTGGAACCAACACAGTTAAACAATTGTACGCTTACTACGTGGTCGTGTGTGTTATTGTGGCAATTTATTTTTAAACTATTCCTCTACCTTCAGCAGAAAAAGGCAGCAAATTATCAGAGTTTATTCCCTTGACATTCTCACACCTTGAGAAATAGCCCATTTGTATTATCACAATTTGATATATTTCCCATTTACTGAGCTTCTTTGGCAAGTTGGCATTTTAATTTAATTATACTTTTTGCTAATGGTCTTTATTTTTCAGTGTCTGTGTGTAAAACGCCCGTGGGTTTGATGATCTCCCCCACTCCTTCCCAGTGCCAAGCTGTAGTGCAAATTTATAAACTGACAAAATTCAGCGTAAAATTCAGGAGGTGAAATGAAGGAATTTGTAAAGAAACCCTGCCTGAACCACGAGGCATTTTCTTCACTTGCGGAGTGTAGCCCTGTCTTGCAGGTCTTCATTTCCTGCCCTTGGTGTCACTGACGGGAACTTTAGCACAAAAGAAGGTGGGGGCCGTGCTCAGCAGGTCCGGAGAAGGACGGAGACCACCGAGGGCTTGGACTCCTCCCAGGGTTTGTTCTGGGCCTCTGAGGATCTAGCAGCAACAGCAGTAGGAGCATTTGTTTGACTTCTAGGCGATGCTTGCACCTTGTTGAGGCTTTTCCCTTAAGAATAGTAATTGATCGTGGAGGCCTGTAGCTCTCCTTGAAGACGGCAGGCAGGCTGGTGGAGTCTGGCGGAGGCTCTCCCGGGACTTCGGGGCTGCACTGGCTTGCATTTAATAGCAAAGAGGAGCTGCTGGCTGGATAGACCCAGAGAGGCGAGTATACACACGCATACTCACATTTGCACACGTGTGTGCCCCCCATATCCTCGATTCTCAGACCCCACCGACTGTAGGATACACCACTGATACCGTAATAGCCTTTCAAGGAAAAAAAAAAGGAGAAGAAACGCTGCCAGATTGAACATACACATCAATTGTAGGGTGTGTTCCAACTTCAGAAATGCAGAAAGGTAGGAAACAGAGGCCGATTTTAAGATCTTGGAAATTTTAGCATGTGTAATTTTGATAGATATGTTTCAGGCAAAGAAGGCTTTCAGAATGGGTCCCGGAGTACAACTCAGCACCTGAAAACCTGTGTCACCACAGTCAAGTTTATGGTAGAGCGATCCTTGCTCTTTTTGCAGGGGTCGGGGAAGGAACGTGGTGCTCGTCTCCAGAAGTGCTCTCTATAAACTGCAACGTGCCCGGGTTCTTTCCTCTTGTGTGTTTCACTGGATCTGTGTTCTCTGTGCTTGTTTTGTAGGACTCAGCTGAATTTCCCCCCAGGAACCTGACTCCCACCTGTCCACATCATCCCCTTCTGCTCTCACCCACCCTGCCAGCTTGGATGACTTGCCCCATAGAAATGTGTGTAGACGAGAACCAATTCATTTAATCCATTTGGCAAAGCCCAGGACAATTTATTTGCCTGTTCTTGCAAAGACATCCAGCCGCTCCTGCTGGCAAGGCTGAGGAAATGAGGAGAGTTCTAATGGTGGAAGGTTTTCCGTTTAAAGCAGAAGGCGTGGGGGCCGGGGGGGGGACGCATGTGAGTGTGTCAGGTCAGATCTCAGTGACACCATCAAGGACCCTGTGAACGCATCCATTACACACCTCTGAGAGGGTAGGGGCAGGATCCCAGCCTGGGCAAAGCTGCTGCCTGCTCCAGCCATGGCAGGAAGGAAAGAAAGGGGCCCACAATTGAAGAACAGAGCATGTTAATTACCTCACTCAGGGGATCCCATAAAACGTGATGCATATGTAAATTGACGCAATGAATATGATTACAGTAGGATTTAATTTTCATACGGAGGAGGAGAGGAGCCCGGGGAGGGAGTCCGGGCCTCAGATGCCACTGTCTTTGATCTTTGCCTCTCTTCTACCAATGGGAAGTCCTGCTCTTGTCTAACTGGTTGCATCTCCACAGGCCGGTGTCCTTGGAGTTAATACATTTCCCTCCTTGCCTCTCCAGTCGCTAGTCAGTTGCTTGCTTGAAAAAATGAAGTCGTTTTGCACCATGAGAGATAGGGTATAAAGTCAGACAGATGGGTAGTGGAAGCCAAGTCAGAGAATGTCTGAGATCTTCAGGAAGGCTTTGAATCTCTCTGGCTCCTCGTTGGTGCAGAGAGCTGGCCGTGTGGGCAGTGGGGACGTGGGGAAGGATGGGGGCCAGTCAGCCAGAGATGGACGGGGGTTAGGGAGGAGAGAAGTCCTCAGATTCTGGTATATTTTCATTGATGTGAGTGGGACAGGGAAAGACCCAGAGCACAGAACGATCGTGCCAAGGTTTTGCATTGAGCAAATGCAAGAACCGTGTTGTCAGTTTTTGATATAGGGGAAATGGATATTTTTTAAATGCAAAGTGCAAACTTCTTACCAGTTGAAAGAGGCAACAAGTCCTGTTTGGGATAGAGTGAAGTTGCCTGACAGAGAACAGAGAAGAATTCAAGACAAGTTGTAGGAGAGAGAAAGCCTAAGAGAAAACAAAGAGGTAAGAACAGATGCAAACTCTTGAAATACTCAGCTACTGTAAGGTAGGCAGGATTCCACTCGACCTCGGGGGACATAGGCACTTAATTATTATTCAACATTTTTGTGCATGTGCTGCCCCTTCATTCAGGCAACCGTGAGCTCTTTGACAGCAGGATCCTGTCGGGTTCTTGGGCACACTGTCGTCCTTCAGTTCACGCTTGCAGACCATCTGGCTGGGGCCGCCATGATCCCGGCAACCTAACAGGTCTCCTTGGCTAACTTCCAGATCTGCTGGGAAAGGTGGACAGGCAAGGGAGAACACGCTTTTCTTGTTTTCGCTAGGTGGGACCTTCAGATCTCACCATTTTGCTCCGTGGTTTTTGCCCTCAGAATGGCACATGTCTCATGTTCTCACACTCAGAAGACGTTGCATGGAATGCCATGATGTCCTTGTCACTGTCTTTGTTGAGTCTGGGGTTCTAAGGGAGAGAACAGTCCTGGCATAGTTGTCTCAGGAAGTTTGTCCTCGGTGCTAGAAGTGTTGAAGAAAAGAAGCAACAGGCCGCAGTGAAGTGTGATTAGCCTTTTAGTTTTTTGTATCTGGGGGGCCCATATTCAGCGACTGACCGGGCTGGTGAGAAGTCCAGTGTTATGGGAGACGATTGATTATTTTACAAACCAGAGAAAATCCATGCTACTCCTCTGTTCCCTTTCATTGGGAAAGCCTTCCTTTCAACGCCAATCATTGGCAGCTGATTGGATATTGTGAGTAGGGCTGGTGGTACCTAGTGACTCAAGTTTCTTTTAAGGTCATGGTTTTATTGTCCAATCGTACTTTTAAACCCATGTATCACCAGCGCTGGTGTGATTCTCTCAGTTTAAAGGGGTCAGTGGAAAAAACACACAGACTCTCCTCGGGTTTGATGTCTTCATTCGCCAGAGTTGGCTCCTTATCACTGACAGCCAGGAAGCCCTTCAAGCACACCCCATATTCGGCCTGAAGATGTTTTGTGCATGTGACAAGGAGCATCCCAACCAGCCGCATCCTGACCCCAGTGTCATCGGGGCCCTCACCTGCTGAGAGAACTGGGAGACCCAGGAGGCAGCTTTCCTGGCAAGATGGAGACTGTCCAGTCCACGAAGTCTTTGCTCTTTGAGTCTGGCGACTGCTGGGGTTAAGAGGAAGGTTTAAAAAACTACTCCTTCACTGCTGGAGAATTCTGCCTCTGAAACTGTGATGCGTGAGCACCAGGCGCCCAGGTTTTTTTCTGGAACAGTGATGAAGGATCAGGCAGAAGAGAAAGAGGCTGTTTGCTGGGGACCCTCAGCCATCACACCTTTGTGCCTAAAAGGTATTCAGCACACCCATGAAACAGACTACAGAGGGCGGCTTGTAAGGGTGAGTT
The DNA here is from genome assembly GCA_028533885.1 of Nasua narica. Classification (NCBI taxonomy): domain Eukaryota; kingdom Metazoa; phylum Chordata; class Mammalia; order Carnivora; family Procyonidae; genus Nasua; species Nasua narica. The sequence goes on along the minus strand of CM052803.1, from coordinate 22,412,590 downwards.
TGTGGATCAGAAATTGGGCTACGCTCAGTTAAGTATTTTTCTGCTGGTCTTGTCTAGGGACACGCAATTGATTTCGGTCACAGTGGCTCAGTTTGGGGTGGAAAGTCGAAGATGATTTAACTCATAAGACTGGAGGTTGGTATTGGCTGGGACAGCTGGCATGGCTGTGATAGCTAGGTGACCAAATGGCCTCCCTTCTTCAAGGAGGTCAGCTTAGGTCTGTCTTTGCATGGCAGTTATAGGGTTCCAAGAGCTTATACACATTCCTAATGATTTCCTTAGGATGGTTTCCCAGAAGTGAAACTACTAGGTCAAAGAGCCTGTAGAGTTTTAAGGCTTTACCTGTGTCTTACAAAAAATACATGTTTTTTCAACAGATCCTATGCCCAGGTATTATCGGTATAGTGATTTTCCTTTTGTTCATGTTTTCTATAACTCACATTCATGTACAGAAAAAAAAAAAAGCCACACTCTCTACCTGACTGGATTCAATCAATTCCTAAATTAAGTAGTGCAAGTGGAAATGTAATTCAGTGCACATATCCCTCAGGAGCAAGTGGGCTAAAGACTCGTTAAGTGGGCTTCGTCCCCGTTATTAAACATATCCCAGTTTGCCTAGCTGAAGAAGGGAATGGGACAAGCATTTTTACTTTAATTAAGTTATTAAAGTATGGAAACCAAACAACTTGTCTACAGTTTCCTTTGTTTAGGAAAACCATGAATTCCTGTAATTTCCTACCTATGTCCCAAATATAAATGGAGCCCTTATTCATTTGAAATCTAGGAAGACCTAGCTGATTTAAAAACCTGGCTGCCATTTTGTTTCAAGAACTTGACCCGAGCATTATTCAACCTTGCATCTATCTAGGTGCTTTTCCATTAGTGCACCAGATCCATGTCAAAGTCAGTATGGTGCCTAGTAGCAGGCTTCCAGAGACAATGCTTTCTTCCATCTAGGAGCTGCATAAATAACCCCACCCATTGGCTTGTAGCACAGGCACTTAAAGGGGAAGGACAAACACAAAGTCAGTAGAAGAGTTTCTTGGCAACTCCTGGTAGTTTCTCCAGGTAGTCAACTTCTCCCAAATTATCTTTCAAGAGAGACAGACAGATATAGACTAAATAGTAAGTTGTTACATTTCCATATCACTTATCAGTTAAGAGGAGTTTTATAAAAGATCTTAACCTCTAAAATGGATTCTGAAATCCAGATGTTTTGATGAAAGTTCTGGACACTGAGCTCAGCAATCTTTTCATTCCACAGTAGGATGGCGGTGAGGTTAGGAAGGCAAGAATGTATTTCTTTGATTTCTGGATGATATCTTCTTTTTTTTTTTTTTTTAAAGATTTTATTTATTTATTTGACAGAGAGGAGAGGGATCACAAGTAGGGAGAGAGGCGAGCAGAGAGAGAGGGGGGAAGCAGGCTCCCTGCCGAGCAGAGAGCCCGATGCGGGGCTCAATCCCAGGACCCTGAGACCATGACCTGAGCCTAAGGCAGAGGCTTTAACCCACTGAGCCACCCAGGAGCCCCTGGATGATATCTTCTTGAGGGCCTACATCCCAAGCTATATTTTGAGCTAAACTGCCTTTCTTTATGTTTTCATAGAATTGAATACATTTGTCTCCTCCCTGGTAGGCAAAGGTTAAGGCAAACAAAGAGACAAAAAACCTCACTTCACCCCAAACCCTTTATTGAGTTTACCTCTAAAGTCACACAGTGTCTTTTCATCCGCATAAGGCTTTGAAATAGCTTAGGCATTGTGGTTGCAGAGACATAAGTCCCAGTAAAAGCTCAGCAACATACCAGTGATTTGACAGGCTAGACATGCTCTGAGTCTCAGATATACTCACCTTCAGGAATGAGAAACTGATCTTCTATTTGTATATGTGCTGCCAAAGCGAGCACCTGATCTTCTATTTGAATCAGCTGTTATTAGTGTGGATTCATGGCAATTGTCTATAAAGCCGGTGACACCAAGCTCGGCACACGGTACATTTGAATTAATAATTACCCTTATTGGTACTTCACTTCATTATACTATGTCGTGTATATAACTGGCTCAGATAGATGTTCTTGTTCTCATTTTAGGGGCAATAAAACAAAATGGAAGAAATCGCCCAGGTTTGTGCTGCCGGTTCCAGAAAGTTAAACGGGGTCTAGCCCCACGTAATAGCACTAGCAATGACTTTCGTACAGTTGACCAGGCTCCTGAGGCTGAAATGACCAAGACTTCTCTGGGCTGAAACACAGCATAGTATTTTATTTCATTGTTTTAGATTCATAATGGAAATACACAAGATGCTGAGCATCTGAGTTTAAGAAAGCATCCTTTGTTTTCCAAGGATGTTTTGATATTGGTTCCAAGATTCAAAGTCAGTTTCAGGACACTGGCCTCCACCACTGTCATCTACTTTGGTTCTTTTATTTTCTATATATATATTTTTTTATTTTTTAAGTAACCTCTACACGAGCATGGAGCTCAAACTCACCACCCTGAGATCAAGAGTTGCGTGCTCTCCTGACTGAGCCAGCGAGGCACCCCTATCTTGGTTCTTTTTGAACAATCCTAATGTGAAGCCCCCAACAGACCAGATGCAACATTTTCCCCCATGTTTGTAGCCTGGTGCAGGTCATTTGTCTCACCCAGAGTGGCCTCTGTGGTTAGTCCGTTAACAAGAGTACGGTGATTAAAATTTGAGATCCTCAGCAGAAGTTGCGTTGCATCGGGTTAAGCTGGTGACTGTTCTTAGGAATATCTTCTCCCAATGCAAACACAGGTACTTTTCTCTTGTAAAATCAGAACAATCTGTAAAAACAGACTCCTGGCTCCATTCCCTAATGCCCTCTCCATTGAGCACCCCAGGAGAGTTTGTCCTTTCATTGCCGGGTGGGTCTTCTTCAACATGGCGGTTCTCACCAGTTGACTCGTTAGCCAAGTCTTCTTACTCTTCCCAACCACTCTCTGTCGGAGAGACGTGAATCTGTCCTTTTGTTTATGGAGCTTGTGACAGAGAGAGTGGAAAGGGGGGCCAAGTTGGTGGAAGGCAGGAGGGAGTAGGGTATGAGAGGGCAAGGCGAGCGTAGCTTCGTGAGATGGCTTTATCCTCATCGACATGCTCTCTGACTTTAAGATGTGGCCCATCAAAAACTGAAGTAGCATCCTAATCTAGTTCACTGCGAGTTTGAACTGAAATCTTAAAGGAGTGTGTGTGTGTTACAGGGGCGTCCGTACCGAAGGGAGGAAGGACATGGTGTTCATGTGGAAGGAAAGTAGAGTAGTTGATTAAAATGTGTATGTTGGGGCAGAGGAAGTAGGGGGGCTTTTTGGCAAGGTAGTGGCTAGGCAGGGAGCTCTTAGTGATCCTTCTTTGCTCAACTCCTATATACTAGTTCTACAAACTACTGATGCAGACACTGCTAGTTCCCCAGCCCACCCTCTTCCTTACAAAGCATGTGGCATTTTTCCAGACTCTTGGTGTACTCCATCATAACTGTCACTCTGTCAGACTTCTTGCTGCCTGAGGTGAGCGTGTTACTCAGTGGTGGCCAATGAGACATAAACCAAGAAGTCTGTGGAAAGCTTTTTCTTTCTTGGTAGCGATATGGTCGTTTCTAGCTTCTCTGTTCTTCTTCCTGCTAGAAGAGTGTTGAGGTCGAGCTGCAGGGAGTAGCTGCCACGAGGCGATAGGCACAGGGGCAAGTGCCTCCTGAGAGCGGGCGGAGGATCTGAAAGGAAAGGTCCTGGGCCACTATCCTGAGCCACATCCAGCTCTAAGGAGCTGTGTTTCGTTATTTGAACTAAATCCGTTCACACCCGAGACCATTGACAACATCAAGCAATAACTGCGTTCCTCAGGGTAAGAAAAGCTGCTGTTGACAACTGCCAAACATCAGTGCATTTTCGGGTAGAAGCTATTTCTCACTCGGGTCAAGTCCTACGCTGGTTTTCTTGATCAGCAGGGAGCTCTTCTCCACAAACAGGGATGTGGGGCTACTGTCTCTTCCTCTCCAGTGGCCCTGCCATCCTCCACACGTGGCTTTCAAAGTCACCCTGCTGTGGGCTTCAGCTGGAGGGTGAGGGGAGGGAGAGGATCGCGGGGTGACGTGGGTCACCGGGAGGGTCCCGGTCCTGAGAGTGGCACTGGTTACTTGTCCGTTCTTCCCACGGACGAGACTCGGTCTTCCGTCACCAGTAACTCCACGTGAGGCCGGTGACACAGTCTGGCACTGTGCCAAGGAGGGAGAGGAGATGGGTTTCGTGACAAGCCAGTTGGCATCTGTGGCAACCACCAAAATGACATGTCCTAGGGGTGTTGCCTTGGAGTCCCGAGGGACAAGCTGGCACCTGAGTTTTCATCATGGCGATTCACAGTCCTACTGGTCTTTCTTGGGCATTCAGATGATGGGATGTGAGAACCAGACCTGTGGCTTTTCTTCAGCTGATGAGGAAGGAGAGAAGGTGGGGAAGATGGCGGGGTCTGGATGTAGGTTGGACTTAGGGTAAGCAGAATATGGGGGAAGAAAGGAATACAAAATTATTTCAATTTCTCTACTTTCAAAACCACAAACTGGATGTCAGAAAATTACAAATAGGATCTAGGCAACAACTCTTTGGTTGGCTGGGGTTCTTCGCTAATCTTTCTGGAAAGAGGGTGGGGTGCGGCAGTTAGAAACTCAGCCTTGGGCTCTGAATCCTGGCTCCACCACTTAGTGGCTTGAAGACTTGGGGCACATTTCTTAGTCACTCTGAGCTTCAGTTTCTTTATCTGTGAAAAGGAGTTGGTAAAGCAGTCGCCTCATAGGGATGTCGAGGGCACCGAGTGAGATGAAAGCTACAAAGCTCTCAGTGTAGTGGGCATTCGATAGGCATCAGCTGATGGTGATGATTTGGAGTGAATTAAACACTTGATTTAGTTTGGGAAACACTTACATGCCAAAAGTCAACTTAGCACTTTCTTGTTGAAATTTTCTTTGATTGTGGTAAGAACACTCAACATGAGATCCACCCTCTGAATGGATTTCTAAGTTCATGGTATCCTTGGTTCTAGGCACAGTGTGGTACAGCACCTCCTGGGAGCTTCTTCATCTTGGGTGATGGAAACTCTATGCCCAGTGATTAGTATCTCCCCACTTCTCCCTCCCCCCAGCTCCCCCCCCCCCCCACTTCTCCCTCTCCCCGGCAACCATCATTCCACTCCTGGAGTCTATGACTTTGACTATTTTAGATACCTCGTATAGGATCATGCCGTATTTGCCCTTCTGTGACTGGCTTATTCCATGAGGATAATATCCTCAGTGCCTCTTCATGCTGTTGCAGATACAGATTTTCCTCCTTTTTTAAAGCTTCCTTGTATTCTATTGTATGTATAGTCCACATTTCCTTTATTCACTCCTCCATTGATGGGCATTTAGGTTATGTCTGTATATTGGCTAATGCAAATAATCTTGCAATGAATGTGGGAATGCTAGTATTTCTTGTAGATCCTGATTTCAGTTCTTTTGGGTAAATGCTCAGAAGTAGCATCACAGCTCAAAGGCTTTTGCACAGTAAAGGAAACTGTCAATGGAGGAAAAAGGCAACCTGGAGAACAGGAGAAAAGACATGCAAACCATCTATCTGACAAAGGGTAAATCTCTAAAAACAATATAAGGAACTCCTCCTGCTTGATAGCAAGAAACAAAATAAAAGAAAAATTTAAAAAACCCAATAAATACTATGTTAAAAAGTGGACTAAGGACTTGAATAGACACTTTTTTTTTCAAAGAAGACCTGCAGATAGCCAGCAAGCATATGAAAAAAAAAAATCCCCAATATCCCTAATCATCCAGGGAATGCAAATCAAAACTAACAGTGAAATATCAGAATGGCTATTGTCAGAATGGCTATTATCAAAAACAAAAACAAAACAAAGACAAGTGTTGATGAACATGGAGAAATTGGAACCCTTGCACACTGTTGGAGGGAATGCAAAATGGTGCCGTCGCTCTGGAAAACAGTATGGAGGTTCCTCAAAAAATTAAAAACAGAACTACCCTATGGTCCAACAATCCCACTTCTGGTTATCCAACCAAAACTATTATTATTATTAAAGAATAATGGTTCATCAGCTTGGAGTGTCCCCAGAAAGCCTCTAGATGGTGCTGAAGCAGAGAATCAGCTTGGTACCCAATCTGAGAAGCACAGACATACTGTTGCTTATCATTTCTCCCAAGCCAAGAATCTCACAGGTCAAAACCATAGCCGTGTTGGATGAAGTCATCTGGAATTCTCTGGAACTCTCCCCTTTCTACCTCTGTGAGTCCGTGTGTCTTTGAAGTGCGAACTGTTGGCCATTCTTTGGTTGCTCCGTAAAACACTGTCGACCTCCAACCTCATTTGAATCCAATGAGACAATGTATGTTAAGTATACACAGTATTGCTTAACATACATTAAATGCTCAGAAAGTGCAAATTTCCCTTTCTTTTCTCTGACAGGCAAAGAGTCCTCCTCTCTATGTCTTTTCTATTCAGCATTTTTGTCAGTGGGGAGCAAACTTTGAAAAAATATATGTATTTGTTTGTTAAAAGTTTGAGGTAAGCAAAATTTGCCTGATCTATTGATCGGAAAGGCTGTTGGATGTAGAGACTTCAAACCTGAGCTCTGGAATCAGACAAGCTTGGGTTTAAAATCCAGCTCATCCAGGAGCTGTGTGGTCTCCATCATGCTTTTCCCTACCATTTGTCAAATAGGGATGACAATACACCTTTTATTTGAGGGAATGAGTGCAAAGTGCCTAGCATAGGTAGGCATCCAAAACATGCCTCTTCATTTTTCCTTATTCAGAAAATACCTAGTTAACCCCCAGTTTCCCCTTGTGTTGCACTTTTCAGCATGATTCTTCCCTAATGCCTAATGCCTAAGGCTTTGGTTGGGGGCATCAACAGAAGGCTTTGGCTCCCATCAATACCAAGCTTCCCTGCTCTCTTTTCTTAAGACCCGGTCTTCTATCTACATGTGATGGGTTAGTTGGATGAACTAAACACAGCCGGGGTGAGCTAGCCAACTAGGCTCCCTAAGCTAGTTAGTGGTGGTGAGAGACTAACCTGAGTGTGAGTTCTCTTTGATCAGTTGAGTTACCTGAGACAAGATGTCTCTCAGCACCAGTTACTTGTGTACCATAGAAAGAAGTGGATGGAATCATCTCCACTGGCCCCTTTTGCCCTTAGTCTGTGCTCCTCATGAGTGCAAAGATGGCTACCATGGGTGGCAAGAGAGGCCATGAGACCATGTGTCCTTCCTAGAGGTGGGAGTGGGCCTTGGTTACTCTTCTACTTGTGTATTTGATGATTTTCTCAGTCTTCCTGCGTGGGAGCTGGTCCAGTTTGATGGATGAAGACACAAATCATCTGAATTGCAGAATCAGTCCTGAAGGGCAGTGTGGGACTGAGAAACATGAGTGTCTTGGGAAAGCTGAGAGTTTGGTGCCTCCTTAAACATGTTCCCGACATACAGGGCATGTGTGAGAACTTGATTTATTACAAAATTATAAAACAGTTAATTACAAGTATAATATTCCTATACCTCAGCCTTTGTATTAAGATGAGGGTCCTACAAAGGTCCTAAAATGATATTTCTTTAAGATATTTGTTCATTAAAAATACAGATAAGCATGAAGAAAAAGATAAAAAATTGCTCACAGTTTCACTACCCACATAAATTCTGCCTATCCAAAAAGTAGTTATAGTTAGCAAATGTAAACAGGTCAGAAAGGAACATGATGAAAAGGAAAATCCCTTCCCAGTTTCCTTTTATTGCTAGCGGTTTGCTCTGATTCTTCTGGAAACATTTTATGTATTTTCCAGTACACATATGTGTGCACATGCACGTGCGCACACACACACACACATACACACACATTAATTGCGGGTAAAGGAATATAACAAATTCTTACTTCCACTGAATATAATCTTGTATTTCAACTCTTCATTTCACATTTTTTTTTGTTGTTCCTCAAAACAGTATGATGTCGGTCCCTTATAGCCACCAACATAAACTAATTTATGCTGGTCTACTTACTAAGTTTTGTTCAAATTACCTGTAAAGTTTCTTTATCTAACCTTTGTGGTGGTGAAATTTTTTAGTATCCCTTGTCCTCTTTTAAGTGCTCTTTTGCAATTTTCTAAATCAGATGTCTTCTTGGGAGGCATATTAAAAGGGTTTAAAATTTGGATAATAAAATAAATTGCTCATTTCCTGTAAACAGCATTCCAGCATGCATTATTCAGTTTCAGAATTATCCTGATTGCAACTGCTAACTTCAGGCAGTTATATGGCTTCTCTGCTCTTGGGCTTGGTGACACAGTAGTTGTATTTTGGGGGGAGGGAAAGTGGTATTTTCAGAGAGGACTTTTGTTTTGTTTTGTTTTATTTTGTTTTAATTCCCCACCATGGGAACTGTCTCCTTTTGTGAGACCAGTTTATGTTTTGTCAATTCCACAAGGAGTCACGTCTGGAACCTTGAATTCACTGGAAACCATGTTGGCAATCCGTATACACGGTGTTTTCCAGCCCCTGCAGAAAACCAGCGATGGCAACTGCATTGTCGACCTGACTTAATCAGAGGCTTCTTAAAGACGGGGCGACTGATGCATTTTTCTTCGATGCTATGGGGAGGGAGGGGCTTGAGTAGGATTTCGAAGTTCTTGGGAGCATCCAGATTGCTCTGGGCAGCGAGTATAGAGCAGAACAGAAGACGATTCACACGTCCTCCCCTCGGGTAGCGATGTTAGCAGGGTCTGTACCCAGATCATCTCAAAGAACAGCTCAAGTGATGGTGAGCTTCTGCCGTCGTAATCAGGACCGCAGTGGGACAGTGATTCTCACACGTGTCACCTTCGAGCCATCTCCGGTCACCCAGAGATGTGTCCTCTCAGGAGGGGGATGGGAGAAGAGAACTGTCCTTTTCACTTGGAAGAATGCTGGAGACGCAAACCGTCTTGTGTAAAATTACGCATCAGTTCATAAAATTGTCATAAGTGACCAGCGCCAGGTGAATTTTCTGAGGTGGGCGCTCCGTTGCGGCACAAGGAACAGGCAACGGAGGGACTTTCCAGGGATGATTAGCAAGGGCCTCCACTTTTTATTAGACTCATTTTGCTAATCCCGAAAATGAAGGAATTCCATGTGTATGGAGCCAAGTATGCAAATGATTTCCTTCCGCCTAGCTGCTGATTTCATAAAAGGTTCTCAAACAGAGAAATGAAACACACGGCGTGGGAAGGCTTTATGGCGCAGTCGAGAATATTGTGCCTTTAAATAGTTCAGACAAGCAGTGCCTGCTGTAAATTTGCCACAGAGACAAATTTGTGCAAAGCTATAAAAAGAGCAAAAGTGAAGCTGAAAGAAGGCTGGGGTGGGGAGGGGGCAGGTAGAACTCTCGAGGCCTCGTGGTGGCCAAGGCCGTGTTGATTCAGCTGAGGGGGCCTCCGGGGGAATGCCAGTGGGGAGCTCGCCGTGCAGAGTAGGCTCGTCAGCCGCACAGATGGGGAAGGAAAGAGGGAGAAGGCTTTCTTCAGCAGGGGCTGAAAGCGTTGCATTTCCCTGGCGTTCTGGTTGTCGGGATTGGCAAACTGCAGCCCAAGGCCCAAATCCAACCACTTATCCTGTTTTCCTGTGGCCGAAGACCATAAGAATGGTTCTTGCATCTTCGAGCAGTTGAAAACAAACAAACAAATAGAAGCGTAATATTTCATGGCCTGTGAAAATTCTATGAAACTCCAATTTCTGTGTCAGTAAATAACGTTTCATTGGAATGTCCTGAGTGTGATCTCTAGTTGCTTTATGCGACAATGAGAACCTTGAGTCATTGCAGCAGAAACCTTACTGGCCTGCTAGCCTTTGGCATAAAAAGTCGGAAGATCCCCGGGTTCTAGGTCAAGTGGTTCTCGAAGCCTGAGCCCCAGAGGGGCCGTATTAACATCACCGGGTGACAGAAATGCAATGTCTCAGTTAACACCCAGATCTACTGAGTCAGAAACTCCAGGGGTGGGGCCCAGAAATCTGTGTGTTAACAAGCTCTCCTCCTCCTTCTCGTCCTCCCCCCCCCCCCACCCGCCGTGATTCTGCTGCACACTCAAGTTTGAGAACCACTTCTGTAGAGTACCTCTACAGCGAGCGCCTCCTGGGACACTGGTCGAATCCCCACCAGAGTGGACGACAGGGGCTTTATGAATGTGGGGAATCTTTCTGCAGGGATAGTTACCGCCACAGCGAGGGCCCGGGCTGCCACCTGGCTGGCTTGCTCCGTCGTAAGGAGCTCTGGTTAAGTGCAGCGGGAGGACCAGGTACTGTAGGAGGGCTAGCCACTCCCCACCTAGAAGCAGCAGGTACAACTGTGCTTTCCCATTTTACAGATGGGACAATAAGTTACTTGGCCAAAGTCACAAAAGTGAAAGAAACAGCCTTCACGAATGGGGTCCGTGTGACCTCAACGTTTGAGTTCCTTCCCCTGGCCCCTGGACACTTGGGATGAAACATACTCACAGATTCTGTAGGGACTCATGGTGTTTCAGGCTCCGAGGAACTACTGGGAGCTGATGCCTTGGATGTTCGGAGTTCACAGCCTGCTAAGCATGGTGTCTGCCCCCAGAGCTAGCATGAGGGAGAGAATCATTGTGCGAAACGCAGGGAAATCAGCGGTCTCTTCGGGAAAATGTCTGGTTATTCACAGTATTTATATGTGTAGAGCACAGAATATTCTATTGTGAAAATATCGAGATAACAACTACTTGGGGAGCATTTTCAGTGAAATATTTACTTGGGAGAACAGGAAACATGCCTAACGATAAAAAAAATGTAGGCGCATCTGGGTAAACATTATTTAGCTGCAAGTGTTTGCTTAGATATTTTTAATATACATTTATGCACTTTAAATTTATTTTATTGGGTGAAATAAGGACTTTGGGGAGAAGAGCTGGGGCATAGATTTTTAAATGTTCTGGGCAAATGAATACAGCCTCTGGTTCACGATGATGCTCCCAGCTGCTTTTGTTTGACGGATTATCCTGATGTCCTTCGTTTTATTGTAGTGCTAAAATAATGGGTCTGCCTGGAACAGTTTGCTGACAGATGAGAGCCTTGGTCTGTCACTGAAATCCCAAGAATTTAAAGGGAAATACATAGCAATTCACCTGGGCTCCCACTTATTACCTGCAGTAAAAGGGGCACACATGGGGATTGACTGGCCTTTATTTTAACTTTCAAAGGAGAGATTTCATCTATATTTCTGCAGAGGCTGAAGGTGTAGAGAAGGCAAGTGAATGTCTGCAGACATCTCCCTGGCACATTAATCAGATTTCCCACTTTTCTAGCAAAAAATCACTTTCCTGAGACAAGTTCTCTCGCAGCTCACAGGTGGGGTATTTGTAGAGAAGACGTGAGGCAGAGGACCTGGATGGAGAATCTTCCCCTGAGATTTTTTTCTTTTAAACTTTTTATTCGGAAAAATTATAGACCTAGAGGAAGGTGCAAAAATAGTACAGAATATTCCCATGTACCGTTCATCTAGCTTCCCCCGGTGTTAACATCTTATATAACTATAATGTGTTATCCCAATCTGAAACTGATGTTGGTACAATACTAGCAACTGGAATACTGGCTTTAGTGAGTGTTAGCAGTTTTTACGTGCACTCGTGTGCTTGTGCATGCACGTGCGTGCGTGTATTTTGTAAAATGTTATCATATGTACAGATGACTTGCTGTGCTTTCAGTCATTGAATAGTAGCAACAATGACAGTATTCTTCTAACTTTTAAATGATTGGAATAATAAAATCACACATAATATGTTGTGTCCTTGATCCTGACTTTACAACCCTTCTGTCATTGGGGCAGGGTGTACTCTGATATCATGAGTGCTTGAGGCTTCGAGTGCCCTCTTGACTCTCCAGGAGAAGATGAAATGTGATCAAGAAGAAATAGGCCATTGAATCACTATGGTAGACACAGTGAGTATTAACCAATGAATCTTGTTCTCCTCCATGGAAGGTTATGCTGCCCCCTCCCTCGTGAAGCTGGGCATGGTCTAATGCCTTGTTTTGGCAAGTGACACGGGAGCAGAAGCTTTCACCAGGTTCTTGGTGCCCCTGCCACAGATTTCATGGAGGTAAAGTGTCACTTGGAGGTTCGTGAGACCAAAGCCACCTTGCATGGAGGATAACCCAATCCAGGAGCATAACTCAACCAGCAACAAACTTGCGTTACATGAAAAATAGACAGAGATGTTGGTGCCATTCTTCTCTACCCTCGCCTTTCCTGCCTGACGCAGTCCTACGGCACGGTGCCATCTCGGATGAAGGAGTGAGGTTGCTGGCTACTCTTCCCCGTGGTGTGGTCTTCTTAGGATGGTTTGCTCTGCTCTGGGAGAGACTGCTCTTCCACAGCGGCTGGGGTGAAATTGGCATGGTGATCCTTCCTGCTTAAGAAGTGTCTTCTTCTGCCTCCCTCGAGCCCCACCTTAGAAAGCCAAGCAGAACGGAGGTGAGGCCTCCTCCCTCACCTCCTCTGAATCAGAAGCTCTGGAAGTTGAGTCCAAGTGATTGGGATGTGATGATCCAACTCGGGGATCCACTCGTCTCGATGCTCCTTCACTTCCCTTTCGGTGGCTTATTTGTTGTTCTGTGTTCTCTGTTATTTGTTGTTCTGTACTATGTGTTGTTATGTGTTGTTCTGTGAATCCTTGTGTAAAGGATTCTGTGAATCACTTCTGGCTTCTTCTGGCTTCTTCTGGCTACATCATAATTCTGTGAATCCTGTGAATCATAGAATTTGCAATTCTGTGAATTGCATGGAACCTAGCAATGTCTTTTCAATACAAGACAAAGCATGCCGTGATCCGCACTGGTGTAGGGGGCGGGGTTTGTAGAACCCTCCCCGATTTTAGGTGAAAGATTCAGGCTGAATAGGGCCTGAAGGCCTCTCTCTCTTTACTGACAAGTTCTTGTCCAACGGCTGTTTCTCTCTCTCACCATCACATGCTCCAGCCCAGATGCGATGGTTAGGATCCGTGGTTGGCTGCCTTGCTGAGATTTTCCGCCTTCATTCTCCCATCCTCCTCGGCATGTAATCATATTTCTATTTTGAAAGGGGAAGAAATGCTAATGGTGCAAGCATTAGGGAATGATTATTATTTCCGACAGGAGGTGCTCACGTGCTCTGGGTGGTGATCCACCAAAGCCTCCATAGCTTTGGTCACGGTTCTAAACTTCGTTCACGATACTGCAGTCCAGTGCACGTGTTACTCTGCTTGGGTCCCTGACATACACTTTAAGCTTATCCTAGGGACAAAAGGAGGGTATTCCACAGTGCTGTTGGATTTATCCACAGGCAGTAAGGAAAGCCCTTCTGAGCTGAACTGACCCCACCCAGCATCACCCTAGCCAAAGCAAGAGTCAATACTTGTAGCTTGGAAATTTTTTTTAAGATTATTTATTTATTTATTTGACAGAGAAAGAGAGAACACAAGCAGGGAGAGCAACAGGCAGAGGGAGAGAGCGAAAGCAGACTCCCTGTTGAGCAGGGAGCCCATCACAGGACTCCATCCCGGGACCCTGAGATCATGACCTGAGCCAAAGGCAGATGCTTAACCAGTTGAGCAGCCAACTTTGGGTTCCATACTGGAGGGCTAGCAGGGAACCCCAAGCCCTATGCAGAGGTAGAGAGGAGGGGAAGGTTTTGCAGAATGGAGTGTGGTAGCATCTACAGCGACTGAGACTGCCACCTCCTTGTGGGAACTGGGAAGACAAAATGCCATGAGCCAAACTGTAGATCTTACGGTGTCACATTTTGCTTGGATTAAAAAGGAAAAATTCCAATTGTGTAGTAGTGACGTTGTGCCGACATTTGGGCTCCTGCCTTTTCCTGTGAGTGGCCCTCACCCTTGGGAGAGTGTGTGTCAAAGGCATTATACATTATACCGACAGGTCTTGGGGACTCTTTACAGCAAGACAGCCACGCACCGTGGAGGCACAGTAGAAGAAAGAACTGTGTTTCATTTTTAGCTTTTATTTTTTACTTGTTATACCAAGTGACGAGTGTATAACACGGAAACATTAAAAGATAAAAACACATAAAAAGAAATATATAATGGCCAAAAAAGAAGTAACTTTTATTAACGTATTGGCCTAGGGACTGTCAAATTTTTATGCAAGTATCATCAAATTGGGATTATCCAGAATATGCATTATTATGATGTTATATTTCTCTTACTGAACAATGCAGAGTAAGCTATTTGCCCATATTATTACAGAATCTCCAGAATGATTTAAATCCCTACATGATATTTCAGTTGTTTGCTTTCATAAAAATGTGCATATTTATTTGCCGGACAGACCTTTCCTGGGGCCTGGCTGGGCTCTGAGAAGGCAGTGGTGAGGAGAGACACCCTTGGGCATCCCCCCCCCCCCCCCGCCGCCTCCCTTGTTGGCTGCTGGAGACACTCCGGAGCCCCCCACCTCCCACCTGAGGTACTGGGGAAGGGTGCTTATGGCTCCTGTTCTTTGAGCAGACCTGCTCGTACTTTGGGGTTTCCAGGATTCAGTGAGCTGCAGATAAATTGGAAACCGCGGCTCTGGCTGCCTGCAGGGCGAGGCCTGATGTCTGTATGGTTTCAATCGATGCCAAGGTGAGTGTAATAAGCAGACTGCCTCTCCTCCTGAGGGAACTCACTGATTCATGGCGCCACATCCCGGGTTTCCTTCCAGCTCAGTGCCACTCGCTGGGCCTGGCCATTTATCTTTGACAGAATCTCCACCTGAAGCTCTCCCCAAACTCCGCTGGGGCCCTTGAGTCCCAGGCATGTGACTGGGGGAGGCTCACTGGAGTCAATGAAGGGGTCCGCGTTTAGAAAATGCCAGCCTTTGCAGCACAAAAGCTGGACACACCATGGGGTGGGTTTGGGGCCGCAGAGGATTTCTGGAGGTCCACGTCCGGGACATGAGCAGAATTTGGGTTTTCGGTAAATTTCACTCTCGGCGCTCTGTATTCTTTGGGGGTTTGGGCTCGTTCTCTGATTTTGGTACGATGGCTGAGGGGCCTGTGTTTTCAAGTAAGTCATTCCAAAAGCTTGTTTGATTCTTGGGGATTCAGAACGCTTTTTTTTTTTTTTTTGGTCCATAAGTATCATGTGAAAAATAGCGGGTAAGATTTCGTGGAGGGCCCTCGAAATCTATTACAAGGCAGTTATGATGTAGCCAGAAGTAGGATCGGGTGTTTAAGTATGAGGTGTCCATCTGGGAGCAGAGACTGGGCGGGACGGACCCTTTGCTCTCCTTTCGAGCGTAAGACTAACCCCTAATGGAACTTTTGAATAACTGAAGTTTACTTTTGTTTTTTTTCTCCCTTCCTTAGTGGGCCCTTCTCCCACCTGTGAGGACTCACTCGGTGTCAGAAACTCTCATGAGAGGACCTCCACCTCACCCGCCTGCCCCACCACAAAGCCCCCATTCCCTCAGGGCATCTGCCTCCTATTGGACTTCAAATTACTAAGCTCAAGTGGCTGATGCCTCTTGGCCCTGACACAGATAGTTACAGGATTTTTTTTTTTCAAGGCTTCTGTTTGGTGAATTTCTGGGAGGACCAGCTTAGTAACGCCGCACAATTTAGGTGGGAATCGTGGAAGAGAGCCTCGGCTGGGGAGGCCTTTGTGTCATCCGCCATCTAGGAGAGTTTGACCTCACTCTTCCCTCTTGGTGTCTTCTTCCCTTTCTGCACTCTCTACCAACAGCCTCCCTGAACTTGAGTTAGGGCTGGAGTCTGACGGGTGAGGTGTTGGGGTAGAGCCAGGGTCACGTGGCCCCTTGTCTTACAGCTCATTAATCACGTGGCCATATCCGTCTGCAGGGGAGGTCGGGAAATGCAGTCCCTGGCTAGGTGGCCAGGTCCTCAGCACTCTCCTTCACTTGTGCAAGTAAGTGAAAACGAGTATTGGAGAGTGTATGAGTGTGCTCAGGCTGCCGTAACAAAGTACCAAAGACCAGGCTGTTTAAACCACAGAAATTTATTTCCTCCCGGTTCTAGGGGCTGGATAGAAGTCCAAAGCCAAGTTGTTAGCAGAGCTGATACTTTTCTGAGACCTCTCTTCTTGACTTGTAGATGGTTGTGTTGTCCCTGTGCCTTCACATGGTCCTTCCTCTGTGTCCTGATCTCTTCTTCTGTGGATGCTGATTGTGTTGGGTTAGGACCCACCCATATGACCTTAATTGCCACTTTAAAGGCCCTGTTTCCAAATAGTCACATTCTGAGGTACAGGAGATTAAGACGGCAACATAGGAATTTTGGGGGGTACAATTCAGACCACAAGCGGGAGGAACTAAGAATGTCTCTCACTGTGCTCTATCTTTGCCCACGTGTTGGCTGAATCTGCTTATTCTCATTGCCAATTAGACGGAAAGCCTTCTGACAGCAGTGGTGATGGCTTGGATCTTCATCTTCCTCTATGGCATTTGGAGCAAGGCTGTCCCCTGTGACTGTTCAGTAAATGCAGTGGCCTGACTACTAGTGGTAATTATGCTAAGAAACATTCTGGTGATCCAAAATAAGTCAGTTACCAATAAATATAAGTACATAGCTCAGATAAAGCAAAAGTCAATTGGAAAAGATGAAAACAAAGGAGCAGAAAAAAATATATTCATTCACTCATTCATTCATTCATTCATCCATTCATTCATTCATGTTCTTTGTTAAACAACTGTTGATTGGGTACCTCTTATGGGCCATCTGTGTTACAGGCGGTGGGGATACCATGGTGAACAAGACTTTGTCCTTACAGAAATTTCATACTGGAGGGACAAACAGTGACAAGTGAATTTGTTAACAAGATAATACCAGCTTGTGATAATGGCTATTCAAGACGAGAGCAAAATAATATGAAATTTAGCATGAGGATTGTATCTAGGTGTTCAGGAAGGGGGAAGGGTTCACCACCAGGACCGCCCGGGAGGCAAGACGCATGGTTGAGAAGGAAGCAACCCCCGGAAGGGCTGGGGGAGAGCAGCAGTCAGAACAGTAAGAGCCAGGACCCTGAGCGGGGGATCAGCGTGTCTGTTTGAGGACTAAGAGATGGCCATTGGGGCTGGAGCAGTGTGAGGGGGTGGGGCGAGGCAGGAGGTGATTAAGCTGAAGGCCAAGAGGACCAGAATGTACAGGGCCTTGGAAGCCAAAGCAAAGGCATGCATTTTGCTCTGAGGAAAATGGAAACAAAGAAGTGATATTGCCTAATACAGCTCATGGATTGACTGTAATAACTTCCCCTTTCTTTTTTTTTTTAAATATTTTATTTATTTTTTTAACAGAGAGGAGAGAGATCACAAGTAGGCAGAGGGGCAGGCAGAGTGAGAGGGGAAGCAGGCTCCCCGATGAGTAGAGAACCGGATGCGGGGTCAATCCCAGGGGACCCTGAGATCATGACCTGAGCCAAAGGCAGAGGCTTTAACCCACTGAGCCACCCAGGTGCCCCTAACTTCCCCTTTCCACACTGCAGCACACAGAATACTTTCAAGGCTGCCATTTTCTTTGTGATTTTAGTGGATTGAATATTTTGATCCCCTAACTTGCAGAGAGGACATAGATGGCTTGCGAGTTCCAGACAACATTTGAAAACAACAAAATGCTTGCAGTGTTAGTGCTAGAACAGGGCTGAGTGTGGTTAATGTCTGATGTGTGCAAAGACCCCTTGAGATCTGTCTGGATCTCGGAATTATGATCATTACAAATACCGACTCTGGTCGTCCAGCTAGAGATGGAGTTGAATATGCGAAGATCTTGAGACAGATCTTAGAAACTACTTTCAAAAAGTATACATGCTGCTATAATTATAAGATGTTTATTATTTGATATGTGTATGGATACTTAGAAAATTACTTTCCAAAATTATTTGCTGACATGACTTTCTTGCCTTTGTTGGTTAAGCCCTTTCTTGTAAAAGTGCTGGAAGGAGTTCTTGTAAACTGAGTGCTCTAAGCATTTGGATGCTGGTGCCTGAGAATTCACTGTGTTGTAATTAGAGAATTGGCCACCTTGATTGGCTGCAGAGAATTATAGGAACACCAAGTAATGTTGCAACAATTATGCCCCAGCAATTAGCAACCAATAAAGCAGCAGACCTCATTGATATAACTGTCCTACTTAGTAAATATATTGGAAAACAAATACCCTACAAAACAAATAACATACAACTCGCTCTGGCAGGGGAGCCAAGTGAACTTGGCCATAGCAGGGAATCTAAGAGCAGCGGGGCCTGGCCTGAGCGGGAGGGATTGCCGAGTATGGATGGCCGACCCGACAACCGGGCTAGCCAACCCAGAGCCCCCGATTCGAGGTGAAGGGCCATTCGAGGTATTTAAGAGGATCAGCAATGTGGTACCCTCACAGCAACCCACCGAGAGAGAACTGTATTGTTAGCAACATTTGACAGAGGGGGAAGCTGAGGCCCAGAGAGATGACACCATCGTAAGTGGCCGAGCCTTGATTTAAAACCAAACTCAAATTAAACCTGAGAGTCTGCGTGCTGACAGCTAGGTTATCCAGCACTCCTAACTGAGCCATCTTGAGATTGGAGCCTCAATAATGCCTCCTAAGGATTTCTGCCTCCACCTCTCCCCAGATGGAGTGCGGTTCAGCCTATGTCAAAGTTAAGTCCTGTTTGACACATAGAACCGCTGAAAGAGTGTTTGAAGGTGTGTACTCACCACTTGTATTTTGCTACTTAATTTTCAACAACCTATAGTGGTGATATAGCTTGACCTAACACCAAGATCATTGGACTAGGCCAAGATTTCTAGGAATTAGGAACAATCCATTCCGCCCTGGATCCTTTAAATTGACTGACTTCCCGCTCATCACTGTTCCCCCACTCTGGAACCCATCCAGACCCCTTCCTTCTCTTCCTCTGCTCCTGGGCCCTCACATTCTGGCTTCAGCCCAGCTTGGTTGTGTCTTTCCCCTACAGCCCTCCAACTTAGAGGAGCTGCTTTATATAAACTCGTTGTTCTGGCCAGCCCTGAGAATTCACTTGTGGTCCACCCCACGTCCACACGGAAAGCAGAGACATGCGGTGCCCAGAAGCTTTGAGTTGGTGTCTACCTGTGTGGCCATGGGTGAAATGTTTAATTGCCCTGAGCCTCAGATTCTTCATCTGCAAAATGTCGACATCAATAGCATCATCTCGTCTCGGTTGGTGGAGAGCCAGTGATGGAGTCATTTTCAGTGCTGTACATTTCTGTCGTGTGTCCCTATATGTTCGAGATATGATTAGCATGTTGGGCGGATTCCATAGGAAATAGCTACTACTATTGAGAGAAGTCTGTCCACCCCGCCATGCCCGACAGCGTAAGGCCATTCCCCCGCTAGGGACTGAATGGGAAGAGAGTCCATTGTGTGAGAATAAACGTTTTGCCCATGTTATTTCTTTTGTATTCTCCACATCTAGCATAGCTCTTGGAAAACGACAACAATAACTAGAAGAAAAAGAGTGCACATTTATTGAGCAACTACTAATTTTTAGGTGCTGCGTTAAGCAGTTTATCCGTGATATTTAATCCTCATCAGGACTCTCTGGGGTGAGTCCTTTTATTTTCCCCGCTTCGTAAGAAAGCCGAGCTTCAGAGAGGTGAAGTGATTTGCCTTGAATCACACAGCGGCAGCCAGGCCAGAATTCAAAGTGAGAAGGGTCTCTCTGTAAACCCAGGGCTTTAAGCACAGAATATGCTGCTTCCCTAAATAGTGAAGGAGGGAGGTGGGGAGGATGATAAGGAAGAAGGAAGAAGAAAGGGAGGGAGAAAGAAAGGAAAGGGCGCCCTCTGGAGTCCCAGCCCAGCGTAGATACCAGTTCTTAAACTTGGCTGCACACTAGAATCATTTGGCCAACTTAAAAAAAAAAAAATACCGATGCCCAGGTCCCACCCCCCAGAGACTACAGTTTGATTGGTGTGGTCTGCAGCCTGGGCATCAGGATTGTGAAAGCTACCAGGGGATTCTCCAGTGCAGCCAAGGTTGAGACCATTGCCCTTGTCCTCCAGGGTGGCTGGGGGGCGGGGGGGGGCGGTTAGTGGAGGGAGCGCTTTTCATTAGCACACGTGAGCAGCACCTGAGACCTCGGAATGCCGATGCAGGTGCGCAGGGCTCTGATGGCGCCGGGGGACACACAGGGACGGACGGGGTGGTTGATGCCGACCCCAGAGGGGCACAGAGTTCAGGAAGTGGGGTTTATTACAGTCCAAATGACAAAACCTTCTGGGCTGAGTTGCTTGCCGACAGTGCTCAGATTGCGGGAGGGGATTGACGCAGTCCCTTCTGGTGAGCGTCCCCCTCACTACGGTGACAGGGCGCCTTGTGTCTGGAATTTCCTTGACGATTACTTTTTCAGATTGTCCCATGCTGGAGCCCTGATCCGCCGCAAGGGCTGGGTCACTGGGGCTGAGCTGCTTTTCTTGGGCCGGGCCTGGGGATCCCCGGTCAGGTTGGGCAGACCCTGGGGCTTGGCACTAGGAGGGAAGGAAAGACAGCGGCTGGTTGGGGAGGGGGGCTGTCTGAATCATCATGGGAGTTGCTGAAGTTATTTGGGTTGCATTGCCAAGGGATCTAGCATTTCCTTTGATTCAGGAAGGAAACAGAGCTTTAAAAAAAAAATACGAGTTGGTGAGTATTCCTCAGATGCATTGCCAAGCCTGGAACTGGAGGCTGGTCTGCACCATTCCCCAGCATTGCACTCCACCGAGAACCATGGAGGTGGTCTGTTCTCCATCTTTTGGCTGCCACAAAATGCATCCGTGCATGGGAGATCTGCCCTCGGCAAAAAGAAACAAACAAAAAAATGATCACACAAAAATAACCATTTTCCATGCTTGGCCCACATATCAACTCGGAATGTTCTTGAAGCTCACAATAAAGGTGGCTCTCTATGTTGCTTGTGTCCCCGATCGTGTGCTAAGTACTTTACATTATTAGACCATCTAATCCTCGCTTGCTCTCCAAGTGGTACATGATATTACCCCCATTTTATAGAAATGTAACTTGAGTTTCAGAGAAGTTAAAATAAATTATCCAAGGTTAGAGAGCTTATGCATAGCTTAAAACAGGATCTGGACTGAGTTCTGCCACAATTTATGTGCACGATGACCTCACTACCCTGCTTCTGCTTCATCTGTCTCTGAATGTCTGGCCCCTCGCATGGGGAGTCTGATGCCTTAAAGAGCCACAATAGTGTGTGCAGGCTGGCTGGATGTACAGATAAAGCCCCTACAATCATTCTGATCTCAGTTCTTCATTGGCTCGGTGGAAATTACCAGAACAGAGAAATGACACGTGTGACAGAGCTTTGAAGTGGGAATGTCCCACGTTGGTAAGCAAGCCTCGCCCGCATTAGCGGAAGCTCTCAGAAAATTATGTTGAAAGCATACCATTTCTCACTGCATCCATTCAGAATCTGGCCATTTATTTTACTGATCTGCCACCAAAAAAAAAAAAAAAAAAAGCAGAAGGGCAGGACATCAGACCCGAAGGATCTAGAACACTTGCCAGATGGTGGAGGGTTCACGTGAGAGATTCCACCTCAGAACCTCAGAACCTTCTTTTTGCTCAGTAATTCGGTGCCTGCGGGCACTGGAGCTGGGGGGAATTCTGAGGCTGTGTGTGAAGCGCCAGGGATGGGGAAACACAGAGGAGCTTTGCCGCTTCACCAAAGTCACAGAGGAGAGCTGCAAGAAGGATCTGAGGTTCTGATTTGCAGCCACTCTCCCCGCCGCCTTCTCTCCTGCCTGGAGCCTCGCTGGAGCCAGAGGGTAGCCTGTGCCTTGCACGCCGGCAGCCGGGCCTGGCAGACCAACAACAGTGTGATTGATGCTTTCTCTGCTTTTGTCATTTATTTGCCTTGGTTTTTTTTTTTTTTTTTTTTTCCTTCCCCCAACAGAGCTGATAAGGAAGGTTTTGCTGGAGAATCATGTATCTCTTCTTTTTTTCCTCCCTTTGACCAGTGAGATGCGGTTCTCATTACTCCAGCCTCTTTTCAAGGGTAAGCAGTTTTGCATTATTTAGCACCGACACTGGGCCTTGAGAGAGACTCGGCAGCGGCCTCTTCCTGTCGGGGAGGTGATTCTCTGTCACTCTGTCCCAACAAACTAACCCGTCCGTTCAGGCCAGCTTTTCTGCCCGATCTCAACATTTGGTTTGGGTCTCAGGATTTTTGTTTCTGCTCGTAACACTGACCAGAACGTGGAAGTGGGCAGGTCCCGGGTGCACTGGTCCTCAGGTAGTGCGAGGGGGTGGAGCCTTAGGTCATGGGATAGAAAGATCGGGAGCCTGGGGCCTGCAGGGACTCTCCAGGGTGGCGTCCAGCAAGTTCCTTCACTTCTGCGAGCTCCATTTCTGCATCTGCAAATTTGAGATCAGTGGGGGCGGGGGGTGTGTGTGCAGCGAGGTTACAACATTTCCAGAAACACTTATGCATGGTCCTGAAAGTCAATGCCCCCAAGACGTTGCCCCTGAGAAGACTCCTCGGGGTCGCTGTAGTCCGGGCCCTGGTGAGATGCTGAGGCTAATAACCGTGAACCCTTAGGCAGCACTTACTGTATGCTTCCACTATCTCGAGAGCCTCGTGTGCCTTACGGCCCTCGATGGCAGGTGTCGTTACTCCCATTTTGATAAGGACACTGAGCAAAGGGTCGTTACCCTCCCACGATCCCGGAGTTTATAAGCGGGAGGGCCCCGCTTTGTGTGCAGCCCTCTGACACTGAGTAGATGCTTAAATAAACGCTCGTCGGCTAACCGTGCTGTGGCTAGGATTCAGGTGTGAACTCGGTAGCCACACGCTGTCCCCGCAGCAGCTGGAATCCTGCCCCGGCCCCTCGCGGTGGCGTCGGACCACCTCTGCCAGTCTCGGAGATGACAGATCCGTTTACAGCGCCGCTGAATGGAGTCCTATGAACTTATCCATCTCTGCCAAATGCTATCCATTGTGAGATCTGCGCCATAATGAAGCGTGATGGATTGCTTCTTTTGGCCAGAGAATAACTTAACCTCTGACTCGGGCTGGAGGTATGTTTTCCATGAAAAGGTGCTTAACAGCCTCTTCCCCTTGTCAGAAATACTGGCCAAGGCTGTGTGAAGGGCCAAAAGCCCTATTACATCCTCGAAGTCTGTGAAAATAAATTCCTCTCCGTATATTATGTATTTGGTTCCCCCGTCTGGGTTTCCAGGAATTCGGGCTGTTTTTGCACAGTCTAATTTTAAATCTGGAGCTTTATTATTCAAAAGAAATGTCCTTCCCCTGCCCTCCTCCCCCCCCCCCCCCACGTCCCCCTCTTGTTCTTTTCCTTCCTGCTTGCTCTGTGTGCATTCTGTCGCGGGTTTAATTGAGTTTTCCCCACAAGGATTCCATTGCAACCCCAGGGCTTGAATATCCTGATAGTCAATGGAGCTTTAAAAAAAAAAGAGAGAGCTTTTGCAGGCGTGACTGTATTCAACAGAATCCCTCATTTCCATGGAGAAGTACAATATGTCCGAGAGCACTGGTTTCATATTAACTGTGGCAGGCGGCGGAGTCGGAGAGCGCGGGGAGGCACGGTCCCGAGGCTGGCCTGCCGGGAGCTCTGTGGCCGTGGACGTGCTTGTCCCTTGCTGGGCCTGGGCAGGGAATCTGGGGACCAGGCGCACCTTCCTACGATCTTTTCCTCTCCTCCTCCCCTCTCTGCCTTTCATCCCACCCAGGGGTGAAGTCGCTCCATATCCGATGGACATTAACCCCGAAGGATCCCAGACTGTGACACCTTTACACCCCAGCGCTTTCCTTCCTGCCTTTCTAGGTGGGCGTGTTTGGGGGAGGGCATCGCGTGGGCTGAGTCCCTGTGCTGTCTCCTCTTTCACCGTACTCTCCTGGACCTCTTCTTCTGCATGCTAATCGGGGCCTTCTTTATTTTCGTCCCATCTCTGACAAGGGAACGCACCCCCTGAAAGAGATAGGTAGCCTCGGAGGCACTTGCAAAAGAGATAAAAATCCAACTGAATTTTAAAAATAGTCTTAAACACTCTAAAGACGTGTCGGCTTAGGGTAGGACAGTGCTCTGAAGTGGATGTGCCGCAAGCCCAGCTCTTTTCCCTCTTAGCTGGGTGGTTTAGGTCAGGACCTCAGCCCCTTGGCTTCTCAGCTTCCTCATCTCTGCCGTGAGGCTAATTCCCATGTTTCTGTCAGAGCCAGGCATGAATGTTCAATGCGATGTAATTCTCAAGCTCCTTACGTGGGACTGACATAAACCCTCAGAACCCGTTGGCAACGTTGATGGTGGGGTGGGGGCAGAGGGATATGATTATTGCTGCTATCATCATCTCTCTCGAAACTGAGTCTCATCCTGGCTCTGGAGTATTCCCTTGGAAGGCATGAAATTTGTAGGGTGGAAAGTGACTCCCGTTACTTCTGCCTCTCCGCAGAACCAGGAACCGGACTAAGGCACCTGTGGTCCCTGGCGACGGGTGGAGCATCCCAGGTCTCGCTGCCGCGTGGGTGACCGACCCTATTAACCATTAACAGTTTATCTTGAATCTGATTCTGATTCCAGCCCGTTTGTTCTCTCTCGGCCCCTTCCTTCCCGGGTTCCCTTCTAGAATTTACATTAGAAAATGAACGGCCAGCGTGTCCCATTTGTTAGTGTTGGAGCCCTGGCTCTCCTCCCGTGTCAGCTTGCCTAGGTGTTCTCTGGGTTTTTTACGAACGTATCACGACATCACGGAGGGGAAGAGAGAGAGAGAGAGAGACTTTTCTCTGGGCGCTGTTTTTCCATCTGTGAAATAAAATGACTGGCTTGCAATGACCCTACGTCATTTTGGGCCTTCAGAGGCAATGGCTTTTGAACTCCAGAACAGAAAGGCATTTCAAAAACAGCGTTGCCTCTCACATAGAGGTTGTTAGGTGGATGCAAAAGACTGATAAAAATTGGAACGGTCAGTTATCCTTTCAGCTGTTATAAATTGCCCAGTGAGGAAGCACAGAGATCTGGGCATGATGCTATGACTCTAGATGTGTATAGTATGGATACGTCACCACTAAAAGTATACAGACTATACATAACCTATAGGATATAATAGAGCAATGCGCCAAATGTAATTGTATGCTGTATTTGAATTATCTAAAGAGAGATCACACGTGGTTGGATTTAG
Source organism: Nasua narica (assembly GCA_028533885.1). Lineage (NCBI taxonomy): Eukaryota > Metazoa > Chordata > Mammalia > Carnivora > Procyonidae > Nasua > Nasua narica. The sequence continues at coordinate 22,387,408 of CM052803.1, read as the reverse complement.
ATAGTCAATACATGCTTGGTTCTGCTCCTTTCTATGATAACAGAGTTATTTTGCTTTTCTGTGAAAGAAGTTCCATGAGAAGAAGTTGTGTCTTAAGATTTAGCCATCGCTTTAGTTTCTCAGCTGTCGCCTAAGCCTGATCAGAAGAAGAGCTCAACTATAAGGTAGTCCCACAGAAGTTAGGGAGAAACCACCGCAGAGCAAAACCCTAGCCTTATTTGATCACAAATAGGAGAAGAATGAGCATACCATTGATTGGCTGATAGCAAGTGACCATCTCGTACAGACTCCTGGAGACCGTTAGTAAAGTCTACAATCCCCATTTCCTCAGGGCCAGTTACCTGGACACGATAAGCACTGATGACAACAGGAGGGCCACGAGCAATTGCCTTCTTCTGGGATCCAGGTTCTATACCGAGTCCTTTGTATGTGTTGTTTTTTTTGAGCCAGGTGCTATGACTCTCCCCATTTCACTGATAATGAAACTGAGGTGTGGAAGCATTAGATAACAGGACTGGCCACACAGCCAGGAAGCCTAGCACCCAGGATACCAATGCTAGCAGTCTGATTCCAGAGCTCATGCTCTCTGCTGTAATTGGAAAGTCTGCGTTCCCCTAAAATTGTATGTTGAAATCCCAACCCCCAATGGCATTGGTGTTAGTAGGTAGGGCCCTTGCGAGATGATTAGCTCATGGGAGTGGAGCTTCACGAATGGGGTTGGTGTCCTTATAAAAGAGAACCTGTGGCGCTCCCTAGCCCCACAGCGAGAAGGTGCTGTCTGTGACCCAGAAAGAGGACCCTCACCAGAATGCAGTCATGCTGGGCCCACTGGCACTTACATCCCAGACATCCGGCCTCCAGAACTGGAAGAAATCAATTTCTGTTATTTATAAGCTACTCCGTCTATGGCGTTTTGTTATGGCAGCCTCAATGGACTAAGAAACTCACGGCAGGACAGGCAAGAACCCAGAGCTTTCTTCTTGGTCCCTCTCCTTCATACTTGGGCAAGCCATTTCCTGTCTCCATGTCTCCGTTCCCCCCCCCCCCCCCCCGTGAATGGAAGACACTGGCGTCTGGATGGCGACTTTGAGCAAAGACACTGAAACAACGCAGAGGGAAAGGGTGTGCCGCTCTGTAAGGATAGAAGTTTACGGGTTTGGTGCTAATTGAAAAGCGAAAACTGGGTGGCTAATTGGACCCCCAACTTAAGTGCTTCCCCCAGTGACAGCTGGTCAAGACGACCCGACGATACCTTCTCGTTCCCCTAAGCTTTGCCACCGTCCTTTCATCAGAGGCCACAGGTCAGAGAGGGCAGGGGGTACGATGGACCTCTCCCTCTACTCCTGGAATTTTTCTGTTAGTCAGGGGTGCTTCTGACTTTCCTTCTAATCCACGAAGTCTTCAAGGAGTACCCCGACCTACTCTTCAGAAAGGGCTGGGTCAGTACCCATTAAGGATATGATCACTGCATCTGTTGACTTAAAAAAAACAAAAAAACAAAAAAAACCAGCGAGCCCCTGCCTACGAGACTCATTGCTTCGATACCTATTCATCTGTGATAAATTGCCGTAATAAATGTCACGGAGCCCGGGAATGGCGAGAATGAGGCCAAGTTAAGAATAGAGGGCATTCTTCTCCAGGGAGACGAGACGATATGATACGCAGTGTCGCAGGATTGTCACAGTGCACTCACTGAAATGACACTGATGCCGGAAAGCACGTGAAAAGAAGGCAAGATGCTTTTCTGTGTGGCGGGGAAAAAGGAAGAAAACCAACCGAGCTCGTTCGTCCCTCCAAGACACATTTCGGCGCACGGTGCAGAGGAAAGAGGGGATCTGGAGTCTGGCTGTGATTAGCAGCCACCTAACTAGGCGTCTGGCGGGGGGTGCTGGAGGCTGAGTGGCGCTTGGTCGTGGTGGCCTCACGTGATGCTGTGGGCGGGAAGCCAGCAGCAGCCGGGGGTCCAAAGCTCTGAGCTGGAGTGAAGGCTCCTCCTTGTTGGCTGTGTGACTTTGACCTAGTTTCTTGGTGTCTCAGTATCCAGTCACCTCCCTGGGCTGCAGGGGGAACAGGTCAAATCTGTGATAGGACCTTATTAACTCTTAGTAGCTGAGCACCGGGGTGGCTCCATTGGTTAAGGGTCTGCCTTTGGCTCAGGTCATGATCCCAAGGTCCTGGGATCGAGTCCCAGATCAGGGTCCTTGCTCAGGGAGGAGTCTTCTGCTCCCTCTGCCTCTGCCCCTCTGCCCTGCTTGTGCTTTCTCTCTCTCTCTGTCTCTCTCTTGCTCACTTGCTCTCCTTCAGTAAATAAATAAAATCTTTAAAAAAAAAAAAATGACAAAAAGCCCGTAGTATCTGCCTGTAAATGAAAAATGGTCCTATCAATGTTTATCAAGCACCTGCTTGGTGTAAGAAACTGTCCTGGATTCTTGGGGTCCGACACTGAACAAAGAAAGCCACATAGCCCCATTCTTAGGAAATTCGCAGCTAGGTGACAGAACTAGACAATGGCAAACAAACAGATAATATGAGAAGGGGCATATCTGAGCAGGGAATGACAGCATCTGATCTGAGTTTCAAAGGGAGGGTGCATCAAGGGGAAAGTTGAAGAATAACCAAATACTTGCTTCCTACTCTTATTTGAAGGGGATGACTCAGAAACTCTTGTTGGTGTTGTCTTTTTCGATCCATCATAATGTATAAGTACAGCGTGTTGCAAAAGCATTTAATTTCTCAAATTCCACATACATGCCAATTTCATAGCAAATTTCAGATCTTATTATATACTCAGTATAAAGTGCTTTTGATGCATGGCGTCTATGTAACTTGATTCTGAAGCTTTTCTTTTTCTTTTTTTTTTTTAAGATTTTATTTATTTGACAGAGAGCGAGAGGGAGAAAGAGCACAAGGAGGCAGAGAAGTAGGCAGAGGAAGAGGGAGAAGCAGGCTCCCTGCTAAGCAGAGAGCCTGATGCGGGGCTCGATCCCAGGACCCTGGGATCATGACTCGTGTTGAAGGCAGAGGCTTAACCGACCAAGCCACCCAGGCATCCTAATTCTGAAGCTATTTTCAAAGTTCATCTTAAACATTGCATTTGTTGGGTCCAGAGGACTAGTTAATGGTAAGTTAATAACCAACCCCCCATATATTCATTCATGGAATTTTATGGAGTGCCATGAGGTATTGTGCTGAACCCCAGCGTGATGAAGATATGGCCCAGCTTGCCTGGTGGCTCCAGCCGTCAGTTCTTTTGGGGTTATGTTAGCTCCTGAATGCAGGCTGAATGTTTTTGTGGTGAGGAGGGCTTTGTAAGCAGCTCTGAGTTCTTCTTGCTTCTTGGGTTTCCTGAGGCTGGAGGTGCTGGAGTCATGGGCCGGGAAGCCGAGCCTGGGCCCCGTGCAGATAGAGGGGCAGGGCACAAGGAAAGAAACGTCTTTTTTTTTTTTAAAGATTTTATTTATTTATTTGGCAGAGAGAGATCGTAAGTAGGCAGAGAGGCAGGCAGAAAGAGATGGGGGAAGCAGGCTCCTGCTGAGCAGAGAGCCTGATGCGGGGCTCGATCCCAGGACCCTGAGATCATGACCTGAGCCAAAGGTAGTGGCTTTAACCCACTAAGCCACCCAGGTACCCCGAGGAGAGAAACTTCTGATGTCAGAATGTTTGCATCTCCAGGCCAGGAGGGCGCCCCCAGACTGGCTTTCTGATGCTGTCCATTGCCCTCTGATGTGAGTTCGGTGGAGAGCAAATCCCAGGGGATTCCTGATGTGTGTCCTCTCTCCTTCTAGAGAAAAATCTTTCTTCTTTCTTTCAGTATTTGCTCAAATTTGTTTTGTTTCCTGGACATTTTCTTTTTAACTTTTTACTTTGAGCTAATTTTAGATTTATAGAAAAGTTGTAAAAGTAGAGAGTTTCCATCTACCCCTCGCCCAACTTCCCTTTTAATGTTAACATTTTACACAATCACCGTGAAATATCAAAACCAGGAAATTAACTGTGGGCCAATACTATTAACTCAGTGGCAGGCCTTATGTGAATCTCATCAGCCTTTCCCCAGTGTTCCTTTTCCTCTTCCACGATAAAATCATTGCATATCATTGTTATTTTTCCTTCGTCCCCTCTGATCTATGACTATTCCTGGGTCTTTCCTTATTCCTGACCAGAAGGGTAGAATCACTTAAAGAATGTTAGGGCTATCGAGCTTTGCTGCTGGATGGGCAGTCTTAAGTATTGAGGGGCCAATCGTCAAGGTCATTGGAGCAAGATTGGGAGCATTTGATTTCATTGTAGATTTGCAAAGGGCATATGTGTAGGCATGGAGTTGGGCTCTAACAGTGATAATGGGAAATGGTGTCTCCTCTTTCTTCTGAGCTCTGTGCTGTACTCAGCCCACTTGGTTTGCATCTGGGAAAGTTATTTCATTTTTCTAGGCTTCAGTGTCCTACTCTATGAAGTAGACGTAATAACAAGGCAAATCTCAGGGTCGGTATGAGGAATAAATGGGACAAGGCATGCAAGGTATCTGATGCAGTATCTGGAGCATGAAAAATGTTTGCTATATGTTAATGCTATTCTTATTCTAGTTTTCTTATTCTTATTCACCATGTCAATATTACTTGCCAGGCACAATGCTAAGCACTTTGCCAACACATCTCACTTTGTCCCAGCAATTCCCCTAGAAGGTCTACATTTTCCAGACAACAACTTGAGGCTCATAAATGGCTTCAGACCTAATTCTCCCCACCCTAGGGTCATGTTCTTTGAAACACTGCCCTATCACCTCACCCATAACAATGGAGATATTTCATGCATATGTTTCAGAGCTCTTTCTCATCTATGGGTTTCAGTTCCTCTTCAAAACATTCCAGGGGTGATATGGGACAATGACATCCTATTTGATGGATAGGGAAAATGAGGGACAGTTTTAGAAGGAAGTAAGATACTTCTCACCCGTGCCACATATTCTTTGGGGCAAGATGCCACTAGAATCTTGACATGGTCCTTCCAAGCCCTTAATTAACTTGCACTAATTTTCACAAAGCATTTCGAGTTGTCTCGTGCAGCATCAGTGTGAGCCCTCAAGCCGACACGGTACAGAGGATGCTTCAAGAGGGATGGTTGGAGAGACTTCGCGACCAGCTCAGGGTAAAGACCTGTCTTCTTTCTCACCGCCCTCCGCCCCCAGAAAATCTCCAGCTAAAGAACCTTGAAGTCATCCCATATTTGCCAAACAATGCTGTAATTTAGAATTGGTCTTTTCTCCTAAATTGAGTATTCCCACCACCCCAACCACAAAGCCCAGATCTCTTGTGGCTTTGTTTGGATTTTCTAGCTTGGAAATCCTTGCATTTCAGGAGCAAACATTGGCCATGAGTCTGATGTTTGGGGAGAGGCATTAGAGACACTTAGAGAATATAGAAGTAAACACTGACAACTTTAATTCCCATCAAAAGGAAAGCAACCCAAATGGCGGGTTAGGCAAGGCAAAAATCCTTTTAGTTCAAAACATATTCTCTGAGCACTGTGCATATTGGGGGCCACACACAAATGAGATTCGGCTCCTGAAGACATTGGAATGATCACAAAGGATACTTGCTATGTGCCAGGTATGTGATTTAGCCTTATTTTGTTTCTTCCTAAACAATTCTGCAATTCTGTAACTCTCTTGGAGATCTGACAGATTGAATAAGCAACCCAAGGTCACATAGCAAGTAAATACAGACCCAAGATTTGAATTCAGGTTCTTCTGACCCCAAAGACCATGCTCATTACGTATTTCCACATGACCCTTAAAGAACATATAGGATCAGTGTGCAAGACAGGCAAGCAGGCTGATTTTTGTGATGTGGTGGTTTGACCACCAATTGGGTCTCCCCTGATAATTCTGTGAGTGGGCACTACAGGGAGGTTGCCAAATCTGGTTTCAGAATATGTTTCTAAGGGTCTTCCCAAGCCTCATTTAGACCTGCTTCTCTTCCTCATTTGCTTGAGGTACACATGGTCTCTTATCTTGCAAAGCTAGAGTGGAGACAATAGAGAAGAGAGTGAACGAAATGTCTGCCTAGCAATGAACATGCATTAAAGCCAGATAAATTCAGTTCATCATTAAAAAATTTGTTGAGCAAGAAGGCTTCTGGCTCATAGGGGGCATTCAGTACATGTGAGTTGAATGAATTAATGGGCAAGTGAATAAATTTTGAGAACCAACGAGATTGATAAAGTACCTTTGGCATAAAATGGGCCGATGAATCAACTCTAACTCTATCTCATTTTGCAGAAATGTGGAAAATGAGATCAAAAGAGTTGCTGTAGATCAGCATCACCCATGTCAAGGAGCAGGGAATGAGTTGTACCAACGTGTACATATGAAATTGCACTTTTGCTTATTACAAAGGCCACTTATAAGAAAAGACAAATTTTAATCACTACACAGCTATGAAAATGGCCAAAATCCAGAAGTCTGACAACATCAAATGCTGACAAGGATGGGGAACTCTCATTCATCACTAGTTGGAGTGTAAAATGGGACAGCCACTTGGGGGGACAGTTGGGTGGTTTCTTACAAACCTAACCGTACCCTTACCATGTCATCCAGCAATCTTGCTCCTTGGTATTTATCCAAAGGAATTAAAAACTTATGTCCACACAAAAACCGGCACCCAGATGTTGATAGCAGCTTGATTCATAATTGCTAAAACTTGGAAGTGGTATGTGAGTGGAGAAACAATGGTACATCCAAATATTGCAATATTATTCAGTGCTAAAAAGAACTGAGCGATCAAGCCATGCAAAGACATGAATGACCCTTAAATACACATTACTAAGTGAAAGAAGCCAATTTTGAAAAAGTCTATATACTGTATGATTCCAACTATATGATATTCTGGAAAAAAGCAAAGCTGTGGAAATTGTAAAAGGATCAGTGGCTGCTGGGGTGGGAGGGGGAGGAATCAATGAATAAGCAGAACACAGAGGATGTATAGGGCAGTGAAACTATTCTGTGAGGCTGTCACGTGGATACATGTCCTTATACATTTGTCTGAACACACTGAATGTCCAACACCAACAGTGAACCCTAACGTCAGCTATAAACTTCGGCTGATTGTGGTGCCAAAGTCATCAGTGTAGGTTCATCAGTGGTAACAAATGTCCCACTCCGGTGGGGGATGTTGGTACTGGGGGAGACTGTGCACGTGTGGGGACAGGAGGTATATGAGACAGCTCTTTACCTTCCTTTTGATTTTGCTGTGAACATAAAACTGCCTTAAAATAGGGGCGCCTGGGTGGCTCAGTGGGTTAAAGCCTCTGCCTTTGACTCAGGTCATGATCTCAGGGTCCTGGGATCGAGCCCCGCATCGGGCTCTCTGCTCAGCAGGGAGCCTGCTTCCCCCTCTCTCTCTGCCTGCCTCTCTGCCTACTTGTGATCTCTCTCTGTCAAATAAATCAATAAAATCTTTAAAAAAAAACTGCCTTAAAATATAAAGCCTTTAAAAAAATGAAAACCAACACATGAAGCTGAAAGCCTCAACAGAAGGCAATTTCAGCTTGATAAAGTTTATCTCCCAAAACCTATGGCTAATAACATACTTCGTGGTGAGACATGCAAAGCTTTCCGCCAAAACTAGGAACCAGACAACGTTGCCCCTCTCGTCACCTGCTTAAACAGAGGCTGAGGGAGAGAGGAAGAAAGAAAGAGAGGAAGAGAAAGAATGTTAAAGCTCTGAAAAGAGGATTAGAGAGGAAGGTTTGGGATTTACCATCTATGCTGTTATTCTGATCTTCCGGGGAAACCAGCTCCCCTGATGTCTCTCCTTAGTGCTGTGGTTCTGGGTGCTGCTCCAGACAACCAAATATAGTGCTGGCTCAAGCTTGTTTTGTGATAAACGATGCACTAGTTTGTATTTCCGCAAAAAAAAAAAAAAGTTAGCAAATGAAGTAATGCACACGAACAGCATGTCTCACTTATGATCACTACGTAATTAATTCATGTAAGTAAGGAAAAACACATTCAGGGGCTGCCGTATGTGGCTTGGTTTTCTTTCAGTTTTCATATACTTGTCTGTGAGAGTAATGATGTATTGTTTGCCACCGGAAGGCCAACGAGAAAGGCTTTGCCTCGTGAGCTTAAAGCTGCCTCGTGCGTCACCTGGGAAGAAGGTGAGTGGGAGGATCGTCCGTTGTGAGGGGACAAGCTTCCCTCCCTGATGGGTTTGGATTACGGCCCTGGAGGCCGGGGCCCCAGGGAGCGGGCCGGGCCTTGGCGGCACTCAGCTGTCAGCGATGATGCAGCCCAGGCTGGTCAGATCTCCACAGAATTTCTAGAAGAGGCAAGGAAACTGGTCTTGGGGTGACTTCTCCCGATTTTAAATTTTTGTCAGCTGTTGTTATTATTGAAAGTATGGTTTGAAATCGTGAGATTCGAGCAGGACCCGAGCATTGGCTGGCATCTGACGTCCAGGGGAAGGTCAGCATTGGCAGAGACGAGGCTCAGAGAGTGGCCTCTTGTCTGTTCCCTGTGGCCCATCTACGAAGAGCCACGCGAGCTGAGCCCATGGGTCTTCCACGGAAATTCCACACCACTTTGTGGCCTTGGAGGGACTCCTGGGTGATGCGTGACAAATAAGGGAGCAATTAATGTGACGTATTGGTTTTAATATCTGAAGGCAAGAACACAAACCGGAGGCCCCTGCTATCCCAAGCCAGCAGAAACGTTTCTTCTGGGCTCCACAGGCTGCCTCTCCAGGCCCTAAACACCCCCATCCTTGATGCCACACAGCTGGCCAGCTGCCCACAGGTTTGCTACCTGCTAGATCCTCGTGGCCATTTGAGCTGTAACCCCTGCCTTAAGCCATTACTTACTAGCATCTCAGGAGAAGAGCACATGTGCAGCTGGCTTTAAAACTTCTTTGGAATGGGAAGGAGAATTAGGTAGGCCCTGAGCCAGAATGCAGAAGTGTAATTTTTCTACTTCCCAGTTCAGAATTCCTCAAAGGTTCCCCGCCTCCCTGTATAAAAACCAGCAAGTCCCCAACATCTGCACATTCTGTCACTTGGTCGGGCCTTTTTTTTTTTTCTTCTTCTTTTCTAAGATTGAATTTTAGAAATTAATTTAAAATGCACGCATGAGCTAGTGGGATTTGGGGTAAAGGGGGAGGGCAAAGGAAAAGGAGAGAATCTCAAGCTGACTCCACATTGAGCACAGAGCCTGACCCGGGGCTTGATCTCATGACCCTGAGATCATGACCCAAGGCAAAACCAAGAGTTGAACGCTTAACCAACTGAGCCACCCAGTGTACCACACCTGGTCAAGTCTTACTTATCTCTTAAGCCACAACGTCTCGGTCTCTGAGCAGGATTTATTTGTTCCAATTCTATATTCCTATCTGAGTCTGGGACTCACTGGACGCCTTAATCATATTCTCTTCATGTTCTCAGTTGGGAGATCTAGAACCAGGAGCTGCTGGAGCTAAGGGGGGTTTGTATCTTCCTCCGTCTCCTCTCGACCCAGAATATTTTCTGGCACACGGTGGGGGGGGTGAAAACCATTTGCCAATTAAAAAGTGACAAGAGAGGAAGAATGTCTTCAAAACGGATGCATGTGTACCATTGAGCGCTGTTCTGATTTTGTGATTTTGCCGTGGACCCTTCCGCACAGAACACCGTGATAAGGCAGGGGTGCTGAGTTCCCCAGTCCTTGTTGGTTTGTTTTTTTTCTCACTGGGCAGGCAAGAAGAAGGCAAGAGATTGTGGGGAAAGAACAGTTTGGAGACTTTTCCCCTTCCCATTATCCATGCCGTGGATGGGAAATTGAAACCCAGTCTCTTCCACAAGGCCGTGTTCAGCAAACCTTCTACTGCGGGAATCCAATTCATCAATTAAAGATCAGAGCAGCCTATCTGGATGTTGTGTTCCCTTCAGCTGACCACTGCGGGCTGGCTGGAAGGCAGGGTTAGGGGGCGGGCTAGGAGGGAGCCAGAATGGGGGAGGGAACGGAGGGTGTCGGGTGGGGAGGGGTAGTCTGGGGGGAGCTCTCCATGTGAATTTCTCCCTCCCACCAACCCCCCCCTTCACCCCAGCTTCCAAATCGTAAATTAACAACAGTGGACCTTGTTAAGTGCAGCTTCACAAATTAATATGAAATATAGTGCTTTTTCATAAGCTTGAGAACCAGATTTAAAAGCATATTGGTGTTTGTACACAGCAGGCCGTAATGATCCATTATCCTGCAGACAGAGGAGCTCGCAGCAACACATAAAGAAGATGCAATTGGGCCATCTGCTTTGATTTCTGCCGCGTCCCCAGAGATCCAAGGGAGGAGCTGACAGTCCTCTCCATCTGCCCTTACATTATCAATTACAGTTGAATTATGCCGTGTGCTGCGGGGCTGGCAGATACGGATGGGAGACTGTGGCACCTGAAAAATATAGAAGAAAATCCATATGTTGGGAGCCAGCTGTTTATTTACAAGTCCTTGACGTATTTCCTCACTTTCTCGGCTGCTGCCTTTTTTAAGGTTCCTCGAGACATTTCAGTTCAGTGTGAACTTGAGAAGAAATTAGGTGAGGCAGCCTAGCACCACATGAATAATATTTCAGTTTCCTTTTTTACAGTCGAAATGCGCGCAGAGCACAAAACATCAGGTCGAACAGATTTTAAATTATGGGGAAAAAAAAAGAAAAAAAAGTTGGGCCAACATCTGGGGTGGCGGCTACAGCTTTTATGTTTATAAAACATGCTGGAACAGGCGGCGCCCAGCGCACTGTACATTTTTGGCAGCTTAGAAATCCTGTGTAAAAACTGTAACTTCTACGAGACGGCAAGTGTTTACGAAAGCTTGGGGAGTAGGGAGGTAGACGTCGAAGCAGCCGGCCCTTTCCCGAAGCCTCTTACCGAAACCTCTAAGAATGCAGCTGTAAGGGCACGATGTTTTGGTGTGTTTTGACTGTTTTGTTTTTGTTTTTGTTTTTGTTTTTTGTTTTCACTTGGGCAACAAGGGGCTTACCTTGTTCCCAGTTCAGTCCCTTCTAGACTAGGGAGGGGGGAGAGCTGGCGCTCGGACTGGGCCGTGCTGGGTTTTATGCTGCGGTCTTGCTTCCAAGTGTGTGGGAGTTTACACTTGGTTCTCATTTCACGCCATGTCCTCTCCCCACAGCCGCTCAACCGGAGAGCGTGTGTGCGCGTGTTTGCTCAGTTGGGGTTCCAGGCCGGTGCTTGGAGAGGCTGGGGGAAGAGTCCTTGTCAGGATTCAGCAGTGGCAGGCCGCAGGGGACGGGAGGCCTCATGCTGGTTATGGGGGGGGTGTTTTTGAAATGCCCCCCCACCCCAGAAGCAGAGATCTTTGCAGGGTGAAGGAAGAGACTCGGATTAGGAGTCAGGCCCCACACCGGGGTGGCTCAGTTCGGTGAAGCATCTGCCTTGGGCTCAGGCCATGATCCCCAGGGTCCTGGGATCGAGTCCCACATCGGGCTCCTTGCTCAGCCTGCTTTCTCCCTCTGCCTGCTGATCCCCTGCTTGTGCTCTCTCCCCGAGACCAAAAAATAAATAAAATCTTAAAATAAAAGAAGAAGGTCCCGACTTTTCACCATTTCCCTTGCCACTCGGGGCCAGTTCACGGGGCCACCTGGCGTGCAGACTAGCTCCCGAGATCCTAGCACTTAACACTTTGTCTCTTGCGTTCTACTTTGGTTGTGTGTCATAGGTGTGAGATCATTAATTGAGAGCTTTCTGAAGGAAGGGCTGAGCCGACTTATTTTTGCTTCTTTCTTAAGATCAGCCTGGCACCGGGCATTCCCCGAGAGTTCGTAAAATGTCAGATGATTGAAAAAACAGATGAATGAATGATGCCTTCGGATTTTCTGTGCGTGAAGGAAGAGGCTTAGCAGGAACGAGTGCAAAATCTAGGAACGACAGAACTTTCTCCTTTGTGGTGTGGCCATCGGGATGCCAGCTTCTGGCTCCTGAGGACACCTCCTCTAACCTGACCGCTGTAGGCAGGCGGGAACCTGCCCTTCTCTTTGCGACCAGACCACCGGGCAGCTCCCTGGAGAAGGGCGGACCCCCTGGGGATTGTGCTCACAGGCTCTGCTGACTGTTCCTCTTTGTCCCACAGCCTCTTAGTCCCTAGGGTCTACTGACCTCCTCCCCGTGTCCCGCTGGGTCCTCACTGCCTGTGCTCGCGGCGCACACACTCACTCCTAGGTCAGACCTGTGCTCAGTGATCCCCTGCCACCACCCCCACGCCCTGCCCCCACGCCCTGCCCGGCGCTTCAGAGGGGAAACTCAGTGCCCTAGAGCTTTCCTACCATAGCGCCAGGACCCTATGTAATCATCTGTGCGGCCCTGTGAAAAATGAGGATGTGGGGCTCCTTGATCCAAAATGAAGAATTCAAGGTAGTGACAGTGAAGGCTGAACTGAGCCTGGAGCCCTTGTGAGCAGGGGGCCCCCCCTCGAAGTGGGGGCCTGGTGCAGCTGCTCAGGCCGCACACTCAGGAGGCTGCCCCTGGCGACTGCTGCTGCCCCATCTGCTGAGGCCAGGCCCACCCCTCCTACCTCCTCCTCTCCCCGCTTCTCCTTCTTCTTCTGCAAGGCATTACCTGAGAAACCCTTCCCCTGCTTCCTGTCTCCATCTTTTCCCTTTGTTGCAACTTTTTTCACTCAGATCGCAAATGGAACCTCAAGGTGGTCTCCACATTTTCCTTTCCTACTTCTAACTTCCCTTCTGATGGACTTGGAATGTCTCCGTCAGCTTTTGATCCCTCTCTCGAGACCTCGCGTGGTCGTACCTACCCCAGACGGCTGCTGTGGTGCTTCGGTAGTGATATACACATGTATACATTAAAAAAGATCCACAGTTCCGCACGTTCCTGTGAACTTGGGGAGCACTCCCAGCGCATCATTCGTCCTCACCTTGTCCTCATCTCTTAATCGATTTCATCCTCTGCCCCGCCAGAATCCCCAGGTCTGGGCGAAATTTCCTTCCTTTGTTCTTTCCTGTGTCAAGATAATTGTTCTCCCTCATTCGTTAGTTCTGATTTTTTTTTTCTATTTCTTCATTCAGTCATCTGTTTATTTAGCATCACATATCGATTCCCAGAATCCATAAAGATGGAAAGAGGGCAGGGATAGCCGCTATTATTTTTGAATATTTTTGATGATTTCTCCATCCTCTCTTCCGTGTCTGTAATCTCCTTTACTCCTCATATCATACTTAGGAGAAAGGGTAGAGCAATAAGATGGCTCAGAGAGGCGACCTGAATTGGCTGAGATTACATGGGAGGGTAGGGACCATGGTGGACTCGGTTTGTTGAAGCCCTAACCTCAGTGTGACGAGACTGGGAGACAGGAGCTTTATGGAGGTAATTCATATTAGGGAAGGTCCTAAGGAGGGGGCCTGCCTCTGATTATTATAAGACAGACACCAGACGTCTCTCACTTTCTCACTATGCACACACAGAAGATAGACCGTACGAGGACTCGGTGAGAAGGGACCTGTCTGCAAGTCGGGAAGATTTCTCACCAGAAACCAAATTAACTGGCCTCGATCCTGAACTTCCGGCTTCCATAACTCAGGGAAAATAAACTTCTGTTGTTTAAGCTCCCCAGTCTGATATCTTATTATGGCTGGTCAAGCATAAGAGGGGCGGCCAAGCCAGAATGGGAGCCTAGCCTTCAACACCGAACAGTGACTTCTGAGCTGGCCTCCAAAGTCCTTGCGGAGGGTGACCGAGACTTTTATGTGGCCTCAGCTGGAATGCATGTGGCCTCTGTGGCTGGAGGGTCTACTTCTCCGATGGCTTAGTCCCATGAAGGGCAAGTTTGGAAGGCTGGCAGGAAGCAAGGAGCTCAGCTGGGGCTGTCCGCCATGTCTTGTTTCTCCCTCATGGGCCCTCTTCCTGGCTGGGCTGGACTTCTCCCAGCACGGTGGGTAGAGTTCCCGGGGGAGCATCCTAACAGCAAGTATCCCAATGTCCAAGTCTGCACTGCCCAGGACAGTGGCCACTAGCCGCCTGTGCCTACAGAGCTCTTGACCTCCATTTAGTCTGAATCAAGATGTGATTTAAGTGCAAAATACGCACCAAGTTTGGAAAACTCAGTCCAAAAAATAGAAGGAAATACGCCACTCGTACTTTTTTTCAGTATCGATCACATCTTCAAGGAGTATTTTAGATATATTGGGCTAAACAAGATACACTATTAAAATTAACTTCATCAGTTTCTTTGGCTTTTTTTTTTTTAATGTGACTGCTATAAAATTGGAAATTATGTCTGTAGCTCACGTTATATTTCTATAGTTCTGGTCCCTGAGCTTACCCTGAGCTCTGCTTGTGTCGTGCTTGCTCTTCATCAGGAACCAGAGCCGGTCACGTGGCTAAGCCAGACTCACCCTGGGAAGCGGCTCCATGAAGGGTGAACACTGGGAAGAGGGGCGCATTGGGGACCACCCAAGTGACACTCTACCACAACTTTCAAGGGTTCCATTTTGTTCAATTTTAAAACAATATGATACATTTTTGTAAAAAGACCTGATACAAAAAGCTCTATAAAAAGTCAGGAAAAAAATATCAACTTTGTACAGGACATAGTATTCTGGGTGTTTTCAGCAAGACCATGCGAGTATTCACCACCTGTTGTATGCAGAGCACCAGGTGTTGAAACCAAACAGCAGGGTTTCATAATTAAGAGGAAAACTGAGAGTTTGAGTAAGTTTTGCACACACATTGGAGGGCCCTTTCTAATACTTCTGTTTGCCTTCGCTTGGGTCAGAAGCAATGACTTAATTAAAATAAGAACATAGCCGTGGGGCTTCAGACAGAAGAGCCTTCTCTGAGAAGCCAGGACAGCACTGGGCTGTAGACCACAATATCCCAAATCCTACAGTCAGCGAAGTCAGGGTTTAAGTCATAACCACATGAGAAACCTGAACTCTGTTCAGTGCCTAGAGCTTTGCATACTGTAGGCGATTAATACTGATTGGCGACTCATTGCTGAAACACCTAAAACACTCTAGCCTATTATGTCCTGAAGCTGGAAGAGTTTTTTCTGACTCTTTATAGAGCTTTTTAGATCAAGTCATTTTATGTAATTGCATTGTATTGCTTTTGAAGTTGAACAAAATGGAAACATTGGCAGATGTGGTATAATATTAAAGATGCCCTAACTTGGTTAAGACAGAGAGAAAAGCATTCCAGAAAGAAGGAACAGCATGTGCAAAAGTTGGGAGGGAGCAGGGTGAATTCCAAGGTTGGAAAGTTGGCCGGTGGGACAGCAGATGGCAAGGGGATGTGTATTGGAAGACGTGGTCTGGGGCTTTAAGAGTGTGTCATTTGGGGATGGGTAGAATTGCAGAATCACCCCTCTTTATCTTAGAGGGCTTTCCAGGTGGGCTGTGTGTTTTCTTCTGCTGTATTCTGTTTTTGTGTCTCCTACCCTCTATCTGCAATTTCCAATGATTCAGGTGAGTGAGTGGCACTTGCATGTCTCAGAGCTCAGCTTTTCTCCTTAACCCCCAGTCCCTGTGACAAGGGAACTTCCTAGCAGGTGGTTACAAAAGAGCCTGTGTTCCTTGACCACCTCGACCCTAACTTCCTACTCAGAGATTTTTGGGAGCCTCTCCCAATGCTGCAGTGGGCGGCCCCTCCCCGTCCTCTGATAACACCCACTCTGATCGCGACATCTTCACTTGATATCTTACATTTTTTATCTCTGTTTCTGGCTCCCCTTTCCAGAAATCTTAACCGCGAGGTTGTTTGACGGTGTCCCGACTGATCAGGCCTGAGGAAATTCCTACTCATGTCTGTGCAGAAGATCTTAAGCATGGGGACTGATAATCCCATCCTTCCAAATCCTTGGGCAAGAAAAATGGGAGCCAACTTACTCATGAATTATAGCAATTCATTGTTATTTTTGTCCTTGCCCCTTCTTTTGTCTGGAATGTTTCTTCCCCATGTATCTTCCCGGTTCTGTCCCTCACTCCCTTTGAGTATCTACTCAAATATCAGAAAGGGCTTCCCTGGCTACCCTGGAATGAAAGCACCCTCCATTGACTGTCTTCCTTACCCTAACTTCTTCCTGTTTTTCTTTAGCCTGCTCGCGTGGGTTCTGGAAAGCTAATGTCCTCTGATGCTGCTGAAGTCCTAATTTACCCACCATCCATTCATCGCATCACTGCTTTCTGAGCACCTGCTATGTGGCAGGGACCATGCTATGCTGTATTGATAAAGGGAGGAACACAGGGGAGATGTCTGCCCTCATTCTAGTCTAGGCACAACTAACAAAGTAATAAATGAATCCACCCAGTCATCTCACCATGGAAACGGGGAGACCTCTTGAGGACTGCCTTAACTTGAGTGGTCAAAGGAAGGCTTTTGTGAGGAAAGGATTAGAAAGAGCAGGTCGCACCAGCCTCCGCTCGGCTAGCTTCCAGCTCTCACTTCTTTCGCGCATGGGCTTTCAGCCAGGGTCAGGGTGGGGTGGGAACAGATGCTGTGGCCTCCCCTCCATCAACCTTTCTTCCTCCCTATTCTGCTCTCACCTTCCGCTGGTTCTGAGACAGGCACTTCCGGGCATGAATGTTGATGGGTACAATAGGTGGGCCAGGGACGAGGGCCTGGGAAGAAGACAGGCTCATTCCCACTGGCAGTATCGAAGCTGCAGCCTAGCCGTGTGCCATGACATTACAAAACAGGGGACCCCACCTGGGGACCGCCTACCCAAGCCTAAGTGTGCAGTCCTTTTAATCTCATGAAACTCTAAGGCTTTTCAAGGTATAAAACAGTGACCTTTTCAAAATGCAGATCTGGTCCTACCACCCCCCTGCCCTAGTTTAAAACCTCCCAGTGGCTTGGGATAAAAGCCACTTCTGCACCACACATGGCTTAAGAACCTCGTGTGGTCTGGGTGCAGCCCCTCCAGTCCCATTTCCTGAAACCACCGCACTGGGTCACACTGGGTACCTTTCAGTCCTTCGGATTCATCCTGCTCTCTCCCAGCTCTCGTACATGCTGGTCCTTCTTTTTGGAATGCTTTCCCCTTCCCTCTTAACCAAATCAACTCATCCTTAATATTTAACTCAAGTTTATCATTGCTTTAAGGAAGCCTCCCATAATCCCTTGCATTTTTCTTTTCTAACACGTGGCATGGTTGCAGTGCTGTATCGATCCATTTGACACCTGCTTCATGCCATCTCTCCCGGCAGAGGGTAAGCTCTGTGAGGTCTGGCCCTGGGACCGTTTCTGCGGACCGCTGTATGCCCAGCCTTAATACAAAGCCTGCGACGTAGCAGGTACCTGTTAATGTTTGTTGAATGAGCGAACAACCGAATGAATGGAAAAAAACAAAACAAAACCAAACAACTCTGTACTCCCCTTCGGGCATAAGCAGGATCAATAACAGTTGTGGGAGAAAAAGGTAGTCCCCATCCGGGCACTCAGTCCACTATGTAGAAAATATTGGGCCACTGGTCCTCAGAGGCAAGCCCTTCCTCTTGCAAGTTATTGGTTGGTTTTGCTGGAGAGTGTCCTGCCCCAGAGACAGAGATGTTCATGCTGGGGGTGGGTGAGGAGGGGTGTCTGAGGAACAAGACTCCGAGTGAGCTGACCTATCTCTCCGAACCACGCTTTTGTGTGTGAGTGCTTGTGTACACCCATATATGTACAGAGACTACCTCTACATTTATTCGCTCACCTTTTTCTGCCGTTCCTTCCTTCTCAACCCAAGTTACAGTTCTTTTCCAAAGGTTGTTGGTGTGAACGGAAAATTGCTTAGGGTCATAAATAAGATTCAAGGGGAGTAACTGGCGTAGGTTTGGGGGACAACTGCCCCTCCCTCCTCCTCTATAATTTATTGTTTTTCTTCTGTGGGAAGCCAAATGATATTTCTCTAATTAACAGACACAGGCAACTATCGTATAAATCAACCGTACAGCCTTTTTAGTGATGCAATCACTTTATGATCAGGGGATATAAATTAAACATCACAAATGCATCTCAAGCAGCAACACATAATGGGAGTAAGAGAGAGGGGTTGGCTGGCTCTGGGGATTGTGGGCACTGAGAGGGATCTTCACTCTGGAAGCTGCTGATTTTGCCCCGACATCACCGGGGAGCAGGGTATATCCTGCCGGTGGACGGGGACGCCGTACCTTCTTACCCTTGCTGTTTTACGTTGCCTATAGATGTGAGTGACTGCGTGAGAATGTGCATGGAGAGCCTAGGACCTGAGTGGAAGCCTCCGCCTTGGTACATATTCCCTCTGGGACCTTTGGGAAGTCACTTGCTTCTGTGAGCTCTATTTTGTCATCCATCCATTGGAGATAATCATAGTACTTGTTCATAGCACGACTGTGGGCATGAAAGCATGAATGCATGCAAGGCACTCACGATAGTGGCAGAAACGTAAAGGGAACTTTAATTCAATTGAACTTTTACAACTGGGATTATCATCGTTATTATCCCCAGCCTCAAATTCCGTGGCTCCCCATTCTAGTGGACGTAATCACTTAAGATGCTGATTTCTGGGCCACAGACGCCACGGTCTGATTCCACAACCTGGGGTAGAGCCTAAGACTCTGCATTTTAACAATCTCTTCAATGGTTCTGATGTTGGCGGTCAGTGAATCACATTTGAAAAGCACTAGTCTGTGGCATGCATGGAAAATTGAGGCTTTTACTAAATACCTAGGTAGCTCAGCCTAAATGCTACCCACTAGGAATAAGAGAGCACCGAAAAACATCCACAGAACAGATTTAAACTTATTTTTGTACTTTCTTCGAGGAAGTGGCCTCTGAGTGGAGCTGCTTCTCTGGAAGCACCATCCCTTCCTTCCTCGCTCACTCAGAGCTAGATTCCTGTGAGTGTGGAGCATGGTCGGGAGATGAGGCCCCATCTGGAGATGAGGGGGGAAGGATTGAGCTACAGTGAATCCGATCCTTTCTACACACACTTCTGGGTATGTTCTTCCTCTCCACCCCTCTCTCTTTCCCCAGACTTGGTAGTTTCTTTTACTAGTTCCTCCCAACACAGAACCTTCTCTCACAGGGGAGAAGGTACTATTTACAATTTATAAAACACCTCCGTGTCCATGATCTCATGAAAAATTCCAAAGCCTATGAGACTAGTAGTAAAGAGAGATTATTATCCCCATTTAACAGATGAGAAGACTGAGGTTCAGAAATAAAAGAGGATATTCCTGAGGTCACACAGTACTTAGGGGATAAATGAGACTTGATTCCAGAAGTTTTAATCCTAAATCTACCACCATGTTTGGCACTGTGATGTTGAGGCTCTGGTCTATTTCCTTGCTTAGAAAAAAATGGTCATGGAGATGCCTGGGTGGCTCAAATGTCTGGGTGGCTCAATACGCCTATATTGGCTTTTGCATTCCCAAAGCCTGGGCTGGAGGGTGAGGGGAAGACCCACAAGCGTTGTTTGAGCATAGATCTGGGGAAAGCATAATGGCCCGGGAATCAAAGAAAGCGCTAGACTTTGGGAAGGGAAAGGATGGCAGGGAAGTAAAGAGTAAAGTAAAGGATGGCAGGGAAGTAAAGTATTCCTTGTGGGTTTGTGGCATAGGCTCTGAACGGAGGGAGCATGTGGGACAGAGCATGTGAGGACAGGCCCCTCAGCCTCTTCCAAAGCATCTTCCAGAGAGGTCTTGTTGGTGGCTGGCTCTTGGGAGGTGAATGGGGGTCTCTTCTGTATCTGTGGGAGCCCTGCCACCACTCAGCTAGCATAACAGAGAGCCTGGCCTGGGGATCTGTAGCGGCTGTCCTTCCCATTGGATGAGCCCCTGGGACCCAGTCAGGGTGCTGTGGTCCCAAGACTGAGCTCACACCCCCTCCAACCTATCCCATGTGACCGACCCCCAGATACCCTGGGACACTCGCATACAGTGGAGGCAGAAGTCATGCATCCTGGACAGCCACAGGGTATTGTAGTGGGTTTTGTTTTTTGTTTTGAAGTTTTTGTTTTTTAAGAGTTCGTTTTTTAAGAAAGTTTTAGGTTCACAGCAAAATTGAGAAAAAGGTGCAGAGATTTCCCATATATGCCCCCCGCCCTATGCATAGTCTTTCTCATCAACATTGCCCTGGTGGGGCAGTTGTTAAAATTGATGACCTACAGTGACACATCATTATTCCCCAGAAACCAGAGTTTACAGCAGAGTTTACTCTTGGTATTGGGCATTCTGTGGGTTTGGACAAATGTATAAGGACATGTATCCATAATTTGAGTACCATACAGAGTATTTTCACTGCCATAAAAATCCTCTAGCTCTGCCTCTTCATCTATCCCTGCCCCCAGCCCCTGACAACAACTCATCTTTTACTGTCTCCATGGTTTTGTCTTTTCCAGAATGTCAGTCAAATCGTTGGAATCCCATAGTACCTAGCCCTTCCAGATTGGTTTCTTTCACTTAGCAATATATATTTAAGGTTCCTCCCTATCTTTTGATGGCTTGATAACTCATTTCTGTTTAGTGCTAAAAAATATCCCATTGTATGGATGCACCACAGCTTATTTATCCCTTCCACTACTGGAGGATGTCTTGATTGCTTCCAAGTTTTGGCAATCATGAATCTAGCTGCTATGACTATCATGTACAGGTTGTTGTATGGACATCAGTTCTCAGCTGTTTTGGGTAAATACCAGGAAGCAAGATTGCTGGATCATATAGCAAAGTTTAGTTTTGTAAGAAATCTCCCAAATGTCTTGCAAAGTGGCTGTACCATTTTACACTCCAACCGGCCATGAATGAGAGTTCTGTTGTTTCACATCCTTGCCAGCATTTGGTGTTGTCAACCTTCTGGATTTGGGTTATTCTAGTAGGTCTGTAGTACTATCTCACTGGTGTGGAGTGGCATTAAAACAAAAACCCTCAGCCTCAGTACTTGAGTGGGACCGGTTGAGTCACCTTGGAGATCTCTTCTTTCTGCAAAGCCAAGATGGTGGCCAGCAAACCTGCATTCCATGTATATACCTGGGGAATGAGGCCATGCAACCTTGTGCCACCTCAGATACGATTTTATACTATATTCGAATATAGATACATAAATACAAGTGCCGATAGTTTAGAGGAAATTATGAGAGGAAAAACTTGAAGTGAGAAAATCTATCAGTTCTTCTTTATGCATGCATTTATGGATTGGTTGCTTTGGTATCCATTGGCTGCAAAAAAGTAGAGCCAATATTTGATAACAGTAGTAAGATCCTTGGCTTGGCTAGTGGCGCATCAGTTTCCAGGTGATTGTGTTCTGAGAATCTCCACTCTTTTCCTCTGGAGTAATATCCAGTTTGCGTGCAGACAGTCCTGATGCCTGACACCAAGGCTTCAGAATGGTGACAAAGACAAGGGTGAGTGTGGGCCACGGCAGTGTCCTTTCCACAGTGCCTACCTGTGGCACTTCTAAAGTCACAGGAAATATGCAGTGTCCTAATTACCTTGCTTTTCTTAAATGCTAGCCACAGTCCATGGTGCCAGTCTGTCATTTTGCTGCTCCCAATCTGATTCAGCTGAAATCCAAAGCTATTAAAAATTTTCTCGAAGAATCTTGAGATAACATGGCTGCCAAAATTCTGCTTTTACCACCGTGTCTTTTGTCCCCCGCTGCTATTCTGAACTCTGAATTCCATCCTGTGTCAGCAATCTTCCTGTGAAGGCCCTATTGATCTGGAGACGGATGAACTTATTTTTCTTTTCAAGGTATGAAAGTACACGTGGTCCTAGCACTTAACTCGATGGTGGGAGGAAGTCAGCTTCCAGCCCCCCCTTCGCCCACCATGTCTAATTAACATGGAGTCTACCTTCTTTGATGAGTTCATAAGTGTTTCACAGACAGGCGGGATGTAGCAACTTTGCAAGACACTGTTTAAAGATCTTCGACATCTGAGAAAGCCACAAAATCCAATAATCCTACTTTCAGAACTCCAGGGTGTCCGCTGAGATCAATCTCATATCTAAACATCACATAAAGAGAGTGCATTGCATTATAGACTGGTTTCTATTGAACACCACCTAAGAAACAGCATTAGACAGTTTTGAAAAAAAAAAATGGAGTCTATACCAGAGGGAATGTACAAGGTTGTCAAATTCTGGAAAATTTTCCCCTTGATTAAAGCTACACTTTCAAAATCGTTACATTATTAACAAAAGTCAGCTTAGCTCCAGTTTCTCTTCCGGACAATTTCTTGATGGAGTCAATGTTGGGAAGATACTGGAGGGGCTCTTACATTCTTCGCTGGACACAGACAAAGCTGTTATGAATTCTTTTCCTTGGTCACTGCGAACGGTTCTACGGAGTGGGTTCGTAGGTGTTGAAGGCTGTTTTTCCTTGGCGGGGGGGCCCCTAGTCCTGGGCCCGCTCTGGCATGTGCCCTTCAAAGCTAGGCGTGCCTGGTATTTGTTTTTTTTTTTTTTAAGATTTTATTTATTTATTTGACAGAGAGAGAGAGAGACCACAAGTAGGCAGAGAGGCAGGCAGAGAGAGAAGGGGAAGCAGGCTCCCCACCGAGCAGAGAGCCCGATGTGGGGCTCGATCCCAGGACCCTGGGATCATGACCTGAGCCAAAGGCAGAGGCTTTAACCCACTGACCCAGGCACCCTGGCATGCCCGGTATTTGTAAGGAGACAGGACCCAAGCACCAGAAAAGGGAGCATTGGGTTCAGATGTGCGCAGAGAGCTTCCTTTGCTGATGCTGAAGGGAGTAGTGAAATCCTGTAGCGGTGTTCTTTTCTGGAAAGTACTAGCATTGAGACGTGCTTTCCATTTTCCTTCAGGAAAGAAATAGATTTACCTAGCTTAACTTTTTTTATTTCATTTTCTCAGTATTGTTATTTTTTTCATCGTTCATATTTCCCAACCTGTGCTCTCTGGGACACTAAATCCCTATTAAGAGAACCCTGAATTAAGCTTGAGAAAGGCTGCAATTTTTAAAGGCTACTTCATTGCAGGATTTTTTAGAGCTCTAAATACGGTAAGGCGCCTGGAGAATCTTCCAGGGGCTGGGGAGAGAAACGAATGTGAATTTCCCAAGTCGGTTTGATCCTGAAATTCTTTATCAGGAAACCTCTCGCTCTCGACTGGCTTTTTGGGAACCTGCTTTTGGAGGATACTGTTCTAGGCTACACGGCACATTTCATTAGCACCTCTCAGGTTAGTCCGAGAAGGAGAGCTCCAAAGGAAAGGAAAGTCAGGTGGGTTAGGGTTTCCCTTAAAATACTCCCCCGCATCTTCTCCGAGCCACCCCCACCCCCAAGCCTGGTCTTCCAGAACGGCGACAGGTGCCTAAGCCTCCCGTTCAAAGGCAGCGATTGGTCATTTGGCTGGACCCGAGCTGTCACAGATTCAAACAGTAGCTGCGCATCTATTTCTTGGAGCAGCTCCGGGTTCCGCACGCCTCTTCTGGGCCTGTGTACTCGGGAAGCTCGGAGTCAGGAAGTCCTGCCTATTTCTTGCTCGCCGTCTGGATAAAAAATGAAAACAGTCATCTCCGAGGTGAAGCTATGTTTTGTACGAAGTGGTTCAGATCTACCTACTTGCCAGCCATCATAAAGCTGCTTCTCGTCTTTCTCTATTTTATGATATCCCCCGTCAGCCAGCGTAGGCTCCCGAAGCTCGGTTCTCGGTATTTTAGTCTACAGTATGGGTACTCGTATCACTTTATCTAACCTAACTCCCCGTAGCCCACCTTCCTCTCCCTCCTCCCCTCCCTCTCCCTTCCTTCCCTCAGGCTCTCATTCTTGCTCTAGCTCTCTCTCTCTTTCAAAAGGGGTTTAATCTTGATTTTTCACATACTAGGATATGGGCCAGTGCCCTGGGGACATGGGCAGATGCAGGATTTGGGGACAGAAGCAGATCAGAGGGGAGTTAAATCAGATGCCCCTACCAGAGAACCCAAATGTCCTCGCACTGTGCTCTGTGACCTCTACCTTGTACTGGTTCCAACTTAAGTAAATTCCATGGCATTCATTTGGTGAGACACTAACTCTTTTATGGCAAAATGAATTAGTGGGTTATTTATATATTTTAAACTTACTTAGACACTCCCTTAAGGCTCAAGCCAAGTCAATAAAGTTATGTTTGGAGATGGAGTTTGAAATTCTATTTTCATTCATTTTAATGGTTTACAAGCAAATTGCATTTTCTACTTCTTTCGGTGACATAAGTCAATAGGTATCCAATGTAAATGTAGTTCATTTATATCTGAATTGACGTTCTGTCCACCATTACCTTATGTTTCTAATGCATTCTGATACATTAGTAAATAGGCTTGTCTGATTAATCATTAGCACATGAAAAGGATTAGCTGCTGCCTGCCAAATGGAATTATTGACACTGATAAGAGGACCAATGATGGTATCACCTGGAAATGGAGTATGTGGGTAATTAAAAAAAATGCCTCAATAAATATGGAGAACCCTGAACGGTACTCTTCATGTGATAGACATTCTATACTTCTCTTAAAAAAAACCCAATTTTCTAATGTTTCTAATGTTCAAACTTGATGAGAGAAAGTCTAGATTTACTTCACAAACTTAGTTGCCTAAAATCTAAATACTACATAAAAAAAATCTAAAATCTAAATAAAACTTCTTGATCACTACCCATGGAGAGGGAGAGAGATTTTCAGAACCTTCAAGAAGAAAACAGAACACAAACCGAGCCCCCTAGAAGCCCCCTCCATTGTGACCCACAGCCTGAAGTGGAGTCTTATTTAACCTGAAAACCTCTGTTCCAGGTGGCCCATCTCAATTTTGGCCAGAGAAATGCGTATGCGTGTGCATGCACACGCACACACACCCAGGTATGCATTTACGTGCTTCTTTGCAAAAACAAAGATCCCACTGCACATCTTCTCCACTGACGAACCCCTAGTGGGGAACTTCGGTAAGGGGGCCAGAGTTGAAGTGTGTCATGCAGCTCCAGCGTGTCCCTGGGATAAGGCAGCACGACATACCTAAAAGGGTCATAGCCCCATCATTTTGAAAATGCTCATGTAATTCTGCTTTGTTATTGTCTGAGCCATTAGATTTAAAAGCTCTTCTGTGTGATTGCCAAGTACATTAATGTGAACAAATGATGAAAGTCTAGCAGCCCAAGCTGCCCAAACTCATGCAGTGTCTTTACGCAGCTCCGCAGCGTAGGGGCACGTGGCAGAGTCACTCTTGCTGAGGTTGGCTTTCTTCGGGGCTTCGGAGCCGTACAGATGGTGCAAAAAAAGGGCTCTTTGTGACCGCCTTTGCTCCAGCATGTCCTGAAGCCAAAGTGCTGGGTGCCTGTGTCATATGGCTGATGAGGGGCCCACCCCCTTAGGAGCTCTCCTTACTGAGCAAAGGTGCCGAAGAAACAGGAGTCAGGAACCTAAATTTGAACATGTTTTTGGTGATTCGTATTGTCTCATTCCTCAGTTTCCCTACCCACATGGGGAAATAATTATCAAGTGATAATAATAGTCACTGTCCTTCCTACCTTCACAATTTCAGATGATTGTGAAAGCATTCAGGAGGGGTACATTCAATGCCAGATGGCGGAGGTCCTGTTTTTACTTTAGTATGTCTTCTCTCTTTAAGAGTAAAAGCTGCTTGAAGACCTATACTGTGGCTTCCCAAGCAACTCAGACTGCACAAAGTATTTCTTTAATTAATCAATGAAAAGTACATATTTCATTTGCTTATTTCAGGTTTGGAACAGAGCCTTCTCTCATGTTTAACGTTGACTTTAGACTCGTATTTTGTTCATTCACTAGTTCACGTAATGTAGAACGCATGGATTCCTTCTGAGGTTTGTGTTATCTCAGAAGGTAGGATGACCAGAGGGCCTGTATGAGTCCTTAGTCCCAGATTCTTTCTTTGGTCTTGGTTTTAGTGGGAGACTTTCTCTGTTGTTTCCATAGGAAAAGTTTTTCAGGGCTTGGCAAAAGAGAACGAGTACAGGGACATAAAAATGGATGATTCACTGGGGGTTGAAGAGCTGAGGGCTCTGAAAAAGTAGAACAAAAGAAACAGTGGTTATGACAGTGGGCTCATGGCCTCTGTTCTCATCTTGGGCCTCTTGCTTATAAGGCTTTGGGCAAAATTGTTAGCACAACTCTGCCTCAGTTTCCTCATTGGTCAAGCAAGGCTAATAATACCACCTAACTCATGGGATTGTCGAGAAGAGTAAAGGAGTAAAGCACATATGGCACTGAGTATAGTGTCTGGCATTTAGTGAGTATTCAGAAAATCTCACTATCGTGTTCATTGCTGAAGATGATGGTGGTGGTGGTGGCGGTGGTGATGGGAGTGGCGATAGTGAGAGTGGTGGTAATGGTGATAAAGGTGATGATGGTGGAGGTAGCAATGGCGAGGATATTGGTAGCAATAGTGGTGGTATGGTGGCAGTGATGGTGATGGCGATGGTGATGATGGTGATGATGATGGTGATGATGGTGGTGGTGGCAATGATGACGATGATGGTGATGGTTATGGTGATGGCAATGGTGGTGGTGATGGTGGTGATGGTGATGGTTATGGTGATAGCGATGGTGGCGGTGATGGTGATGATGTTGATGGCCATAGTGATGATAGTGATGGTGGTAGTAGTGGTGATGATGATTGTGGTGATGGTGATGATGGCGATGACTGTGGTGGTGGCAATGACAATGACGGTGATGGTGGTGACAGCAATGGTGAAGGTGATGGTGGTGGCAATGGTGATGGTGATGGCGATGATGATAGTGATGGTGGTGGCGATGATGCAGAATTAGTGGCAGGTGGGTTTGGCTGCCTGTGAGATAGGATGTGAAAAGTTTTGAACACCGTTCTTAGATTTCCTTGGGTGTTAACAAGGCGATCAGGTCCTCATGGTGACTCCTACCTGGATGATTAAAAATCTCTTTTCCCCAACTCTGCCTTTTTTGCCTATTTCATTAATTAATTAATTAATTTATTTATTTATTTACTTACTTACTTTTTGGAGGGCTTGTCTCTCTTTCACTGCCATATCACCAATGCCAAGAATAGTACCTGGTGTCTAGTTGGCACTCAATATTTGTTAAACATATGGATGACTCTTCTACTCCTTGGCTTTTTCTGTTTGTTTGGAGACATGTTTACCAGACGCATTGCAGCCGAGTTCCTTTTCCTTATACCTAAAATAAGAGTAATAGAGGACTCTTATTCTCTCAGTAAAATTGTTTGAGTATGTCAACACCAGGCCCTATCAATACCAGTGTTCATCTCCACCACACCACACATCTGGGGATCCACTGGAGTCACCCTTCAATGAAACTGTCACTGAGAAAGCCCTCAGTCGGAACGCAAGGACTTTCTTATGCTTTCTTCCCCATGCTGGATCTGCATGTAATCACTTTGCTTCCTAAAACAGCACCCAGAAAGGTGGCAGCAAACCAGTCCCTGGGCAGGGGCAAGAAAGCCAGAAAGTGTGATATTTTATTAATTATTACAAAAATAAACTACAGGGCTGAGACTTGCTACCGCAAAGCACAAGTGTGAAAATCCCACTTTGCAAGTGAAGAAAAAACTCCTTGTTAACTACGAAGATCTTCCCTCAGCAACATGTAAAGTAGCAAGAAAGAAGAGAGCGCAGACATTATCAGCATTTTAAATAAATGAAAAAGTTTACTTCTGAAAGATGACATTGTAAATCATATTTCCTTCCATGGTAGTAGTATATTCGGCTGTCTTGGATATTTTCCTTTCAAATATTTTTTTTTTTTGCCCCCAAAAGAATCTAGGAAACAGGTTGACCATTGATTCATGTCTTCCAGTATGTTAGCTATTAATAACATGCTCATTTCATAATTTTTCCCTTTTGAATGCATTCCAGATGTTCACCTTGCCAATGTGAATTTTAAATGCTTACTGTTGCAATCATTTTCTGTCCCAAGGACTTCAACATGCTTGTAGCCCTCCTTTCAGAACCTTAAAGAGATGGCAAAAAGCTCAGGAGAGAAGGGGGGGTGGGAGGGTGGGGAACATGCCTGTGATAGAACACAGAAACATGGATCCAGATATGAAAATAGATACATAATTTTGACTTCTAGGCATTTTATGACTATATGTCTTCATATATTTTTTAAGAAATTGCTTTTATGCTTTTATTTTTAATAAATGTTTTTTTCAAGAAATTGAGAAAATAGGTTTATTACCGAGTGGCATTAAGATATGTAAAACTTAGGTTCAATTTGTGGTTCAGACTGCCATTTTCACACACACACAAAATGCCAGCTGATGAAACTCTCAAGTCATCCTGCCTTCTGTGTTACATAATGACACTTTAAATCAGTGTAGTGTGACAACAGTGGTCATAGAGGAGGCGGTGAGAACAAAGCAACTTTTTAAATAAAATGGACTTAGTATCTATTGCATATATGTTGGGTCAAAAGCAGGATAGAATTTTTGATCAAGAAATGATTTCAGGTTCACACGATTTGATTCGTGAGAGTATTTTTCTCTTTGAACCAAGTCTATGGTTTAGAGTTTGGTTTATGACTCTCCGGGCCATTTCCGGGGAGTAATGTGGATGCTTAAGATGAGCAAAGCTTTGAGTGCCGTGTGTCAGTTTGCTGTGTTGATTAGGGTAAGGTTTTGCTGCTGTAACAAAGAGACCTCACAATACAAAATCCATAAAGAACAAAGGAGTTGATTTTTCTCTCGTGTACTAGGCCCCATGTGAGTGGTCTGCTGAGGCAGGCGAACCCTGCACCACAGATCCAACTTCCTGCCAAGTCATTTCTCATTACACCCACTGTCATCATCTCGGGGTTCACGGTGGGTTGTCATGACATTCAGGTTCCAGCCAGTGTCGAGGAAGGATACCCAGTGTTTTAATAACTAGGCACATGATTTCCGGGTATATTCCAGAGGTGAGAACTTTGTCCCCTGGACAGCCAACTACATGGAGGTCTGGAAAATGTGGTCCAGCGGATCAGTGGAAGCCCTATTGCAATTCTATGCCTAGGTAGGGAGGAGAAGACACATTGGATGGACTTCCAGCAGTCTCCATCACAACCAGCTTCCCCTAC
Source organism: Nasua narica (assembly GCA_028533885.1). Classification (NCBI taxonomy): domain Eukaryota; kingdom Metazoa; phylum Chordata; class Mammalia; order Carnivora; family Procyonidae; genus Nasua; species Nasua narica. The sequence goes on along the minus strand of CM052803.1, from coordinate 22,358,391 downwards.
CCCAACACACATAGCTTTAGGTCCACGTGCCCGTGGGCCGTCCCCTACCCCATCGCACAGGGTAACCCGGGTTCAATTGGGTAATCCTTTTCCCTCGCTTGGACTCTCTCCTCTCTCCTTCCCCATAGGAATATAATCTCCAAGTTTCCAAGTTGTCACATCAGCTTTCTCTCTCTATCCCAAACGTGCAGGGCACAAACAAACCAACGAACGCCACATCAGCTCTCCCGACTCCATTTATTATTCTGTCTCCCAAATTGACCCAAAGTTCCTCTCCTCTAGCCCTTTCTACTTCACGAAACCTGGACATGGCCTTGAAAGAAACAAATTAAATAAACCGAGGCATAATCATGCTGGATAAGTAGAAGTTCTGTGTCTTTTTTTTTTTTTTTTCCTATGTTGACTTTATGGATGGCATTTCTTCTTTGGTCCTTGCGGTTTAATTTGCAGGACTGATACAGACTGTGTGGAAATATCTATTGCTCATCTTCGCAATTTGGCTTCCAGAATCAATGAGAATGCTCTCCTGTGGGAGCCAGCATGTGTAAAGAATATGGACTTTGGAAGTAGACAGGTCTGGGTTTGACATTCATTTGCTGACTGGCTATGGCTTCATTTCCAATTCAAGTCAATTCAGCCTCAGTTTTCCTATGTTTTAAAATTTCTCTCGTGTGGGCACTGAAGGAGTTAACAGAGGTCAAGTGTCTGGCATCTAGCAGGAGCAAATGGGACTAGCCACGATTATTATAAAATTAGTGGGATCAGCCACCTGAGTTCTTGAGCCTCCTTTGCTGTTGACTTGTTAATTCTCATTTAGGTGAACCATTTGATCCCTCTAGGCCTCAGGCTGCCCTCCTGTAAATCAGGAGACTTGCTTTCCTTAGGAGAGGGTGCTGGTGCAAGGAGCAAGTAAGACGATGGATGGAAAGGCACTGAAGGAGGAAATAAAAGCAACAGATCATAAAAAGCACTCTAGTAGATCCAGTGTGTCCTACAGAATTCACGGAATATGAAAGATCCTCCGGACAACTATTATTATATCAGTTTAATGCCAAGCCGTGTCACCTGAAGAAATAGGTAAAAATAATTTGTTCTGTAGATGGGGTCAGACTGGACTAGTATTATCTTCCCCAGTGGAAACACCCTCCATTAAATGAACATGCTGGACAGAGTGGAGGGAAATTAACAGAAAGTTGATGATAGCTCAACACTATTAAAACATATTATAAACTCGTCCTCTGGTTTCCTGTTGGTGACATGATCTTATAGCCAAGTAGGAATATTATGAACAAGACTTTGACTCTTCCTGCCCATGATGTGGTTTGTTGTTCGTTATTGCTGTAGTTGGTTTTATATCCTAAGGTTGGCCTTGGCAACTGAATATTGACAAGTCTTCTTGTCTACTTTTTTTTTAATGGGTGATGTTTGTTTGTTTGTGGTTTGGGATTATGAAAGTGTTAATCAGAAAATTTGGAAAATATAGAAAGTTACAAATAAGAGATTTGTTTAAACACCATAACTCTTAATAAATTGGTTTATTTCTTTCAAAATCTGTGTATTTCCTGACTAAGGATGTGGAATGAAATGGCAGAAGTGAGGAGGAAAGGGATTAAGGGTTTGAGGCTAGAAAAGTATCTTTGGATTCTCACTTTATGGGGGACAAGGTTTGGGATAGGTATTTGTATGATTGCTGTGGCCAACGTAAAGGAAGTAGAAGGAAAGAAGCAAACTGTGGTGTGTGTGTGTCTGTGTGCGTCTGTATTGGTGGTTCTTCTGTCTTTCATTTTCTAGCCATCAGTAAACCTCTGGTCAGGTGTGCCCTGGTGCTACTTTGTAGCCTCTTTAGTGAGACTGGATTCTAAAGCTAACCCATCCTATTCTGTTATGAGTGAGAACTACTCCCAGATCCATTCTGCATTTCTTCTTCTGGCCAGTTTCATTCTCCTACGATTATGCTCATTCTCACATTCTCATTCTTCCACTTCCTCCCTCAGCATGGTCTTCCAATTTGAGCAGTAGTGTTAGCAAGACTGATGAGGAGTGTCACTTACAGATTGTAAGTCCCCAAACCTCAGTGGCCTAACACACGAAGCCTTTTTTTTTTTTTTTTTTTGGTACAAATCCTCCACAGGTTAGCAGGAGGACTCTGCTCATGATAGTGACTCAGAGATTTAGGCTGACAGAGGCTCCACTGGATATATATTTCCATGACAGGCCAAGTAAGAATCATGCTCTGGCCCTTTAAGCTTCCTCTGGACATGACAAGCATGTCATCAGGTTACATTTTATTAGCCAAAGGAAGTTATGTGGTCACATCTAATTTCATATGCCCAGGAGGAGAGAACTAGGATGTTTGTGGAAAGTCCTAATGACACCCTCAATGGGCAATGTGAGTGCTGTGTGCCTTCCAGGGAGTTCCTACCATGCTCAGCCAACCTTCTTGCAGGTGTACCTTTTATGAGTTCTGCTGCCATTCGTCCTAAACCCTTGCCAGTATGATTGTCACCCTGGAAGGTACTAGAGAACAGGGCCGATCTGCTCATTTTCTGTATCAAGCCTCCAACTCCTGATCTTTATGAGGCAATGGGCTATGCCCCAACCAGAATGCATTACTCTTTAGTAGAATTACCCTGGCAAAATACTAATTTAAAAAAACGTGGTTCTTTGTTTTTCTTCCATATCCAAGCTGTTTTTGGAGGTAAGGCAATCTGCTTTGATTTCACGCCTTCATATTTGAGGGATCAGAGATTAATTCCAAAGCATATGTATTAAACACTTACTATGTGGCAGGCATATGTTTTTCACTGTCAGTGCAATGATAAAAAGGAAGAGTTCTTGTTCTTTTTTTTTTTTTTAAAGATTTTATTTATTTATTAGGAAAGAGAGAGAGTGAGAGAGAGCATGAGAAGGGAGAAGGTCAGATTGAGACGCGGACTCCCCATGGAGCTGGGAGCCCGATGTGGGACTCGATCCCGGGACTCTGGGATCATGACCTGAGCCGAAGGCAGTTGCCCAACCAACTGCGCCACCCAGGCGCCCCAGAGTTCTTGTTCTTACAGAACTCTTACTTTGTTAGGAAAGGCAAACACTATGGAAATAATGACAACACAAATGTAAAATTTCAACTGCAGTAAAGGGCTATGAAGGGCACTTTGCCCTGGTCTGATGAGGAGTAATTGTTAATGAGGACCAGTGGTGTAGATAGGAAAAGCATTGAAGGCCAAAGACACAGTATGGGCAAAAGCTTGGTAGCAGGAAGAGAAAGGTGGCATTCTGGAATCTGGAAGAGGACTTGGCTGGCTGGACAAAGAAAGAACAGTGTGGTTGGCTTGTGAGATCTGGTAGGCGGGGTTAAGGATTACAGATTTAATCTGAAGAGTAGGAAAACTAGATTTGCATTTCAAAGCAGGAGCTCTGGAGTCAATATAGAAAATGGAGGCCCAGAGGGTGCATGCTGAGCTCAGGACCAGGACAACTGCATTGCCCGATAAAACCTGAGCTTAGAGTAGGATGTGGTGGTAGAGATACCCAACAGACTTCTCAAAAACCTTGCTCTACATGCAACAGGGAATCCTCAAGGACATGATACACAGAATGCCTCTCTGTCGGCCACTGTATCACGTGTATGAGCTACCATGTTGAGTGGAGAAATGGACAATTTTTTTTATTGATACTCATTTCAAGGGTAGAAACAGGTGGAGTAGCAGTGAGTCCAAGAGTGTCGAGTAGCCAGCTAATAACGAAGATGGCTTTTTCTCTTCCCCAAACACTCCCAGATATATCAAAAAAGAGGACCGAGTGAAGATAGTACTTTAGTCCTCTAAATATTTCTTCTTCGGTGCAGAATTCATTGCATTGTTTATATAGCTCCTGATAAAGATACAGGAGCTTCCTGACCATTGTCCTGACACTTCATGGCCCCACCACTGATGTCATTTGACTGTGTTTTACCTGGCTTAGTGGAGGAGTTGTAATTGTTCTTCATGATACAGAACTGAGCCCTAAAATTAAACTTTGGGTATAGACATCTGGCCCGTACTCTTAGAGCGGACCATATGTTTAAAATAAAAATGAAAATTTCTGCATGACTAATGAGATAGGGTCACAAAATATAGTCAGCAGGGAACCAGATGTCAACTCTTCACTGATCCCCTCCCTAAAACCAAAAAATGTGCTTCTAAGCTAGCCTTGCCCTCTATATGTTTTCTTTACTTCCATAGTTCGTTATGCAAACTTGCATTAATTTGTTGACAGTACAAGGCAAATCCATGATAAAACCAGAAAACTTCTCCAAAGTAAATATTTGGGGCTACAAAATAGGGGTTTTTTGCACATTAAGCCAATAATAAAATATAGTCTGTGGGAGGAATTAAGGAGTGTTTGCTAATTTCCTAAATTGCTGTAGGTCCCAGAAGCCTCTAACTGATTTGAAAAATTATTTTGTTTATGAAGAAGTAATATTCCCAGTCAGGAGGCCCAGCTCATTAATGCTGGGGGCAGCTGCAGAAGCCCTGAGGTGCCATGCAGCGGTGGGGTGGGGGAAAGGAAATATGGATCCAGCTTGGCCCAGTCTGTTTCCTGGATTTTGAAGGCAACATAGGAGACGCAGCTAAGAGGACAGATGTAAGTGGGCTATGAGAAGCTAAAACTCTGCCGAGAGTGTTAGCATCTGGAGCAACAAGTGGCCTTTCCACTTGAGTCAGGGCTTACTGTTCCCATCCATGGCTGTGTCACAGCATTTCTAGACCTTGACTTGGCCCTGGCAACAGCTCAGCGAGCCCTGGCAACAGCTCAGCGAGCAGAATGTTCAAAAACAAGGGGTGGATGGACGCGTGAGCTGAGTGTCAAGGAGGGAAGATGTGCATATACGTTACTAATTGCAAGATGGCGGTAAGCTCCCTGTGTGGAGTGCTGGGATGAAGGGGTACTTATGCATGATGCGCGTTCTCTGTCATGGCAACCCAGAGGAAGTGAGGGACTCAGGACGGTGGGGGAATTCAAGGAGAGTTTCTTAGAGAGGGCAACACTTTGACTTTGGGGGCAGGAGTAGGGATTTGCTAAGAGAAAAATTTTATCCATTAATCAGTGAACTTGAAAAATAAGCTGTGTAAGCCGTCTTATAGCAGCAACTCTATCATAGTTGATGCTTAGAAGGAGACGGGATTAAACATAGTAGATATGATTTTATAAATATTTATGATATGCCAGGCACTGTGCCAAGTGTTTCCCATACACTGTTTCCATTGGATAGTCCCTGGTGTTGAGGGAAAAACTATGCTTAGTGAGGTTAAACAATTCTCCTACGCAACATAGCTTGGTGTAAAATCTGAACTGAAGCTACAGAGAAGGGGAGCCTTATGCTCTACCCCAAATACTCTCCTGCCGCTCAAGCTGACCCCCAGAACAGCTGAGGCTGAAGATCAAAGATCATGGGCTTCCCCAACTGAAAAAGTTTTAAAACCTCAGTAACATAAAAACAAAATTAACACTGGAGACTGGGAAGTGTGTGACCCTCGGTGACTGCCTCCTTAAAGTGGCCATGGGGACACAGAAGTTCTGTGATCCTATAATGTCGTGTTCTGTGGGTGCCTGGATCCCCAACGGTGGTCTAGAAACCCCTGATAGAGGAAGTTCCAAGGGCCCATGTAGAATTAGTTGAGGGTATATTTTAGGGCAGGTCTCACTCTCGCTAATGGCATATATTTCCTTCCATCTTGTGACTTCCCACCTAGCTCTATGTAGCACACCACTTCAGTGGGCACTGCAGTGGGGGGAAATCCATTAACTTGCTTGACTGGCGTCATGCTGACACAGGCAAAATAGACCTTGGTTTTCTTTAAGAGCTCTAGGAGATTCAAAGAGACCAGATTTGAAATGTAGACAAATGAAATTCAGCTTGTTTAGCTCTGATGGGAACTCTGGGTTGCCCTTCTTTCTGGTTCCCGGGGGTCTCCTTTTCAGAAAGGATTTTTAGTTAAGTGTCTCCCTGGCCTCGCCGGTACCCCTTTGTATCAGAAGAAAATTAGCTGCAAGAAAAATCGAGGTTTGACAATAGAAGGCCAGATGCCACACCTTGTAAATAAATTTTTTTAAAAAAGCATGCAATGTAGGCAGCTGCACCGTATAAACTCAGGTTTTTATATCACAGTGTCGTGTTCTTTGTATCCTCATTTGGTTCCAACATCTGTTCATCCCTGTCCATTCCTCCCATATATTAGTTATAATTACATACATGGGAGCTTGTTTACGAGCCTGAGAAACTGACCCAACAGCAGTACTTCGGTGGGTGGTTCTCTCGAGAACTCTGATAAAGACACTGGTGGTGGGTTGCTTTTTTGTTCTCTTTCTTTCTTTCTTTCTTTCTGTCTGTCTGTCTGTCTTTCTGTCTGTCTCTCTCTCTCTTCCATCTTTCCTTCCTTCCTTCCTTCCTTCCTTCCTTCCTTCCTTCCTTCCTTGGGATTAAGCTCTGGCTGATTTGCTACAGAGCACAAACCCAGATTTGTTTGTCAGCTTCCTAAAGTAGAGAAGTACCTCTTCACTTTCTTTTATTCCTCATTCCCCAAAACCCGCTATCTCCTGGCAGTACTTTTGCCCAGCTCCTTTTTCATGCTGTATCAAATGTTACTCAGTTTTACTTTTTTCCCAGTTTACCCAGCTAAATGAGGCCTTCCTTCCTTTTCTCCAAATGTCCATTCAATTTCCTGCCTGTTGTGCATATTGACTCCCTGGTTGTTTTTTTCTTGAATTATGTCTATGTGTTTAAGTTATTACTTCTTGGTGAAGTCTGAGTCAAAAAGTGTGATTGAATGTCTCCTGTTAAAGCTAGCACAGATTTCTATGAATACTAAGTATTTTGTTTAAAAAGACTTATTTGTTTATTTGAGAGAAAGAGAGAGAGTGCACTGCACACATGTGGGGCGATGGGTAGAGGGAGAGAGAATCTCAAGCAGACTTCACACTGAGTACAAAGCCTGACACGGGGCTCGATCTCATGACCCTGAGATCACACCCAGAGATCATAATCTGAGTTGAAACTAAGAGTGGGATGCTTAACCGACTATGCCACCCAGGCACCCTGAATAGTAAGTATTTAAAAATTGTCTTTGACGGGCACCTGGGTGGCTCGGTCAGTTAAATATCTGCTTTTTGGCTCAAGTCATGATTCTGGAGTCCTGGGATCAAGCCCCACATCCCTGCCCAGTGGGGAGTCCGCTTCTCCCTCTGCCCCTCAGCCAGCTCTCATGCTGTCTTTCATTCTCTCTCTCTCTCAAGTAAATAAATAAAATCTTTAAAAAAATAGTCTTTGAATAAATTAAAATGGGCATGTGGTCTAGTAAATAACAGATTTTAAAAGAAAAAGTAAGAGAGATTAACAAGTACTAGTTTATGGTTGAATATAATCTGGAGATACTTTTCCAAGCCCAGATTGAAAAAATTTTCTAAAATTAACAATATTTAAAACTCAGACAATTTCACATAAATCTCCATATTTCTGGCTTCAACTGGTAAGTCTAAAGATGGATAATGTATCACAATTCCCTATTTAGAGAGTGTATGCCATTTGTACTCTCTTACCTGGCACACTTCCCCCATTTATTTTACCTGCCTAACCTCTATAGAAATTAGAGTTTGTAATTCTTGCACTAAGATTATAGGTTTCTATGATATCTGATTATTATTATAACCAACTTCCTACTAGCTTGTATCACACTAACCCACTCGCTGAGAACAATTAGAAAAACTGGATAAATGTTTGAGAAATTCATCGGAAGGCACTGGAGCACTAGTGAGGCAACCAGAATTTAAAGAATCATGGTCCCGGAGAAAAGGGAAATGTGCAGAATTAAACCTGAAAGTCTGCAGCACTTTTCTACCCGTGACACTGCTAATACATAAACAATGAAACATCACAGAATTTATATCTTAAGTAGAAAATACCACCTACAAGAAGAATCTGAGCTAAAGTTTTTGCTTCGAAAGATAAAGACTGGAATTTAGAGTTTCCAGGGTAACCAGGTTTTGAGAGGGCAACATTCTAGAGCAGAAAGTGCCACGAAATCCGCTCAATATCAAACATGACTTTTTCAATCAAGGAATTTGACAGTTTGTAAGCAACAGCCCAGAGGCTAGGATGCTGGGCAGACTTTTGATAACCTCATGGTGCTGGGAAGACAGAATTGGAGTTTGGAGCTATCCAAGAAGAGAAGGGCTTTTGGCAAACATGCCTGGCTTTCAGTGAGCATCACTGAATGTCCCAGGGATAAAGACAATTTAGACATAGTCTCAGTTTCAAATGTGCTACATTTCACGATACCCCTCCTCTAACTGCCTGATGTAGATAACATCATCTGGAACCTCTGTAGATTTCATACACAATTCTCAATAAAATGGAACCAGATTATAAAGACATAGGACTAAATAAGCGGAAGCCAAAAGAAAAAGAATGCTGTCAATAAAACAAATCCAAAGTAATTCAGATATTGGTGTATTAAGATAAAGATTTAGAATGACTGTGACTAATATATTCATTAAAGTAGACAAGAAGATGAACAATATCATCAGAAATATAGAATCTACACCAAGAATCAAGTGAAAATTATGTTACTGAAAAATAATTTAAGAACTGTATATAGGTTGAATGGCAGATAAAACACGCTGCAAAAAGAATTCATGAAATAAAAGACAAGTTAGAAGATGTTCAGAGTCAAGCATGGAGCACAATGAAGATGGGTAACACATACAAAAATCTAATACATATGGAATTGGAGCGTTAGTAGATAGGATAAAAAATGGAATAAAATCAGTACTTGAGAAGATAATGACCAAAAATTTCCTCAAACTGAAGTACCATGCTACAGATGATTTAAACTCTATGAACTCAAGCAGAATGAGCTTTAAATTAAAATAAAAACAACACATACCTAGATGCACGCGGCAAAACCACGAAAAACCCAAACCAAAAGGAAATGTAAAGGCAGCCATTTGGGAGGGGGATGGTGGGAGTGTGAGGAAAAAAAACACGTTGCAGGCAAAGAAATAAGACAGCAATTTTTCAACAAAATAATGGAAGTCAGAACACAAAGGAAGACATTTTTAAAGTTTCAAAAGGAAAGACCGTCAACTTAGAATTATATATCAAGTGAAAATACTTTCCAAAAAAGAAGGCAGAATAAAGACACTTGCAGACAAACAAAATTGAAAATAATTAGCCAGTAGCAGACTTGTAATAAAAGAAATGATAAGGTGGTGGTTTCAGATAGAAACATGAAGATGAATGAAGAAAGGGTATCAGTAGGTGGGTAATCTAAATTAATATCAGTGTTTCGTGGGATATAAATATAGGTAGAATTAAAAATGCCTAGTGATTATACAAGAGTTATGAGATAGGAGATGCAATTAAAGTTTCCTAAGATCTTTGTGTAAAACACAAAGTTGGTAAAAATCCTGAATTTTATTGTCCCTATCAAATCAAGAATCCATATTGTCATATCCAGTTTACTGAAAGAACGATGAAAGTACATATAACCAACAATTAATAGAGTGACAAACGAAATAGTCTAAACTGTTTTATTTTTCCAAAAAGAAACAGGAAAGAAGATAAAGGAACATAAAACCTGTAGAACAAATAGAAAACAAAAAAACTGAGATGGTAGATATAAACACACATGTCAGTAATTACGTCTAATTTATTCAGACTAACTGTCCCAGTTAAAAGACAAAGCTTGTTAGACTGAATAAAACTGCAAAACCAAATTATGTGCAGCTTACAAGACAAAACTTGAATATAAGGGTATATATACCCTTAAGATAGGGTGAACCTATATACCATTGAAGACATACTATTCAGCCACTAAGAAAAAGCTGGTGTAGCTAGGCTGATTATCAGAAAAGTAGATTTTATGCAAAAGTAAGTAATAAAGAGGGATATTTCATAATATTAAATGATGTAATACATCAGGAAAAAAGAATAATTTTAAATTTGTATGTACCTAACACAGAGCCTCAGAATACACAAAGCAAATATTAACGGAATTAAAAAGAAGAAATTTTAAAACACATAAGCATAGTTGGAGATATTAATGTACCTTTCTCAATCACTGAAAAATGAATATTTAAGAAATGATAACATGAGCAACCTGGACTACATGGCATTACAGAATATTGCACCCACAACTAGAGCACTGCATAGATACATATTTTTTCCTAAGTAAGCTTAGAGTATTTACCTATTTTGGGCCATAAGGTAAATATCAATGAATTTCAAGGGACTGATATCTATGGTATGTTCTTTGACCACAGTGCAATTAACCTAGGTATTATTTTTTTAATTATTAGAAAATCGTCAAATATTTGGCTTTAAAGAGTGCATTTATAAGTAACAGGCATCAAAGAAAACATCAGAATGGAAATTAGAAAATATTTTGAGCTTAAGAAAATTACAATATTGTAAATATTTTGGGATGCAGCTACAGCCGTGTTTAGTGTGAGATTGATGGCCTTACAGGCACTTATTAAAAAATATAGATTGGAAATAAAAGTATCCATGTCAAGAAGTTAGGGGGAAAAGCAAATTATACTCAAAATAAGAATGAAAGAAAGAGCGAATGGCAGAAATTAATGAAAAAAAAAATAAAGAGAATCAACAAATCAAAAAAGAAAGAATTTCTTTAAAAAGATCAATATAATGGGTAAAATTTGGCAAGAATGGAGATGATCAAGAAAAGAAAGTATGGAGGAAAAGATGATCCAGCCGATTTGGTCCAAACCCTGCACATCCATAAGAAAGACCTGCATTCAATACAGGCTCTTTGCCAGCTCCTGGGAGATGAGCTCTGGGAATATTCTAGAATATTCTGCCTGATAAGAGTGCTACAGGTCTGAGGCCTTGGGCCACTCAGTACCAGTTTGATCAGATCATTTACATTGCCAATGTAATTTATGGTGAGTACCTGCTTTTCGGACCGGGAGCAGGAGTGTGACTGAGTAGCTGAAGTTAGTCTCACACGTGCCTCATGTCTACATGACTGATGCCCAATAAAAACCCTGGACCCCAAGGCTCACATGAGCACTTTGCACGTATTGTCACACATTATTGCTGGGAGAATCAAATGCATTTGTGTGACTCTACTGGGCAAGAACATTGGGAAACTTGCACCTGGTTTCTCTTGGACTTGTCCTCATGTACCTTTTCCTTTTGCTGATTTTGATCTGTATCCTTTCACTATAATAAGCTGCAACCATGAATATAACAACAACTTTACTGAGCCTTGTGAGTCCTACTAGCAAATCATGGACACTGAGGGTGGTCTTGGAGACCCACAACAACAACAACACACACACACATCCAGGTCACAAATTACTGACACTAGGAATAAAAGGATAGTAAGAAATTATTCCAACAATTTAAAATACCCTCTATTTAAATTAATAACATTTAAAAACTTGAAGAGAATCAGCAAACTAATGTAAAACACAACTAAAAAATTACAAATAAAGTAGAATATATGACAAACCATATACCTACTAAAGAAGCTATATGCATAATCAAAAATCTATTTACAAAGTAAAGCAATTTCTCTTGAGGGTCAGTATAGTGAAACTGGTTTGAAGAAAAATTAACGAATTTACACTTCCAGATATCACCATCATTACAAAGCAATGGTAATGAAGAGTATGCTTTTTTTTCCCTCTAATAGTAGACATACAAATAATGAAACAAGATAGATGGCTCCCAAAACCCTAGATCCAATGGACAAAAGTAATACTTTAGTGCAATCGAGAAAGAGTAAACTTTTTGATAAATGGTGCCAGGCCAGTTGGCTATCCATGAAGAAAAAGAAGTAAATCTTGGCTTCTATTTCCCACCCAAGTCAAGAATGAGGTCCAGGTTGGTCACAGATTTAAGTGTAAAAGGTAAAAATAGTTCTTTAGAAGTGATTTAGAAGAATTTTTTGGTGATGGAGACCCCTGGAGACCCCTGGATTTTGCATACCTAGTGTCTAGCTGGCAGGCGGTTTCCTCAAAACCCAGTGATTCCCTTTAGCCAACAAGGAAGGCTTGCCCTGCTGAATTATTGCCATTCTTCCCTTCCCTTTATATATATCCCACAGTGTGCTCTTCCTTCCACACAAAGCACACGCAAAACAATGGGGGATGCTTTGGGGAGAAGAAACTTTCACTGCCATGAGTGGGGGGTGGGCTGGAGTGCAAAGGAGTCATCAAGTCTTCTGGGAGCTTGGAGAGACTGACAAAAATAACTAACATTTAAGTTTGGAGCCTCTTCTAAAAAGATGCAATCTGGAATTTGGGAATTTGAGTTCTTAGCAGTAGGCAGGGCCAGGTGGGAGAAATAAATCCTCACAACAGCAGTTAGGAGGACATAACCAACTATAGCCTTAGCTATCAATAATAACATCAACAAGAGCTGACACTTCTTGAGCACTCAGTATGTGTCAGGCACAGTGCTAATCATTTTACAAGCACCAGCTCATTGAATCCCTCCAAGATGGTGCTGAGAGGGACTAGAATATCACTTTCATGAGAGTAAGAGATTTTGTCTGTTTTGCACCTTGTGTCTCAAGGCAACTTAAGAGACTTCCTGGTTTGTTAGTAGACCGTTGATGCTCCATAAGCTGGTCAGATGAGCTTGTTGGCCCTCATCACAATCTCTACTGCACGGATAACATGGGGATTAAGTGACTTGCCTGCGTCTAAGCAGTGATCAAGCAAGGATATTGTTTAGGTCATTAGACTCCAAAGACCACAATCTTCACCACGACCCTATTTTGAAGTTTTAGGAAAATAAAACTGGTCAAAAACTGGTCAAAAAACAAAACAAAACAAAAAACCAAAAAAGGGAAGAGTCTTGGTAGAGCATTACACCCAAAGTGCCTTGCTGACCCAAATCTTCTATGGCTCTAGAGCTGTCCCCTTGTTTTAAGGCCAAGGGATGATGCTGTCAGAATGTTGTGAAGAGTGAGGAAGGAAACAAGAGTCTAACTCAATACTTGCACAGGATGAAATGAATGACTTTCAGTTCAGTCACGGAACTTTGTTGATCTTATTGATGATTCCCTTAAGTAGTCAATGGAACATGTTTATCTGCTCATTTTTCAGGATCACAGGAACCTTTTCATATTCAGACTAATTGTAAAGTGAAGACTATTGTGAAATTGAACTGCTCACTTATACATATTGAGGGAGGAAAAAATGTACACACAAGTGGACCCTCATTCCTAAGTAGCCATTTCCCTAGAATATTTAGTCCCTGGTGACCGAGCCATCTAGATCAATGGCGATTTCACTCATCATCAGGGTAGCTATCACTATTATCCTGTCTATGCAATATTTACCTTCATGACCTGCACGCTCCCTCTTTTCGATGAGTTGTAGGATTTGCCACAGGAAGAGGTTTTCCCCTCCTAAATCCTAGACTTTATTCTCCTAGCACTTCTCCCTCCTATATAACAACTTCTCAGATAACCCTCGTTCAAATCTCTCCTCTTCTATTTACCAGTTGATTGACACTAACCAAGATAAACACTCTGGGCCTCAATCTGCTCATCTGTAAAATGAGACTATGTATACTTACCTCCTGAGGATATAGTGAAGTTTAAATTGGACAATGTGTATAAGACATCTAGAACACAATAGATGCCGAGTATTTTTCCTTTATTTATTGCATACATGTGCCAGTCCTTGTTTTAAGTACTTTGGAAGTTTTAATTCACTTAATCCTATTTTTTAAAATTAACCCTACCATTATTATCTTATAGACGATGAAAAGATATGTTGAGAAGTGCACCAAGTTGCCCAAGATTACACTGCTGGTACATGGTGGGAGTGAGATTTGAACCCAGGCAGTCTGACCCAAGTTCTGTTATCGTAAGCCTTTTTTACCTCTCTCATCTACTTACCAAAAGAAGATGGACATGTGATCAGAACTGAATGAGAGGATAGGATGCCATCCCTCCCTTTTTAGTGGAGTTTGAGTCCCTCCTACTACTCAATGTTGTATTTGCCCAAGGAAGTATTTAGTTATGGAGAGTGGCAACATTTCTCTAAGACTTGCCATTACCTTTTATGCCTTGCTCTGACTAATAAAAACACCAATTCCTCTTCATGGGGCAGGTAACACGTGTAATTATTGATCAGGCATCATCAAAGCTTAACAACCATGAAGTGAGACAGCATCAAATCCCTAGGGTTGCTCAGTCAGGATATGGCAGATCCATGATTTGAACCCCAGACCCTTGGTCTTGAAAAGGCTTGCTTTTAATAGTCATGCCATACCATCATTGGTGTAACAAAGAACCTTGGGAATACAGAGCAAATGTCCTTTGCAGTTCTGCGATGGCTTCTTGTTTTTAGAACCCTTATTAAGATCTCAGCTAAGAGGTGCCTGCGTGGCTCAGTCGGTTAAGCATTAGACTCTTGATTTTGGCTCAGGTCATGATCTTAGGGTCGTGAGTTTGAGCCCTATATCAGGCTCTGCACTGGGTGTGGAACCTGCTAAAGATTCTCTCTCCACCTCCCCTTTGTCATCCCCCCCCCCCAAAAAAGGACCTTAACTAAAATACTTTTACTTATTTTTTTTCAACCTGCATTTATTAAACATTTACCATGGCCTAGACAATAACTGTGTGAACCAGGAAGGAGAGATTTCTTTTGACCTCTTACACTGAACTTTGAGCCGTTGCCCCAGTCACATCAGCTTGCTTTAATTCCTGCCAGCCTTGCGTGATGGGATGTACCAGTGTGACTTTAGGATACGTCATTGAAGTCATCAATTATCCTAGTTACAAAACGTAAAAAAAAATTCATGTTTCAAGTTCCTGCAAAACAAGAACTAAAAGAATAAAAAGGCTTAAAATGAGTACAATAATTTTTGGATTTACTTTCCTAGTGGTGGTCATTTCATTGTAATCATAAGCTTTATTGCAAGGCACAAGAGGAACATGATAGCTAATCTCACAAATATTGGACCCCCCATCATCCTCCTCATCATACATTTTAGATCATGTACTAGACTCAAGGATATCAAAGTTTGCATGGATTTGAGGATGAACAAAGCTAATACTAATTAAGGAGTTGTAACTTAGAGTTACAATTAGAAGGTAAATATTGTACCAGTTATATTTGACCAACATTAATGAGCTATGTCTACCAGTTCGACAGTAGAAAAATGCCCTTTTCTCCACTCTTTGTCTCCGGAACTTTATTTGTTTCTTAGCCCACTTGGGCAGCGGCATGTAAATTTGGGGGAGAGAATCAATAAACGCTTGCCAGAATAAATGGTTACAGTTTACTAATTTCCAAATGACCCCATGTAGCATTATTCTAAAGTTTCTCACTATTAAAATCTGGGCTCTACTGTCTCAGAAGTGACCCCTCTGGCTAAGAAGACCATCAAGAATATGTGGCATCTCAACCATCTCCCGCCCACAGACCAGCCTGATTAATCCCGATTGAGTCTTTGGAAAGCACACAAATATAAACTATTCATTTATTTCAAATCGGCGGGCGCCGTGGGGAAGTTATCACATATAATCTAGTGTTAGTCTATCCACTGCATCATAAAAATTAATTTGTCTAATTAATGACATTAGTACTTTTATACATGCATAATTCATATTAATTGATAGGTCTGCCTAAAAAGAATACCTTTTGGAAGAAAAATGATCCCATTAGCACAAGTTTAATCCAAATCAGGGCTGACAAAGCATGGAGCCTTCAAGGCGTATCTTCAGCTTTGTTAATTGTCATAAGCATTCTAAATTGATTATTCTTACATTAGCATGAGACATTTCATTCATCAATGCTTTGCTGTAAAGGAAATTTGTCTAATGGATTTGGGTAGCTCAACTAAATAAGTAGTATTTTTTTTTCCAGGGTAGCTAGAGGGGCATTTGAAGCATATTAATTCACTAATACTGGAGGGAAGAAAAATTAGCAGTGGAAATATATAGAAATATCATACAAAATTAGATTTCTGACACTGAATAATTTTTGTGATATCTATTTCAATGGTAATTGAGTGAGCGTGCCTGCACTTTTATTGCTTTTCTGTTTTGCAAGCTCCATGATAAACAGCTAATGTTAATATTTCTTATGAGTTATGTTCCTGCACCTGGTAGGGCCACAGGGGTATGAAGTAGAGGATGAATGAGACAAATATGCATTTTTGGGGGGGTACTGCTAGGAGGCACAGGGATTACACAAGGATTGGCCATAGCACCACGGACCTTGGGCTTCTGAGAAAATCACCTGCAGTCAACTAAGCGAGGCAAAGATAGTAAACACAGATTTGATTGTGTCCCCTTTCAGAGAGCCTAGAGATCTGGGGATTCATTAAATTTGGGCACTGTCTCTTCTTTTTTAGGAGACACTGAGGAATTCGTTTAATGGCCAAAACCAAAATTACTGGTTCTTGGCCAAGGATTTACGCAAAACTTCATTGGGATCCTCTGTTTGGGAAGCAATAAGTTAAGAATGAGCTAGGCAAGTAACAGTTGCTTCTATCCTCATTTTGGACTGTATAAAACTTATGGGTTTGGGGCACGCATAAGAAATTTGTCTGAGGTCAGCCATACTTGTGCTGTAAGGATCTTAGTTAGCCTGGGACATTGTCCATGATAGTCTCCTCCTTGGAGTATCTCCTTCTGCTACTACTTCTCACTAGAATGGATCTGAGGTATTTCCAATACTTTAGGCTGTCATAGGCACTGGAGACAGCACACCTGTATTAGAACCTTTGCAAGCTACTCAGATACTATGTGACCTTGGGCAAGTTGCTTGATGTCTTTGAGCTTCAGTTTCTAATAGCAGCAATTTCATTGTGGTGTTGTGATGATCATGTAAATGAGATAATGCACACACAAAGGGTTTAGGATCATGCCTGACTCATCACAGCTGTCCAATAAATTGAAACAAATATTATTTGTTATTATTTGGCTAAACTAAATGGAGACAGAGAGGCTTTCTTGTGTTCTTATTCCTTTTTAAAATTTCCCTTTCCTCCTTCCCTGAAGGATTTTTGACTCCAAGTGACATTTTTTTCATAATCTCAATTTCCCATGGGTTTCAGAGTGGACTCTTATGGTCACTCATCTCTCACAGAAATTCTGGAAAAAGTGCTAACCACCCCCATCAACCTTCCAGAACACTATCATAGTCATTATTTCAAGATATCACTTACTTCAAGGCCTCTGTGCTTTGTCAAAAGAGCCAGCCTTGTGGGGTAGATTAGACTCAGGTTTCAGATTTAGATAAACCTGAATTGGGAAACCCCTCTCATTCATTCATTCACTAATTTATTCAGTAGATGTCTAATGAGTACCTATTGTGTACCAGGCACTGTGCCAGGCCTTGGGGATACTGATGTGCACTCAAGGAGCTGACCTTCTAGTCAAGTTGATGAAAAATTCACCAGTGAGAACCAGCATAAAGAAGAGGATTAAGAGAGAGAGAGAAGCACTGAAAAGGGAGGTAGACGAGAAAGGTGGTGCAGAGTGGCTGGGCTCTAGGCAGAGCTGGTGGGGAGATTTCTTGAATAAGGATAGACAGAAGAGGACTTTGCTGTGGAAGCAGACCCACAAAAAGGAGCCCTCTTTCCAGACAGAGGGAATACCAGGTGAAAAGCCTCTGTAGATGGAAGGTCCTTGGCACATTTAAGGCACAATGAGGAGGGTGTCACTGCAGAATTGTCATCAAGGGAGGGGGGGATAGAAAATGAGTCTCAGGGGAGGTGGGGACCTGAATCAAACCCATCTCTGCCATTTACTAACTGTATTTTCTTGGGAAGATTTCAGAGACTTCTCTAAGCCTCAATTCCCTCATCTCCAAGTTGAAACTGATCATGCTTGTTTTCTCACAAGGGTTTCTTCACGAATAAACGAGGTATCTCAAGATTAGAGATAAATCTGGACTCATCAAATGTTGTTCCCCTGTCTCCTTCTGCTCCCTGAGTACCGCTTAGTGGCCAATATTGAAATATTCCCATTCTGTTGAATGAAAACCCAATTTGTTTGGGGGTTTTCGTACAATCCAGTAGATAGTTGCATATTTCCTTCAACCAGAGAAACCATCCTCTACTTGGTGATGGTATGTCTCACTCAGTAAGACTGTGAGAGTCAGGAATAAACAGTGGGGACCAGAAAGAAGCCTGCCTCCCCCAGCCCCCCACTTCTAAAATAAAGTTGCTGCAGTCTACACTCTGGCCACATCTTTGGGTCTGTTCATATTCTAGCATCCTCTGCTCACTGCTGGCTCCTCTGGGATGTTTTCAGGAAACTCGAGGACCCGCGTGTCCCAAGATGTTCTCCCTGACTCTTCAGAAGTGGAATCATTTCTTCCCTAGGCTCTAATCTCTAATCTTCTTGTTCTAATAGCTAATGATTTTCACATCCATTTTCAGTCTGTTCACCAAGCTCTCTGTTTAGGTTTCAAGTTACAGCAGAAAGGAAATACTTCCTAAAGTTGTTCATTTTGGTTTCCAGTAGACAGAATTTGGGAAGGATAGAGATATTACATATCCCACAACTAAAATATACCAGATGTGTGGCTTTATTCTGGTTTTTAATGTATAATATCCCTGTTTTCCTAAATGTAACTTAATATTGCTTTCAGCATGGAATGTGATACCCAAATTAGACAAAACATAAGCCACACCACTCCCTGAATATATATTTATACATAGACTAATGGAAGGGGCTAGGACAATGATCTGTGTTAGATATTCCAAATGTGAAAAAATGAGGTTTGTAGTGATAGATTTAATAGCTATTGGGGGAGTGCTTACAATAATTGGTTATTGTTGAAAAGAAATGTCAGATATTATTATTGGCATTTACAATTTTAATTAGCTTGATCCCTAGTCCAATATGTTATACCTTCTTCTTTTCAATTTTTTTTCTAGAAGAAATAAAACCAATAGGCTTTCACAGTTATTTAAGGAAATGTTATTAAGACCCACAATGCTGGGATGTACTAATAGTTTAATGGATAAAGATTATGGGTCATTTTTCATGTTAAAACCCAGCCTTGAAATGAAATACTCCCCCCATTTCCTACAGAGCCGGAGAAGCAGAATGCACTATTTCCTCAAAGTCTTTGGTTTGTTCAAGGTTTCCTGTAGTCTTTGATCTCTGTGCCACCCACTCCCCACCACCCATCCTTGTTTCAAGGAAGAGGATGAACGGGGACCGCTCCAGGAGATTTTGAGTAGGGGAACCGAACTCTGTATGAGGCAGGGCTCTGAGACTTAAAAGGCAAAAGGCATCGTTCCTTCCAGGCACCTCTGGAGTTAGACATTTCCTGCTTATCTATAGGTGGTTCTATACATTGTTGGTATCATCCTATACGTGCCCTTTCATTCTACAAGCTGTTTAATAAAACCCAAATATGCATAATTACCAGAGCCATCTCTAATCATCTCCACATAGAGCATTTTGCTAGTGAGGTATAGTATCTGCTTCTCCTTAGCTGTAACACTCCGAACTCACGTACCTCAAGCAACCACAAGGCCATCTCTTTTCTGAAGCAAGCAATTGGGAACATAGATGGGCTTTCAAAGACCACTTCATTATTTATCCATTGTGATCTCGTGACATGATAAGAGATACATACTCCGGCTTCATCCCCAACTCTTGGGCAGAGCTCTTAACACCTTTGAAATTTCCTACGCAATGAAGGTACCAGGAGCATCTTTTCTTCTGATTATTTGTTCTTCAACTTTGGTTCTTGACACAGAGCTCCGAAATTCCTTGTAATTTCTTGGGTGATAGGAGAATTTTTGTTCTAATGAGGTGACTCTCTGGGTCCCGGATAGCTGCAGATGGAGGCTGGTCCTCAGACAAAATCATGATTCGAAGCTTGGAAATTTCAGTCCCACCTTCGATCCTCTGGGAAGGAGAGGGGCTGGAGACTGAATTAATGATCAGGCCTTTTGTAAGCCTCCACAAAAATCCCAGAGCTACAGAGTTTGGAGAACTTCCAGCTGGTGAACACTTCCATATGCCGGGGGGGAGGCATGTACCCCAACTTTATGGGGATGGAAGGCTCTACACTCAGGACCTTCTGGAACTTGCCCTATTACCTCTCCATCTGGCGGTCTGTCGATAGCCTTTATCATATCCTTTATAATGTGTTTTCCTCAGTTCTGGGAGACATTCTAGCAAACATCAAACCCAGTGAGGGGGTTGTGTATCCATTCCGTATACCTGGTTGGAAGGACAGCCTGGGACTTGATTGTCATCTGAAGTGGGGCCCGTCTTGTGGGACTGAGCCCTCAGTCTGTGGGTCTGTGTTACCTCCAGGTGGCCAGTGTTAGAACTGGAATGAATTGTAGGACACCCAGCTGGTGTCAGAGAACAGTTGGCGGGGGGAAAAACCCAACTTATTTGGTGACCAGAAGTATTGTGAAGGTTCTGGGAGTAGAGGACAGAGGAAAAACAGACTTTTTCCTTTTATACACACATACATGCACACACATACACAATTTATATACTATATGTATAATGCATACCATATCCTTGAATAACTTATTCAAACATCGTGATACATGGAATTTCAAATACGACATTCTGAAGCCAGACGGAAAACTTTTCCACTAGTCTTGCTTGGGGACTACCAGTGTTACCTTATACAGGTGACTAAGGACAATATAACCAATACAAAGACCATTGGCTTCTGGGGCGCCTGGGTGGCTCAGTGGGTTTAAGGCCTCTGCCTTCGGCTTGGGTCGTGGTCTCAGGGTCCTGGGATCAAGCCCTGCGTCGGGCTCTCTGCTCTTCGGGGAGCCTGCTTCACTCTCTCTCTCTGCCTGCCTCTCTGCCTACTGTGATCTCTCTCTCTCTCTCTCTCTCTCTGTCAAATAAATGGATGAATAAAATCTTTAAAAAAAAAAAAAAGACCATTGGCTTCCTTGTAACATTTGTTGGGACTTGGGGAAAGGAGGCAAAAGAGGCCTATATACCATATGTTTCAATATTTAAAATTACAAATCAAGCTAACAAACTATTTTTTTTTTAAGATTTTATTTCTTTATTTGAGGGATAGAGTGAGTGAGAGAGAGAGAGAGTGAGCACACGAGCAGGGGCAGAGGGAGAGGGAGAAGGGAGCCTCCCTGCTTAGCAGGGAGCCTGACATGGGGCTTGATCCCAGGACCCCAGAATCATGACCTCAGCCAAAGGCAGATGATTAACTGACTGAGCCACCCAGGCGCCCTGCTAACAAACTGTTTAATATGTTCTATCCTTGACAAATATAAGCACAATTTCTCAGAGTCACACAACAGAATGTGGCAGTTCCCTGAGAATGAACTTCTAGCTCCAATCTGCTGTACACAGTCTACCTTCTTTTCCTTCTCTGGCTTCCTCCCACATAGATGGAGCTCCTAGCTTTTGAGTGTGGATAGTGTGGCTCGCATTCCTAATCTCCTTCTCCTTCTCTCTCTTTAACGAGCCAGCCCTTCAGGCCTAGGTGTATGCACACTGAGTGCCCGCCCCCCCCACCAGGAACAGCAGAACCCAGGAAGCAGACACAGGTGTGACTAGTTAGGGGCTATCAGGGTCCTCGGTACATACAGGGTGGTCCAGAGAAGACAAAGAACTCAGCACAGTTCCAATTCCTTGACCTCAGTGGTATTTTGGCCAGAGGAGGCCAGAGTTGAGACACTTTGAAGGATGAGGCTCAGGGTGAAGGGTAGTATTGAGGAGTCTCTTTGCATGGTTAAATTCATTATCTGGAAGTTTTAGCCTTAAAAGCTCCCTAAAAATCAGTCATTTTAAAAATTGGAGATGAGGTTAGCTTTTATCAAATTTTCCAGTAAGCAAGTTGTCTCTTTGTTGCCATTTCTTCAAATAGACCCAAACCGTATTGTCATGGTCCATTCCTTTGGGCATGGGAGGATATGTGATCTCACTTTATTGGAAAGAATGGGAAATTTAAAAAAAAAAAAAAAGACATTCTAGTATAGCTTATGGAAGGAGTAAGAGAAGCTCAAAAGATGGAGGTATGTACTGTTGGCCAGAGGAAGAGATTACAAAAGTTTTGGAAAAGCCAGCCTGAATCTTCACTCTTACTAGAAAGATATTTCCATCATGCCTCAATCCAGGGGCCTTCATCTTGTCCAAGTCGGTTGCATGTTCTTTGATGAAATTTCTGTGCCTTCTCACTTAATGGGTCTCAAGGAAGTCACGTAAGTGAAGGTCGTTTGTGTCAGTGTCTAATTTCGGCAAATTCAGTAATGGTAGAGTTCCACTTATTTTCCCCAAGTGTAATGAATACTGGATAAGCCTGTGTTCTTGGTCATTGACGTCAGGTTTCTTGATGACTGGAAGGAAGATTTAACCCCTTTGTTGGCTCAGCGTCAGGCATCCATTTCCTCAGCCCACTGTATCTCTGCGTGGGATTGGTGGAGAAAATGTTCGATCAAGTTCTTCAACGCTACCTACGTCTTCTTGGACAGTTGGATTGAGTGGGCCTGGAATCCTTAGTTGAACGGAGTGGATGAGTTCCTGGGAAGAGTTTGGCAGCACCCGCTGGGGCCACTGTGTCATCATTAGCACTTAGAAAGTGCTGGCTCTGGGGTGGTTGAGTTTTAATTGTTTTGAAGCAAGAAAACTTCAGAGACATTCTTTTTTTTTTTTTTTAACAGATTTTTATAATTAGAGAGAATGAGCATGAGCAGAGGAAACAGCAGAGGGAGAGGGACAAGCAGACTCCCCAATGAGTGGGAGCCAGACACAGGGCTCCATCCCAGGACCCCAGATCATGACCTGAGCTGAAGGCAGACAGGTGCCCCCAGAGACATTCTTGTTAGAATATGTGGGCTCAATTTTCTCTTAAGGAGGCCTGACAAATAGCAGATTCCTCAACCTCCCTGTCTCCCTGCTCTTCTGGTTTTCTATGCCTGAATGAGATGGAAAGCTCAGGGACCTCCTTGCCCAGGGATTATAGAAAAGGGATGGATGGATATCTCAGATCTGCAGGATCCTCTAGGATCCAGGGCTGCCCTCTTCACCACCCTTATCTTATAGTATTTCCCCTCTTGTTTTCTCCTTTCTAGGCATATGAACCTTCTTTTATGTCTCCCGAAAGTGGAGTCAGCTCCTACCTCAGTACCTTTGCACGGTTTTCTCTGGAATGAGAGAAAAATTTCTCTGGAATGAGAGAAAAATTTCTCTGGAATGAGAGAAAAATCATTCTCTGGAATGATCTCTCTAGATACCACTGGACTCCTTCCTCACTGCACCTTTGCCCTTCTCACTCCCCTGTATCCCTCAGGTCTAAATTTAGGAGCAACGTTCTCAGGGACCCTTTTGTTTATCCCTCATGTTACATTAGGTGCTTTGTGATGTGCTGCTTGCATAGTGTTCTTGAGTGTGGACTTTACAGCACTGCGTATGCTCCTAATTATTTGGCGACCTCTTCCATTTGTTGAATGTCTGTGTCACCAACCAGACTGTCAGAACAACGTAAGAACACTGCCCACTGCCTGACACAGTGTGTGTGCTTCGTATACCTATGTATACATAGATATGTATTTGTGTATACATTTCAGTGTGGATATTGACTTGAGGTCTGACAGCCATATGGAGGAACATCTCTCTCTTTGGAGGGAGGCATCAAAGAATAGTGTAAAGGACTTTGGTCTGGAAGTCAAGAATCGTAGGCCCTAGTCCCAGGCCTAAAGCTAATTTCTTGGGTGACTTCGAAAGGTTTCTTCTTCGAAAGAAGAAGAAAAGTGCCTAGAAATTCCTAATATCATGGCAAAGTAAGACAAGAGAGGAGAGAAGAATTATTTGAGTCAACCATATAAAATTGCTGATTTTGACTTTTTTTTTTTTTCTTTAAACTTACTAAAGTGGCAATTTCATAAGGTTTAAACTAAGGGAATAGAAGGTCTCCCTAGAATCCCCATTCTGTTATGAGGTCATTGAGTTTCATCTGCAAAGCCTGGGGTCCCCATTCTTAAGGGAATTTTCTTCCAAGATGGTGGGGCCAGACAATGGAGAAGAAAATCCATTGTGTCCAGGACACAGAGAACTGGCCTTAGCTAATCCTTTTGGGCAAAGAGGCAGGCTATGGTAGCCACTGCCTAATAATCACATTTCCTCAGTCCCGGTCATCAACCCCAAATCTTCACTTTTAACATGCTTTGAAAAAAATGATCTTTTCCCATGTTCTCATGCCTGCCCCTCGGCCTTCGTGAAGCAATTTCCACAGAAACAATGGTCTGCCACCAAATAAGAGTTTACTAAGAATAAAAATTGAATTTCGTCTGCCAGCTGACAAGCTGATTGATCTGGGGGCTCTCGTGACTGAATCCTCTCCTAAGCACATTCTCATTTATCATGTACAGATTGTTTCAGAATCGATAGCAGCCCAGCGCAGACGCGTCTCTGCTGGGGACCTGTCAGGGCCCACAGCCTTCCCTGTAATACTGCTAATTTTTTTGACAGAATTATTTCAACAGTTAAATTGTTCTAGATCTGTTGGCTGCAGACTTTTCCCTGGAATCATTTGTTGAGGTCATAATTTTTAATATATTTCTTTCATTTTTAAGATTTTATTTACTTATTTGAGAGAGAGAGAGTGAGAGAGAGCATGAGAGGGGAGAAGGTCAGAAGGAGAAGCAGACTTCCCATGGAGCTGGGAGCCCCATGCGGGACTCGATCCTGGGACTCTGGGATCACAACCTGAGCCAAAGGCAGTTGCTCAACCAACTGAGCCACCCAGGACCCCCATAATTTTTAATATACTTCTTGTAAATGCTGAACCTTAAGGAGTTTGCCCTTTTCCCCTTATGAGATTCATTTCTTGCCCCCACTAGTCTTCCTTAAAAAAAAAATCAGTGTTTGGAGTTATGTCATGCTTGAGGATGTCGGTCAGCCTCCACTCTCTATGACTGATATCAAAGGACACACCGTACGGGAGTAGGAGTGAGGCAACTTGACCTCAGGACTAACAATGCTTGGACTAGCTGTGTGGGTTTGGCAATTACCTCTCCCTCTCTGGGCTTAATGTTAAGAAATTGGGCCAAACCAAGTCTTAAGTACACGCTGTGTTGGACAGACTATTTGCCCCAGTCAGAGAATGTGACTTGGGAGTTTCATGGTTGGGATCGGGCCTACAGATGGGTTTCATTTGGCCTCCAAAGTATCCCGTTTTTCCGTTGTTTAATTTGACTCAGCTTTTTTTTTTTTTTTCTACTTTTAAAAAGTAATTTGTTAAAACTGTAAATTCACCTACAGTACAACTCACTTTTTTGGGCATGCGGTCTTTTTGGTATGAGTTTTGACACGGGCATGCATTCTTGTTCCCGCTGCACGCAGGACCTAGAACCAGTCCAACATTCTAGAGAATTCCTTCATGCTTCTCCCTTATAACTAAGCCCTGCCCTCACTCTAAGCTCTCATAGCCAGCTCTGCTGTCTGTTCCCACTGTTCTGCCTTTTTGAGGTTGTCCTAGAAATAAAACTGTACTGTTCCGTCACCTTTCGAGACTGAGTTATTTTACTTAGCATCATGCATTTGCGATTCATCTATGTCGTGTATGTCACCAATTGGCTCCTTTTAATTTCTGAATAATATTCATCGTATGGGCGTATCACCATTTGTCCATTCGTCAACCAAAGGATACTTGAGCTCTAAGTTTGGGGCAGTTATGAATAAGGCTGCTCTAGGCTGTGTCCAGTTTTTTGTATGAATGTGTTTTCAGTCCTTTGCTCTAAATACCTAGAAGTAGGATTGCTGGGTCATACAGTAAGTGTGTTTTTAACTTTTTCAGGAACTACCGGAGTATTTCCCAGAGTGACGGTGCCATTTTGCACTCCCTCCAGCCATGCATGGGAATTCCTGGCTCTGGGCATCCTCACGGATACTGGTACTGTCAGTGGCTTTTTTAATTTGATTTATTCTAATACGTGCGTAATGATATCTCATTGTTATTTTAATTTGCATTTCCCTAATAACTAATGACATTGAGCATCTTTCCTTGCGTTTATTCAGCTCCATAGATCTTCTTGGGTGAAGTGTCTATTCTGATATCTTGCCTGTTTTTTTTTTTTTTAAATTGGGCTGTTTATTTATTTATTGTGCTTTATGAGGTTTTCTTCCTAAATGTGTTTTAGATACAGGTCTTCCGTTGCATATGTGATTTACAAATTATTTCTCCCAGCCTGTGGCTTGTCTGTTTGCTCTCTTAATTGTGTTTTTCATGGAAAAATGGTAAAAGAGAAGTGTTTCATTTTGCCAAAGTACTTATTATTTTTCTATTTATCATTTTTTTTTTCTTTTTTGTATTGTGCTTTTGAGGTCAAATTTAAGATGTCTTTGACTAAGCCAAAGCATGAAGATTTAGTTCTATGTTTCCTTCTAAGGGTTTTATAGTATTATGTTTTATGCTTGGGTCTATGAGCCAATTCAAATTAATTTTATCTAGGGTAAGGTGTGGGTCAAGGTGCTTTGCGGTTTGTTTGTTTGTTTTGCGTATGGATATCCAGTTTTTTACAGCACCATTTGCTGAGAAGGCTATCTTTTCTCCATTGAGTTGTCGTCAAAAATTTAAAAGTCAGTTGGTATTTGTGTGCACCAGAAAATTACTGGTTTTCGAGTTCTATTCTATTGGCCTGTGAGTCTCAGTTGTCACCAATGCCACCCTGTCTTGACTCCCATAGCTTGATGGTACAGCTTAAAATTTGGTAGTATGAGTCCTCCAACTTTGTTCTTTTTCAAAATCGTTTTGACTATTCTAGTTCCTTTATCTTTCCATATAAATTTGCGCATTGGTTTAGTGTGCCTTACAAGGAATCTTGCTGGGATTTTGATTGGGATCGCATCAAATCTATGAGTCAATCTGGGGACACTTGGCATGTTAACTATATTGACTTTTGATCCACGGACACAATATGCCTTTCTCTTTATTTAGGCCTTTTTTGTTCTTGTGTATCAGCATTATATAGTTTTAGCATACAGATCCTGTGCGTATTTTATCAGATTTATATCTAGAATTTCATTTTGGGGAGCTCTTGTAAATGGTACTATTTGAAAACAGTGTATGTACAGTAGTTTGTTCACTGCTAGCACATAAGTAATACAATTGATTTCTGTATATTGATGTTTAATTTTTCAACCTTGTTAAACTCACTTGGTTCTAGGAGCTTTTGTGTAGTTTTCCTGTGCTTTTTCTACATAGGAAGTCATGGTATTTGTGAATAGGGGTAGTTTTATTTTTCTTTCAAATCTGAGTGCCTTTTATTTCTTTTTATACACTTACTGAATTTGCTAGGGCTTCCAGTACAGTATTGAATAGGAGCGTAACAATGGGTATCCTTGACTAGTTCCTGATCTCTTATGGAGAAAATATTCAATATGATGTTGGCTTATAGCTTCTTCATAGATACTCTTTATTATGTTCCTTTCTATTCCTAGTTTTCTCTGAGTTCTTATTATAAATGGATGCCAAACTTTGCCAAATGCTTTTGCTGCATCTATTGATATAACCATACAGTGTGATGAATTTCAGTGATTGATTTTTGAGAGTTGAATTAGGCCTGCAATCCTGTGGTAAACCTACTTGATTCTGTAGCAGATTTGAAATGAACACTTTGAATTTTTAGTTTCTCCTAAAAATTCAGATGAGCTGACAACACAGAGTCAGAAATCGTTGCCTGGTCACAAACTAGAGGTGAGGAGAGGCCATCTGCTGGTAGACTGGCAGGTGCCCTTGGTAAACCACAGTAGAGGCCAGAGCCAAGACCTAGTTACCATGGCATGTGCACTTTTGGTTTTTTTAAGGCAAAGAAATACTTATGACGATGTCTTCAAAAATGTGGAAAGCGAAAGACAAAGAATGTTGTGTATTTAAAGGAAAATGGAAGAAAGCATATAATTTCAGGCACGTGATCACTATTCCCAGGTATTTTTCTTATCCCTGCCTACTTCCATCCCAGCTCTCACCACTTGGGCCCCTGGAGACATCTGGATTTGAAACTGTAAATGAATAGTCTAGGTGTCACTCTCGTATATGTTCAGCACACAACCATGCCAGACCTCAGCTCTAGTCATGGTTCTAAAAAAATTCATCTTAAAAGCAAATATGCACATAGTAAACAAAAATGTCAGAGTTCCTAAAAGGATATGCAGTAAAACCTAGGTGTCCCTCTCACTCTTAAGCCCATATCCCCTGGTAACTTGTCCCCAGAGGAGACCACTCTTCCCAGTCTCTTGACTATCCCTCCAGAGGCCCTCGATGGAGCACGTGCATCTACGGCCTTCATACACAAGGGAGGATGGACCGCACGTTTTCTCACCTTGCTGTTTTCCATAAATACAGTATAGGGCTGTCAATGTGTTTTCTCTTCCTTGGGACTTTATTTTTTATTTTTTCTTCCTCGGGACTTTATTACTAACATTTTCTTTCCTCTGCCTACTTTATTGTAAGAATAGTGTATATAATATGTACCACATACAAAATATATGTTAATGGCTGTTCATGTTATCAGTAAGGCTTCTAGACAAGAGTAGGCTGTGAGTCCTATAGTTAAGGTTTGGGGGAGTCAAAAGTTATACACAGATTTTTGACTGTGTGAGGGGTTGGTATCCCCAAACCTCCACACTGTTCAAGGATCGACTGTATATATTTATATGTATATATACACGTTTATATATATTTAAGGTATTACGTTAGCATCATATGTATTGTGCTAGATGGTACTGAGCGTTATTGTGATGGGAGCTAGGAAATATTGAGAAATGGGGTTGCAATCTTAAACTGAGTGGTCAGGAAAGGCCTCACAGAGAACCTTTTTGGAAGGGAGGGAATTGTGCACCTAGATCTACAGATGATCCTTCTTTTCAAATGCAGCATAGTATTCTAAGTATACAATGTATGGTACATTTGCCAATCTGTGATAAAGGACTTTTGGGTCATTTCTGCCTTATGACCCATAAACAGTGCCAGTAAGATTATCTTTGCAGCCACTCTTGGAATATATGAGCCAATTTAACTATAATGGGAAAAGTCTTAAAAGTCGAATTATTGCACCAGAGGAAGAAATAATCTGTATACATTCCCTTGTCACCAGTGGACTGAGTTTCCTATGGATGGGGACCATCTCTGAGACATCTTTGGATTTCCTGAGACAAGGGACTTTTTTTTGGTTTGAACACAGAGCAGCTCAGAACCGACAAGGAGCAGAGTGGTTTGAGCATGGCTTTTCATTCTTCCAGTAAGCAAACCAGCTTTCCCAGTTCCCCACATTATATCCTCTGGCTTCAGTGCACAGCCAGCACCTTGCACTCTCACTGACATGGCGCAGCTGACCTGGGGAAGCTACCCAGGAGACAAAGTGAAAAATCTCTTCCATTAAGCGATGAGCAGTATGTTTTCTCCTCTCTGTAGAATGGACCCTGTGCCTTTAGGGTGTTAATCCTTGAAGACTCACCCCAAAAGATAAAAAGAATAATTCAGGGGCACCTGGGTGGCTCAGTTGGTTGGACGTCTGCCTTTGGCTCAGGTCATGATCTCAAGACTCGTGGGATTGAGGCCCACGTTGGGCTCCCTGCTTGGCGGCGAGCGTACTTCTCCCTTTCCCTCTGCCGCTCTCCCTGCTTGTGCTCTCTCACTCACTCTTTCCTTCTCTCTCTCAAATAAATAAACAAACAAATAAATAAAATCTTAAAGATAAGAATCATTCACTTAGTATACTGACGCACTCTAAAAGTATAAATATCTCCTTCCCAAAGCCGTTTCTTTGGGGTATCCAAAGAAGTCTACACGTCTTCAAGGTCAAGATAACTAAGGAAGTTGGCACATTCCAAGGACTGTTAAAGTTAAAATTAGCCTCCTTTGGGGAAAAAAAATACAAACAAACAAACAAAAAAAACATCCAAAAACTCTCCTGGCGAGGACATGATGGATACATACAAACTTAAAGCCCTGATAATATTTTCAGAGGATGTCAGAACATTTACAATTATTCAGTGCTTAGAACTCATTTGCTCCCTGGCATTATCTTTGTTGGTCACAAGAGGAAGTATCCTTGAAGGGGATAGGGAAAGTTCAGCTCATAAATATAATAGGAAAGCTCTTTGCTCTTAGTTTGGGGAAAGGAGGTAAAATTATATATACAAATCAGGAAGTCAACTATAAACAGCTGGATGGTATGCCTGAATTTGTAAGGCCCCAGACGCTTGCTGGCCCCGGAGCCCCGTGTTCCCAGGTATAGCAACAGAAAGCGATTTCTATTAAGCCCTCATATCTTATTATTTTTATAACATAAACTGCCGTTAGGCCTTCCTGTGGAAGAGACGATGATGATAATTTACACATGCTGGACAGATAAATGGTTCAATTCTTAGTTACAAGAGACTGTTGACAGTGATTACTGATGCTCATTTCTTTCACGCACATTATGTGGGGCAGGAAACTCCAGTTTAGAGCCTTTCATGTTTTTTCAAAGTAAATCAGTCACTCCCATAATAATTATTTATTATTCCACATTGGCAGACAGTTGGATGCATTTATGACAGTTAAGAGCTTTAGACAAAATGCTGCAAAGTGGTGCAACCGATAAAATATTTTACAGCACGGGAGATAGCAACAATAATTAGAAGGCCTGGGTACACCGTGAGAGAGGAGACAGCCAGACTTTCCCAGTGACTCCTGCTGAGTCCTCACCTAGACCTTTGGCTTGTTCAGGACCGAAGTGCCAGTGTTCACCCAACTTTGGATTCAGACCACCAGGGATCTTGGTAAAGAGCTTTCTTCCCCAAATATCATTTACCTCCCCATCTGTTGTATGACCCATTTTTTGTTCACGCCTTCAACTTTTATCAAGCATTTTCTCTGTGCCAAGTATCCTCCAGAGTGAGACCTGTGTCTTACCTTATTCGCCGGAAGGACCCTTGACTGAGAACCGTGTGCATTCCAGTCATAACTGAGAATGGTGTACCTCTCCCAGTTCCCTGACAGCCATATTCCGCAGGTTCCTCAGTGTTGTTTCTGGGCAAACAGGAAGTTTCGAATCTGAGTTCTTTGGTCACTAGGCTTGGTTGATGTTAATCTTCTTTCTCAAAGCGAGAAAGAAGAACATCTTGTGTGGTGTGTTTTCAAAAAGAAAACACATCACACAAGAAAATACAGTGAAAAGCAAAGTTTTAGGCCTCACATTGTTGACTGCCCGTTGCCTCTCTGAGGTACAGGTTGCTTATGTCTCCTCTCAGAGGTATTGCATGAATAGTTGGTCCTGCTAGGATTCCACATATGCATTCCTAAGAATCACCGCACTGTGAAAAAATGCAGTAAAAACCACAGGGCTTATGGGAAAAATGGGGGTTGGGGTGTAAGACTCAAAAACATCAGTAATATGTTTTTTAAAGAAGTGTTGTAAGAATACAATAAAAAATACTAGCACAGTGTTACCCATGTTGAATGATTAAGAAATACACAAAAAACTCTAAGTATGGCACTTTGCCTTGAAAAGGACCTGGAGTTGGCTTGTAGAAATGGATGTTGGAAGGATTGTCGTTTGTGAGTTTCTGTCAAGTAGTAGAAGCAGGGTCATCTGAATTTGGACAGAAACTTCGGCCACTGGATGAGGGTGGGGGTGGCCCTAACACAGCGTAAACCAAGCTAGCAGGCAGAGGTCCGATGTGTGTGCATGTGTGTTCGTATATTCCTAGGAGGCTCCCAATGGTGGGGTACCGTGTTCTGTGTTCACCTACCATTTTTTTTTTTTTGTAAGAAATGGTGCATGAGCAAAGTTTACATGATGTTCAAATTGTTCCCTAATAGATCAGTCACCTTGGAAAAAGCTTGTGTTTTCAAAGCAAGTATTGCAGCAAGACTGAGTGTATCTATGAGAATGTGTCTTTTACTCTCAACATAAACTGTAATGTAGAGTGTTTCCTTTTTTAAATGTTGAAAACACATAAAATGGGAAAGATAGGTCACTTTTAATCCCAGAATGACCACAGTGGGTCTTTTCTTTGTTGTATCTTTTTCTATTTTTGAGGTATTTAATTTACATATATAATTAACCTTGACTGACAGAGAGTGCCTATCAGAGGGATTCGTTGAATTCAAGGAGAGTCATTTCCATGGTAAATGGTAACACTTGCTCAAGAGCTAGTTTCATTTTAGGTGAAAACAACCCAAATGTCTACCAGCTGGTGAGTGGATAAACAAATGTGGAGTATCCATACAATAGAATATTACTCAGCCACAAAAACAATGAAATACTGACACATGCTACAACATGATGACCTTGAAAACATTATGCTAAGTGAAGGAAGCCAAGCATAAAAGGCCACATAGTATATGATTCCATTCATGTGAAAATCCAGAATAGGGAAATCTATAGAGACAGAAAGGAGATTAGTGGTTATCTAGAGCTGAAGGTAGGGATGGAGAATATAGGATTGATAGCTAATAGGTATAGAGTTTCTTTTTAGGGAGATGAACATTTCCAAAAATCACAGGGATAGCTGCCCATATCTATAGATACGCTAACAACCGTTGAATCGCACATTTTAAGTGGGTGAATTGTATGGTATGTGAATTAAAATAAATCTATTTAAAATTTTTCATTTTAGGTTTTATCCATATGGCACTGTGAGAGGAGGTACTAAGACCTCCATGTTCTTGGAAGCTCATTAGTGTGATGGGCTCAACGAAGTCTGGTGTGTAGAGGTGATGATTATTTGTAGACCTCTAGATGTTTGGATATTATGCATGTTGTTCTCCCACCAAGAAATGTTCTGGTCCCTTTCTACATCGTTGAGATTTTGGCCATCTTCGTTTTGATGTGTTCCTTGGCCTCCTGTGGTATATATCTGTTTAGGAAAAGCACACAGGAAGTTTGTCTTCTGAACTCTTCCATATCGGCGAACACATTTCTCTTGTCTTCCCCTAAGCAAGACAACTTAGATGGGTAGAAAAATATTAGGTTATTATCACATTTTTCTTCTGACATATGCAGATGTGGTAATACTGTCTTCGGCCTTCCAAAGTTTCAGAGATGGTTAAGAGCAGCCTGATTTGTTTTCTTTGAAGAAATCATGAGCTTTCTGCTTGGATACTTACAGTATTTTTCTTTGTACTTAGAATTTTGAAATGTTTCCAAGGTGAGATTTAGTATTGGCCTTTTTCATTGATTTTTGCTGGGACTGTGGAGAGCCTTTCCGATACGCATATGTTTTATCAGCTCAGAAAGGCTTGATGTCTACGAGTATTTGCTATAGTTCCAATTGTTTTGATTTCTTCCTTTAGAAGATTTGTATTTTTAACATTTTAAAATTTGTATTTCTGTTCTTTATCCTCCATGGCTATTATCTTGAATATTGTTTTTACCCTTGTGTTATTTTCTTTTGCATTTTTAGGAGAGCTTCTTAATGCCATATTCCCCTCGCTGACATATTTCATACTGCTCATCATTGTACTGCCCAGTTCTGCCTTCACTACCCCTTATGAGAACTTACGACGCTTTATTTTTAATTTTTCCTTTCATCCTAATCTACTCTGGTCTTTATGACTTTCTACTACAGCTTCAAAGAAGCTATGTCTTATGGTTTCCTTCTAAATAAAAAATGGATTTAAAAGGATATAGGGTTTTTATAATAAATGATTTTTAAAATTCTGTTTTTCATTTAGATCTTCAGAATAGCAGAGCTTTATTTCCTCTTTATTATTTCACAGGTTTTAATTTTCTTGTGGACTCAATCACAAATGAGGCAGTAGAAAAGAGTTCTCAAAAGTAAAGGCTCAGATATTTGGCGGTTTGTGTCTGCATCCTAGCTATCTCAGTGACTCTCTGTGTATCTTAGGTCTAGTTATTTACACTCGTCTAGTTTAAGATTCATCATTTGTATGACAGGAATATTTATACATGTAATGGAGCTCTTTTCAGTATTAAATGAGATAATGCCTGGAAAGCACTCAGTGCAATGCCTGACATATAGTGAATACCATTTATAGTGAATATATATATATATATATATATATATATATATATATATTTTTTTTTTTTTTTTTTTCCCACTCCCAACTGAGAAGAAATCTACCTGGGTCCAGAATATGGCAACAAACAGTGTATGAACGTTCTCCCTAGTTCTGCTTTCTTCTCATGAGTGTGTGTTGAATTCTTTCCTGGTTCTAGAGCTGGACGGTAGGTTCCTGGGCCCACAGCCTAGCAGATTTTTATCAACTGTGGCTCTGCCTACTGGGATTCTGTTCCTTCTTTCAGTGCTTAGTACTATGATCCTCTGAGAAAATGGGATACATGAACTGTTCCTATCACAGAGTATCCTATCTTCTTTTTACCTATGACTCTTGACCAATTTATTATCCCTGCTTTTCCTTGCCCTATTATATTCAGGTGGTCACCAGAAATTATCATCCATGAATGGAGATCAAAGGACAGTCATTCATAAGAGCTGATGAAGGAGATCCACAAGTCCAGTTTTTTCAACTAGAAATATTCATGGAAATAAAGAGACAGCAGTTTTCTAGTTGGAATGGGCCTTGGAATTTTTGAACCAGTGAAAAGCAGCAAAAGTCGGAATGAAAAATCTTCCTATACTTGGGTTACTTGGGTTCTTCAATCCTATTGTGTTGCCTTTGGTCTGTGAGAGTTGATTGTAGATTCTATCTATTGATTTGCAGGCCTTGTTATTGGTGATGGTGGTGGGGTTCTTGCCTTCTCCCATATTCTGCTCAAACTCGGAGCCAGCAGAAGACTTGTAGAGCCTAAACACGTGTGCTATTTGGTCCTTAGATGTTTGTTGCGTCGGGGACATTCTTTCAAGGGGCTGACTGTCTCTTGCAACAGTCTCACAGAGACCACTTTGAAAGGGAATCAGTTGTCCCCAAGTCAGAGAATCTCAGAGTTGGACTGGACATTAAGAATTATAGAGCCCAGTGGTCAAATTCCCTTCATACCAACCCTTTTATAGGGCTTGTCTGGTCTCTTCTTGAACTACCTTCTATGATAGCAAGCTCACTAGCCATCAGCATGGTCCATCCCTTGTTGCACAACTTCCTTAACCAAACCGTTAACCAATCTGTCCCCTTGTGTGTGGTCTTCAGATTAGGAAGAAAGCTATTATAGTGGGGAAGGATATGTGCAGGAAATAGAAAGCCCTCGAGCTATTATGAGCAAAGAGGTATTTAATAAATTTCAAAATTATTATAGGTATTTCAAAATTATTATAAAAATTAGGTAGATCCAAAGTCAGGGGATTAATATCAGATTTTTTTTTCTAACTTTAACTTTTATTGAACTCTGGTATACATAGAGAAAATGAAGTTGAGTTTTTACTTTGAGATCAACTGACTGAGAACTTTTCTCTCCCCACTTCTCCACGGCTGTCTCACACCCACAAATACAGTTCCCAGGCAAAGAAAACTGGAATGGGGCAACTGCCAACACTCATGCCCATTGTAGGTTTCTTGTCCACCAGTCTTGCCAAGGCAAGATGGCTCTGTCTGCTCGCTCCTTTCCGTATCTCAGAGGTCCATCTTATCCACAGAACTCAAATCACAGTGAGTGCTCTGACTGC
Source organism: Nasua narica (assembly GCA_028533885.1). NCBI lineage: Eukaryota > Metazoa > Chordata > Mammalia > Carnivora > Procyonidae > Nasua > Nasua narica. Next base: position 22,322,827 of record CM052803.1, on the reverse strand, counting down.
AAGGTGGTTTCAGAAAAGTAGTTTTTCATCTTGCCAACCTCTCAAGAATGTACGCTGAAGGACAGTAGACAGTTTTAAGAAAGTTGTCTAAGTGCTGAATGGACAGAAGTCTCTCGCCAAGTATATTTCTTCCCATGTCCTTACTCATGTAATCTATAGCGGTGGGATTCAAGAAGAGAAAGCCCTTGATAAGTTATCAGTGTCTTCTGAGTAGGAGAAATGTTTAACCATTTTAAGACATTCACAGCCAAGTTCAGAATAGTTTTACGGGATTGTCAAGGATCTGACGACTAAGAAATTGCCATCAGGGTCCTGAGAGTCAATAAGGTAACCGAGGGAGAGACCAGAAGAGAACAATTAAATAGTAATGAATGAATGAGGGATTTTGTTCCTCAAGAAAAGATGACTCCAATGCTTTACTTCATGAATCTTTAGGAAAATAAAGGCAAAGGACCTCAAAGATGGGGCCATCATGTAGACTCTCAAGAGCATTCCTCTCTAGTGGGCATGTCATTCAATTTTGTATGAATAGGCAATGAGTGGCCATGAGCAACCCGCCATGACCACACTAGGCCAGTAGAAAATAGGATGAAATTTATGGGATGCCAAGGACATTTGCCTGTTGCCTTTCCATCTCTCTGGAGACTAGCAGTATGATCAGGAAGTTTATTCACTTGTAAACACACCTTATTTTTAACATCTTAGTCATATTCAGCTGAGTTATCATTGCTTATGTTATTCAAATGACTCACTTCCTCTTGCAGCTTGCAAATATTAGACATTATCATATCCCATATCTGTCTTATTCTCTGTATCCCTGAGGACTACTGTTTAGTTTATCTAAAAGAAGAGTTTTAGAGGAAAATCATACCAAACGCCAAGATCAGGCAAGAAAGAAAAAAGCATATTGTACATGTAGCTTTTTGTTTGAAGCCTCAGCACTCTAGAAAGGTTCTGTGAGTGGTCATGATAGAATATAGATGGATGGCAGCAATAAAATCCGATCCAGGGAAAAAGCAATCAAATCACCGAGTAGGTCACATTCAAAATATATTATATCCGAAAGGGGAGAATCTACCTTAGGGTGTATGTTGCCTCCCAAAAAAGGTTTCTGTATCCTTCCCTTCAACCTAGACATGCCTGATGTGATACTACATTTCACATATTTTCCTATCCTCAGACCCTGTTCTGATTGTTGCATGAAAATCTTATGTTCACGTCTACATTTTTGTCTTCGCTGTTCATAATAGGTGCTAGTGGGGGGGGGGTCCCATCCAAATGCTCTTTACCAAGCCAGTGCACCCATCGTCTGCTGCTGAGCTCTGCCTCGCTCATGAGGTTACCCCCTGATGTCAAGGGGCCATCATAACCAGAGGTTGCCTGGTGTGAGGCTGAAAAGGCCTGCTCCCTTGCCTTGAAGTAGGGGACAATTCCATAATGCATCCTAATCTGTATCTCATGCCCTCCTTTCAGGAAAACGGACCTCAGATATTGCTAATGCAGCTTTTTTTCTTTTTATGCTTAAAACTTCAAGGCCAGGTCCTTCTGCTTCTCCATATAGGCAAGTTCCAGTTTAGTTTCTATTTCCTTCCAGCTTCCTTCCCTGATATTCCCAATTCTAGCTCTCTCTCCTCTCCTCTGAGCTGCTGGGCCCTTCTCAGGTAGTGACACTCGAGTTGAGTGCTCTCACAGCTGCTGTCTTGTTGGGTTAGCTGCCAGCTTGGTATATATATATAAGTTACAAGTCCCTTAGAGTGGATGCTGTTGAGGTAGGCAATGTGTGGTCAATAAAGGGTGTCCGTCTAGCTTCATCTGTGGTAGATTTCCCAGGAGGGGTTGAACTTTTCAAATGAACATCTAGAAACTGAGACATTAGGCCCGAGAACCTGGTTCCGGGATTAAAAGTAGACTATGCATGGGGGACCCTTCTCCAAGTATATGGACCAATCTTTTTAAAAGCAAGGTAGGGCAGTCACTTGTCGAGATGGGAGTGACTGCCCAGAGTTTCTCAAGCTATTTTTTGAAACAATATTCTCTAGGTAAAGTGAGAAGAAAAGATTCGATCTTCAAGTGGATTTGGAAATACATGCTATAGCCGATGGAAATTCCCAACGTACACCCCAGGCTGTGAAAAATCCTATAAGTTTTTTTTTTTTTTTTAAACTGTCTAACTTCATTTAATGTAGCATTTTCCCAGATTTGTGTGACCATAGAATTGATGTTAGCATAACAAGAATTATCTCATGGAACTACTCTTCCATGGAAATATTTAGGAAAATGCCAGGAGTGGTAGTGGTGGTGTTGGGATGGGATGGAGTGAGAGCTAGTGAGGGTCCCAGTCACCCGGGAGCATGTGAGATTTGCGGGAACCCATTCTAAACACATGGGGCATTGTGTACGAGGCCACTCATCTTCCTTTTCTGTTTGATATTTATCAAGAGAAAATTCATTTAGCTAGAAGCAGCATGAGATGTCTCAGAACTTTTGTCATCCATCCTATAGGTGACATGCTCGTGAAACCCCATCCCGCCTCCTCTCCCCAATGTCAGTGACTCCTATGGTAACTTGGGATTGAGATTCTACACAACTAGGGGGAGTTGTTGCTTCCTGACTTAATGAAGATTCAAGTTGGTTGGGAGACAGCAGCTGGGTGGAATCTATTTTATTTCCAGGATCACTGGTTTCTACACCCATTCCTCCAAATGGTGCTCCAGGAGTGATATAATTTGTTCCTCATAAGAAGCCCATGGAATGTATGGAACAGGTGTTAGCATCATCCCTACGTTATAGACGGGGAGAAGGAAGCTCAGAGAGAAAACAGGTGTCTTGACTAGATAAGACTTTATTCAGATTTCTATCCATCCATTCATTCCCTCAGGAAAGATTTATCAAGCACCAACTCTGTGGCAGGTTTCCCTGCCCTGGCCTTCTGCCCACCTTTGTTTTGTTCTGCACAGAAAATGAACAGACCTCTCCTAGCAGGCAAGGTGCTTGGCCTGGCCATGGTCTAGTGAGATGATGTTCAGTTCAGCGAGGAGGTCAAGTCCCTACTCTGGGCAGACCCTGGCTACAGGCCATTTCTTTGGGAGAACTTTGGAGATCTGTAAAGTCTAAAAAACAGATTCTTGGTTCTGTTTTTCACAGGCTGGTGTGTTCCAACCAGTTTGCCTTATGTTTTCTTTGGATACAAATAGGAAGTCTTAAAAGGTTTATACTTTTCCCAAACTATCTGATTTTGATGAAGTGACTTTTAGCTCAAGAGTAGTGGATACAAAACCAACTGGTGTTGGTACAGTTGACATTCTGGGATGAATAACTTTATTATGAGGGCCTGTTTTGTACACTGGGGGACATTTCATAGCGACCCCGGCCTCTACCCATTAAATGCCAGTAGCGTGCCCAAAGTAGCCACACCAAAAATGTCTCTAGACATTAGCAAATGTCCCCTGGTGGGGTGGGGGTCGGGAGACAGAATTAACCTCAATTGGGAGCCATTGTCCTAACATGTGGTCAGGGTACTGCATGGTCTTTAAGTCTAGGACCTGCCAGCGAAGGAGGCAGATAAGACAGTTGAGGAATGTGTAACAAGTTGTAAACCAACTAGCTGAAGGTCCAGCTGGCATTGGCTCCATGGTGAAGGTTCGAACCTATGACTTCTGACTCCAGCCCGGTGCCAACCTCTTTGCTCCACCGTGGCAATGACCCTCAAGGGCGTGGTTTCTGCCAAAGCCCATGCCCTTTGCAGCCAGAGGTGAGATGACAAGGGGAGGAAGAAGTCCTTCCTTCTGAATGGAGAGGATCGTATGGCTCGGTCTCTGGAGGTGACGAGCCTGTGATGTGTGCTTCCCGATTTTGTCTAGAGTTGGGACTGGGTGCCCTTGAATGGCCCAAAGATCGTCCTGTTCTTCCCGTAGGACTGCCTTAACCCATCATGGGGTGCGGGGATAACGGGTGTTGTGCTGATGATAGTCAAACTGCCCCTTCCCCAGACTCTGGTCGAAGATGGTCAAATTGATTCTCTTGGGGGCAGCAGAATAACTGTTTCTACTCTCCTGCTCTTCGTATCTGTGGACATCCTGTCTTGAGTTAAAAACAAAACAAAACCAAACAAAAAAAACCATTGGCTGGGCAGGACTTGGGGTTGGTAGGGAGCCATGGGCCTAAGCCTCTGTTTATGACACATGTCATATTTCATGGACCACGTCTGGACCCCACCTGCCTCCTTAATCTCCTTGGAATGCTGGTGCTCCCTCTGTGGGCTGTGTGTTATTCTGATGATTTCAGTGGGTACTGCAGTTTCCAATTTCCTAACCTTTCTATTAAAATTAATATTTAGATTTTATAACTTGAAAACTGGAAGAATGATGGGAGCAGTATTTGATGTTTACGTCTCTCAGTCACGAAAATGCTCCCAATTTCACTCGTGCCGGGCCACACACATGTAGTCACAATAAATAGCATTTAACATGTTTACAGAATGGAGAGGATGAGGAGGACTTCTGTTTTTATATTGATGGGCTCAGCTGGGCTGGGGATACTATTGTTTACAATGAGCTACATTTTTTGTTGTTCTGATTTACCCGCAAATTAAATCTTTATTTCAGAAACCAACCCCAGGGAGTCCCCGTAACGAGGGAATGTAATAAACAGCATTAGGGAAGGGCCCAGAGCCGCTGCTCCCTGGTAATTAGTCCAAATGTCTCAATCAGAGTAGTTTTCAAAGTTTTATGGCTGCAGTTTGGCCACAAGTTTATTTGTAAAAGCTGGTTTGGCATTTTGCTCGGGGCGGCCTTTGCCCTTTGGGGAGGGGTGTTGGGAGTTTATCTTACATGGAACACCGGGAAGTCAGACTTTCAGGTTTGCTTGGGGGCGATGCCCGTGTTTCTTCTAGCCCGTTTCTAAATTAAAAATTGCCCAAATTTAAAGAAACCGGGAAGGGAAATCAGTATCAGGCCTTGGTTTTTGAGGGTACACAAGGGAAGAGAAGGGTCCGAGGTTGGAACCGGGTGTGTGGGAGCATTCCCACCCGGGGAAGACTGACTGTCCTCTAAACCCTGGCAGGAGGGGAAAGGTTATTAAAAAGCTCTGAGTGCCTGAGGTGGGGCCTGGACCCTGTGCAGTGCACTTCCCAGTTCCCCCAGCTCGGTGGGGGTCTTGGCGACACCCCCACCCATCCAGAAGTTCCCTGAGGGCCTGTAAGCTGCGAAACCTCCAGGCCTCCCAGAAGAGGGACCAGAAATCACAGGGTAGAAGCAGCAGCTATGGTCAAACTCCCATTTCAGCCTCCCTGGCCAGGCCAAGCAGGAAAAGCAGAGCCCCAGCTGGTGCCTCCATGTACATTTCCAGGTACATTTCCACATACATTTCCAGGTACATTTCCACATACATTTCCAGGTACATTTCCACATACATTTCCAGGTACATTTCCTGCCCTCCAGACTTATCTTCATAAGGCCTGTTTCTTTACTCAGTTATTAACCCAGTACCCTGATATACCTAACCATATTTAGCCATCTGATTTTCTGAGCTGGATGGTAAGACAGGGGTGTAAAGAGGTAGCAGGTTTCTTAGAGCATGAAAGATGCACATCCTAAATCCAGAAAATCCAGAAAGCACGAGGTCAGTGTTTAAGACCCTCTGCCTGCCCCTAAGTCACTTAGCCTGGTTGGAGGGCACAGTGGGGCCTAGAGACGGAGGTGGTCAGTCAGATGGACCCCTCTATCCAGTGAAAGGAGAGTACAGTCAGAGGGAGGGAAGGGGCGCAGGAGGACAAGTTCAAATGGAACTTGGCCATACCCACGCTGCCATGTTATTTCTGTACTTTTAAATAACATTTTATAAGATCTGTCTCCTGAGGAACTAAGAAATCATCAGTCACTCAGCCCAAGGATCTACAGACTTTTTTTTATAAAGGGCAGGATGGTAAATATTTTAGGTTTCATGAGCCACAAGCCTCTGTCACAACTACTCACTGTACTGTTAGGGGGAAAACAGGCCTAAGCCTCCCCTAAATGAATGGGCATGGCTGTGTTGCAATAAAACTTTATTTAAAAATCAGCTGATGGGAAGCCTATGGTTTGCCCACTCGATGTAATGTTTCATTCCCCCTTCTACATTAACTTTTATTCTTTCTTTACTCTCCTTCTCCTAACTTCCTTCCATCTCTCCTTCCTCTTTCCTCCCTTCTCTCTCTTTTTTTCTTCCTTCGTTCCTTCTTTTTCTCAATACAATTTATATCATATGCTGTGATAGGCACAGGTGCCCGTGGAGCTTCTATTAGGAGCTTCTATTAGGGAATATTAATGAGGAAGCAGATCATTAAAATATTGTATCTGATGCTAGTTACTCAGTATTCACCTCCATTTCTTTCTCACTGTTAGACAATTTTGTTCCGAGTGGCAATGTCCCAGATTTTTAAAAAATTGCTTCTCCTGATTCTCTTGTAGCTAGAGGTCGGTGGTCATGTGACAAGGTTCTGGCCAGTGAGACACAAATAGAAGTTCTTTGAGCTAGCATTCCTTCCCAAATGAAAAGGCAAGCCTCTTTGCCTCTGACTTGAGGCCCTTCCATTTTCTTTCCAACTGGAATGCTGTTATGATTTCTGGAAGCACAGCAGCTCTCTTGAGAGCATGAGGGTAAGAGCTTTGTGCTAAAAATGGGAGCAAGAAGGGGCAAGGAGCCTGATGACATTGCTGATTCTTGGTACCAGCTCTAGACTGGCTACCTCTGAACTTCTTGTTGCCTGAACGTCGAAACTTCTTATTGTTTAAAAGCTAATACAGTAGGCTTTTCTCTTACATGAAACCCAAGGAAATCATAATGGAGCAAATTATTAGTTGTATAGCAGAGCTATGGATTTACATTTAGTGCTCAAGAATTATTTACAGGTCTTAGAAAGAAAATAAATGTAACGACTCTTAGATTATTGAGGTGTCACTTCACACTGTGTACCTCAATACTCAATTCCCCACCGTTAGAGGCACTTTGCTAACAGTTCAGATCCAGCGTTGTTTTAAAAATGATTTATGATTGGGGTGCCTGGCTGACTCAGTCAGTTAGGCATCCAGCCCTTGGTTTCAGCTCCGGTCATAATCTCAGGGTCTTGAGATCAAGCCCTACATCAGGCTCCGAGCTCAGTGGGGAGACTGAGATTCTCTCTCCCTCTGCCCTTCCCCTGTGCTTGTGCTCTCTCTCTCTCTCAAATAAATAAAATCTTTTAAAAAATTATTTATGATGACTGAGTTGTTTACCAACTCTGGGAAACCAGTACAGTAAGTTTAGATGTGAGTTGAGGGGGGCAGATCTTGACTCAGTTCTGGAAACTTCTCATTATAAAAAGTTTCCTTTTGCAGCTCAAGACTTGATCATGGACTCAGTCTCAATTGTCCACAGGGTTACCGCCTTGCCTCTGTCTTTTGACTGTCAGATATGTTACTTGTTTGGGGACATTAGTACATTAAAAATAATGTGCATGTGAACATATTTGGGTGTATATACATGCTGTGGGGCGATTGAGGTCATTATGACCACAGCAGCCGATTATCTTTAACAAACAGCTTCAGAAATACAATTTCTAACAGCTCTCAAGAAAGACCTCAATCAGGTATAGAAGCCTTTAGTTGAGGCCCCTATTCCAACTTAGCCGGAGGGAAATAGGCAAACGTCCACACTGCTGGTGGGCATCACATGAGCTGTTAGCATGATACTTCATTCTCCGAACTTAAGCACACAGCTTAGATTCACCGATCGTTGGGAACTGTGGAGCGAGTTGAGGAACAGGCTGTGGGATGAAAAGCTGCAGAGAAAGTTCCTTGAAGGAGTTCAGTCCAATCGAGGGTTCCTCAGCAACAAAGGAGAGGATCACTCTACCTCCTTTTGATTGAAGGTCGCTTACATAGTAACATTCCAGAGACACACTCACTTTGATTCCTATAACAGCATTTAGAAACCAGAGCCTTGACTTAAATGCCCGAGATTCCTGTATTTGCATCATCCATGGGCCCTACCTTGGTCCTCAGTAGCCCTTAAGTATTGCTGGCTCTCTTCTGTCTGCTTGCCCTCCTTTTCCTACCTTCCTTCTTAGTTTATTGATCCGTGGGACAGGCCCAGGCTGCGGAAACTGTCTGGATACTTTTTTTTTCTTTTTGCAGAGAATTGTTACATCGCGCACACCTAGGCTGCATTCAGGAGCTTTCTAGGAAACTTCACTGCACTTTGCAGAAGCCCTCAGCTTTTGGGTCAGCATTTTGGAAGGAGAGACAATTGATTCTCTCAGTCTTGCTGAAGCAATTCTTTTTGATGTGTATCAAGTGTGTTTTGACACAATCCCCTGAGTCATTGCGGTTTTCAATATTCCTGGGCCTATAATGAAAGTCAAAGAGAGGGAAATCTTTCCACTTAATGTTGATTTCTGATATTGATGGCACATTAGCCCATTTGTGTTTCAGAAGCTTCAAGGGGTAGAATTAACCCCTTGAGTTTCAGATCAGGTATATCTCTTGTGGGACTGTGGCTGTCAAAAGCTGATACTGTCACTGGAGACAAAAGAACTTCCTGGGAAGGACACGCCATTTTTAGGCAGGTAAAAAAAAGAAAGAAAGGAAAAAAAGAAAAAAATTATCATTATCAATTTTATAGTACATACAACAGCTGCAGAAGAATTTGTGGCTTTTTTTTTTTTTTTTTTTGGCTGTAAGGCATCTTAGAGAGTGTTTGCCAATTTTCTGTCTCAAAAAAAGGTGTCTTCGCATCTTGATTTAGCCCTGAATAATTCAACAGAATCTCTAATAACAGACTTGCATGTTGCAAAGCCCCAAACCATGTTGTAAACTTAAAGAGGCAGCAAGAAATTTAGCATCGCAAACAGAAGTCAAAGAATCAAAGCTAGGAGGTCTTTAAAGGGTTGGAGTCAGTGCTTTACACATGTGCTGATGCTTATTTTTGCTGACAGTTTCCTTGTTTTTCATAAAGCAGTGGCTCCTAAGAGGGACAAAAAACATTCCTGGAGGTTGGCTATTGCTCTTAATTCCCTTTTTGCTGAGAATTCCCTTCTTATGGCTCCTTTATTCCTTCTTTCTTCCTCCCCCTGCACCTGTCCTTCCTTCCTGCCTGCCTTCCTTCCTTCCTTCCTTCCTTCCATTCATCCATTCATCCATCCAACACATAATTATTCAGTGCCTACGGCTTTCCAGCCACTGTGTTAGAGCTCAAGGATCTGATGATTAATAAAGATAAACCCAGCCCCTCATCTAGAATATAATAGTGTTCTCCCTCCCAAACGGCAGGTACTGTTGGAATTCTCTTGGATTCTAAGATAAACCAATGTCTTTCCAGCAAATTCCCTGTCATCCTACTGCCCCCTCCCCACCAATTTTCCCCTTAATCTTCTTAAGTGGCTTTTGTTTGGTGGTTTTCCACCAAAATCATGATGAGTGTGTTGGGAACCCTGACGTACAAGGGAGCATGGGAAGGAACCGGGGTGCTGGGTTTGGGGAGATTTTAACTTTGGAAGAGGCCTTTATGTATTTATTTTATGTATTTGAAGGATTATCATTAGAAGTGGAATTAACTTAATCTATGTCTTTCCAAGAGGCATATATAAGACTAAATGGGAAACAGATTTTGGCTCAAGGGAACCATAAATTTTCTAATGATCATGGTAAAGGAAACTGTGATGGACTCCGAGCTAAGTATGTGTGTGTTTGTATTTGCATGTATTTCTCTTATGTATAGACCATGGTTTCTCAACATCACCACTATTGACCTTTTGGGTCAGATTATGGGGACTTTATGGGAAGCTATCTTGTGCATTTTGGGATTTTAGCCTCCTGATTTCTACCTTCTCGATGCCAGTAGCATCCCCAGTTATGGCAACCAAAATATCTGTAGTCTTTGCCAGATATCCCCTGAAAGGCAGAGTTGTGAAAGAAAAAATATATATATATATGTATGATATCAGATATCATTATTATATTACATATCAGATATGTTATGTAAATATATAATAATTATATAATAAATATATCATGGTATATTTGTATGTCAATTTTAATATTGATTATTGAGTATATTTATTATGTTATATAATATATTTTATGTTAGTTATATAATGTATCATTGATAATATGCATTGCATATTGTATAAATATTTTGTATATTATATTTGTATGTTCATATATACTTATATAGAGAGATATGGGGTGGATGAATAGATAGTTGGGTAGGTAGGATTGTCTGGGATAAAACTAAATCTCTGACTTAAAACCCACACATTCTCTGAAAACCATATAGCTTCTCTGGGGTATTGGGGCTCCTCAATTCTAGAGTTACTGAAGCGGACCACCCCTTGTCAGGTAGAGTAGAATGGAATATTCTTCAGGTATGGGGTCAGACTCTGAGATCTGTAACTTCCCCCCGCCCCGTGCCTCTCTCCTCCCTTCGAACTAACAGATCTTATAATTCCACAAGACCAGATTTCGGTTAATGAAATTGGTGTCGGTTTCCAAGGGAGTATGCCAAGCTAAGGTTATGTCAGTGGACCCCACAGTGCCGTTTGAAATATGATGCAGCTTTGTAGGGCAGGATGAGTGGAAACAGTTGAGCTTGTTTGGGGTTTAATTGGCAATCAAAAATTTGCTTCCTAGATGCAGGCGTGTCACTGTAAAAGCACACCAAGGACATTCCTTTCTCTGGCTAAGGTTATTAATATGTGCGGATTGATGTCAAAATGAGAATTAAATCATAAATGTGCTTCGGGGCCTCAGGCTGGTGGCCTGGCAGGTTCTTTAGCCTTGTCACTTTGGAGAGACAGCTCACAGGGCCCTGCCTCATTTTTTTGATGATTACTTAAAGATTTCACTTTATCATCATTTGTCTAGGAGCGGGCTTTGCTCCCCATCCCGTTAGTATTGCCTCCGCCACGGTGAGGTCAGAACCAAACTTGTTACCTGCAAAGGAACCCGGGATGGCTTTCCTCCTTGAGCACAACAATGGGGTCACACACTCTGTAAAGAAAACAAAACAAAATCAACTGTGCCCAATTAGTGCCATTTACAGACATGTAACACCATGGCTGCTGATCAGGAGTGTGTGTTCCTTTCCCATGGGAGTCCCAAAATTCCTAGCACCCGCTCACAGGCAGAAAAAGGCATGGTCTTTCTCATTTCCAAGTTAATCCAATTTGAGTGTGGGCTGAGAGGGACCAGAGCTTCCCGAAGGGCCTGGCAGAACCGGGCAGATCGGCATCATTACCAGACCACACACATTATGTTTAATAGCCAGACTGTGCACTCGACCAGAGAAAAATCAATGAATTAAAAATGCCTTAGGAACAGCCACTCTCTTCCTCCACACTGTGGAGGCTGGCGTGCTGAGTCCGTTATCTCTTACCCGAATTTCGACCATCTCCTAAAGGACTCACAGAGTCTAGAGGTGGCTCGTTGAAGTTCATGTTCCACAGGGTCAGCGAAGTGATCTCCCGAAGCCTCAGTATGAACGTGCCATTTCCCTCACTTAATACCAATTCCAGTTCTTCCTTGCTTACAAGACAGAATTCAGAATCTGAGCAATTGGGATAAATGACCCTTCTGACTCTTCAGACCCAGGCTCCGCCATGGAAATCATCTTGTCCTTGTGGATCTTGCCCCATGAGACACTTTCTAACAGTGACCCTATTTGATCTGTGGTCTCCTTGGCTGTGAAATTTTCCTCATGGCCCGGTTGGAACACAGTTTTTACCCTCCAGGAGTCCCTCAACACAGTATCTCCAATCCATCATGTGATATCGTAGTTTTATCTCTTTACACGTTTGCTTATTTATCTGTTTATAAGTCTGTCTCTTCTTTTCCCCTCTAGCCTTGATAGGTAGAGCAGAAGCTCTTTGATACCTGGGACATATGTGCTTGCTCATTAAAATGTTTCGGAATGAATGCATGAGTACATAATTGAATGTAAATGTGAATAAACAAGCAGGTTCTTCTCATCTCCAAATCATTGCTTAGAAAAATTGGGGAGCCTGGGTGGTTCAGTCGGTTAAGCATCTGACTTTTTAGCTCGGGATCTCGCGGTCCTTGCTCAGGGGGTGTCTGCTTCTTTCCCTTTCAGCCTCCTCCCACTTGTGCTTGCTCATGCTGTCTCTTTCCCTCGAATAAATACATAAAGGGTTTTGAAAAAAGAATATAAATTGGCGAAATTCATATTAGTATTGCATAGAGTAGTAGCAGAGCCCAAATTCTAGATTGAATCCTAGCTTCACTACTTACAAGATGTTTGACCATGGCAAGTTACTTACGCTCTTTCTGCCCTCAACTATTTTATCTGTGAAATGGGGGTAATAATATCATCTGGTTCTCAGAGTCATCAGGAGAATGAACTAGATATATGTAAAGCCCTTAGAACCTGTCCAGTAGTAAGTATTCTGTTGGCACTATTTTTGGAGATACCAACGCTTTCTAGGATCTCTAATGCAGGCGTTCCCCACCTTATACAATGGAGTCATCAAGAGTAATTAACAAAGATATAGCTGCTGGGGCCTTACCCCAGGACAACTGAATCAGAATCTCTGGGAGAGGCCCAGGCAGGAATTCACCATCAGATGTTTAAGGAAGAAACTCGAATGAAGTTTGTTTATGGAGGAAGAGCTGGGGAGGCACTCAGAAGCTAGCAGCGGTGAGAAGCCATTAGCACCACTGAACTGAAGGAAGAAGGGCGAATAGCGTGGGTGGAGCCAGGGAGAGCGGGGGCCCTGAAGGACTGGCCGCAGGGGACCGTGATCACCCACACTCAGCCTGGAGGAGAAACAGCACTGAGGCAGAAAGACGTGGGAAGGAACCACCCACCGTCTTTCCCCTCCTGCCTTTCCATCTCCAGCTGGCGGCTCCCCCAGGGCAGGGCAGAACTCAGCCATCATCCAGCTGGCAAGGGAGGTCAGGGACCTGATCATCAGGAGTCCGCCTCCTCGGGCATAGCCCAGGAAGAGAAGTACAGGGAGTGGGTTCGAGAAGACAAAGGGGGAAAAGCCAACATACCAATTTTAGGGAGGAAAAATCCCCAGGTGTTTTCGATGCATGGTACAGAATGAGACCCACCACCTTGACCAGACATCCTCATGGGCCCTCTCTCCTGCTCCTCCAGCAGCCAGCGCAGAGAGCCATCCGTGGCCAGAATCACACACAGAGCTGTCCTAGACCACAGCTCCCAGGAGAGAGCTTCCTGTTGCCGTCCTTACTCCAGGATACCGGGGACTAGAGCAAATAGTTTCTAGGTACTACCCTGGGCATATAAGCTTTATGCCCAAGCTAACAGCTGCCTTTCTTTCTGAGAATGTGGGTGCTGGACGCCCAGGAGCCTCCGTTGAGGGGAGTTTGTCCTACACCCGCTTCAGTGTGGGAAGGAGGCTCACAGCTCTTGCCTTTTTGTTTTTAATCCAAGCAAACATGCCCGAGGAGACCCTTGAGATTTCTACCATATGTCAGATCTTATGACTCAGCCTGATTTGCATAACCCCCTGGTGGAATTTGGGAGCGGAAGGGTGCGTGGTACCCCAGACAAAGTGCTCCAGCCTGCATTGAACCCACCAGCTTGTTTTCTCATCGACTGTGTCGGCACGTTTCAGAAGACTTCATTTCTGCTGCTTCCTCTCCAAAAGGAGGAAGATATAAATCACAGGCGCAGAAGTAACTAGCAGTTGTGACATTTTGTTACAGAGTTTAATTACATGAATCATAAAATATTGCTACAATTTTCCAAACTGTTAAACCTTAATTAATATGAACCCACAGGGACCACCTTGATCGTTCTAAATATTCTGAATCACAACTCCAACAGTAGTGCTTCCATCCGCCTGAAGTGCTTTGTAATTTGCAAAAAGTGATTAATTATTAGAAATGAAACCAGACAAATTAATTTAATATAAATGAGGCTGTACATGATTTGATTAATTCTTTTTAATTACCTATATGTTATTTTTTCAATAGTTGAACAAAGGACCCTATTCTTCTCCTGCATGTTCATATTCATTAATCTCATTAGCGCAGAGTATTAATATAATTTTATCGCACATTCCAGAAGTACAGCACATTGACAAACCATAATGAATCGTGGCATTAGTGTCCTATCACTACATTAATTTCAAGACATGCTTGGCTCATCTGCAATTTACTTTGAGACTTAGTTTAAAATGAGCTGAATAAGCGTGTAATTATGACATCTGCTTCTTTTCAGGTACCTCCTTTGTAAATCAGTGACAAAGGAATAGCAGGTTTAAATATGTGTTAACACTTGGATAGCATGTATAATTGCAATATGGCGATGTGTAATGAAGATTAAATTAGACTGTACTATACCTGACATATGCAAGAACATAATTGAACTGTAGTCAATTGTTATAGTAAAAACAGCTGCAAAATACCAATATTTGAATTGAGGACAGAGGAAACCAAGGAAGAAAAGGTAAAGAGGATATTCTCAGTGAGTTACCAGGAAAAGAACCATATGCAGATCCTAGGATTTCAGCCTCTTCTCCCTTTGTGGTTGATGACAGTTGGTCATGAATTTCATGAAAAATTCCAAAAGGGTCCATTTCGGATGTCGCTGGGGCATGACCTCGCGCTGCATATCTTGGATGCTCAGCACTTCTGCTCCGGGCCGTGGTGTGGGCACCATGCCCAACTTTCCCGTCTTGAGCCTCGGGCGGGGAATTGGAATTCTGGGATTGATGTCTAGTCTCTCCGCGTGATTAACCCTAGATATCCCTGAGCAAGACACCTAGGATAACAAAATGATTGGAGATTGCCTGGGAAGTACAGGAATCCTGGAATTGGCCCCTTGGGGGGAACTTGAAAGGAAAGATTTAGGGGGTCATGGTCATTGAGAGCTATTCAAAGTTGGGATCCAGAATGAAATTTCATCTTCTATCACAAATCCTCCCCCATCTTACCTGAAAATGGCCGCTTACGGCAGCCTTTAGGATTTGTTCAGTTTTGGGTAAGGTTTTATCACATGCCACATCTACTGTGTGACATGTGCCATGGGTAATCCTGGGCAAAGTGGGGCCCACTTAGCTCTGTCTGTGGCTTTTCTCTCTTGTAAACTCTGAAGTGCTTGAGTGCAGAGCTTGACAGGGGCCAAAAGATATTGCTTTTGAGTTTAACAAATACTCCGAAGGAATTGGGGGCTATATCTCCAAGCGACTTTAAGAAATTGGCTTATCCAAGGAGATCCCCACGCCGGCCTTTCGGTGTTGCTGGTAAGGAGAAGTGAAGAAGTCAAAGAAGATCAAAGGAACAGAACTTCACCTGAAGGTACTTGAAGGGAAAGTCTGATGCGGGGGCTTCCTGGCAGAGTTGACGAGAGGAAGTAGGGAGCATTACTTACATGGGGTAAGATATTCAGCTCCTTGGGACTAGAACTCCAGTTGCCTGACTCCTGGGATGGTGCTCTCTCTTCTGATGTTGAGCGTACATGGGAAGGAAAAGGCAGATCTGGCAGATCGGGGGTCCCCTGAGCCTGCCATACTTTGTCCCTTGAGTTACAAACAGATGTTCTAATGTTCAATGACTGTGCGCTGGGGTGGCCAGGCTTGTCCCCAACTCAGGAGTGCAGCCGAGCTGTGCCATCGAGTGCCCACCCGTAGAGAGGATGGTCATGGGCATTTTCCTGCAAAGAAAGAAAGGCATGCAGTGTAGGGTATTTCGATGCCCTTCTTTACTCCCTGCTTACCCATTTATTCCTTAGTGTATCTATTAATTTCACAACCCATAGCAAGCTATATGGCAGGTATTACATTAAACTCTCAGATTATAAGAATGGACAAGAGAGAGGCAGTTTCTGCCCCTAGTGGGAATCCTGGAGATCCTAGCTGTTTGGCTGGCAAAGGTAATTTGTAATAAAACATGCCTATTATATGGGTTGTTTCTCCTTTTTTTCTGGGCTCACAGCTGTGTGAACCTACACTTGCCTGCATAGAAAGGATCATTTGGGGCTGCTCATGCTTTCCTTATCCTTCTCCCCGTCCACATTCCCCCCAAGTGTGAGCGAGTGAATGAAAATCATCTTTGAGGACCAGCCTGAATAATTGATCTTCTGCTTTCTAAATGCTCCCCACTTCTGCTCGTCAACTCTGCCCGGAAGCCCCTGTGTCGGCATTTCCCTGAGGGCACCTTCAGATGAAGTCCTCTTCCTTTTATCTCCTTTACGTCCTCATCCCACTTCCTTACCAGTTACTGACAGGACCACTTGTGTAACACCGGTATAATACTTATTGTTTAAATATTAAATCGTGGATGGCACACTAAGTACAACATTCAGAACGACGTAGCTTTCGTTCTCTATTAGAGCCTCTCTTGTTTCAACTAAGCCCTATTTTCGAGTCTCCAGTTCCTTACGGATCAAAACGAAGAGAGCCGGCACACATTTGAACAAGGGTGTAAACTGAATGAGAGAGACAGTGTATCAACTGGGACTAGTCTGTGCTGCAGTGACAAGAAACACAACATCTCGGGGACAGCAAACAACAAAGGCTCCGTCCCACATGGTCAGTGCAGCTTCCATCTCAAGAGGCTGAGTGAGCTCTGAAGGGTCTGAGACCACAAATCAGAGTGCCAGTCCAGGGGCGCCTAGGTGGCTGTGTCGGTTACGCCTCTGCCTTTGGCTCCGGTCACGATCTCAGGGTCCTGGGATCCAGGACCCCATGTCAGGCTCCCTGCTCAGCGGGGAGCCTACTTCTCCCTCTCTCCCTCTGCCTGCTGCTCCCCCTGCTTGTGCTCTCTCCGTCTCTCCCTGTCAAGTAAATAAAATCTTAAAAAAAAAAAAAGTTCCAGTCCAGATGTGGCTCATGGCTCATTCAACTCACAACTCCTTGGCCAGAGTTAGTCATATGGCTGCCTCCGAACTCCAGGGGCCAAGAGCGTAATTCTACACATGCTCAGGAGGGAGCAGGATACAAGGCTTGGGCAGACAGCCCTAGTGACTGAGGGTAATCAGTGATGAACATCCTCGTCGAGGTTTCAGATCTGCTTGCTAGAATGAGGCTCCGAACTGGCTAACATGTGTAGCCTCCGCCTGAATTTCTTTGCTGAAAATCAAACATCTCACCTGCCCCAAGAAACTTACTGCTGACCTATTTTCTGTCCTTGAGTCAAAGTGGAATTTCTTGGAAAGTTACAGGGAAAAAGCAAGTCCGTCGTATTCCTAACTATGAATTACAGCGAGGGGTGCAAGGCGGTGAGGTCGCAACTGGCTTTAAATCATTTCTTCTGGTGTGTGGAAAACCGAGGAAGAGAGACACCTGTCATCGTTATGGGACACTTGTGGCACAATGAGTAGTCTTGTCTCGAAGATTTAGGTGACAACTCAGCAGGTCAAATGATATGACAATGGCTTTTTGGAGCTGCGGAATTTTTTTGTTTGTTTGTTTATTTGTTTTTGCTCTTTGGAACGTGAAGCGTTCCTTTGAAACCACACAGAGTTCTCTAAACAAGGCATCCCCTGACAGCAAGAGCTATTTCTGCCCAGAAGAGGAAAGGTTAACGTTTTTCATAATAATGGGTTTCACTCTCGTGACGCGGATGAAGACTGCAATTGTTTTCCATCTCCTCTGGGCTTGCCTAGCTATCTGAAAGTCATGGTAGTGGGTGGGCACTGGGGGAAATCACCACTGAACTCCAAGCCAAAGCTGCTCGCCTAGGCTTTTGCGTGCTCCACTCGAAAGGGCTGTGATCTTGCTCTCGTGGATGTCTCACTGCACACTCGTTTCTTAATATTTAAATCCCCTGAAATGCCTATATGATTGCAGCGTGAAAGGAGACCCTGGAGTCTCGTACACTGCCGGCCGGGACCATAATTTTGTACAAGGACTTCGAAAGACTCTACAAACATAATGCTTCACCTTTGACTTAGGTCCACTCCTAGGTATATTCCCAATAGAATTGAGGGTATATACTCGCGAAAAGACGTGTATAAAAGTCTCCCTAGCAACAGCAGGCGTAAAAGCCCCAAACTAGAAACTTGGATCCCATCAGCAGGTGACTGATGGCGATGTGGTCTATTCAAATAACGGAATGCTCCACAGTAATGCGAATGCGGAGCTCCTATGCACTGAATATCCGGATGTAATGTAGAACAAAATAAGCTAAACCAAAAAAAGAGTACCTATAGTATGATTCTACTCGTATAAAACATGGGAAACAAAACAGGTCAAACTAATCTATAGGGAGGGAGGTGAGAAGAGTAGTCAGTCGCCTTTGGGGATAAGGAAGGGGTAGGCAG
>CM052803.1:22275038-22304463 GCA_028533885.1 Nasua narica | reverse complement strand
TTAACCTGTACAGAACATGTAACACACGGGGGGAGGGGGGGGGGGAGTGCGCATGCGCGCATACCTTCATTAGCTATGTAACACGGACGTTTAGTAACTTACATACCCAGTTACTTGCTCCATTTCCTTAACTCTAAAATTATGATAACAATAATATGATCTGCTTAGGGGACTGTTGAGATGGTCAGAATAAGAGATGTGCATGATATATGTAAAAGAGTAACATAAATGTGTGTGTATTTATCTGTGGGAGTGTGCACACATGCATACACATTGCACACACATATATCTTCCGTGTGAAGGAAGGAAAAGAACATTTGCCAGCTGCCCCTTCATTTCATTCACTCACTTATGGAGCAAATACATATCAAGCCAAAGGCATACTGTGTTGGGGTCCCTGTGATGGAGAAGCAAAGAACAGACTCTCAATGTTTGTGCCCCGTGAGTCAGTACCTCTCCTAGAAATGACTGGACACACACTCAGCTTCTAGCTTTCGGAGCTGTTTCCTCCTGTTCGTCCAGGTTTTCCCACAGGCAGGATACAGGGCCCCGAACTGGGTTGGCATTTGCAAAAGTACAATCCTATCTGCCTGGCCAGGGATGGGCAGGCTTAGACTTATTAATGAGTCCCTGTAGACCTCCACTTTGTGTATATATTAGAGGTGGTCTGAGGCCCCCGACTCGGGTGAGACTCCCTGGTCCAGATCCCACTCTGCCTCTTACCAGCTGAGTGACCTTGGCTGAGTGACTCTCTGCCTTACTTTCTTATCTGAAACATGGGGTTTTCTGGTAAAGATTTAATTTAAAAAAAATATATGTATATATAAATATCTTCGAAGTTATTTTATATGTAATGTGTGTATATATATTACAAAATATATACACAATCCCTTCCTATAAATGTGAATTAAAATATCTACCCCTAAGTTTTTTGTAAGGAGTAAATATATAAATGAATATATTCATTTAAATATCTTCTAAGTGATTATATACAATGTATATATGTGTTGTAACCCTAGTTGCCCAGCATATACAAACATAATATGTAGATATCATACACATATATACATATACAAGTATAGATACACACATATCACTTAGAAGGTTGTTGCCTGGATAGATACTTTGTAAGTTTCTACAATCAATTATCATTACTTATAGACTATATATATATATATGACTACAACAGAAGGATAATTATATCTGATTTTTTGTGGCTTGAACTCAGAGCACAGCCCCTCACAGCCCCATTTCCCTCCTTTTTGCTTTTGGAGCATTGGAGTGAAGGTTGTAAAAAAGCATGGAATCCCAGCCTTGCCTCTCGCACCCACCCAGCCGAGACACGTTCTGGAGTCAGGGAAGGAAAGATACCCAATAAAGGCTGCCTTTTATCCATCGCCTAATGTGAAATATGAAACAGCTCAAGTCCTTGAATAGGTAAAAGAAAATAAAAAAAAAAAGAAAGCCAACCAACTCGCCAACATTCTAAAACAAGAATAAAGAGGGATAGAGTGAGGAAAGCAAACACGGCTGAGGGCTGGCAGGGAAGGCCTGTGTGGGGTGAGTAGTGAACACAGCATCTCATTGAGCAAGTTTAATAGGCTCTGGGGGCCCCCGAAGTGGGGTAAGAACACAGTTGGGAAAGGGAGAGAAAACGAAACTGATAAATTGTGTAGAGGGGATTACTCTTTGGTTCAAATTTTATTTGAAAGAACTGGAAGACAGGGTCCAGAAACCCAGGGCTTTGGCTGATGAAAAAATAACCAAGCAAAACATTTATTTTCGCTAATTGAAAAGGACTTGCATGACTCTGGGGCCAAGAAACAGGCAAGCAACCGAGGCCCAAGGCAGCCTAGCCTGGGCACGCTGGCCATGTTGGTACAGGGGGAGAGCGAGGAGCTGCTGTAGAGAAGAGATCACCCCCGCCCCCTCCCCCAGCCCCTCTGTTGATGCCTCTTGAAGAATGTCAGCTGATCCCCGTGGGCAGAAAGATCATTGGGTCCCTGCCAGTTGGGTAGGTGACGTTTCCCCAAACAGGGATGGGCGTCCCCACTGCCTATCACCCAGGTGAGAGAAGGTCTGATGCTAACGATTAAAACCCAACAGCCTGGAAATGAGGCCAGCGACTTGCTCATGGTCCCATGTGTCTGCACTGGGGAGTCTACAGGGTCCCGGAGAAGATTCTGGGACAAGCCTTTGCCACAGGAGCTATGTTGGAGGCACCCTTTTAATGAAGTCAAGCTAAAGATGAGGCATATCTTGAAAGCCAATTAGCTAGCCTGGGGTCTCTCTCTCTGTGTTTCTTTTCTTCTCCCCACAGCCACTGGACACTGTGTTTGCCACCCAACCCGCCACCAAGAACGGCTTCCTGGCTCCACCACCAAGTGGGGCTTCATGGATAGGCAACCTGTATATTTGAGCAGAGCCTGGCGCTTAGAAGGGCCCTGTGCCTAGTGCACTCCGTGGCCATCTTGAAATTCTCAGCGATTGTGAACAAGGGGCTCCACAAAGTATGTAGCTCGTCTTGGCTCCCTCTTGGGACCAAGCCCCTCGTTCCCCCCAGCAGCCAGGACTGCTGCCTGCTGAGAGCTTGCCCCTGAGGCTTTGCCCTTATCTGAAGACAGCCATCTTGCCCAAGGTTAAACCCTCTTTCCAGAATACAGAGCAGTATAGGGCAGATTTGAGGTGACAGAGACCCAGTCCCTTTGTTCTAGCCGAGACGACTGGCAAGATCCATGCTGGTGCTGGAGCTCCCCACAGGTGAGCCTTCCAGGGCAGCGTCTCCCTCTGGCCAGCTCTGTGTCCCTCACTCCCTTTCAGGTGTCGTTGCCAAGGGGGCTCCCCCGTCAGCGTCCCATATGCAAATCTCCATGTCAGACTCCACCTCTAGGGAACCGGAACTAAGGCACTCAGGTTTTTGGTCAAGCGATGCCTCTGCGTTCTGTTTATCTCAGGTGTGCTAGGATTGAGGGAAGGAATCTTGCCTCCACATGCGGACCAGGGAGCGAGCACGGTGGTAGCAGCGATAATCAGAGACGGATTCCCCAGGGTAAGGTAGAGAAAATGGGGTCAGAGAGGTTAATGAGTTGCCCTCCCCCCCAGGCCCTCCAGATGGTAAGAGCCTTAGCTCGGAATTCAGACTTGGGCTTCCTGACCCCTAATTAGATTCCTTTGCAATAAGTTGTCACACTTCTTAACCCCACGGGGAGCCTAGTAGTACTGACCGAACCCTCCTTGCAAAGGACTTCGGGGCCTTCTCTCCTTCTTTGAACTTCCAAAATACTTTCCTGGGAACTTGCTGGTGGCTCTTTGTATATTACTTTTTATAACCTCGAAATCACTCTTCCCTTTGAGATTCAGAGAAAATCGCGTTATTTCCTCCCCCATGGTTAGTAAGGAACTCAGCATGGCTCCTCTATCTGGAAGATAATTCCACCTGCGGCATCCGCTCAGCTGAGGGCATCAGGAAGGCAGCATTTTCAAGTCCCAGCACCCCAGACCCTCTGGGTCAAAGCCTGGAGATGGAGTTCAGCAACCCTTCCAGGGGATTCCGCTGGCTAAAGTTACCCCATTGGCCCAGCCAGGCCCGACTCTGAGTTTTGCCAGACAGCAGTCTCAGCTTATCTGTCGGGGCTCCAAGACCTCCCAGTGGATGTCTGTAAACGTAATAGTACTGAGCCCTATATATACTGCTTTTTCTCCTACATATACTTACCTGTAATAAAGTTTAATTTATAAGTTAAGCACAGTAAAAGATTAACAACAGTAACTGTTAATAGAATAGGATAGCCGTAACAAATATACTGTAATAAAAGACATGTGATTGTGGTCTCTCCCCCAAAATATCTCATTGTCCTGTACTCTTTCTTCTTGTGATGATGTGAGATTGACCGTCTCTTGACCTGACTGCACGTCAGAAGGAGGATCATGCGCTTCCTGATTGTGGATAATTGAAATCGCGGATAAGGGGAATTACGGGACGCTTGATGTCAGTCTCCCCCGTGTCTCCCCCCTTGCAGGTCTTCCTTATCTTTGCTTCTTGCAAACCCCAGCAACAAACTCAGCTCCGTTTTACTGGATTTCCCCCAAACACCACTTACCCAATGCCAATTGACTGTGGCACATTTTACCAAAAAAGAAAAAAAAAAGAGGGAAAATAATGGGGGAGAACATCACCTCCACAGTGCAGCCCAGTCCAAAGGTGGAGCTAACTGTGAGGCATTCGATCCCATTCTTCTGAATTCCCCAGCCACAGGGGATTTTCTCGGGTTGGCTCTCCGTTCCCATCCTCCTGCCAGCTTCCTCCCTCCTCATTACTCTTGGCCCTCCTGACTTGTCTTCCTTTGCTAGTCTTCCCTCCCTCCCTCAGTTCCTCTTCGCCATTTTCCTCTTCGAGTCTTTCCAGGCCCCTCTTCATCTCACGTGAAGGTTATCTTTCCAAAACCACAGTGGCCCATCAAGAAGAGTTGGATGTCTGTGCTTCCAGTAGCCATGATTCCTCGGGCACTTGTAACTCATCCGGACTGGTCTTCCGGCCCCGCCCAGATTGTGTCTTTATGCCACCGGTGTCCCCAGGACAGGTGCTGCCTCTTAGGTGACCAGTAAATCCCTGTTGGCTTGGGGTGACCTGGACCCAGTGCTCCTGGGGATGGCATTGGCTTTGATAGTTCACTTGAGCTCTGGGGCACCTGCTGAACCACAGAACTTGAGAATGTCCAAGTCAAAGAGTTTCAGATAAGCCCCTCTGATCAGGGAGAGTTGAGAACAAACTTCCCGAAGGAGCAGGACCAGCCCTGATCAAATTGTGGCGGAGCTGTATTAACACCTTTTAAGTCCTTTCTCACTCCGCTCCCTGCCCCGCCCCCGTTGGCCCATAATTCCACTGCAAGGGCCTTTGTCTTGGTTCTCTGGGCTTTCATTCATTCGCAGGAATTCTAGAACTCCCCCTGTCCAGGGCCTCTTTCTCTCAAGAGAAAGACAACGAAGCCCTCCCCATCCACCTGTCCTAATTCTCCTGAGCTCGGTAAGGACCCGATCCGGTGAAATTAGTCCGTGCTAGGTAGCTAAGGCCGGTGAGTGTTTAAACAAGACCCCTCCAGGAGACCCTCTCTGTTGTAGTCGTTTATTACGTCTTTTTTTTTTTTTTTTTAAATCAGGAGACCCCTCTTTGTTTTATTCTAGGACTTCAGGGCTCATGGGGCCCTTTCCGCGTGCCCACTCTTCATTTAGCATTTTCACTGGGAAATATGCAGCATAGCATGCCCAGAGAGGAAGTCTTCAAGGCTCCAAATTCCCATTGCTGAGATTTAAACTTTGGTGCACCTCCTGCTAGCTTGCCCGCTTGGATGCAGCCCTTCATGTCTCCGTCTCTGCACGATTTCACCTACGAAATGGACACGATAATGGTATGCGAGCAAAGCAATAATTCAACACGAAATTTAGGACTCGATGAAGCAGAGTTTTCTTACTGTTCTGAACGTGGGCGGCCCTGCTGATCGTTAGTGCTGGGGTGACTGCAGGAGTTCAGCAGCCGCCTTGGAATCCAGTCCCATCCGAGGTTACACAGTGCACCTAGAGCAACCTCCTGGTGTCTCCGGAAAGCAGAGGAGACATCTTGGGTTTTTGTGTCTGAGGTACCTGGTTTCAGCAGGCCCTGCTTTATTCCATCCTCCCCAGCCCAGCCGCTTAGGCCAGGTTGGGCTACCCTCTTGGCGCTCTGCAGGTGTCTCCCCCACAGCCTGGCCGGGATGCGCAGAGTGACACGGGCCGTCAGTTGAGAAATGAGTGGGTTAGTGGTGCTGACAGGCCAGACCGCAGTGCTGTCAAGCAGCCCTCCCCGGAGGGGCCCCTGGAAGCGGACGAGAAGTCCTACAGCCTTCCTCTAATGTGTACCACACCCGAGGAGGGCAGAGGCGCTCCCCGTGAGGAAGATCCCTTCTGTCCGCACACCCACTCCAGAGACCGACTCCGGAAACGCTTCCCAGGGAAATGATTAATAGTAACAGGTTGGAATGCTTGAGAATGTCGCTCCACACCCCGCAGATCAAAATCCAGCGCCTGAAGCAGCCCATGATTTATATTCCACAACGATATCCTAACCATCTGCCTTGTCCTGGTCACGCTAACGGAGGCCGAGGAGTTGTTAGTTCATAGGGATATAGCTACCATTTATTTAGCTGGAATTATGTGCCAGGCTTGGTGCTAAAGTCTGTGTGGGCAGCTTCTCCTGGAATTCCAGCCCTTGTCTTGGGCGGCGTGTACTGATAGCTCTTTTTACAGATGAGGAAATCCGCTCTCTAGAGGTTAAGTCATGTGCCCAGTGTCACACACTTCCGCGTGGAGTTGGGACTGGAGTCTGCCTCCATAATCGTGCTCTATCTTGTGTCCCAGTAGCCAGCACTCTGGGGCCTGGCTATTCAAGGGTTACCTCTGATTTTGAGTCAAACCTACTGTCTCAAGAGGAACCAGAAATTCTTTCCTTCATACTCCATAATACCCTTTTTTATCACTGTTCCTAATACACAGTACTGTAATTACTTGGTTATGTCCTCGGACATTCACCATAGCTGCCTGACAGCTGCGACCAGATTACTTTAGCAGATTTACATTCTGAAGTCTATTACACACAACAGACATACATAAATGAATGAATGAATGAATGAATGAATGAATGAATACACGTCCTCCTGACTCCCAGTCCAGTGCTCCCTCCACCATTTTCTGTAGACTAGATTTTATTTTTGTGGCCCTCACATGGTTTTCCCCTTGGGATTTTCAACAAGTTGGACTAGAATTGACATTTCCTAATGACGTTCAAGACTAATAAAAATAATTTCCCCTGAGATCTCACAAGACACTGACCAAGTTTACAAAAGGCAGCATCTCATCTTCTTTCTTATCTCCTGAGATGCCCATGCCACTCTCTCTTGCACTGCAACGGGGAGAAAGAGCAAAAAACGATGAGGATGCTCCCAGGCTATTTGAAAATATTGGCCAAAGTGTCATCTTCTTAAATGATTTTAAGCTAGACCTGTAACTCTGGGACAGACGTTCCCTGGTGATTTATACAACGAGGGGCGATTCTCCCAGGGTGGTTATTTAACATTCCTGTAATAACCTTTGCACATGAGCTTTCGGGGGAGGGGGTGCCTGTAAGCATCCGTGCTAAGCCCCTTTAGTCTATGGGTTGTGTCTCTTTCTGCCTTGTCTTTTTCTGATCATTTTCATATAATTGTCCTCATGGAAGCTAGTTTTGTGTACCGTGCTATTCAATTAATGTTGTAATAGGAGCATTTTCTAGGGTGCCATAAAGTGGTGGATACCTCTGTTTTAGTCATTGTTAATTTTTCCCAGTGAACGTATCATAATTTAGTTAGCTTTTTCCCTATTGTAGGGCATTTATGTTGTATCCAATATTACAATCTTACAAAACAGCAACGTGATAAATAACCCCAAGGAGAAAGCTTTCTCTGAGCTCTCTCTTTGGACTGTTTCCTTAGGGTCAATTCCCAGCATCCTGCCATTTATTCTTGATAACTGGATTTGTGAGCAAGAGATGAGCTCGCCAGGGGACACAGAGCAAGAGAAGAAAGTTAACTCACTAGTCGCTGAACACTTTGAAGGTTATTATCGAGCTGAGGTGTATGCCCTATCCTAGGGCAAACATCGAATTTTGTTTTAATCTTTATTTTCCAATACATTTTTATTCAAAAGCAATACTCTTGTTGTAAAGAGTGAAGCAGTAAAGAGAGGTATAAAGGAAAAGTCGATGACTACCTTCTGCCACAACTCATTTATCCCCAGTGCACTGTGAAGACAGATTTTAACAGCTTGGTGTGTATCCTTCCACATGTTTCTCCATGCCCGTACAAATAAACACATGCTTATCAACACATTTTTTTAAAATTAGTATAGGCTCCTATATATCACACTGTATTCTAGATAGCTTATTTTGGGTTTTTTGTTTTGTTTTGTTTTTTGTTTTTTTTTGGATTTGACAATATACCACAGAAATCCTTTTAGGTTACTATGTAAAGAGCTAGCTCATTCAAACTGAATAACATTCCGTCATAGGGATGTTCCACAGTTTATTCTATTTTTAAGTTCCATTTATTTAAACGAAACTTTAAAAAGTTTACAGGCACCTGGATGGCTCAGTTGGTTGAGTGTTACCTTTGGCTCAGGTTGTGGTCCTAGGGCCCGGGAATCAAGCCCCACGTCAGGCTTCCTGTCCAGCGGGGTGTCCACTTCTCCCTGTCCCTCTGCCCCTCCTGTCCATGCTCTCTCTTTCAAATAAATAAATAAAATATATGTTTGTTAAAAGGTCACTCATTTGTCCCACCCCCAGCCCCCTGCCTCTGGCAATCACGAATCTGCTTTCTGTAGCTGTGAGCTTGGTTTGTTCATTTATTTGCTTATTTTTCAATTCCACATATGACAGATCATATAATATTTGTCTTTCTGTCTGGCTTATTTTACTTGTAATTTCCTCGAGGTTCAATCATGTTGTCACAAATGGCAAATTTCTTTTTTTTAATGGCTGAATAATATTTCATTACACACACATACGTGCACGCGCACGCACACACACACACACACACACAACCCCACAGTTTCTTTATCTGTTCATCCACTGATGGACACTTAGGTTTCTCCTCTATCTTGGCTATCCTAAATAATGCTTCAATGAACATGGGGGATTGCTTATGTCTTTTTGAGTTGGTGTTTTTTGTTCATTTGTTTATTTTTTCAGATAAATACCAAAAGTAGAATTGTTGGATGGTGTGTTGTTCTAGTTTTGATTTTTTAGAGTATCCCCATACTGCACTCACAGCAGCTGTACCAATTCACATACCCACAAGCAATGCACAGGGTTCCCTTTTCTCTACTTCCTTATCAGAACTTGATATTTCTAGTCTTTTTTGTGAGAGCCATTCAAACAGGTGGGAGGTGATATTTCATTGTGGTTTTGTTTTTCATTTCCTTGATAATTAATGATGTAGAGCATCTTTTCATGTACCTGTTGGTCATCTGTGTATCTTCTTTGGAAAAATTCAAATCTTCTGCCCATTTCTTAATCAAATTGTTTTTTTCCTATTGAGTTTTATGAGTTCTCTATATATTTTGGATATTAGCCCCTCATTAGATATATAATTCACAAATATTGTCTCCCATTTTGTAGGTTGCTTTTTCATTTCGTCGATGGTTCCCTTAGCCATGCATAGATTTTTTAGCTTGACTTAGTCCCACTTGTTTATTTTGGCTTTTGTTGCTTTTACTTTTTGTGTCATATTATAAAAATCGTTGCCAAGACCCACGTCAAGGAGCTGACTGCTTGTGTTTTCTCTTGGGAGTGTTATAATTTCAGGTCTTATGTTCAAGTCATTAATCCATTTGGAGTTAACTTTGTGTATAGTACAAAGTAGTGGTCCAGTTTCATTCTTTTGCCTGTGGCTGTCCAGTTTTCTCAACACCAATTGTTGAAGAAACCATCCTTCCCCCAGTGGATATTCTTTATCCTTTCTTGTAAACTAATGGATTAGGGGGTCAAGTTCCCTATTTTATTCCATTGATCTATGTGTCTATTTTAAGCCAATACTATACTGTTCAATTACTATAGTTTTGTAATATAATTTGAAATTAGGGAACATGATACTTTCAGCTTTGTTATTCTTTCTTAGGATTACTTTGGCTTTTTGGGGTCTTTTATGGTTCCATTCAAATTTTAAGATTGTTCCATTTATGTGAAAAATGCCTTTGGAATTTTGGTAAGGATTGCATTGAAGTTCTATATTGCTCTGGGTAGTATGCACATTTTAAAATGTTAGTTCTTCTAATCCATTCTAATCCAATAAATTTCCCTTTATTTATGCCTTCTTCAATTTCTTTTATTAGTTTATTAGTCTTTATTAGTCTTCTGGTTTTCATTGTACAGGTTTATCACTCCCTGGTTAAATTTCTCTCTAGATATTATATTATTTTTGATGCAATTATAATTGGGATTGTTTTCTTAATTTCTCTTTCTGATCATTATTAACAAATAGAAATACAACAGATTTTTGTGCATTGATTCTGTATCCTGGAACTTTATTGAATTCGTTTATTAGTTCTTACAAATTTTTGGTGGAATCTTTAGGATTTTCTATATATAATATCATGTCATTTGTAACTAGTGACAATTTTACTGCTCCCTTTCCAATTTGGATGCCTATTACTATTATGTTAATAATAATAGTGAATTTGTAGTGAAATTCTTGAATAAAAATTGTTGAATAAAAGTTTTGAATAAGGAGCACCTGGTTGCCTCAGTCAGTTAAGCATCTTCCTTCAGCTCGGGTCATGATCTTGGGGTTCTGGGATACAGCCCTGTGTCAGGCTCCCTACTCAGCAGGGAGTCTGCTTCTCCCTTTCCCTGCCCTTACCCATTCCTTGTGCTGGCTCTCTCTCTCCCTTTCTCTCTCCCAAATAAATAAATAAATAAATAAATAAATAAATAAAATCTTTAAAAAAAAAAACGCTTTAAAAATGTATTGAATAAAAGTGTCAAGAGTAGGCATCATTGTCTTGTTCCTAATCTTAGAGGAAAAGCTTTCAGCTTTTTACCATTGAGTCTAATGGTTAACTGTAGGCTTGTTGTATATGGACTTTATTATTCTGAGGTACACTCGCTCTATACCCACTTTGTTGAGAATTTTTCTGATGAATTGATGTTAAATTTTGTCAAATGCTCTTTCTGCATCTATTAGGATGATCATATGATTTTTATCATTTATGTTGTTAATCATGTATCACATTGACTGGTTTATGGATATTGAATTATCCTTGCATCTCTGGAATAAATTCTACTTGATCATGATATATGATATTTTTAATATATTATTGAAATTGGCTTGTTAATATTTTGTTGAGGATTTTGCATCTGTGTTCTTCAGGGATATTGACCTGTAATTTATTTGTGGCATCCTTGTTGGGTACTGTTAGGCTTATAAATGAAATTGAAAACATTCCCTTGTCTTTTTTGGAAAAGTTTTTGGAAATTTTTTGGAAAAGTTTCAGAATGATTGTTACTAATTCTTCTTTGAAAATGTGGTAGAATTTACCAATGAAGCTGTCTGGTCTTGGGCTTTTGTATGTTTGTTTGTTTTGTTTGTTTTCAATGACTAATTCAATCTCCTTCCTAGTAATCTGTTCAGATTTTCTATTTCAGTATGTTTCAATTTTGGTTTGTTGTATGTTTCTAGGAATTTATCCATTTCTTCTAGATTCTCCAATTTGTTGTCCTATCATTGTTCATAGTAGTGTCTTATAATTCTTGGTATTTCCGTGGCATCAGTCATAACATCTCCTCTTTCATTTCTGATTTTACTTGAGTCCTTTTTTTGTGTGTGTGTGAGTCAAGCTGAAGATTTGTCAGTTTTGTCTATGTTTTCAAAGAATCAACTCTTAATTTCATTGATCTTTTCTATCGTCTTTTTTAGTGTCTATTTCATTTATTTTTGCCCTAATCTTTGTTTTTTCCTTCCTTCTACTAAACTTTGGGCTTCATTTCTTCTTCTTTTTCTAGTTTCTTTTTTTTTTTTTTTTAAGATTTTATCCATTTATTTATTAGGAAAGAGAGAGAGTGAGAGAGAGCATGAGAAGGGAGAAGGTCAGAGTGAGAAGCGGACTCCCCATGGAGCTGGGAGCCCGATGTGGGACTCGATCTCTGGACTCCGGGATCGTGACCTGAGCCGAAGGCAGCTGCTCAACCAACTGCGCCACCCAGGCGCCCTTTTTTCTAGTTTCTTAAAGTGTAAAGTTAGGTTGTTTACTTCAGCCTTTTGTTTCATGAGGTAGTCATTTATCACTATGAACTTTCCTCTTAGAACTGCTTTTGCTGCATCTCACAAATTTTGATATGTTACATTTCCATCTTCACTTGTCTCAAGATATTTTCTGGTTTCTCTTTTGATTTGTTTCTTTGACCCACTGGTTGTTCAGTAACATGTTTAACCTTCACATATTTGTGAGTTTTATAGTGTTCTTCGTGTAATTAACTTCTGGTTTCATTTCATTGTGGTCAGAAAAGATGCTGGACATGATTTCAATCTTTTTAAATTTATTAGGACTTGTTTTATACCCTGACACATGATCTATCTTGGAAAATGTTCCATGTACACTTCAGAAGAATGTATGCTGTTGCCTTTGGCTGGAATGTTCTCCAAAAAGTCCATCTGGTCTAACATGTCATTTAAGGCCAGTTTTCCCTTATTTGCTTTCTGCCTGCATTGAGGTAGGTAGGATATTAAAGGTCCCTACTATTATTGTATTCTTACCAATTTTTCCTTTGAGGTCTGTTAATATTTACTTTTTAAATTTAGATTCTCTTATGTTGACTTTATATATTATAAATGTTATGTCTTCTTGTTGGATTTGCCTGTTTATCATTATGTAACACCCTTCTTTGTCATTTATTACCATCTGTGTTTTCAAGTCTATTTTGTCTGATGTAAGTATAGTTATTCCACCGTTTTTGTCGTGTTGTTTTCATTTGCATGGAATATCTTTTTTCATCCTTTCACTTTCAGGCTGTGTGTGTCCTTACTTCTGAGGTGAGTCTCTTGTAGGCAACATATAGATAGGTCTTGTTTTACCCATTCAGCCACTCTGTCTTTTGATTGGAGAGTTTAGTTCATTTACATTTATTTATTTATTTTTATTTTTTTTTAAGATTTTATTTATTTATTTATTAGGAAAGAGAGAGAGAACATGAGAAGGGAGAAGGTCAGAGTGAGAAGCGGACTCCCCATGGAGCTGGGAGCCCGATGTGGGACTCGATCCCGATCCCGGGACTCCGGGATCATGACCTGAGCCGAAGGCAGTCGCTCAACCAACTGCGCCACCCAGGGGCCCCAGTTCATTTATATTTAAACTAAGCGTCCATAGGGATGTGCTTGTTGTCATTTTGTTCATTGTTTTCTGGCTCTTTTTGTAGTTCCTTCTGCTCCTTGCTTCTCTTGCTCTTTCCCTCTGTGTTTGATGGCTTTCTTTAGTGGTATGCTTATATTCCTTTCTCTTTCTCTTTTTGTGTATTTACTCTGGATTTTTGCTTTGTGGCTACCATAAGGCTCACATATAACAACTTATATCTGTAACAGCCTATTTTAAGTTGATAACTTAAGTTTGATCCCATTGTAAAGCTCAACATTATTACTCCCTCCCATGTTTTGTGTTTTTTATGCCACATTTTACATCTTTTTCTCTTGCGTGCCCCTTAATTAATGATTGTCATCATAGTTTTTACTACTTTTGCCTTTTAATCTTCGTGCTAGCTTTATAAGTTATTCATCCACTATCTTTACTAAATATTTACCTTTCTAGTGAGCAATATTCTTTCATATGTGTTCTTGTTACTCATTAGCTCCCTTTCTTTTCAGCTTAAAGGAATCCCATTAACATTTCTTGTAAGGCCAGGTTAGCAATAATGAACTCCTTTAGCTTTCGCTAGTTTGGAACAGCTATTTTCAAATTAATGGAAATTCAGGTTGTTTCCAGACAAATAAAATTTCTACCAAGCTGTTAGGGGAAAAAAAATTTAAATTTAAATGTCACTAGAATTATTTCCTCCTTACCCTCAGTTCTTCTTAGCAATTCCCAATTATTTTCATGGGGCATATGTATCTTCTTAACTAGGCACAGTAATGTCTATATCTGATGATTGTCATGAAATGCAGAACTCAGTGCAGCCCTACTTGAATAGCCAAGTTTTTTTTTTGTTTTTTTGTTTATTGGTTTTTGGTTATACTTGTTGGGATTTTTTACAGTGTATATTGCAGGATGGACCCTTATTTCAGTTGTAACAAACATTTATTGAATGTCCATTCTGGCCCTCCAGCAGATATAAGTGGAGAACTGAGAACTGTAAAGAAACAAAGAAAATAGATGTTGGGGCAATAAAAATCCAGTCTCTCTAGTTCAAAGGGATTATATAGTAAACTATTTAGTTTTCCTAAACAAAGGCTGACTAATGCTACCTAGATACAAAACACTATGCTAAATTGTGATGCCTTCAAAGGAACTTATCGTTTATTAGGAAGAGAAACCTTCATACAAATGACCCAAGGAAAGGCATAAAAATTGCAACAGACAAGCTATGTAAAAGGATTAAGTATGGAAACAGCTAGCCCCAAGCTTTCCCCCTCCAGAGTACCCTTTGCAATGTTTAGAGTTATTTTAAACCTGAAGACAGCGCTATAGGTTAAAAAAATATATCGTGTTAAGGTAAAGTAAAGGTTAGCATTAGAAAGCAGTCTTTGGAGCCAATAGTGGTTTCCACTCCTGTACCAGGCATCAGTGTCCAGCTTCCCCATAATCACTTTGATGCAACTGAAAGAAGACCAGCTTCGGAGCCATTGACACGGAAGTTCAACTCACGATGCATGGGTTCATCTCTCCCTTAATTCACTAGGCACCAACCTTAGGCAAGGTATTGTATGCGCACTGTGGATACAGCAGAGCACAAGGCCAAGTTCCCCCTCCCCCATTGGAGTTATCATCTAGTGGAGAATGGACAAGAATCAAGAACCCTCAGACAGGAGAACTGTAAAGACAACACAGAGGGGTGACGTGCTGAAGAGGCCCGAAGGGACAGTCCAGATTGGACAATGGGGAAGGCCTGGCGGTGGGAAGGGGAGAGGCGATGGTGTAAGGAGGTCAGAGGCAAGACCGGATAGAAGAGTCTGAATTTTATTTTCACTGCAGTGAGAATCTACGGGGTGTGATGGGATAGTGGTAGGTGGGAGGATGGCGGGGTATGATGCAATCCGCCTTGAACCTTCGAGCTCATCCTTTGATTGCTGTGTGGGAAAGGAATCATGGAGAGGCAAGCGTGGGAGCCTAGTGCACAGAGGGGAAGCTAATGCCGCAGTCCAGGTGAGACCCTAGGGCGGGCTCGGCCCAGGTAATGGCAGGGAGAGGACACTTCCTGAAGTGATGAGCCTCCCATAGGCAGCGACTTGACCCCTCAAAGTGCAGTGTGCGGTCATCTGTGAGGTGGGGGGATACCGGCTTTCTGAGGTTGATGGAGGGGAGAGGCAGTCTGGAAGCTGTATGCCAGCACCTAGCACGGTGCCTGGCTCATGGTCCCTGCTCTCTGCATGCCGTCCCTACTCACTCTGCTTTACTGAGTTTCAGCTGGATTGCAAAAATCAGCCAGCTCCGGGGAATGGCCACAGGCTGATAGGATGCTGACTGTTCTAATGGCTTAAAATGAGATGAAAGTATGGGAGGAAAAAAAAAAGGGAAGGGGAATATAAGGAAATTTATATCAATGTGCTGAAGAAGGTACCAAGAGGCAAATGCAGGGTTTCATTCCCGTCCGTGCAATCGTCACGTGTCTCAAGGAACCGGGCACACAATCACCAAATGTAGAGAATCCTATTACAGGGGACAGACAGAGAGAGCTGGCAGAATGGAGCTTTGTGTTTTCATCCTCCCCTAATGGTCTGTGAGTGGGAGAGGCCCTTTATGTCCCTGGTAAACGTGAGCCCTGCTGCAGGTGTTTGAGTTTATCACAGAGAGGAAATGACTTTTTTTACACCTAATTTAATCTGAAGCTATTCACAGTTTAAAATGTTTAGTAACGGTGACCTTTTTAATGACTAACACATTGCAGGTGGTCCTCTGTTGTAGCCAGCAGTTAATGTTTGCCATCAGAAAGAGAGAGAGAGAGAGAGAGAGAATTAAATGACCACTCCATGGCAATTGTCTTTGCTTTGCAGGGTTCAAAGGACAGCTGGCTCTGAATGGAGCCAGAGCTAAGGATCTGTGGAAAAAAAAAAAAAAAGAATGGGGTCATTTCTCTCAATGGGAGAGCAACTCTCCTTTTCTTGGTCTTTCTTGAAACTGAGCTGTGGGCAGAACGTCCCAGAAAGAATTGTAAACCAGACACCATGAGCTGCCTATCCTGGTTCTGGGTGTTTCCTTTTTCCAAGGACAGCTGGGTCTGTGATATTTTAGTGACCCAGAATGGGTAGGGAATTGTTTCGGTTCCTGACCATTGGCTGGATTCTTGGGCTTTTCACACCATTTTGCACTGAGACTTGTGGGTCCAGAGGATGTCCAGGTAAGACCTGCTGTTTCAGATGAGTGAAGGATGCCCAGGAAGAGAAGAAGGAATGGACCCAATGGGCTATAACAGATCTCAAACCACGTCCCAGCTCTCTTGGCAATGCCTTGACCGCATTCTTTATCTCGTGTACCCCCAAGGGGCTTTCATTTTTCAGCCACTCTCAAGCTAGGTGATATGCCAGGCTGCTTGATTATCCGAGTGGCTTGGATAAGGACCCATACCTTGTCTCTCATCACCTCTCAGGCTCTTGCATCTGTGTCATACCCTAAAAGGTCCCCTTATGGAGACCACAGTGGTTCATACATCAAGGCAAAAATATCCTGAGTGCGTACTTGGCTTTCAGAGCAGGGCAGCAGCTCTGCATCCACCGATCTCATTTTAAGTTTATAACTAGGGAAGCTGATCCATAATGTAGCATCTCGACTCTCCCAGTAAACACTCTCTGGAGTGAGCGTCCTTCGGATGCTCAAAGCCGTGGTTTCACCCATTTTAGTCTTTCTCTTCCGCCTTCCCCTAAGAGCTCCTAGAAGCTACACACTCCCCCACCCCGACTTTTGTGGAAAGAAGCAGCAACGGGACCCAGGAAAGTCTGCCTTGCTGACCGGTACCTTGCTTCTCACCACGAATAGGGTTTCCCAAGTCCTGGGTGATACAGATGGCCCCCGCTTGTTCAGATGGTTCAGCCGTGCTAATTTTATTTTGAATTCATTAACATCCCCCCGGTCATTTATGTTGGAAGTCAGACTTCTGAGATCTGTGCCCACCAAACTGATTCCAGCTTACTGTCTTCTTAGGTTGCTGGGATCACAACAGCACTTATTCGAGAAGCCTTCCTCTTACTTCCCCGTGAGGGAGCATAGAGAACATGGAAAGACAGAGCTCTGTGGGTACAGGGGCTGTTTTCAGGGCTTCTAATGAGATACCAGTTGGCTCTAAGGAGCCTACATGGGCTTTAATTTTTCCATACAAGTGCCAAGGACTTAAGCCATTCAGTGTCGCATATTAGGTAGGCTTGGTCCCCAAGCTTGCTTACTTTCAGAACTTTTCCTGTCCCCAGCCCCGCTCCTGTTAGCCATTATTATTTTCTTAAAAAAGAAATCCTTCAATTCTAAAACTAGACGGGGGTGGTGGCCGCACAACTCAGAAAAATCCAGTAAAAACCATTGATTTCTACACTGAAAATGTGAAGGAAGTGAACTGCAACAATCCCAAGCTCTGTGCAATTCCAATGTGTGCATTTTTGTTTCTTCACGTTCGTTAAACCCCAGTAAAGCGTTTATGACATGGAAAGCTCACCTGAAAACCAAAAGCATTGGGAAACTCACATGTGTATTTTACATCTTATTCAAATCACACCTTCCCGAAGTACTGTCAGAAAAAGAAAAAGTGGCTGGTTTCTAGAGCATCATTTGTTTGGCCTGCTAGCAGTCCCAGAGTCTTTAAGCTATTAGGAGAATTCAGAATTCAAGATGATGTATCAATAGGTTTAAAACAGCATGAGAAAATAAAACTACATCTTTCACAATATGGGGAATGAATTGTTTTTGTCTCATGACATTGCAAGTACTTCTGAAGGCTTTATCAGCCATCATTCGTGTACTTGGTATCATTTATTCATATTTAAAATGGTGTCAGGGAAGAAATCGGAAAACACTGGAAATTCTCCTTTATCCTACCACATTCTCACCCTGAACCCTATTTTTTTTTCCTGAGCTCAAGAACAGTTAAAGTTGGTACCTATATTAATGTGAGTACTTTATTGTCCTGAAATTACGGCTTTTGAAGTTTCTTCCTTTCTGAAACAAAAGAGAAAAGCTACGGTTGACATCAAAGAGGACGCATTCTCCTCACTAGCAATTATGGTCCCTTAATGTTACTCAATATCCACCCAGTTGCAAACTGCCTTTGCTTTTTGTAACATGTACTTATTTTGATCAACACCTTTAGAAAAAGTACCTAAAAGTACCCAACTACCTATAAAATTCTCACTGGATCCTTCCTTATGGCGGTTGTTGTGAATCAAAATACTCCTTAATAATGCATTCTGCCATATATGATGGGTGGGTGTTTTTTTCTTTTAAAGAAAACATTTAATTACTATTGGAGAGTTGTAACTGTTAGCTGTGAGTTACCAGATGTGAAACCAGACACAAGGGTGAGATTTTACAATTTTAGCACAGCTGCTTACGACCAAATCTGGTTTAGGACACCGTCGATGGATTTAAAAACATTACATTTATATTAAAAATAGCAGGGCCTCATATGCAACCCAGCTGAAGGTCTTCTTGGCAAACTTGT
The DNA here is from genome assembly GCA_028533885.1 of Nasua narica. NCBI lineage: Eukaryota > Metazoa > Chordata > Mammalia > Carnivora > Procyonidae > Nasua > Nasua narica. Next base: position 22,286,057 of record CM052803.1, on the reverse strand, counting down.
TAAAATCAGAACGAGTCCCCCAATCAAAGTCCAAAAGCAGCCTGGATGCAGGGGCCAGTGACACGGGCTGTCACTGCCTGCCCACCCCACCCCCCACCCGAACGTTCTCGGAGAGACACATGTGTCTGGGCCTTTTGTCCGAATTCTAAATTAAACCTCCCAATTCTTTTCATTTGCACGTTATGTGCACTCAACACCAGAATGGGAAGGCTTAAAAGGCATCAGCAGTGTGTGCAGGCTGGAAAGCCTCGACTGGCCGCACTGAAGATTGAAGACGAAGGTGGTGATTCGTCTCCCCGCCCCCCACCCCGGCACCCCCTGGCATTTGAGTTTTTACAGTGGAGGAAGAAAACAGCTCTCCAAAGCTTACTTTCTCTTCCTTTCCCCACACTACCCCCATGACTTCCCAATTCGGTGGCTTTATTCGGGGCCAAATTGTCGCCATGCTTAGCGGAGCACATGGAACCGGGCAGGACAGCCGAAATAACGGACCTGCTGAGCGCGCTGCCCTCCCCCCCTCCCCGCACCCCTCACCCCGCACATTCGAGAGCGCAGCCTTGGCCTCGTCACCATGTCTACCATGATCTTAACAAGAATTTCAAGGGTTTCCAGGGCAGTGGGAAGACGGGGAGAACCCCCGGTGTCAAAAGCCTGGCCCCTTTAGTAAGTACTGGAAGGACCTCTTTAAAATGTGGCAGACTCTACAACAGGGTATCCAGCGACGGGCCGGCCGGTGTCCTTCCTTCCCCGGACCCGTCGTCTCCCACGACCACACGCTCTCCCACTATCACAAGTTTCCTTTGCAGCCTCCCAACTTTTTCCTCTACAACCACAAGCAAATCGTGCGTGCGTGCGTGCGTATGTAAATCGAAGCAAACTGGACACGTTGTCGGGTACCTCCCTCGTCGCTTCCCAGTGTGTCTTGGAGAGCTTCCCAGGCCCGGTTAAACAGCTTCCTCATCTTTGTAAGGTGATAAAGTGCTAATCCAATGGACGTGGCGGCCATATTCAGTCTTGGGCTGATTGCCCCCGGCGCTAACAACCGGCGTCCTGATCCGCTACCTCTGTTCCTCTCTGTAAGTGCGTCTGAAGGCTAAGTTCCTACAAGTGGAATTGTTGGCTAGAATGGTTTACGTAGACATCTTCAAAAAGGAATAAATCGGTGCGTGTCATTGTGCCTGTTTCCTACAGTCTTTGAGTTGGTGTAGGTTTAAAGGGACAGGTTCAAGTTGAGAAGCCCTCAGTACAAATAGATTGTGCTCCCCTCTGGTTTGAGGCTTCCGGGGAGGGGGGGCATTAACATGAATACTCCATACACACACACACACACACACACTCTCTCTCTCTCTCTCTCTCTCTCTCTCTCTCTCGCTTGTAATCTTTTATTCGGGGAGTTCTTAATATGACATAGGTGGGAGGTCTCTCTTCTGTTTTCAGCCAACAGTATAGAAACCACACGTGTAATGTGAGGATTGGCCTCATCTCCAGGTTGGGTGTATTTCCTGTTCTGAGGGCGCTTTTTAGGGCCTTAGCCCTTCCTCCTGGCTCCCATATATTTTCTCGCCTGCCCCCTGATCTCCAGCACCTGCAACACCTCGGCATAGTGGACTTCAAACCACCCGGGGGGTTGCCAGCCGGGGCTGTGGACTGAGCAGCGGCAGCAGAGCCCATCTTGGCAAGAAGTCAGGTTGAGGTACCATGTGGAAAGACGACATCGAATCCCTAGTGCTGAGTGGGTAACGGACGGCGTATAGGGTGCCCGTGCTTTCTCGCAGGCTTCGCTCCCTTCTGTTCTATTAACATCCTGAGTAAATTCATTTCAGTCATGCGACTTGGGGAGGGAGTGGTGACCAGAAGTGGGGGAGGCTGAGTGAGGGCAAAGGGGTAAAATTTTATTTCAGTCCAAAGATAAGCCCTTCATCTACATCACTTGAACAATTGGAATTGCTTGGGAGGTACGGCTAAGGAAGTGGTGGGGTGAACTTGAGGAAGTCACTTCCCCTCGCTTGGCCCGTTTCCCCGCCTGTACAGTGAGGGGGTTTGGCCAATCAGCAGTTCCCAGAGTGTGTTCCACGGAACATTTATCTGAGGCAGTCTCTCTGGGCCTAGATTTGTGTAGTTAAATAATTTGGGAGAAAACACTGAGTTTTGGGACCTCCTGGACATTCCTGAAGTTTAGCCAGTTAGAGACGGAGAAGTCCTTCAGCAAAAACCATTCACTTTTCTTAGCTCAAGGTTTCCTAATCATGTTTGACAGAGAATTGCTTTGTGGATCCCTTATCAGTGGTCTGCAGGGCCCACTTAGGGAAATACTGAAAGTTCTCTGTGGGAGCTTCTAGTTCGAATGTTCTGGAAGGCAATGGTCAGTTGTCACTAGTTCTTGTAGACCAGTCCTCGGTTCCCCTGTTATTACAAGGCTCCGTATCACCACTTCTGCCCCTGAGTCCAAAATAGGTCTCCTCAGCTAGCCCGAGGTCCTGACCCCACCCCGAGGCACTCGGGCCAACACACAGTAGGTGCTCAGCGAATGCCTGCTGTTGGGTGGGAATCTGCCTGGTGGCCTCTGTTGGAGGCATGAGGATTTAGGGAGGGATCTAATGAAAAGGAGAAAAATTACGGGGGAGGGGGAAGGAAGGAGAGCAAGAGTAGGGGTAAGGTTGGGGGGCAGAGAAAGACACAAGGGAACAGAGAAAGAGAAAAGAAGAAGAAAGAAACAGAAAAAGAGGAGCTGTGCTTGCAGGAGGAGGGTTTAGAAAGCTTGTAAATTATATGTCCCATTCCGCAGGACTGACAGTGAGCCGTGGCTCTCCTTTCTGATACTGATAGTAGGGACACCACCTGGCCCCTAGCAGGTGCTTATTAATATTCGCCAAGTGAATAAATAACGACCATGACAATAGTAGCTCGCAAGTATTGAGCTCTGTCTGCGGGCTAAACTTTTTATGTGCGTGATCCTATTTATAACAGCCCTAGAAGCTGGATGATAACGCACTTCTCGGATGCGGGAACTGAGGTTGAAAGAGCTGGGTCACCTGCCCGGAGCACAGGCACTCACGCCAGCGTGCCTGTGAGTCCCCTGACCTGTGCTCTCCTTCATCCGAGGGACGCAGCGTCTGACCATACTGCTCCCTCAGATGCCGAGGACAACCTTTGCTTTGAAGAGATGAAAACTGTAACCCAGTTTTCATCTTCTATGGGGAAGATGACACATTTTCTGGGTCCCCACACTCCTGTTTTCCAGATGAGAAAGACAGGAGTGAGTGCCTGGGGGGGGGGCGGGGAAGGATCGGGAAGAATGACTCTGGGGGAGGGTGTACTCTGCTTCCCTTACGTCTGAGAGAGCCCCTCTGTTGACTGTTGGTATGAACAGCCACTAAGAGTTTTCTCCCAAGCAGCCACCTAGACTCGCATCCTGTCTGGGGACGTGGTTTCAATACTGGGCTGCCCAGTGGGTCGTTTCTGAAGCAAGACTTGGGCATGTTTTGGCGGAGGGGGGCAAGATGGTCTACACTTTCCCATCTGCTGAAATCCCTCACTCCTTCCCCGTTACCACCACCCCACGCCCCACCAGCCCCCTTGACTCCTTCTCCTGAGGCCTGTGGCTTCTGTAGTTAGGGGTCCAGGGTGAGAAACCTCCCAGGGAAGGAAGTTTATTTAGAAAAGCCTCCAAATGGCAGGGGTTTTGTTTTGTTTTATCTTTGTTTTAAGATGGGAACATCTAAAGTCTGAACGCTCAAAGACCTTGGTGCTTTTGCAGCGTTTGTTGGGGGTAAACTTACCTCTCCTGATGTAGTTTCCGTAGAGTAGAAGGCCCAGTTAGACCCTCTGAGCTGTCCTGTGTCATCACTCAACTTATTCCCAGACCTCCCCACTTCCCTGCCTCTCAGCCTTCGGGATGTGTGTCAACATTCATCTGTTAGTTTCTAGTGCTTTCATGTGTACATCTGGACATTTTAAACCATAAGATGGTTTAAAGAAGGCCCGAGAGGTTAATTGGCCTACATAATACAAAATGGAGGCCAATGTGTGCTAGCTAGTATTGTTATAGTTAGTATTATTATTTTTCACTTAGCAACCCTTACTGAACCCCTGCTGTGGGCCAGGTGGCGTCAGAAAGCAGGTGTGGAGAGCACAGAGAGGCAGACAGTGAGTGAGACTCACTTGGAGGAGACGGAAGAAAGAGACCAGGAGACCTTCCAGGCTAAGTGGGATTTTGTGGCTGGAGGATGAAGAGGGAGTTCGGGGTGATTGGCCGGATGAATGTCCTACAATGCAATTCCCTTTCTCTTTTCAAGAGACTTTTATGATTCCCTACATTGCTTTTTGGCTTTTTTGAATGTTAGACTGCTTGTTTAAAATGTTATCATTATAGATGGTCATAGGGCACCTCCTTTCATTAGGAATGCAGGATAATAGGTCAAGTGACTTGCTTGGAAAGGTCTCCGAGGGAGAGGCAGAATCCCCGCTGAGCAAGGATCTTGATATGAGGCTCGATCCTAGGACCCTGGGACCTAGACCTGAGCTGAAGGCAGAAGCCTAACTGACTGAGCCACCCAGGCGCCCTGGGGCGGTGGCTTCTGAAGGTGGGAAGTTTGAGCGTCCAGGGAAGGAAGGCTTTAGCAGGAAGGATGAGTTAGACTCTCTGTGCCTTTCTTCACCTTAATGCCCATTAATTTTCCTGTCTCCAATTCACCCTCTTGTTCTACAGCTCTCTCTCCTCCTTGCTCATCACATTCATATTTTTCCCTATTCCCCCCCCTTCCCTTTTTCCTCTCTCTCCTCTGACTGCTTAATTTTTCCCTTTTCCATGTTTTGTGTCCTCCTCCCCCAGCTAGGCTCCCCCACTTCACTCTCCTTGTATATCTACTTCCCTCCTCTTCATTTTCACTCTTCTTTCCCATGTTTTCCATGTTTCATCTCAGTCCAGTACCCCACGTGGGCAAGGCCTTTGCTTACTGGCGGTACCACTGCTCAAGTGGTTAAAAAACGAAAAATGAGTTAGTCATTAAGTAAGCATCTGCCATAACAAAATCCTCCCAATGAAGTCTAGAGGTTCAGACACTTAATTACCTCTGTGTATGACCAAATCGCATTCCCCCCATGACGCTGTTACCAGAAAACATGATTGATGGGTGAGGAAGTCGATATGAAGTAGCATGGAGTCTCCGTTTTATAAAACAAACATTTTGGAACTCTCAACTCACTTAGGAAATGGCAAATCCTACCCCGGGCCTTGCCTGAGTAATTGGGCAGGTGCTCCTGAAAAAGCTGTAATTCTGGAAGAACCAACAGATGGAGAGGGAGGATGTCAGAAATGTAGGAGCAATGAAGGCATGGAGTGTGGCAAGCCTGACCACATGGCTACTGGGATTTTAGACCCACACGGGGCCCCGAGGTGGGAAGGGGGAGACCCTCCCCCCACAAAACTCATATTTGCTGCTCTGCCTGCAAAGCTTCAAGTCAAAAGCAGGGATCTGGGATTAGACTATCTCTGGGATACCTTTCAATGTCCTGTAATTGTTATGATTAATCTACAGGGCCAGTTCCTACCTAAAATAATTCATGGGAAGGTGATCTTCTACTATCTGCCCAGTACACCAGCATCCTTGCTTTTAGAAAGTTTGTCTAGTTTGGTGTGGGGTTGAGGGGTTGGTGGGGTGAGGAGGGAACCAGGTGGGAGCCTTGAAAGCTTAAGAAAAAATGAGTTTCAGCTAGGAGAAAGGAAGGAAGGAAGGAAGGAGGAAAGGAAGGGAGGGAGGGAGGGAGGAAAGAAGGAAGAAATAAAGAGGAAAGGAAAGGAAGGGAAAGGAAAGGAAGAAAGAGAAAGGAGAAAAGAAAGGGAAGGGAAAGGCAAGGCAAGGCAAGGAAAGGACAGGAAAGGAAAGGAGAAAGAAAGAAAAAAGGAAAAGGAAAAGAAGGGGAAAAAAGAAAAGAAAGGAAAGGAGGAAGGAAAACAAGGAAGGAAGGGAAAAGGAAAGGAAATGAAAAAGGAAAGGAAAGGAAGTGAGCAGAGGCAACAAGTTATTTTCAACTGAATGGATTAGAGCATGGAGTAATTGCTGCCCAGTAAAGATGAGGCATGAGACAGGAGAGATTCCCTTTAGCTGTTTGGGGAGGAGGCTGAGAGCCTTCCAGGGTAATAGAGTTGCCAGGAATAAAAGGCAAAACCAAAAAGGATGCCTAGGAGCTTCAGGAACTTGGTGGAATTTTGCTGAATATTCCCACAAGTCCTAAGAGCTGAAAGTAGATATGCCCAGAAACCTCCCTTGCAAATCTTGAGATGGGTGGCTGTAATCACAGCTCTGAGCTGCACTGTAGCAGTGCCCTGTCTGTGAGGTGGGACCTTCTCCATTCTAGTGTCCCGTTAAGGTAGGTGCCCCACAGTAACTCGAGAAATTCCACTACAGTTGCTGTAGGTCTCTTGAAAGAACCAAGAAAAGATGGACACTAGGAAAGCCGGTAAGTTATATTCGTGGCTTATGTAAGCAGCGGTCCAGAGGCAATGTCATGATTTCATTTATTTAAAGTTTTCAGTTATTTAATGAATTACTTTAACTATTGAGTTTTTCGAGGGATTGGATAATAAGGTGAGAAGGCGACTTTGAACAGCCATGTAAAATGAAATAGGCAGGCCCTGGAGGGAAGGGCCAGCTCCGACTTTAGCTGTGAGATCTTGAAGAACTTACTTAATTGCTCTAAGTACGAATTTTCTATAGGATTTACCTTAGGGAGTCTTTATGAAATTGCGCGAGATAAAATGTGTTAAGCATTTAGAACAAGGCCAATTTCACAGTCTATTAGTTTCCTTCTGCTGCTGTAACAAATGACCACACACTCAGTGGCTTAAAACCACACAAATGTATTATCTTACGATTCAGTAGAGTGGAAGTGCGATCCTGGGTTAGGATTAAGTTGTGGGCAGGGCTGCCTGCCTGTCTGTCAGTGTGAGGCCAGAATGAGCTCCCCTTTTTTTTCTGGCTTCTAGAGGCTGCCCATATCCCTTGCCTCTTGCCCCCATCCTCCGTCTCCAGAGCAGCCCTGTGGCCTCTCTCTGACCAGGCTTTCATGGTTGTGTCTCCCTCTGACCACAGTTGGGAGAGGATATATAATTTTAAAGACCTACGTGATCAGATTGGACCCATGTGGACAATCCAGAATATTCCCTCATTTCAAGGTCCCCAATCCCATCTGCAAACTCCCTTTGCCATTAGAGAAACATATTCACAGTTGCAGGGATTAGGAAGCAGATATCTTTGGGTTCCCTTACTCTGCCAACTATACACAGTATGTGTAGAATCCAGTTATTAGTGTTATGAAGTGACCTCCAGATACATACACACACACACACAAAACAGAAAAAGTCCTTTGCAGGGCTACAAAAGAATTTGAAGAGGTAGTTTTGCTGAAGGAAGGGATAGGAATATGCATTTTACAGCATCTAAATTAGCAAAAAAAAATGAGTACCGAATTCGATGACAAAACTGTCTTGCCTATGAATATTCTTTCTCAGTTTAATTCACTAGTAACTAACATTTATGAAGTCTCCATATGCCAAACATGATTTTAAGAGACTTTTCTTTCATAAACACGGTCTTATTTAATACTCACAGCAACCTGTGACGTAAACGATATGATCTACTTAGGGACGATGACGGAATAAGCTCAAAGAAATGAAGTAACATCCCCAAGGTCCTCCAGAGAGGAGGTGATGTAGCGGGGATCTTTCTGGGCATTGAGTTTCATCTTCAAACTCCAGTTCGGTCCAGGGGCAAAAAGAATGCTTTTTTTTGAGTCGACTGACTAACCTCTGCAGGAGGACACGGGCTGATAGAACTGTTTTTCTCTCCAAAAAGCCAATGCGGGGATGCATTATGAGCAGTCTCACAAAAGTACATCCTTGTCATTGTTTGGGGATAAGAGAAGAGGCATTGGCCCAAAGTTCGGTGACCCTCAATATGGGTAAAGCAATTCAGTGTTCACCAGCACAACCTCCATCCCTGATGTGTACTTAACCGCTGCGAAATAACTGGGTCCCCTCAGAGGCCGGGCTAGCTCTGTCCCCAAGAAGCACTGCCACCTGAGTCAGCCTTCGGTTTTCATTCCAATTTCATTTCATTTCCCTCTGCTCTGTGAGCAGAAGGCGGACTGTCTGTGACTTGCTGCTTTTCCACAAGACCATATACAATTTCACACTTACGATGAATGCCTTTGGACTAGGATTTCATGAAACCATTTAGTATATCAGAGTCTATTAACCAGCCGGAAATCATGACCCTCGTTCGGCAGTTATAGACTGTGGCAGCGTTTAATCCATACTGGTTGATTTGTATAACATTTATGATCTGAACCAGATCCCTTAATGTCTAAACTCATAGCTAGTGGCTTGAAATATGAGCAGCTAGAGAGCACAACTGGCAGAGCCCCATGTGATGCTGGTAGGAGAGAGTTGGTGTTAATAAATTTCCTAAAGCCCAGGTTCATGGGGATGCAGAAGTGCATAGCGAATGGGTACCTCCGTCATAACTGCTCTGTAGATAGAAGAAAGATGGTGAGTCGCCAGTGTCCATGACTTCTTCCTATATCCTACTGGAATCCAGATTTTCTTCAGTCCCTACACCCGTCCTGTATCTCAAGAGAAGCTGACTTCGCCAACGATTGGTTCCAGATCCCAGGCTTAAGTCCTGCCTCTCTCCCTGTAACTGTTTTGTTCCAGTGACAGGCTCATGAGCTGTATTGACCTCATCAGAATGAAGGGTAGGGTTAATAGTCTCTAATTAAGGGAGAGATTTTTCTCTCTTTCTTATAGACCCTAAACAGGAAAGCCTGCTACCCCAGTGCTAACGGCAGTCATATTATGCTCTTGCCTGGATCCACTTGGGATCACACGTGTATGAGGAGGGGGCCGATGTTTTACCCCATCGGCAAGCTGAAAAATGAGACTCCCACAGTTTCAGAGATGCTGAAAGATGACACGAGACTCCTGCCTGGGTCAGAGATGGAAGACTTTATTAGGGCACAGCAAACAGCCTGAGCACGAGCAAAATTGTATCTGGTCCCCAACCCAGATTCCTTCTGGGCTGTGTAGAAAAGGGTAGAGGAGTACGTGTTTACACCAGGAATTCTGAACTTAGGAAACCTCTTTTATAATGGACGGTTAGCATGTCTGCCTGCCCTATCTCTCTTCCAAAGCTATTCACTAGACATACTTCTTTTTTTCTTTTTAATAAATGTAGTCCAGGGGCACCTGGGTGGCTCAGTGGGTTAAAGCCTCTGCCTTCGGCTCAGGTCATGATCTCGGGGTCCTGGGATCGAGCCCCACATCGGGCTCTCTGCTCAGCAGGGAGCCTGCTTCCCCCCTCTCCCTCTGCCTGCCTCTCTGCCTACTTGTGATTGCTCTCTCTCTCTCTCTCTGTCAAATAAACAAAATATTTTAATAATAAATAAATAAATGTAGTCCAGAGCAAAGACAATGGACACCTCTGCTTGCAAAATGCAGAGAAATGCCAACGACCCAGTTGAATTCACTCCCGGTTCGAAGCTGGCACACAGAAGAAGGCAGTGCCCGGAAAACAGTGGAAGAATAGAGCAAGAGCCCTAATTGTACTTGGATGGTGGCTCACTTTACCTCCGGACTGTCTGTGAACTGAGATAACAAACTTCCTCTCTGTTTAAGGTCATTTGAGAAACGATTTCTTTGACTCACAGCCAGAGTATCGTAACTGATAAAGCAACCAGTGGTCTGAATTCCATAGGGAACTCCAGGATTCTCGACTCTTTAAAAAGAACTGATCTCAGCCACGCAGTAGAGTGTTTCATTAAATTGTGTCTATCTTTGAGAGGGAAACCCGTCTCTGATCTCTACCTGGATTATTTGATGCCTCGATCAACAATAGTGTGATTAAATCCAAAGGGTGATTTTCTCAGAAGGTGAAGGTTGAGCGTACTGCTATGATTTCTCAACTTACCACCCTATAACCCAATCATATAAGACGTTATGCAAAGTCCAGGGTATCAGACTCCCTCTGAAAAGGACACTCAGCACAAGAGATTGGGTCTTTCCACTGTTCATGGCTGTCACCCATCAAAAAGCTTATTAAGCCGTTCATGTCATACTTCTGCCTAGAAGACTCTTTCTCCCCTTCTAGGCATGAGCCTGGCTATTTAAGAACCTTAGATCATGAGTATGGCCCTGAAGCAGGCTCTGCAAAGTTCAACAGAGCAGGAAGTTCTTCCCGGTGCCACAGATGGATGGCCGTCTTGGAACTGGCCTATCACAGTGGGAACAGGAGACCCCTTGGGTGGTACCTGGCCTTGCATTCCTGAAGATTCTCAAATGTATATCCACAGTCACGGAGATACACGCTCAGAGATGGGAAGGAAAAAGCCAATTCGCTTACAACTGTATACTCGTGCCCTGTCACCCAACCATACTGCCTGTAAAGCCTCGGAAATGAGTATTTTTAATATTCAGTAATTACCTTCTCAGTAGCACAGTCAGACAGGATGGGGTGGATGGATGGGGTGTGTGTGTGTGTGTGTGCGTGTGTGTGTGTGTGCGTGCATGTGTGCTAAAGGCCCTAATTTGTTTGTGCAAACATGAAAAACAAAATGAAAAAATCTGTTTCAGGATGTGTACTTCTTAAAATACAGTGGGTGCCCCAAAAATCAGCAGGGGACTGGCCTCTCCAATGGAGAGGCCCTGCCTTGTAACAACTACGTAAAAACACTTTGTAAACTATAAAACCTCCTACATGTGTTACCTATTATTTAGCTCATCTATTATTCAGGCTGCCAGAGGGGCGTGGGGGCGAACACTCCGGGGCGGGACCCGAGTGCCCCCTGAGAGCAAGGTCAGCTCATTGTATGGGAATCCCGCACAGAGCCTCGCATGTGACCGTGAACTTCAGAGGGCTCTTTCAGGCAGACCACACTTCTCTCCCACGACCAGGGAACCTGTTTCACAGGAGACTCAAGGTTCAAGTACTTCTCTGGGCGAGGCGGGGCCTGGTTCAGGAGGGG
>CM052803.1:22216444-22265222 GCA_028533885.1 Nasua narica | reverse complement strand
TAACTACTTGGTTTGTATTAGAAATATGACTTCTAATCCACTAAGGCCTTAACCCTGCACATACCTTTAAAAATTATATAAATAAATAAGTCTGTGATTTTTCTAGAGCCGGGCAGGTAAAAGCAATGATTCAATTTTATAGCATCATGAAGCAGTGTTTTCAGCCAGGTTCGGCCCAAACTTGCTTACACGTGTTACCCACTCAACCAAGCGTGTAAAGCATGTTGTTCTCTGAGCTTTTCTATGTGATCCAGCCCTATATATTATATTACACTTATAAAATACCACGAAGCCCTTATGAATTAAAAGATAATTAGCGGTTCAACACGCACAAGACATTAGGCCTCAAGTGTCAAGAATGTCATGAAAGACCATAAATCATGGTCTGCTTGCATTGATCCCTTATAGAGTTAGTTTTTAAATCATCTCTTTAACACCTTGTAAATGTACAAACAACCGTCGACCCAAGGGAAACTTTAATATGTTTTTCATACATATTTTAATTTCATCTCAAAGTGCTAGCTGCATAAAAATTAAGTCAGACTCACAAAAACTCATTGATTTCCTCGGGATAAAACCCATCTGTCCAAACTAATTTAGAGCCTTTTTGAAGCCGTAAAGTTCTTCGTGCAACACTGAGGTCATTATGGGCATCCTGAGCTGGAGGAACTCTTGTGTAATTTTAAGAAGGCAATTTTGTTATATTTACTGTATTTAAATACAGTGCTACTTTTCAGGAACAAAAGCCTCACTGTGCGACTGTATTGAAAGTAAACTAGAAGCTGTGAAAAGCGAGATCTGTTCTTTTCCTTGTGATTAATGCACCTTTCTGCCAAAATTGAGACTTCTTAACTGAGCTCATTTAATACAAAGTAAACGAATTCTGCTCTTTGGATTTGATCCTCTGGCTAAACCCTATAGATAAGACTCTAACAGTGAATAGCTTTTCATTCTAAACAAAGGATGTTTTGATAGAAAGGTCAACGCCAAGGTCCTTTATATTGTGATAACAGGAAAGGGAAATGACATATTAATGGCAACCCATGCCATGGTGGTCTGGGCTGGGGGACACACAGTAGTAAAGACCATTCGGAAGTCAGAGAGGAGGTGGTAAAGACAAAACGGTCTCCAGAAGCCCCGGAACAACTTCTTCTTTAAAAAAAAAAAAAAAAAGATTATTCCTAAGGACACTTTTATTTTATTACACACCAAGCAGAGTAGACTGAAGAGGATCTTAACACAACTTCAAGGAAACTGGGGGTCTGTGCTTGCCTTTTTCTCCATCTGGCCCTTTAGCACCCAGCTGGGCAGCATATCATCTCTGAGACCAATGGTTATCGATAATGCATTTTTATTCCAATGGAGGCTACGTGTGCTCTAATGTGGTTGGATAAGACAAAAACACTGAAATTCCTTCTGCTGTGGGAAGTAGGAGATGAGGAGCTGCAAGTCTACAGCACCCACCTTTACAAGTCAGGAGGTCTTTCCTGCATCCAAGGGAGGCCTCTGGGTCCTCTCAGCAGCATCCTATCCATGGCCCATCCTGCTTGGCCCAGCGGGACAAGCAGGCAATAGAAGCCGCCCCTTCCCTCCCCAACCCCACCCCTGCCACCATCTTACTTGCTAATTAATTTCTCTTCTCTACTTCATTAAGAAGGTTTCAAAATCATCTAAGTCAGGACCCAGAAGCATCTTATAAAATATTGGTTTTATTTTAGTGAAAACATCTCCATTCCCTTACATAGTTCCTGAGGATTAGGGGAGAGGGCAGAATTGATAGGGGGTAACATGAATTCTTGGACAAATGAGATGATTTGTTTCACTCATTTTTTCCATTCATTTCTTCAACAGATACTGAGCAACTGCTGGCTTCGCAGTGCTAGGCTAGGTAGTAGAGCTACAGATGTGAGTAAGTCAGTCTCTGCTCAGGGTGCCAGAGAGAGAGTCATATAAACAGAGAAATCAGGTCGCATTTGGGCTCAGGGCAAAGCTTGAAGCATCCCTGTGCAGGCTGATGTCTTTTGGCCGCTGACCCTGCCCCTTCAGGACACTGGTCAGCTGACCCGTCCTTGCTGGGGGAGCGCCGTTTGCATTTTCATCCCAAGATTTGCACGGAATGTTTTCTCCGTCCTGTCTTTTAGAAGAAGAAGGGAAAGGAGAGGGGGAAGGAGAAAATAGAGTAGGTCAAGGACTTCCAACAATGGACTTAAAAAAAAAAGAAATCAGAATTCAAGGTTTCTTGGAGAAGGTGGGTGTTTCCACAGTGCCCCCTACTGGCAGGTTTCCCTGGAACACGAGCCAATAAAATGGAAGGCAGGATGTATGGGGTGTGCATTCTATGCACAGATTCTGTGCGTCACTGATTCTCTCACTAGTTCTTCAGGGAACTATTGGTATCACACCCATTTTACAGAAGAGGTTCACTGAGGTCCAGTGTCTCATTTATCCCATATGCGCCAGGAGTCAGGAAACAGACCCAGGCTGTCTGCCTCTCATGCAAGTGATTAACCACTCTGTTTCTTAGTCAGTCAGTCAACAAGTCCCTATTCCCAGTCAACACCGTGCTAGACACTTGAAATTAAGTTTTTCCCTTCTGCAGCACCCGGGCTACTTTCACAGATGCTAGTAGGAAAAGGAACGGGTTACAAGCTGAAGGGAGCTGGTTCAGCCAAGGCCTCATTAATGCAAAGCATGAAGCAATATAAACCACCAGAAACCCGTAAAGCATAGCCAGGTTTGGTACAGATGGATGAACAGAAAGATTTTATTTTGCCCAGAATATTCTGCCTGTCAGAGATACTCACGTTACTGCACACCCCACAACCCCACGTCTGTGAACCACCTACCTTTACTTCTAAACATGGCTCTCGTCAGTTGCTGTTTTCCCATTGAAAAATCAAATATTATATAGAGTTAGAAAACAGAATCCCTTATTTTCCCCTATTGTCTAGGGCAAGCCAATAAAGTGTTTACCTCTATCTTTATTGGTCTGATCTTAGTCAAAATTAGTAAAAGACATCACAGAAAAGAAGTTTGCTTGAACGCAGAGTGAGAAGCTTCCTGATTCTCCCCCAAGGAGACAAGGGGCAGTGATGGGCATTCCAGAGGCCACCACATTCCTCCCTACTGATTAATTAACTATCAGTTCAGCCAAGGCTCTTCTCTCCGTGCATTGTTAAACCCCAGGTTGTTATAAACAGAGTCTTATATACAACACAGTTAAGTGCTTGAGGACTGGCCCTTCCTGTCAATTGTTCTTCTGCAGAATTTCAAGGCCCAGTGGGACCTCATGCTTTCATGTGGGATGAGGGGCTGCATAATATAGCAGTTAAGTGCACAGACAGACCTAGGACTAAACCTGGTCATGCTACATGTGTAGCCTATGGTTTGGAGGATATTCTTTTCCTTTTCTCACCCTTTCAGTTTCCTATTCTGTAAAATGGGACAATGATATTTACCTTAGGGCATTGTTGGGAGGATTCAATGAGATAATGTATGGAAAATACCTCTCCCAAGTAGTGTGGGACTTAAAAATGGCTATTAAATTCCCATCTAGCTCAGAGGTGGTGATGACTTCTTGGAGATACGTCCAGGAAACTTCTGGTCAAGTTTGCTCTCTGTGGAAGGAAAACCCCAAATAGCGGCATCTTCAATTATAGAAGATTCTTTCTCTCTAATGTAATTTGTGAGACTATCCAGGGCTGGTCTACTTTGGCTCCTCTTGGGAGATGAAGTCTGATTTTAAGCAACTTTCTGGAAATTTCTACCACACTTCTACTTACCTCATTGGCCAGAACTAAGTCACCTGACCACACTTAGCTACAAGGAAGGCTGGGAAAGTTGTGTTTTTGAGGTGAGCTGAAAAATCAAGTTGATGTTAATAAGGAAGAGGAAAATAATGGATATGTGTTAGGCAATTAGCTTTTTCTACCTTATCATCTTCCAATGTGAAAGTCAATGGGGAAATTAATGTTTGAAAATGTCACAATCTTTTGATACTGAAATGCTATTTATGTTGGTTAAAATGAAACTAAGCTAGTTATTTCAAGTCAAATTTGGATATTCTAATTTAGGGGAGAACAGAAAAATTGGAACCTCGTAAGACATTCAGAGATTTTCTACTCATAATATGTACACTTTCCTATGTGTGTATTTACTTCTGTGGAAAGCTTTTAAAAATTCAGAACAAATAAGTCCATTTTGAAAACAAAACAAAAACCTCTAAATAACAGATAAAAATGAGGAAAAGGCATCCTGGAAATCTTGGCAGTTCTTGGGGTGGTTATGTCATGAATGAGCGATGGAAATCCATATTGCGAGAAAAATAACTATTTTCTTTTGTCTACAACTCATACTATTTCCATTTTCCCAGATGTAGGGTTTTCTTTTTTTTCATGCCCTTTTGGATCACATTTGTTATAGATATAACTTAAAGTTTATTTTGTGGCCAGAAACCAAATAATTCAGATGCTGATATTTTATTTTACAAAATCATATGAAGAGCAAACAATTTTTATAACGCATATTATAGTACTAGAATACTAATGGATATAATAACAGTAATAATGCATCTTCTTCTGCTTTAGTAATGTTACCGTTTTCTCTGGAAATAATCTCTCCCATAAGTTCCTCAAACACCCAGATTGTAGTATTATCCTAGGATATAGTTTCAAAAGAATTTCCTATTTTTAATAATATCTTCCCTTTCCTTCAAAGAGAATTTCCTGTTTGGGAGAAGAAAGAAAAGCTCTGGAGAGTGAGGTGAAATGTAAACACTCAGATCAGATAAGCTTCATGTACATTATAGGCCTTTATTTTGTTTTATGAACAATTTCTGTGAAAGAAGCAGGCCCTGAAATACGACCTGGTTATGAATTGTGGTTAGAAGCAGGTTGCTAGGAGACTTCTGATTGGCTTAGGATGATGTCATAGCCACAGCCAGGATGCCCATAATACCTAGTTAATACATTGCATCTAACGGTTCTCCTAATTTTTATGTATACATTTCATTTTGTAACTGCAATAAAACACTCCAAGCAATGCATTTCTGGGTAATTACTGCACTTTTCGAGCCCCTTGGGATCAGAGGTGTACTACATACGAATTAGGAAAGCACTTCAAGTCATAAAGAATTTCTCCTGTTGATAAATCTCTGCTGAGATTAGTGATTCGGATGAACAAGAAATAGGTTGGATCTGAAATCATTTGTGGTTTTTTTAAGAGACACACGAGGAAGAGAGAGAGAAGGTACACTTTTGAGACTGCTCTAGAACTACCCTGGGACTTTAGGGGCCCAGAAAAAGGAGTGGTTACTGGAAAGCATGAAACTTCTTCAGGGGTTCATTTCCTTATGGACAGAAATCAAAGACAGTGATCTCCAAGTGAGATGAGCTGAATCCTTCATAGACTGTAGAAGCTCATCTTCTCCCAACCAATTCAAAATGGCTGGATTCTGAGATAAGGTGAATCAGAATTCCTTTGGCATTCTCTATGCCTTCCCAGGCCAATCCAGAGAAAGTCAGACTCAGCATTACTGTTTTTGTGTGTGAGAGAGAAACAAAATGCTCCTTACTGTTAACTCCTTGAACTCACCAAGACAATCTCTTAAACTCTTGTTGTCTCAACTCTTGTGATGGCCGCCCCCTTCTCCATTCCCTTCCCTTCACGTATTTGTTGGACCTATTTATGTGTTAAGTTGTTCAGGAAGAAGCATTGAACATCTAAAGCCCATTTCACTTCTTTCATTTTCTTCAAAAAAATCTAAAAACATCATTTGTTTTTTCTTCATTAGAAAGAGGAAATGGTATTTTATCAAAGGTAAATAGACTCGAACACTGATCGGTTGGAGTTCTGTTCACCACTCAAAGCCTGTGAAGTTTGATTAGGTACTAAACTTGGCACAGAGAATCCTTCATTCATCCCATCAGCCAAGTCACGCCACTGGTCTCAACTTTTGGAAAGTTAATTATCTACATGTTGCTCCTGAAGCCTGTGGGCAGCTGATTTATTTGATTATGGCTTAAGCGAATAATAATCAACTTTTCATCAAATTTGGTCAAAAGTAACTCAGACTTGAAGCCTACCAACTGCCATTTTAAAACTGGATTTGAAGAAGAGTGTTAAGTATCTGTGAGATGAAGTCTATGGTTAGAAAAGAAGAAGTAAACATATATTTCCTATTATATATAAATATGTGTGTTGATTAAATCACTAAGTCACTGCCGCTACTTGTTTGGGGAACTAAGCTGGAGACAAGAATTCAAATAAAATTCATCTATAGCCATAGTTTTACCAACTAATATTTCAATGTCTAGGTCACTGTAACAGAGATTCTATAGACAACACCGTCTCCAAAATTATAAGCATCTAACTTACAAAGGCACCAATGTACTCCTTTCTGACTACACGTTACATTCATAAATGATCTAAAACTGACAGGTGCTTTTCCTCACACCTGAAAGCAGCATAGCAACTATACTGTCCTGGGTCAATCCTGCCACCTGGTGACCGGGGCGAGGAATTGTTTTTTAATATTCATTCTAGTTCCTTTTAATTCCTGCCTCCGCCCCCCCCCCCCCTCCAAGGGACATTGTACTCATGTTTTCTTCTGCCTTCATAGCTCCGTTAATTCCAACTTCACAGCATCTTTTTTTTAACCCATGCACACTCCCCTCCCACTCCATTTCTTCATCTCTGCTGCCTTCCACTGTTTCCCCATGATCAACTCCCCCTCTTCCTTTTTCCATCCCTTTTTCTATTTTTCAGTGACTCCACTTAGAGCTTGTATGGCAAGCACACTTGACTGATTTATTCGACCAGTGTTTAGCAAAGCTCTACAAGACAAAACGGTCCTTTCCCTCATGGAGCTAATATTCTGGTGGGGGAAACAAACAGAAATTATATAACTATGATATAGGGGTGCCTGGGTGGCTCAGTTGGTAGAGCATCTGACTTTTGGTTTCAGCTCAGGTGGTGATCTCAGGGTCGTGAGATGGAGCCCTGCCTCTGGCTCCGTGCTCATCGGGAAGTCTGCTTGAGTTTCTCTCTCTCCCTCTCCCTCTGCCCTCCCCCCACTTATGTCCCTCCCTTCCTCAAATAAATAAATAAATCTTTAAAAATATAGTATAATTATAGGGAGTGATAAATGCTAGGAAGAAAAATTGGACAGATTACGGGGATGGAAGATGATGAGAAGCCACAGTGAAATATCCTTTCACACCCATCGGGCTGCCAGAAATGTCTGGCAATGGCGTGTGTCAACCACAATGTGGGGACAGCAATTCTTATTCACTGGCAATGGATGTGTGAATTGCTGCAGCCACTGTGGTAAACGGTTTGGAATTATTTACCAAAGGTGATCACGCACAGGGCCTCTGATGCTACCAATTCGATCCTGGAGAAAGTCTTTCCAAGGCCAGAACCTGTACAAAGACATTCATGAGATCATGTCCACAATGATAAAGATCTGGAAAAATCCAAATGCTCCCCTGTAGCAGAGTGAATAAGGTGTGGTATTGTCTGATAACAGAATAATATTCATAATGAAAATCAACAAAGTGCCACTACACACACCATTATCAATGATTCTCAAAGATATATTGAATGAAATCACAACTATAGAATGATTCTCTTTATGTAAATTTCAAAAATAAGCAAAATCAAATAATAAAATGTTCAAGAATACATATACAGATGTGTTAAAGGGAAAAAAAACTATTAAGACATCATGGTCATTATTTTTTTTTAAGATTTTTATTTATTTATTTGACATAGAGAGAAACCATGAGAAGGGAGAGTAGCAGAGGGAGAGGGAGAAGCAGGCTCCCTGCTGAGCAGAGAGCCCTATGTGGGACTCCATCCCAGGACCCTGGGATCATGACCTGAGCCAAAGGCAGACACTTAGCCGACTGAGCTACCCAGGTGCCCTGAAATCATGGTCATTGTTAACATGCAATTCATCAGTATGGCTAAATCTGAGGAAGAAAGAGGGGAAGAAAATTGGTTAGAGACCCACCAGGGCTGCCAAAGTGCAGTAATGTCTTATCCATCAGCTGGATTTGAGATGCACTGAATTCATTCCATTTTGATTTTGTAATTATTATCCAAAGCATATATGCATTGTGGACACACTCTTGCATATGCGTATGATGCACAGAAAAAGAGAAGAGTTTCTTAAAGAGTGAAAAAAGAGTTCTAACAAGAGATATAGGGAAAAGCCTCTCGAAGAAATGATACTGAGCAGAGACCTATATGATATGGAGAGACATGTCTAAAGAAGGCCTGAGGAGAGGGGCGCCTGGGTGGCTCAGTCGGCTAAGCCTTCCACTCAGATCGTGATCCCAGGGTCCTGGGATCGAGCCCTGCACTGGGCTCCCTGCTCAGCAGAGAGACAACTTCTCCCTCTCCCTGCCTCCACCCCCCGACTCATGCTCTCTCTTGCTATCTCTCTCGCATTCTAAAATAAATAAATAAAATCTTAAAAAAAAAAAAAACCAAAAAACAAAAAACAAGACCTGAGGAGAGAATCTCCCGAGGAACAGGGAAAAGCAAGTGTAAAGGCCCTAAAGCAAATGACTTTGGTGTTTCCAGAGCCAAGAAGAAAGTCTATAAGACTTGAGAGGGAAGGAGAGAAGGATGTGAAATTTATACGAAAGGAAAGGGGAAAATCAAGTGGAATCTTACAGATTAGAGTTCAAGTGACATACCTGCCCAAGAAAAGGAAAGTAATATTGGTAAGAGAAATTGGGAATATGAAGAAACTCTTGTATAATATTCACAGAAATTCTATGTGCTATGTCTTAGCGTTAAGGATAATGTGTGTCTGTGTGTGTGAGTATACGTGCATGCAGTATGCACACATGTATGTATGCATGTAGAATAGTAGCAATGCCACCACCAGCAAACAATAATAGATGGAAGTCCATGGAAACAAGAAATAGCCCTCTGCCCCTCCCCCACTCCACCCACCACTCTACTCAAAGAGCAATTTTTAATATTTCTCTATTCTCTCTTCACCTCTACAACTGAAGACTATGCTGTAACCATTCTTTCTTCCTGAGTCAACTCTGAGTATTATCCACCAAATGAGTCTTTGCCATAGAAATGCAACTTTAGCTCATGTGCAGCACCCCTTAGCCTCTCTTTTACCCAGGATTTGGAAGTTCTATCACTGCAATATCAAATAATATACTTAAATTTGTATCCCTTGTGTCAGGGACTTTGGACAATTTCTCTCCAATCTCGGAGTTATGGCACTAGGATATTAACTAAGCTTTCAAGATTTGGCCATGGCTTGTAATCTGAATTACATCTCTTTTTCTAGGGGGTTAGCGTTTGACTTTTTTGCCACTCAACAGAGAATGGGCTTGGCATCAAAGGCCGATGAATTTTTGTTACTGGTATCGTTATCCATTGCACAATGGGATGCCACATTGGAAGCTCGCCATGCCTGCCTTTTGGTTTCATTCAGTTTGGTTGCTGTTTGTTGCTGCTGATGGCTGTTGGGTTTTTTTGTTTCTCTAGTATCTGATTTTTGAGTTTCTTTTATTTTGGGTGGTTGCCTTAAAAGGCATTCCCCCACAATCCCCTGTTAGACATTATGTTTAAGTTCACATTAAACCTGAGAAACTCCTTTCGTTATACAGCCGGAAAAGAATAAAAGAATATTTGCCCTGAGCCATGGTAGAACAGAATTTTTTTTTTAGTTCAAAATAAAACAAAACATTAGAACAGCATGACATCCCAGAGGTGGCTCTCTCATCCAGGCCTCAAATTTCATATTTAAAAAATGTGAATTAAACAAATCTTAGGCTCTTTTCATCTTGGCCAAATGTAAGCAGTGTATTAAATGTATATTTGACTCTTCACTGTATCGTAATTTGTCTTAGTTTCTTGCTCTTTCTATTTCACAGATATACCCCATTCTTTTTCTACTGACTTTCTTCTTGGAACCTTATGACTTGATTTAAACCAAATGATTTCTAGGCCTTCTGCATAGCTAATATCCTAGGACTAACTTGGATGCATTTGTGATAAACTTTCTGAATGTTCCCTAAATGTTTAAAAATAGTATTTTGTTACTTCATTGAGATGATAACTTGGCTAGATATAAAATTCTTCATTAAAAATAATTTTCTCTGAACTTCGACTATATTGCTCCATTGTTCTTTCATATCCATCATCAGTTACAAAAGTTAGATGCCATCAAACTTGGATTCTTTGTGAATAATCTAGTATTTTTTTTCTTCTATATATACAGAAGCTTTTAGGATCTTTATTTTATTTTTAGGATCTTTTATTTTAGGGCCCCTATTGATCTAAAATTTCACAACGATGTTTGTGATTAGGAGTCTTCTTTCACTGGATGGGTCTTTGTTGAAGATTTATCTCTGTCCTTTGCTTTATATAATTTCTTGAGGATTTTCTCCCACCTGGTTTCCTTTGATATCTCTTTCTCAAATCACATTTGTGTGATGCTAAATTTAGTTGTTTGAAATACTATCTCCAGTTTGTCTCTTTCTCTCATGGTTTCTGTGTTAAAATCTCTCAGCTACTGATGGCCTTCTTTCTGCTCTTTTTTTATAGTATTTTCTTAGTTGATTGTTTTACTGTCATTTTATGAAATACTGGGAGAAAGAAAAATGCTCACTATATCTTCTTGAGTTTGAAGTTATGATTTTACAAAATATATTTTATAGTCAATAATCTTATATTTAGTCAAGCTGAGAAAGACCTATGACATTGCTTACTCCACATTTTTTCAAGTAGGAAAATTGAGCCCTCGGCAAGAGAGCCATATTTTGGGTGACATTGTTTTGATGTTATGTTTGATTTAAAATATTCTAAAAGTATTGTTTTCTACTATGGTTCATGGCAGATAATCTTTTCCAGCTCTAAGATAATTTGGTTAAGGAGGTCTTGTGTGTGAACTTAAAATTTCTAACACTGATATGTGAGGCAAATGCTTTCTAAGGTCACTCCTAAGTTAACTTATGCATGGAACTTTAAAATAAAGCCTATTTTTTAGGGGTGCCTGGGTGGCTCAGTCAGTTGGGCAACTGACTCTTGGTTTCAGCTCAGATCATGATTTCAGGGTCCTGGGATCAATCCCTGTGTAGGGTTCTGTGCTCAGCTCAGAGTCTGCTTGTCCCTCTCCTTGCCCCTGTGCTCTTCTCCCCACTTACATTCTCTCTCTCTCAAATAAATAAGATCTTAAAAAATACATATAACCTATTTTTTTAAACTTGAGATCACCTACAGAGGAATAAACAGTTGGGAAATAGATAATATGATTTTTTTTAAAGTACAGTTATTTTTGAAGATAGAAGCATAAAATTGTTTTTTTTTTTTTTTTTGAAAAGCAGATCTTATAGGATGTTAACTTTATATTCATGATTTAAAATTTCCTTCCAGAGACCAGAATTGCCTCCTTTATCCTCAATGTATTAGTTGCTGGATTACAACAGCCTAGCTGCTGCTATGCACTTTTTTTTCCTTGATATCCTGCTTCTTTTCTCTTAAGACACAAACTCTCACACACACGCGCACACACACACACATACACACACACACAGAGCCAATTAAAGGAAGGTTCCCAGAGTGCCAATCAATAAGAGCAGATGAAACATCACTGAAAATGTCAGGAGATGGAGAAAATTGTGTTTACCTAGACTCTCATGTAGAAAACTGTGTATGATCAAGAGAAAAGTGTTGGAAAGCCCCTTACAAGGAATGGGGTGGGATGGACTGTGGTGGGGTAGGCTAGAGCAACTAGAGCATTCCAAAGGGACGGGATCCTGTTAACTGAAGGGCTTTTATGTTTCTAGGTGAGTATTCTGATTACTTCATATTCACACCATCGATAAAGGAGGGATCCCTTGCTCTCACAACACTCAATACTGGACAGGTGAAATTGACAGCATCTTGTTAGTTGTATATACTCACTGCCCGTGGAAGGAGGTTATCACATGCCATGGAGGGCCACACAGGCCACACAGGCCCTACTTCCCTTTGTACTGAGGAGTATAATGAAGCATCAGGGGCTGTGGGAGACAAGATTTGTGCTAACAAGGGGTTGATGTGTCCCTTGGTTCCTGCAGGAGGATATGATTGGCTTGTTTGAGTAATTTCACAGGCTAGCAGGGAAATGAAACCCAGTAGGTTGAGGACCAGATGGAGTGCAACTGGTCTGATGCATAGAACAATCAGTGCAGTGGGGTCCTTTCTCATTGGGTAGGATGCATATCTGATGAGAACAGGGGAACTTAGACCTTTGGGGCCCAGTGAACTTCAAAGATTCAAAGATATCTTTGAAGTTCGACGGCAGGGATTGAAATTTTGGGTGTCCCACTACAGTGAAGTATGCACATTGGGGCCAAGGCTTGGGACAGTAGAAGAGATTGATCACAACCACAAAGGTCCTGATGTCCAACCTCTTCACTCATCCTCCTCAAAACAGCATTGAACATATTGTTATGTACTGAACTATGTCCCCCCAAATTCGTATGTTGAAGGACCTAATCCCCAGTGTCACTGTGTTTGGAGACAGGGAATTTAGAGAGGTAATCAAGGTTAGATGAGATCATAAAGCTAGGGCCCTGCTTTGATAGGACTGGTGTCCTTGGAAGAAGGGACACCGGATCCCTCCTTCCCTCTTCCTCTCTGTGCGCACTCCCACAGGAAGGCCACATGAGGACACAGTGAGAAGGCTACTTTCTACAAGCCAGGGAGTGAGGTCTCACCGGAAACCAACCCCGATGGCACTTTGATCTTGGACTTCCATCCTCCAGAAATGTGCGAAAATAAATTTCTGTTGTTTAAGCCATCCAGCCTGTGAAGTTTTGTTACAACAGCATAGAGCTGACTGATACCTACATAAAATAAAAATTGATTTTAACTAGCGAGAAATTCTGAGCTGCTGGGAGCACTCCTGTCTCAGTCTGCCCTATATACAGACTCTTAACACTTGCCTTCAATCTCCAACTCCCTCTCCACTGTTCAAGAGCAGAGGCATTAAAGTTAAACGCTAGAGTGCTTTTTAGAAAACTGGAAAATAACAGCAATAAAAGTGCCCACCTTCAGGTCCCCACCCCTAGTGTATTAAACCGCACTCCCTCTCATAGTCTGACCTTGGGGGATCCAGGCTCCCTCCCTCAGCCTCAGTTTCCCTGATGGTAAAGTAAGAAAACAGTGTTAGTAGATACCCCCTAAATCTTATTTCAGCTGTAACATTCCATGGCTCTAGGACAATAATTGTTTTGCTCCCATAGGTCTTACATAATTCCATTTGCTAATAGTCTAATTTATAATTTTGAATAATATAGCAATAGCAATTAGCACAAATTTAAGTTCATGGAGGCAGCTTGTCTAGGAAGCACCCCCTGGCTATAATTTCCATATGCACATTTGCGCAATTGCTTCTCTCTGTAATACTGATTTTAACAACCTTATTTAGCAGATCATGCTTTTGAAATGCCAGGAGAGAACTAAATAAAGTCAAGGGTCAAAAGCATGACATGCTTCTGTATAAAATTAAAAGTTAATTACTAGCTGCATCTAGGGGCCAGGACTATTTTAATTTTGGAGTCATTAGCCTGACTATTTAGAATCTATGTTTTAACTATAGCATTAGAGAGTCAGCTGACTCGCATTTGCTGCAGAGAGAGTCAGCCGTCCCCAAGCAGAAACTCTATATGCCACGGCTTTGCCGACCTTTCTCCTTAACTGCTTGCTGCTCATATTGAAATCATGATCACTGACTTGTTTGTTAAAGTCATCATAAAATTTAATGTGTTTTTTTAAATGCCCTCTAGCAAAATGCATTTAGGAGGAAGTATATAGGAACAAGGTTTCCTTCGTCACATTAAAGGGCCTGACATTTGGCAACACGTATTTATTTGGAGCAATAATTTAGGATCATATTAGAAAACCCAGTAGTCTGGGTGGCATGAGGGGCAACTGTGAGGTACCCCGTGAAACTCCTGGGAAATAAGGAAAAGGGGTTACTCTCTAGGAGGCTGAGTTAAAGAAATAATAATAAACAGTTGAATATGATGATAGTGGAGGAAAAACCCCTTAGAGAAGCAGGATGCCTCTCAGGCAAGATTTGACTAAATAATTCCTGACTAAATGTTTCCTGAAGTGGGTTCGTGGATCACTAATTCCGTAACTAGCATCAGTGTTTAGCTAGAAAAAAAAAAAAAACCAGAAGATTTCTGCAATCAAATAGATTAGAGATAGTGCTTTAGAAATAATTTAAATGATCGTAGAAATTATTCTGCCAGGCAGGGCTTTCCAGAACCTACAGTACACTAATAGGATTGCAAGAGGAAACGCTAGTATGCCCCGTATCCCTACATGTAAATTTGCTCATGGATCACTTTTTTCTGGTGAGTTCCTTGCAGGACTAGTACTTTGAAAGAAAGCAAAAACAGACCAGCAAGGACCTTTGGGTAACACTCTCTTAGGATGACTAAAGAAATACTCTGTCAATCAAAATGAAGGAAATCACCAAGGGGGCAGGAGACTCCGTTACAGCGGTGCCCTTTAAACCATTGGGCAGTGGATGGGGTGGCTGGGGTCCAGTGCCTGAGTGACCAGCTGCTCCCTCCTCCGATGGTGAGATGGAGAGGGAAAGTCCTGCTGAACCTGAATGGGGAACAGGTTAGCATGACCCTAAGTTCCCACCTGCCCTATTTATCAGAAAGTCCCATCTTATCCTAGGTTCCCCTTCCCCCTCAAAATTCCTAAGAATCACTGTGGAGTTAAATCTTTGGTCTCCCCTTAACCCTCACCAACTGCTTTCTAGAATCACAGTGCCCTGGCTTAAAGGGGCTCTTCTCCTGACTGGTTACACCTAGGCTTGGTGGAAACCCAGAAATCTTAGAAACTCTTAAACAAACTCCATGGAACAGAATTTAACTGCACTTGTAGTTGAGATGGAAGGATCCCTTTTGAAGATCAGTGTCATCTGAGGAAAACCGGGAACATCAAAAATAGATTTCCCCTTCGAGGGAGGGACTCCTATTAATCAAACTCACACAGAGTGATGAATGAATGCCAGGCCGATGCGTATTAATTCATAGTGAGAAAGGTAACTACTGAGGAATCTAGACACCCATGAGGGGGCTTTTTAACATATCCCCTCCCTGTGGAAAATATGCACCGGAAACAAAGTCAGATGAAATTTCGTTAGATGTTGGTGAAGCTCAAATCACATGAGTTAGATGTCTTCACCTGCAGAAAGGGTCATGGATAAGGCTGAAGACCATACATATTTTGCCCAAGGGTAAGGAGAGAGGAACTTCTGGGCATTGACAAGTGAGTATTTTTTTAGAGAAAAGAAGGCAATCTAGGAAGAGGGAACCACACAAGCAAAGTCAGGAAGCATGGAAATAGTCAGTGTGATAATAGTGAAGCCTCCATGGAGACTGGGCCAAGGTGGAGAGGGCTTCCATCTGTCTCTTCTGCCATTTTCAGCCTTGTCCATGGACACCTGTGGATCTTCTTCATAGCAATATCCAGCCTCCTCTGACCCATCACGTGTTGCTCTTAGAAGAAGATTGTGGAGTTTGCCAAGGTTTGCTGCCAGATATCAAACCCCCTAAGGTCCTGGGCTTTTTGTCCAAGAAATCCTTTTGGTTCTTAGACCCATCATGTGCCCAATATTATCCTCATTTCTGAAGAAACAAGTAGAAATGCATCATGGGAGTCGAAGACAACACAGACTCTGAAACACTCAGCCATGACATATTATGTAATATCATCACTCAGAGAAGGGAGCCCGGTCTCAACTTCTAAATGAGTTAACGGAGCATGTGGGGTACTCAGACTTTCTCCTAATGTAATGAAGGATAGGAACCAAACATCATTCATTATGAGAAAACACATTGGTTTTGTTCTGAAATTTTTCCCTAGGAGACTTTTATTGTTGTCACTTAGGTTTTTTTTAATCTTTATTTTTTCTCACAATCTAATGTTTGTGCATCCACATGCTCAAAATCACATACGACAGAAAGGGCTATCCAGAGTTCTACAGTCATGGAAACAGGCTTTGAGAACCCATCTGAGTACTTATCCCCTCTCCCGAGAGCGACAAAGCAGAAGGGACACTGATTCATGGACTCTAAGGAGCATGGTTTAAATGAGTGAAGGAATGAATGTTCAGACAGAGAAATAGAAGCATCTCTTCTAGAACTTTCAAGAACACAGGTGAAACAATCATGGAGATATTAAAAAAAAAAAACAACTGCATATTCAGCCGTTTTCAATCCATACTTTAAGAAGTTTAAGTTCCAAAAAATGTGCCTTAATTATGCCATCCTCCTTGTGGACACAATATGGGAGCCGAGCTAACTCTGTTCACTGATTAGGTAGATATCGTGATTGATTATTTCCCTGTCCAGGCTCCTGGAGGAGGCAGCTCTTTCACAGTACTATGGGAGTAACTGCAAGTTATGGAGTGTCCCATCTGTTACCCCTATCAGCTCCAATACCCCGGCCCCAGCCATGGGAATTGCTTGCGGGGTATGCCAAGGAGCTGTATAATCAAAAATCAATGATCCAAACGGAGGTCTGTTGTTCTACAGCTGAGCTGGTGTAATATTACAATGCCAATCCTAATGGAGTTACATAGAATCCATCAAAATATCGGGATGCAGGGGTCAATGAGGACCGCAATGCCTCACTTCCTGGCAATTACCACTTATTACTGGGGCAACGCTTTCCTTCTGCTATTCAACTTACTTCAATAAATGATACTAGGCGAGCCTGCAGGGGCAGTCAATAGAGCATTGTGTTATTGTCACAGCTTCATAGTCAAATCAATACCTCAGTCTGCTGAGACGTAGGTGAGAATCCCTGAATATGGCACTCATGAAATCATGTGTTTTTATGATTTTGAAATTATATATTTCGTTCCCACTTCATTTTTAATGTCAGCAAGGCAGTTAATGGGAGGAGGGGTCTGTCCTCTATAAATTTTTGTGATATTTGTACTCAAAGAGAACAGAAATCTGTTCCCCCCCCAAAAGGAGAAAAAAAAAGTCTCACGAAAACCTTACTTTCTTAGGATTCTTCTTCAGTTGCTCCCAACCACTCTGCTTATCACCTTGGGTTGGTTGTGTGGAGTCCTCCCCACCCCCTTTGGTTTTAAAGAAGGAAATATGAATATCTCACGAGAGGGCAGGAGAAGAGTGTGAAGAGGTGGTGGGAATGACTCTACCATTAATTCCTTCCCTTCATTGAGCCTTTCTGTCCTTATAATTACAATGGGGATTGGATTTGAATGATGTTTGAATGGTGGCTTGTGAACCACACAAACACAAATATATTGTGTGTGTCTAGAAGCCTTCATTATTATGATGATGATGATTATGATTATTATTATTTATTGCTTTAATGCTTTTAGATGAGGAATGCACTTTCTGTGTTCTCATAGTCCCTACCAATCCCCATCGTATCACACAGGGCCTGCTGCAACATTCGGATTTCGTACCTAGCTCCTGTGGCTTATTTGAGTATTCACCTTTAGACAAAGTATAGTTATTGTAAGCAATTTATAATATGAATAACATCATAACTGCCATTCAATGAATTCTTGCTCTGAATCGGGCATAGTACAATTTTGTGCACATCACCATCAAGTAATTTCACACTTGCAACAGCCCCGTGGAGCGATACGATTCTTTTTTTTTTAATTTCCAGATGAGGAGACAAAGGCTCTGAGAGTTGATCTGACTCTCAATGTGGTGACCCCTCCCCACAGCTAGTAGGTGGTAGAGTCAGAGTTCAAACTCAAGGCCAGCAAACTCCAGGATCTCTGTTCCTGACCATGGGGCATGTTTTCTTTCAGCTCTAACTTTATTTCTACATCTTACCCCACAGGGCCAGATACAGTGGCCACGTTACTTTTAATGGATTAAATTGAGAGATATCTACCTAATTAAGGTCAAGAGTGCTGTAAGAGAAAGCCCAATTAACTCAGGGTCAGAAGTCTTGCATTCTGGCCCTGCCTGTGGCTGGGAGCAGTTCTCTGAACCTATCATCATTTCTGTTCTTTATCTGCAAAATGAGAGCCATACGCCCTACCTGCTAGGACTGTCGGATGGATTATAGAAAAGCATTAGATGTTCGAACTATAAGCTGTGATGCGGTTAGAGTTGCAGGCCAACTTCACATTTCTTTGAGTTTTGATCTTGTCCAACTTTAAGACATTGCTGATGTTTTTACTATACTTATTTTAAAAAGATTTATTTATTTGAAAGAGAGAGAGAGAGAAGGAGAATGTGAGCAGAGGAGAGGCAGAGGAAGAGGTAGAGAGAGAGAATCCTCTAGCAGACTCCCCACTGAATGTGGAGCCCGACTGATACCAAGCTAAATCCCAGGACCTCAAGATCATGACCTGAGCCAAAATCAAGAGTCTGCTACTTAACCGACTGAGCCATCCAGGTGCCCCATACTATACTTTTTCAAAAAATTATTATTTTTGTTCAGATTTGTTCTGGAATCACCCTCAGCATGATCCAGCCCTCCTATCTGCATAACTGGTACCATTTCAACAAATGTGACCAAAATTTCCTCCTTAGATGGACACCAAAAAACTAATGACCTAGTGGGAAAGGCTATATGAGACTCAAGGCATGGGTGGAGGGGTAACTCTCGGCAGCTTCCGGGTGAGCGTCTCTTGG
This sequence comes from Nasua narica, assembly GCA_028533885.1. Lineage (NCBI taxonomy): Eukaryota > Metazoa > Chordata > Mammalia > Carnivora > Procyonidae > Nasua > Nasua narica. Next base: position 22,246,536 of record CM052803.1, on the reverse strand, counting down.
GTCTGAGGAAAACCTTATTGGGGTTGCATCGCTTCTTCCTTTTCTCTTTATCAAGGTTCTTCATGCCTATGTGTGTAACAGCCCAGACTGTTAAAAGCTACATTTTCATGAACGAGAATGCGGGGCCTTCACCCCACTCTCTCTGATTCTATACAAAGCAGTTGTATTCCCAGGAAGGTAGCGTAAAGCAGTCAATAAGAACATGGGATTTCTTGCCGACAGACCTGGTTTGGAATGAGAAGCCCTCAGCCAGGTGATTTGGGGTCCTCCCTGCAATGTTCCTGTCTCAGGTTCCTTACCTGTGAGATAAGGCAATAAGGAACACTGCAGTCAGGATCGAGTGTGACGAGCTGACCTCAACTTCTGACTTAATACATTATTGCTCAATATGCATTCGCTGTTATATTACTTTTAGAATGCATTTATTGATTAGGTAAATAATCCATATATTAAAAAATTAAAAATTGCCCTTTTTGGGCCCCTGGGTGGCGCAGTTGGTTAAGCGACTGCCTTCGGCTCAGGTCATGATCCCGGAGTCCCGGGATCGAATCCCACATCGGGCTCCCGGCTCCATGGGGAGTCCGCTTCTCACTCTGACCTGCTCTCTCTCACTTTCTCTCTTTCCTAATAAATAAATAAAAATAAAATAAAATCTTAAAAAAAAATTGCCCTTTTTTTTTTTTTTTTGGCCAACTTCTTCCTGAGAAAATACTCATCCTTGTGTGCTGGTCTACATTATTCAGGTCATTTCATTCTGGTCCCTGTGCCCTGTGCCCTGTGCCTTCTCAGAACTCACCAGGGGTTTTCCAAACATGACCTGAAGGGGTCCCCCTCTCAGCCCCAACCAAATCCTTCCAGATCCCCAGCGATGTGTCTCTGCTCTAATGTCCCATTGTCCTTGTGGTGTTGTATCTCCTTTCTGATGGGTATGGCTCCTAATATTGTATTGGAATGTTGTTAATTCTTTGGAAATGTTCATTTGGCTGATGTTCATTCCAGTAGAATCCAAGTGGCTAAGATTGGGAGTATTCTTTAACTTTGTATACCTCTAATGCAGGGCTTCTCAGTCTTTGTGCCATTATCCTTTTGGCCCAGATAATTCCTTGTGGGGGCAAGGACTGACCTGTGCATTGTAGCACACTTCATGACATCCCTGACCTCTACCAATTAGAGGCTATTAGCATCCCCTCTTTTAACCATCAAAAATGTCTCCAGACATGGCCAGAGGTCTCCCTGAGGGACACAGAAGTCATCCTCAGTTGAGACTCTAATCTCTAGTGAGACTCCTTGCCCAGACGGAAATGGAAACTTTCCATAACTGTCAACACTTTGAGAAAATGTTTTACCAATTTCTTTAGGGAGAACTTGATTTTTAGGTCTTCTGTAAAATTTTATCTTATATTTTAAAAAAATGAATTGGGTGTCAAGGCTTCGAACCTTTGTTTTAAATCTGGAATGCAGAGAGGGGTTTGGTGATGAAACAGACCTTTAAAATGCCCCACAAAGCACACTGACGATGGGTCCTGGAGGGAGTCTTCTACACAGCTGGCAAAGACTCCTGGACCCCAGGACCACAGGATGCCCGTCTGGGGACGCCTGGCACCGAGAACCTCACAAAGAGCCCATGCCTCTCCACTCCCACATCTCTTCCCACTGCCCGAGAACATATGATCGTGGAACCGAGGAAGGCACAGAATAAGAAATCACAGGCCTCCTTACTCCTGCACATCAGACAGGCTCTCGTGAGCGAAATGAATTTTCTTCCTGGGCGGAGGTGCCCAGAATAAGGAAGGACATGTGTGGAAATCATCCTGCTTTCTCCCCTGTGGCATATCATCTCCTGACCGACCGGGCGAGGTTTCCAGATGTAAATACAAACTCATTATCTAATGCGAGGCTGAATAAGCGGCCAGATACACAGATATAAATTACCCCTTTTACCTTCTCTGAGGGTGTTGAGAGGCAAACAGATTGCCCTCTTCTGTTCTCATTTTAAATGGGTCAGAGCATCGGTGGAACTAGATAATTCACTCCAATCCACTAGATGTAAGCACCTCATAAATTTCATAATCAGTACTAGCATTTTCCTTTTCATAAGCAGTATGTCTTCAGCAGCGTTAATTACATGACGGGTAATGGTCTCCCATTTTGAATCCCTGTTTGGGATGAAATATGGTCCAGCCCCGAGCAACCCCCTGCCCCCCACCCCCTCCCCAGGCAGCGCCCTTTGCAGCCAGACATCAAAGTGTTTCCTGAAGCCCAGGGAGCAAATATAAGAAGAAAGTCTAAATGGGGGAAGAGCTGTGTGCGAAATGTTATTTTGGACTTTTTAAAACTATACCGGGAAAGAAAAAACACCTATTGAGGGCCTTTGGAACCCTTCTATTGGTTTAGGTCCCACACAATCCTCTTCAGTCTTAACCTTAAGCGACACTTCCTCTGATTGGCCTTTTCTGGCCTCCTCTCCAGTACCCGTCAGCCCACACATGCCTTCGGCAATGTTCTTGGTTCTCCCCAGGTTCCTATAGGATCTCATCGCTTCCCCTCATGACTTGGCAGGAGATGCCAGGATTACTGATTTATGGCCCATCTTCCCCATGTGGTACAGAGGAGGCACTCCAGAATGATCTGTGGTATGTTCATGACCAGCTGAAGCAAGATTATAGTGGACTTTGTTGTGTCAACCCATCCACCTCCCCAGCACTGACAAAGTAGGCAGAATGACTTTTGTGGTCCCGAGCAAATCCTGGGTACACGTCCTTCCACTGAAGACCTGAGCAGTTCACGCTAACTGCTCTGCTTCAATTTCTACAGCTGTAACATAGGGAGGGTGAGATCTAATGCTCGAGGTTGTGGTGACGGGCAGGGAAGAAAGGAGGAGGCCAGGGGAATTAACTGGCAGGGCAAGGACCAGAAATGAGCAGTTAGTGGGATATCCTCAGCCAGGGCTGGAGAGCAAGGAACCAGCTTCACAAGTGACCAGCGTGGTGACTTTGGGAGGCCTGCTTCGTCTCTCTGTGTCTATAAAACGACCCTGAGATTACCTTCCTCACAGGGCTATCCTGAAATTTGGGTGTGAAAAGATTTGGGGGGAAAAAAATGCAAGTGGATGTTAGTTGGTGTATGGTTTATGCTTGTTGAAATGCCAGGGCCCAGGACGACTAATACTGGCTTTCCTCGATGAGCATCGGTGTCTGAACCAGAAAGAGAATCTGGAAGAAGCAGGGAGAAGGGAGCTAGAAATGGAACCCCAGCTATCTGCCCTAGGAGAGACGTCAACGCTGACTTCTTTTGCAAGGAGCCTCCCTGGAGACATTGCAGGAATTCGGGGTGCTGTGTGGCCTCTCCTAGAATCATCTGATTAAGCCCAAGGGATGTGGAAGCTAGTTCTCCCATCCCTTTTCCCAACCGCTGGGTGTTCTAGTTGTAACACCCCGCAGGATACCTGACACATCCTGATGAAACACACACTTTAACAAGTCAAAAGTGGAATTGACTAGCTCTGAGACAGGGACTCAAGCTAAGGTCCAGCATAACAGAATCAGGGTACGGAAGGAAGTCCTCCTCAGTGATCTCCATCATGGTGCTGCTCTTCTGTGAGGTGGCTTCGTTGGTGGCGGTCTCTTCACACTGGGGCCCCCCTCCCCCAGAGCCACAGCCCCAGTCTTCACAAGGGTTTGACTGACCCAGCCGGGGCCACGTGCCTTCCCTGAATTGTCAGCCAGCTTGCACAGCTCCCCACATAACCCCGGACTTGGACCCAACAGGTGGTGTCAGCCGCCCCTTAGCACATGGGCCCTGGTAAGAGGTAGGAGGCGAAGAGTATTCCCTGAAGAAATTCTAGTAATGGCAAAACTCCTAGATCCACTCCTCAGACACTTTGGAAGCTGATCACACATATTACTATGCGCCCTCATGACCAACTAGGACCCTCAGATCTAGCACAAGGACACTCCCTAAATCTACATTTTGCTAGTCAGGGCTTTTCCCACTAGGGCTTTTTCATGCCAAGAAACCACGCTTTCTGGACCTTCTACCTTCCCTGTGTTCTTCCCTCCCGGCAACTCACTGGGCTTTGAGCTCCGCTAGGGGCTGAGGGCCCAGGAGCTCCTATCGCCTGAGCCCCAGAAGCCGTACGATAAAGTCTGATTGGGGGGCTCGTGGTTGCCCGGGGTTCTGGAATTAATTCATGTGCTGCTTGTTTTATGCAGACTTACCGATTATGCCCAGTGTCACGAACTGTACTGAAAACTCTTAACACCTTTTAAAACTCGATTCACTTTTGATGCCATAAGAGAGATCGGGCCCATAAATAAGAACTAGAATCCATTTGTGGTCCATTTTGCTAAAGTATATTAAATATCGCCTGCAATTTGAACTTGCCTTATAAAATGTTTACATGCCATTAAATAGTCCTAACATCCCTTGTGTAAATTAAGCAGGCTGTGATGTTCCTTAGTCCAAGGAGCAGCAGCGCTTAAAGCTATAAAATACTTTCATGCAATAAATCAAATACTTTGCTCCTAAAAGCAGGATTATAAATATAAAAGGCAACAATACTGACCTCAGTTGTCTACACTTGAATTGCTTTGGGAAACGTGGCACAGAAAGAAATATTCTAATTTGGATGCTCAGTTCATTTGTTCCCTGTGCTTTGGGCATGTGGGTTCCTGGAAAATGTTGTTGTCTGCAGATAAGCTTTCCAAAACACACAACGATTCTTTATAAAAAGGACAGGTTCACACACACACACAAAAAAAACCCTGTCCAAGCAGGGCGAGCATCTTAACCAGCCGCGTGGAGTGCACGGAAGTAGGTCTCCCTGGCTGGAAGAATTCCGAAAAGAGCTCCCTGGGTGAGAAGCGCTCAGAAATCCTGCCGGCACCCCATGTGCCTTCCACACTGTTGCTTTTTATAAAGCCTCTTCCTTCTCCCTCAGCTGGGCCATCAATGGGCTGTTTTCTTGCAAGTGCTCGAAGTTTAATGGAGCCTAAGTGAGACACAGACCATTAACGCCGTATCAATATTTATTTTTGGTTTCCACGGAAACCGATACCAGCCCGTGGGTAACTTCTCATCCAACGTGAGCCTAAGGATCTTTTGCACTGGGCAGAATATTCTGTTTAGTTTCTTGGAAGGAAGGGGGAGACGGTGGTTAGAAGGTTAATAAACCACCGCTTATTTAATAAACAAATCCACATCGATGAGCAGCACCTTAGCAGGGCTAGACCTCGGGTGTGTGTGCTAGGAAGGGCATCTCAGTCTGGGCACCTCACAGATCTCTCTCTGTCCCCACCATTCGGTCCCTTTTAATTCTTTTGTTGCTGGGCGCAGGCTTCCCAACATCATCTGTCTTGCTCCCCAGGCCCTGGTTTCGAACCTGTTAATCAGGTTTGAGGCTCTCTGGAAGAGCACGCCCTGTGTGCTAATTACATTTGGCTTGGTAACAAAGTGATGGGATTCGTAGATGGCTAGGGAGCAAAAGGGATCATATCTTGCCTTGGATTAATGTCACAAGGCTGGAGTACCAACAGTCTGGCTGTTTTGTGCAGGCTTCTGCTCTCTTCTTCGGGGCTACACGAGATACTTCTTTGCCTGTAGGGAAGGGCAGACTCCTGTGCTGACAGGGTCCTGCAGAATAAAAATAGGCATCGGGAGATGTGAGTTCTGGTCTTGACTTGGAAATTAACTAGCTCTGTAACCTTGGTCAGTTCACATATTCTTCCTGTCTTCCTGTCTCTACATCTTCCTCTAGAAGAAGGAGGAGGAGGAGGAGGAGGAGGAGGAAGAGGATAAGTTATTTCATCTCTACAATGCCTCTGAATTGTGAAATTCTGTGTAAACATGCTTCTATGTAATAACACTTCCATACGATTCCTTACCATTCTGCAGCACCGACCTCTTCCATTGTCCATCACCTTCCGTGGAATCCTCTGCCCTTACTTTGGCTGTTAGTGACTTCCTTTGTTTCTCCTCCTTCTACATCAGCCAGGTTTCCTCTTCCTTCCTTCCAGTGTGGTTTTTCTTCTTCACTGAGCTGAATTTTTCCCCAGATGCTCTCTCCACCCTCTACCCCTTTCACTGTTTTGTTCACGCATTTCCGAATGATCAGATCCAGGTAACTCCAAATGCTTGAGTCCCGTATTCCAGCTGCCAATTCCCTTTCATGTTGTATTCATTTCCTGTCGCTGCATATAAATTGTCACAAAATTAGCAGATTAAAACAACACTCATTTATTAGTCCATAATTCTATAGGTGAGAAATCTAACATTGCGTGATTGGGTTCTTTATTCAGAGCAAAGAAAGGCTAAAATCAAGGTCTTGTCCAAGCTGAGTCCTTGTCGGCAGACCCTGGAGAGAAATTTGACTTCCAAGCTCTTTGAGGTTGTTAGAAGAATTCAGTTTCTTGTGGTGGTAAGACTTCATGTTCAGGCTGTCAGCCGGGGGACTCTCTGCTTCTAGAGGCTGCCCGCATTCGTTCTCACTTAGCTCTTTCCACCTTCTAGATTCTAGAAGTGGATTCTAGAATCCACTAGAATGATTGAAACCTTCTTATACTTTGAATCTCTCTGACTTTTCTCCCAGGCTCCAACCTAGCACAGGAGAAAGGGCACTCCTGTGCTGGGATCAGCTGCCCCCCCCCATAACTTCCCCCCCTTAAGATGAACTGATCTGGGGGCTTTGGTGACATCCATGCCATCCCTTCCCAGTAGTATCTAGAGTAGCATCTGATTATATAACCAGGAGATGGGAAATCTTGGTGGGGCTGGGAGGAGTAGAGCCTATCTTTAGAATTCAGCCTACCGCATGAGTATAACTAAGATAGAAGTTGAAAATGGACCACATTTCCAAACCACCTTGAGTGTCATTGGTTCTCTGACTCTAAAGGATTCCTCTAAGCAGAAAGACCTAAGGGACCCAAATCTGTACTTCCCTCTCTGCGTTAGATTGAAACAGAAGATGCTCTTTTCACTCTAGCAAGTCTTCCAGAATAGGAGGTGGATTAGTATTGAAAAAGTTACACAAAGCACACCTATGAACATGTATGTGCTCGGGTATCCTTTTTACAGTGGTTCTCAGGCTTCGTCTTGCATTGGAATCACCTAGAGGGTTTACTAGACCACATGTTTGCGAGCCCCACTACAGAGTTTTGGGTTCATTAGGTCTGGGGTAGGGCTCAAGAATGTTCCAGGATGTTAACGCTGTGGGTCTAGGGATGACATTTTGAGAACATCAGCTTAATACAGAAATTTCACCCACTGTAATTATCACTGTATGAATGCTGTCTTTGGAGCATTCATTACATTTAGATATGGAGAGGTACTTTTATATATTTTTTGAAATATTATATGTGTGTCTTTGTACTAGAAAATAATGAGAGTGGGTACATGCTGTGGTTTCCTCCCAGACCATGTGTATCCCACTATTGCTAAATCCTATTCTATTTTCAAACACTGTTTCTTTAGTAAACTGTAGTTATCTGCTGCCTCTTATGCATTTGTAAACTTCAGCATTTCTACTCTCCCTAAAGACTTGTAATGCCATAAGCATGGCTCTGTTCTTTCTCATTTCGCTTTCATTTTAATGAGACCCTTAAACATTCTTTGGGGCTACAGGCTGCCAACGCTTTCTTCCCATCTTTCCTGCTAACTGCATTCTACAATTCTTCAGAAACTCCATATTCAGAAACAATGAGACAGTCCCGATTATGGTTGAATGGATGCTATGCTGAGCCTCGGTTTTCTGATCCATAAAAAGTGAGTCTTAATCCCTTCAGCTGCATTAGCTAGACCTCTTCGCCAATAAGAGAAACTCAGCTCAAACTGGCTCAAACAAAAATGTCCCGAGGTAGCGTGATCCTGGGCAGACATGAATCGAAGGATCACAATCACGTCCTTAGGACCCAGTCTTATTCTCTTTCCAGCTCTTGGCTGTGTTTTCCTTGGTGTCAAGTTTATTCTCAAAGAAGCTCTTACCAGGCAAAGGCCAGAGAAGCTGCAGACTTTATCCTCTAAGCTTCGTGGCCCTCAAAGGTTTCTCCTTCCTAATAGTCTCAAGCATTCCTAGCATCCCAGGATTGTGTTTCACTGGACAGATGTGGGTCAGGTACCTGTCCCTGGACTAATCACTGTGGTTGGTGGATGTAGTATACCGGTGAGTCAGGGCCAGAGGTGTACCCACACTTGGATCCAGGGTAGGAGCAGCCCCACTTGAGACACATAGACTGAAATTGAGAGAGAGAGAGAGACGGTTTTCCAGGTTAAATTATGGTGGTATTACCAGAGTCAAGAGGAGTGGATTCTAGGCAGGAAAAACCATCGTGGTCCAGTGTACCTTACATGTGAGTTATGACAATGATCAAAGGTGTACATATATGCACTTTGATACCTACAGATGCAAGGTTTGACGATGATGATGATGAAGGGGCTTATGACTTGGTTGTATACAACCAAGACAATTATCCATGCTCTGCCTGCCTTGCCCTGGTGATAGAATCCTTATCCATCTCTTCAAATTAGAGATTTTCAGTTGTTCTTGCTTGGTGCCTTTTAGCTTCTGGAAAATTTTCCCCATTCTTTCCCCAGCAATCTTTCCCTCCCCGCATTCCTCCCTTCACCCTCTTCTTAAGACTAGTTACACTCTTCCGGACTCCAATGGCCATGAAGCAAAAAATGAAGATCTGTTTCTTACCTGCAGAATTCAAATGGCTATTTTCAAATGCAGCTAAGATGGAGAGAGAAGGCATGTGTTTTCGGAGGAAATTCCCAAGGTAAATGAACATAAATCCCAAATGTAGCAGGGTTCCCACTGTTCCGTTAGTAATTAGGGAGAAGCCAAGAAATGCCACTTCCCTGTTGATGTCCCCATAGACAAGCCACCACCACCCTAGCCTATCCCTTAGAATCCTCTGTACGTGCTTCCCAGGCCTCATGTAAATTGTGAAGTTATGAATTGTTTGTAATTCAGAATTCAATAAAAACACTAGGACTAATCTAGAGACCAAGACATCAAGACTCAGGATTATCTAGACGTAGCTTGACCCGCTCCTATTTTTCTGATGGGAGCAACTTTCCAAAACTAGATAAACGCATAGATTAAAAAAAAAAATCCACAGAGTGATTTAAATAAGGATGTGGAGATCTCTTCTACTTAGCTCAAGATCAAAAGCTCAGGACACTAAACTAATTGCTTTGCTCCTAACCATTCATCTTTTGTAAAATGTTTATAATTTCTTAGGTGCTTTTGTATTCATTACCTTAGAACACACCTGGGAGGTAAACAGGACAGATCTTACTTTTTTCCTTGTGTTTAACAGAAGAAGAAACCGGGGCTTGGGAAGCTGATTTGCCTTGGGTCTATAGCTGTACCATGTAAGCAGTAGCCCCTAGCCACACAGGGCTCTGAGCACTTGAAATATGATTCGTGTGACTAAGGACCTAGATTTTTATTGTATTTAATTTTTTAAAGATTTTATTTATTTATTTGAGAGAGAGAGAGAGAGAGAGCATGAGCAGGAGAGACAGAGGGAGAGAGAGAAGCAGGCTCCCCACTGAGCAGAGAGCCCGATGCGGGGCTCAGTCCTAGGACCCTGGGATCATGACCTGAGCCGAAGTCAGACACTTAACCGACTGAGCCACCCAGGCGCGCCCCTAGTTGTACTTAATTTTAACTAACTTAGATTTAAGTTTGAAAAGGCACATGTGCCTAGTTGCTACTATATTAGACAGCACAGGTCAGTATCTACAAAGTGACTCAGAAGATTCGAACCCAGGTCTGCTGACTCCAAATTTGGTATTCTTGTGGTATCCCTGGTTTGCCCAAGATGTGCTCGGCCTTGGCCTTCTAAGTCTCTGAATTGCTTGTCTTCCTCATACATGGAAAACTCAGATGTACTTTTTTCAATAGGGCATGAGTTACTCTTGATAAAAATCTAAGGTTTATAACTCTCCTCCAGCGGAGCAGGGCTAACACCCAAAGCTACAACCCAGATCTTTCACCATAGAAGTCCTCATTGCCCACGAATCCTCTCAGCTTCTCAGATTTCCTCTGCCAGAGACGATGATTCTAATTCCTTTCTCAATAATCCGCGTCCTGACAGTCATAGCACAGAATTCTCCAGGGCTAATTTTCCTTACTATCTTGGCAAAGAAAAAGCTATCCTGGGAGGTATTCCCAATAGGATGAAAAAGCCATTGCCCTAATTTCCTTTGGTGCAGGGTATGAAGACCACTATCTGTATACATTTATTATTGGTAATTATTTTTAGGACTAGACCTCATGATTATTGTAAAAAAGAGAAGTAACTAGGGAGTTTTGATATCAGCTGCCTTTTGGCAGCCAGGAGGATGGCTAGAGAAGAGGATCAAGGAGTCAAGTTTGAATGGATATGAATGGGTTTGATGGACCCTTGGTTTCCCCTGAGGAAGCTCTGGTAGGGAGGAAGAGAAGAGATCAATCGTCTCAGGGAAGGGACATCTGTCAGCACATTGCTGATGACGCATGGGGTCTCATTACACACAGTGTTTGAGAAAAGGCAATGGAGTCAATTAAGAACCTTGATTTACTGGGATCCTTGGGGAATGAGGAAAGGCTGGTTAGGGATAATGCCCTCCTCTGGTAGACTGGGGCCTGCCCTGAACTCCTTTTTTGGCTTTCACTAACATGATCAAAAGTCATTATAAAACGAATTATGATGGGACACTTTCACATGAATTATATTATAAAGTAGTAATAAGGCATGATAAAAATGACCCTAGAAAATCCCCTAAATGACCCACAAGGAACAGCTTTTGTGCTTCTGTGTTCATAGCCCCATGTAGCATCATGTGTATACAAATAATATATATGCTAATGTTCATTATGAAATGAAGACTTCTCATGCAAGATGTATGTTTACAGTATTTTTGAATACTCTGTTTCTGGCTTTTTTTTTTTTTAATTTCCTTTTTTGGATGTTTAGCCAGGTACCTAACCTTGGTTTCACAAAAGTTAAATGTGCGAACGATGAAACTCAGATGATCTGTTTTCTGGACTTTGTGAGGGGTGTTCAATTTCTGTCATGGAATATTAATGCTCATGGACAGTGACCACCAATGCCATCTTTCTGAACATCAGTCCTCCGTTTTTAGGACAGGAAACAAATACTTCCTCCAAAAACATCCACCGGAAGTGGTATGTGAATGAGTTCCTGGCGGACATGGTAGCTATTCTGCTGAATAACAAAAAGCTAGAGGCAGAGGGTAGAAAACTGAAAGCGCTGAGTGTTACTATGTCTCGAGTACTGTTCTTTGTAGCTTATATATATTATCTCATTTAATGATGACCAGTGTTGTCAGGCCAGAAGTCGGCATTCGTGGCTTGTGGTTGACCTTCATCAGATTTGAGTCACAGTGAGGCCAGACACATAAGTAAGACAACCGAATAGGTGTTGAAATGGTGGGGAATGATGAGAGAGGATGGGTGAGAAAAAAAATTTGCATCAGGTTCTGAAAATGTCAGTGTGGATGTGAGTCTTTGAGATTGGCACACATCTGTTGCATGAGGAAAAGTGGAATGTGTCAACTTGAAATAGATATGCCATCCAGGTGGTATAAATGTGTGGCCATGCAGTGCTTGGGCCAGCGAAGGGATGCATGACTTCCAATGGCAAGGGTATGAGAGCGAGTGGCGTCACAGGAGGGATTCCAGGTTCCAGTTAATGCAGTGAGGGTTTTGGAAAAGGTGGATACAATAAATTATATTTACTGTGGACTTGGATCTTGCCAGCGGGCAATTATTTGTGAGAAAGCTGGAGACATATTTGATTGATAACCAATATTCCCTGCAGAGTTTTCTCCACCCCAAGTAGTGTCAAGAGATAATTGAGCAACGAGTGAATGAGTGAGCCCTTTCGTTGAATGTGAGTCGTACAGAATACATTACATTAGAGGACGAAGACAAGGATGGGTTCAAGTAGAAGCCAGACCATAGGACCAAGCACAGCGATGAGCAGGGACTAGCAATGAAGGGGGAAGGATGTATTGATGGGCGTGAAGGGGGAAGGTAAGAAGATTTTATTAAAGGAGGACCCTTGGATTGGGCTAACCCACTTTCTTCCTTCTGAGGATCCTCTTGGCACGTAGATAGTTGATGCAACATTTCTGCAGCTAGTTGAACCACTGCAAGGAATCCGAATTTACTAGCTGGAAGGGACTTTGGAGATTATCTAGGTAACTTGCCTTTTACAGTAGGAAAGCGATAGGCTTGCTCATTAGCATTACTAATACGACTATCACGACTATCACAATCGCTCTCACGGCCAGTACTGCTGCTCCCACTGGCTACTTACTGAATACTTACTATGATCCAGACACTGTGCAATCTTCATTTCACTCTCCCTAGAGGAAGGACTATTATTATCATCCTATTTTGCAAACAAGGAAAATAAGGCTCAAAGGAATGAGGGAACCACACATCTGGGGAATATCAGAATCATGATTTTCCTAGACCTTTCCTGTATCACCCAGACTCTGGTTCCAGAGCTGGAACTCAGTCTCCCATCTGAGACCTACTCCCCTTCTATACTGATGCTTCCTTAAGCTACAAGGCTGGGCCCAAGGATCTCCAGGATTGTCATGTAGGGATATAATGGATGTTCTGCTAGAGACACCTCTGATGTTTAGAGCTACACAAGAGAATGGCTGAAGTTTCTAGAGGGGGGCAAAGAATCAGACAAACTCGCAGGGAGTTAGGGGAATCCATTCAATACAGGCGTATGAAGGTAAACTTCTAGAACTGGTCCAAACCCTTCATTGAATAAGTAGTGTTCCAGGATCTCAAGGCCTGAGTTTCCTTCTCTTTGGGGTGGAAAACCATGGGTCAAGGTAGTGAGATGCCTCTAGTCTAATGGAACAATTTGACCATGTCTTGGACTATCTTTAGAAATAGCCACACAGGGTGGGGTCACGGGCCTCATGAAAACATCCAACAAAAGCTGTGGTAACCCTTCTTAACCACTGGGTTCATGCCAACCTATTTGCTGCTGCATAATAATCTGGTTAATTGTGTAGTGTAGACTGCACTTGAGGAGACCATTACCGTGATCTGCGGCACCACTTTTTGAGATCCTGAATGGCAAGTTTTTATTTAACGTAGAGGAAGGGGAGAAGGAGGGTCACAGCAATGATGTTCTCAGAATCAGCGCAAAGCAAGATTGTTTGGTTGTGATATTAACATTTTTTCTTGTGGTGCCAGAAAGTGTGAGGGCCATGCTCATATTATTTGATGGAGTTAGTGGGTGCTCCCTGAAATGTGGGTGACATCCATTTTTTAATTCCATAACATTATCTGTAACTGACATGTGATTATAATACCGCAATTCTCTTTAATGCAGTCTGTAAAAACACATTGATTTTATAGCTCCCCAAACCGATTACATTAATATCTGTGCATAATTAGTTTACACATTACTAAATTACTGACAGATTAAAAGTGAAATAGTGCAGTTCATACTCAGCCGCATAACTGCCAGAAAGGAAATTAATATGGATTCAAATGGTCCTTGGAGACCTACATTGAAATAGCAGAAATCTATAAAGACTGCTTGCATTAGGAAATTTCTATCAGCAACATGTTTGTGGTTGATGCCTTCCTAAGGCTGCTAATATCAGCTGAGTGGGGCAGGAAATGATATGTGAACGATGCTTTGGCTCTTACCAACTCAAGACCCTGTTTATTAAAAAGCAAATTCTTAATTGTGATATCTGATGTCAAGAGAAGGTAGAATGTAAATGAAAACTTTTGGCTTTCCTTGCTTTTCCAAATGGCTTGAGTTCTGTTAGAGCTGCTGCATTCTCTGATGCTGCCTTCTTGGGGCAGTAATGCATGTTCTGTGGCCTTCTTTCCAGCCCCGACCAGATGGGCACACACTGGGTTTGTCTCCATAGCATTGTTTCATTCTGCGTCCCCACAATGGCCAACCACTCATGTATTAGGGGGTTGGGAGCAGGGCAGCTGTGTATCAGACCTTACAATAAACCTGCTTTCTGGTGAACTGGTAGGTAGACCAAAGCTTTTCTTCTTCTTCTTCCCCTTCTTCTCCTCCCCCTCCTCCTCCTCCTCCTTCTTCTTTTTGAAATCCTCATACTCATTAAATTATGCTGCCCTTTGAATGCTATCAACCATTTGCCCAACTCCAAAGCATTCAAAGATGAATTATCATTTTTTTTCATTCTCTGGTAAAAAACCACACTAGAACTCATTTCCACATGGAAGATACTTGAATTCTATTGATTTCTAAAGAATAACTCTGAAGAGGATGTTAGCTATAAATGAAGTTTTAAAAATGTGGCAAATGTTAAACTAGTAGACGTCAGGCACAAGATCCAACGTTTATTGAAGACCTCTTGTGTTCTAGATACTCTGGGGTGTTTTATCTAGGTTTTGGCTACTGTAACTCTCAGAGTAATTCTGTGAGAGGGCTATCCTTATTTCCATTTTATTAGTGATGAATGTTGCTCAGAGCAGTAGAGTCACTTGGCCAAGTGCACACAGTTAATAAAATAAGAGAGTCGGATTTTGAATTCCTTGTTATGGGCCTCCAGTAGTCAGGCAGGAAATGGGAATGCAGACACAAAGGGAAAAGAATGATTCTGGAGGTGCTAGTGATCGTCTCTGAGTCCACGGTAATGGATCCTCTATTAGAAGCTGGGGCTTAAAACCTCTCTACCTGAATATCCAAGTCATTCTATCATACACTGTTATCTTTATCATTGTATCAGTTATCATTTGCTGTGTAACAAATTACCCTAAAACTTAATGGCCTCAAAATATGTATTAGCTCACAGCTTTCATGAGTCAGGAATCTAGGTGCAGCTTAGTTGGGTTCCCCTGGCTCAAAATCTCTCACAAGGCTTCAGCCATGTTATCAGCCAAGGCTGCTGTAATCTCAAGGCTCCTGAGAAGATCCACTTCCAAGGTCACTCAGTGGCTGTTGGCAGGGTTCAATTTTTCATGGGCTATTGGACGGAGTGCCCTTAGTTCCTAGTCACGTGGACTCCTCTATAGGATGTTTCGCAAGATGGCAGCTTGCTTCATCGGAATGAGCCAGCAAGCAGAGAGAGAGAGAGAGAGGAACCAAATAAGATGAAAATCAATCTTTTGTAACCTCGTCTCAGGTGACATCCCATCTTCTGTTAGAAGCAAGTCACTAAGCCCAGGCCACACTCAAGGATATAAAATTCCTGGAAGCAGAGATCACTGGCAGTCAGATTAGAAGCTGCCTACCACAACCACAAATTCATTTATTTGCTATATAGGTTTGTTTATCAGTGAATAAGTATTATAAGCTACTGTCAATGATTATTGGTAATCAGGCTTGTACTTGGAACTGGAGATATACTGGTGAGCAAACAAATAATCTTATAAAAATTTTCAATGATAGAAATAAATACATACAGTGCCTAGTATGTGCCAGGAAACACCAAATGCACATTGTATCCACTCACCTAATCCTTACAACAGCCCTGTGAAGCAAGTACCATTATTATTTATAAACTTACATGGGGAAATAACAGAGGCAGAGGCACCAGAATGTTATATAATTTTGCATGATCATACACCTAACAAGTAATAGAGCAAGAATTCAACCCCCGGTGGTGTGTGTTCAGATCCAGTTCTTTTCTTTGCTTTTTTTTTAAAAAAAAAAAAGATTTTATTTATTTATTTTTGAGAGAGATGGAGAGAGCGTGCCACGAGCAGGGGCAGGGGCAGAAGGAGAGAGAGAATTCCAAGCAGGATATGTACATATCTATATCTATGTATCCATCTATCGAGAGAGAGACACAGAGAGAGAGAGAGAATGAGAGAGATTTATTTTTAAGTAATTGGCATGATTATAGGGGCTGGCAAGTCTGAAATCTGCAGGGCACGCCCATAGGCTGGGATTTCTGACAGAGTCAGTATTGTAGTCTTGAGTCTGAAGGCAGTTTGGAGGCAGAATTCCTTCCTTTCCTTTTTGGGATACCTCAGTCTTTTTCCTTAAGACCTTCAGCTGATAGGCCTGCCCACATTCTGGAGGGTATTTTGCTTTGCTCCCAGTCTACTGATTTAAATGCCAATAACTAAAAAAAAAAAAAAGAAGAAGAAGAAGAAAGAAAGAAAGAAATACCTCGGCAGCGACATCTAGACTGGTATTTCACCAAACAACTAAGCAGCTTAACCCAACCAAGTTGACACATAAAATTAACCATCACAAGGGCTGTTTGTTACTACAGCATTACTCAATCCCTGATAATTGCTCTTATGTCTCATCCTCTCCAACGGGAATGGAGTTTAGATTCAATAAACACTGCCATTACGAGGATTCCGCTTTTTAAAGTGTTAGTTTAGTACTCCTTTGAAAAAAAATGTGACTTGCCATTTGTCCTTGTCTGTGGAACCCTGGAAAGATGCTGGAGAATCACAGGGCACAGGCCACGCAAGAGGCAGATACACGGATAGATGGATGCCAGTTGCTTCTGGTTACAAAATCCAAGTACACTCTAAAAATGGCAAACCAGCATCCCCACCAGTGAGTGAGCAATCTGAGCGCTATCTGTTCAGGAACACTCAGTCCATAAAGGGGTTAACAGGGATTCAGGCTCTCAGGAGAGCGCTAATGAAACAGTCACAGAAAGGATGTTCAAAATGATCTCACCTGGCTGTGGTTGCCATGGAAACTCATTTCCCTTATTTATGTTTCTCTTCCCCCTCTTCAAATTACTAATAGTAATAATTTGGCCAGTTATTAAAAAAGACAAGGAATGGACCATGTGAACTCAGGCAAGAAATGAAAAGCGAGAGTAGGAGAAAAGACTGTTAAATAGAAAAATAGATGCATCACACAGGGTCAATTAGCTGGTAAGTCATTCCTTCCACTTAGATGTGAATGTTCGGTGGTTTGGGGTTGCAAAGAAAGTGGGGGAAAGGCTTACAATGCAAGAAGAAATGTCTTTCAAGATGGCTACTCCTTATTTTCTTTAAGACTAAAATATCAAAATGAACCCTCCTCTAGAAAAAATTATGCTTCTGTTCAGATGTACAAGTCCCACTTGCACCCCCAAATTATACATGTATCTCTATCTGTGACCATTTCGTCCCTAACTACATAATCAGTACACTACTATGAATTGTGCTTTTCTTGATGTCAATCTGTCTGACCTAGTTTGTAAGCTTCTAGACCAATAGGTCATAGGTGTTTGGGGTCACCGACTTTCTTGAGAATTTCAGAAAATCAACCCTCTCCTTGCAAAAGGCACACACATACAATCATGCAGAAGTTAGCGATTTCATGCGGTTTATGGACTTCCTGGAACCCATTCAAGAACTTTATGAAGAGAACCATTGTCTCAAAGGAAGGATACCATGCAGATGTGTAGTTGTTGGACCAGTGGGGTTTGGCAATAATTTTATTTTCTCGTGAATTGCTTGCACTTTGTTCTGAGACTACATTCATACCTCACACGCAGGGTTTTTTCTTAGATGATGGGCTCAGACTCTTAAGGCATTACTAGGAAAATTAATCAGGGAATTATCGCCAAGCTCCTGAAGGACGGTAGATGATATAAGTGTACACAGTTGGGCCTTAGACAAACTGAGGCAAGTGGACAGAACCTAGAAGAGCTGTGGGGACCAATTCTTTGTCTCTGCTTTCCTCAACCTCCCACCTCCTCTGCCACAATTCACCTTTTCCTTCTGTAGGTAAATTGAGGAGATAAAGCATGTTCAATTTGAACCGCATTATTTTCATACGTCTTTTAGGACATTAATTGGTAGCGTGACATAAGCAATCTATATCGAAGTTTCCTCAAGAGAAAGGGACAGGGGTGGGCATTGACTAAGCCTCTGCCTTGCACCAGGTGTGTGTAACATCTCATTTCACCCCCATCACAACCTAAGAAGTAGGTTGCATTGTCCCCATTTTGTAGATAAAGAAATGGGCTTCCGAAAAGCTGAACAGCTCATCCCGGCTCACCTGATTCCTATGTGCAAGGTGTGGGATTGGAATCAAGATCTGTCTACATCCTATTTTTGTGTGTCATCCAGCAAGTTCAAGTATATGTTGAAAAAAAAAGTTATTTTATTCTTTCCAGCCCTGATTTTTTTCTCTCTCATTTCCACTAGAAGAGTGTAAAGAATGTATAAATTCTATTCTGAGTACTCGTAAAGTTAAAAGTAAGCAATTATATTTCACTTTACAAGATTTATACCAAAATAAATTACGATGGATTGAATAGCTAAAATATTTATAAAGGCACAGAGAAAAGACCAGAAAATAAGCACACACCACACTTTTGTGTTAACTTAGTAACATCCCCAAAAGAGGTTCCTGGGTATAGAGAAGAGGGGAAATTTTCTGCTTGGTGCAGTTCTGTATTATCTGAGTTTGTTTCAAAGAACTTCATCAGTTTCTTAAAAGCTATGAAAAAGTTGTGTGTGTGTGTGTGTGTGTGTGTGTGTGTGTGTGTTTTAAGATTTATTTATTTATTGGAGGGGAGGGAGGGGCAGAGGGAGAGCCTGACAAGCGGCTCGATCTTACAACTCTGAAATCACTACCCTGAGATCAGGACCTGAGCGGAAACCAGCAGTTGGACGCTTAGCCAACTGCACCACCCAGGCACCCTAAAAGTTATAAAAGGTTTTTAAAAGACTTCCTGTGAATGAGGGCAGAGGAGAAGTATCTAGCTCTTGTGTGATCTCTAAAATTAACAAAGAACAAAAGGAAAGAGAACAAGAAAAAAAACTCCATGTCTATGAAACTACAACTCAGGAGAGGGGCCACTGGAAGGAGAAGGTGTAGGATAAAGAGAATCCAGGGTCAGAGGTGTAGACCTGGTATAGAATAAAGAGAATCCAGGGTTGGCCAGAGTAGGATGCAAACACACACACACACACACACATACACACACACACACACACACACACAGAATAATATTTGTCATAGAGTGAAAATGTTGGAAAGAGAAGCAAAAAATAAAAATGTTCATAAAATTACTATCTTTAAATAATGGTAACATTTTTTATGTCGCTTTCATAATTTACATATTCATATAGTTTATTTTAAAGTTTCAACAAAATGGTATCATACCACATATACGATTTTGAAGCCTTTTTTTTTCAGTTGGCAAAATATCATGAGAGTTGTTATTAAATATTACTTCCTATAGGAATATTTTAAATAATTGCTCAATCCTCCATTCTCATATATGTAAAAGTATTTTTATTGTATTTAATATTCCAAAGAACAGTTAATCAAACATCCTTATAGTTAAATTTTAATTATTTACTTATATCCAGGACTGTTTCCTTAGATAAATTTCTAGCAATGGCATTGTTGGACTAACAAGCATGTTGGACTAACATAAACTATTGCCTGTAAGAAGTTGTAACCATTTATATTCTGATCAGTAGTATGCAAGAATTCCCATTTTCCCCACATCATCTTCTTTGACTACTGTTGCTAACATTGACCATTACAATTTTTTGTGACTGCCTTTGGGTAGTAAGTTATTTATCATTTCATTTTTTTCTGATGTGAATTGTCTGTCTTTATCTTTTTCTTATTAAACTGTTAAAACTGTTTATATATTGAGTATTTTAACTGTTATATATATTTAAACATGTAATTCAGTTTGTCCTTTCTTCTTAGGCATAATTTTTGATGTTTTGATGTGCATACAGTTTTTGCATTCATGTAGTAAACATTATTAGTTTCTTTTATAATTATTGCCTTAGGACTTATGCTTCACAATCCAGTCTTATAGAAATATCCACCTCCATATTCTTGGAGAACATTATTTCCTTTTTTTACACTTATAAGTGTCTTTCATCTAAAATGTATTTTTTCGGGGCACCTGGGTGGCTCAGTGGGTTAAAGCCTCTGCCTTTGGCTCAGGCCATGATCTCAGGGTCCTGGGATCAAGCCCCACATGGGGCTCTCTGCTCAGCGGGGAGCCTGCTTCCCTCTCTCTCTCTGCCTGCCTCTCTGCCTACTTGTGATGTCTTTCTCTCTGTCAAATAAATAAGTAAAATTTAATAAATAAATAAATAAAATGTATTTTTTCAGTCATGTGAATCAGGGACTACCTTTCCTTTCCTCCCCACAAATGAATAGCCAGTTGCCACAATACCAAAATTATTCAATACTATACTACATCTTTCTATTTAGATGTCACTTTTATCAGACATGAAATTCTTATACTTAATGGCAATGTTCCCAGGAGTTTTATTGTTTCAATAATCCTATGCCAGCACCATACTGATATTATAACTTTATAATATACTCTAATAATCTAAGGGTAGGAGAAATTCTCCCTTATTGCTCTTCTTTTCAAACATTCTCAATTATTCTTATGCCTCTGTTCTTCTTCATAAACTTTTGGATTCTTTTATGAAGTAAAAAAAAAAAGAGGGTGGGATTTAATTGATATTCATTTATAGTCTAATTTGGAGAGAATTTGTAATTATTTTATAATTAAGTCATCTCTCTATATTGACAGGAAAAGAGCAGTGTCTCTCTTCAAAATCACATGTGTTGGATGTTTTCCCTTTTTTTTTGTAATTTTATTGTTAAATATTATTTTTTTCCACAAATACATTTATTTTATTTTTTTCAGTGTTACAAGATTAATTGTTCATGCACCACACTCAGTGTTTTCTTTAAATACAGAAAAGAATTATCTTTCCGGTGAATACTTTTTAATGGCAGAAAGACTATGAATATAAAATAGCACCAGTTTTAGATTCCTCCCTTTTTACAAGCTTTCATGGAGCAAGTCATGCAAAAGAACTGGCAGATACACACGAGAAAGATTAGTGAAAGAAAATAAAGTTTTATTTAGGAAAGAAAAACTTTAACTAATAAAAAGACCTGGAAAGAGATCCCATTTTAGCCAACAACTACCTGGACAATACTTTGTTCTTAGGATGTGGCCGTTTGGCCCTCTTTCTTTCTTCTTGCTATGCTCCAAAGAACAAATGTTTGGTATTTAGAAGTCTTTTTTTCTTTTGACTTGAAAAGACGTACATCAATGATTTTACCATTGCTTTGAAAACTAATCTTCTAAGGCCAGAGAAGAACTCGTTCTAAAAAACCAAATTAAATTGAACTTTTTTTTTTTTTTTTTTTTTTAGTTTTTATTATTTCTGCTGTTACTTAAGAATGGTGAGAAAGTTTTACAGTCTCGTGGAAAGGAGATGTAGCATTTCTTCCACAAACCATCAGAAGTAGTTAATCTATTTAAATCGTTACGTGATACTTTCATAATTGTGTGGATGTGTGTGGAGAGTGGGTAAGTAGCTTTGGGTTGGAAAAAGCACGGAGAAACCTTCAAAGACGTAGATAAAGACTTGGGACATGTAATATCATTATATCTATGGCCAAAATCGATTACTAAAAATCACAAACAGTCTCAGGTAGTATTTTACTGGAAATAAAAATATTAAGATTACAATCTTCAGATTTAAAATCCATTTTTCATAGTTATTTTAGAGTAGATGAGCTGAAGGTGCCAAATCCCTCAATCAGGGGGAGTTAGTCTCTGAGCTCGCGTTAAATCAAAGGTTCAAAGTCCTTAAAATGAATCTGATTTGTCTTGTGTAAGAAAACTAAGAAACATACAGAAAGTTACAGTCTTGATTGTACCAGAATAAATAAAATGCGACATATTCTTTAAATACCAATAGGAGGACCCAACAACCAAGATGGCCCCTGGGTTTTCATCTGAAATTCCCAGGCCTACAATGGGTGTTTCTGCTCATGTTGTTTCTTTGGGTGACAGTGGGTGTCTGAATATGTGAAAACTCCCAAGTGATTTTTTTTTTTTTCAGTCTAATACTGATGTCTACACAGTATTCATACCAGCATCTTTTGTTTTCTTCAACCTTGAAATGGCCTATGTGAGAGTAATGGAGGGATCATGTTTAAAACATTTTGGCAGCCCTAGGGATGCATTTGTGACCATTAAGAGCTGCTTGTATCAGTGTGTTGGATTCGGGGGCGGGGGGGAATGTAACCACATCAGAAAGAAACAAATTCTACGTGGATTCTACATTGATTTCTTTTTGATAAATTTATGAGTGAAAAGGTCCCTTCCATAATTTTTCTCTACTGTTGACATGCAAATGTGGAATAGCTATGCAAATGGAAAACACAATCACTGAATTTGTTTTAGACATTCTCTGTTGATAGAAATACAGCATTCATTTGTTGTACCTGGTGACTATTAACTGCTCTAATTGTGCCGCAGACTCGTTCACAAGTTTGTTGAAGTTGCACATGATAATTTTAAAGGAGTTAATTGAATACTAATCCAATGCACAGCACAAAAATTATTTGAACCATTCCAAGGAAAGCCGAAAATCCCACTAGCTGCCTTGGTCCTCGTAAATCCCTACCCCTGTGAAACTGAGAAAATGAATATTCAATATTTTTACCATTTGAGTCTCTTGACATTCTATTGATTCACTTTATTTTCCCAACAATTTTCTGACAGGTTTCCCAATGTGGATTCTGTAAATTCTTTGATATTCGTCTTGTGATTGCCTTTGAAAATGAGCGCCAACTTTGGACTGGGATTAGAACTCAGGAGCCCCAAGCCCTTCACACCCCGGGAGCCAGCATCTTGGTAGAATTTTGCTAAATTACCATGTGATCCTGAGATCTGGGACAAAGTCCAACAGCAGAAGGGGAGGGAGGTTCAAGAGTGCATGAAACCAAAGTTATGTTTGTGAACCATGTTACATTCCGGGGGATTTGGGGGGTGAAGAGAAGTGGGGAATGATTGGTCCTTAAGATTGTGTTGGCAGGAGGGAGTGAAAGAAAGCAAATCACCTAGAAGTGAAAAAACCAGGTGAATAGGCAAGGCAAGCAAGAAGCAGTCATCCCAACAACTAGAATGTGGAGGGGAATGGCGGTGACCCACACAGGAGAAAGAGGCTGTAGGAACAGGTGAGTCTCTCTCAGTGCAAGACCTAAGAGTCAATTGATACTGCCATTCTAGAGAGTGCCATCAGACACAGGTAGGTGACATAGGCTCCTCCTTCCCATTCTAATGTGATTGGAAGAGAAATCTCACCTTTGTTAAAACTGAGTTTTGACCCCCATGTTTCAGAGGAAGGAAGTGGCGTGCGGACCCTTCTCGCTTCTCTCTTAACACTTTTGGCAGCCGAAGCCTTGACTTCTCCACGCTGAGGTTCTTGGTTAAATTAACTGGCCTCCTCAGTCCACAAAAATATTAAGCTGGTTGTTTTGACTGCGTGAGTATTGACTTGGGCAAACTGGCTAGCAGTTTAAAGAGAACCCCACTGGCTTTTCTCCCTGCTGACGGTTACCTAAAGCAGCACACGGCACGTCTAAAGCCAGATGCAGTGGTGTTTGTGCACCTTTAGTTTTCTTTACTTTTCTTGGGAAAAACTTCGTCTCCAAAGGTGACATCAATTTTGAGGTTAACGCAAAATATTTCTGATTTGTTTTCGTGGGGTGGGAATGGTGTTTTCCAAAAGAAATATGAACAATTCAATGGCACATTCTGCTTTAGGCTTTGTGTGGTCGCTTGGAGTTGACGTGGACTCCTTCTGGGACACAGTCGGCCCTCAGTTACTATAGCGTGTATTCGTGCCTCCGTTCCCCTCCCTTAATACCGATCATAAGTTTTAAGATGGACCATGTCCTCTTAATTCACCAACAACTCCTTGTGTACAATAGCTGATCTGGAAGGGATTGTTATATATAATAATAGCTGCTGACATTTATTCAGATTTTAAATTAACAGTGATCAGCATACTATGACCTGAGGGCCGTATCTGGCCCATTACCTGTTCTTGTAAATAAAGTTTTATTGGAACAGGGCCACACTCATTCATTTATACATGGCCTTTGGCTGCTTCTAGGCTACACGAGCAGAGTTAAGCAGTTGTGACAGAGACCTGACAATCCACAAAGCCTAAAATAGTGTCCATCTGGCCTTTTCCAGAAGGAAGCTCATCGACTCCTGATTTGGGAGGTGCTGTGCATTGTGCAGGCATGTGTACTGTGCTTAGACCCATTATACAGATAAGGACACGGAGGCACAATGGGGCTCAGTCAGGCAGTGATGGAGCAAGAAGCAGAACCCAGTGAGGAGGGACTCAAAAGTCCACGTGTTTCACCACTGCCCTGCCGGCCTGCCGCCCCGCCGCCCCGTGAGGGAAGAGATCGCCTTGCTTTTGGCAGCAGGACGAGTTCAGTCTCTCACTGAAAATGGACGTCAGGGTGCGCCTTTCCCCCCTAACTCATCACAAGCTGGGCCTCCGGTTCCCTGGAGGGAGAGGCACGGTGGGGAGTGTTGCTGGGCAGGCTGGGCAGAGAGAAGGGGGCTGTGCACCTCCCAGGCTCTCAGCTGACAGCCTGGCATCTAGAAGCCGGTGAGCAGAACCCACGGACCGCAGCTCTCCCTCTCCCGAGGGGGCGTCCATGGACATTAATTTTGTGCCGAAGTGTGAGCTCTCAGGCAGCCTGGGAGCCCAGCAAGGCATGTCAGTGGTCACCTGAGAGTTCTGCAAACACGAGGGAAGGGTGCTTGGTGGCATCGTCCCAGGACCTTCTGTGCCGGCCAGGCCTTCCTTCTGCCGCAGAGAAGCCGTGTGCTCCTCCCCGACTGGACGGAAAACTTCACCTCCTTCCAAAACGGGTGCCCCCCCAGGCTGTGGAGGCTCCGATGAGGTGCAGGGGAATTTCACCTTAAGTCAGAAAGAGAGGGGACAAGGAGGTTAACAGACAAATAGCTGTAATGTGAGTAGACTTCCTTCATTTAAAATTTTTCTAAAAACCCCTCTGCTAATGACTTGGTGATTTTCACAGTAGTAAATGTGCTGACTTAAAAAATCCGTGGGAGGTCAATAATTTTCCCTCTGCCTGTCACTGTGCTGATTGTGGTTCAGATGCACCTTAATTACAGTACCTACAGGTGGAGTATTATACAGTGTTTACATTAATCAGAATAGATTTACTGAAGGAAATAAAACCGCCAGCTTCCTTAGGGTTGTACTCTCATCAGGAGCAAGGGGGCCGGCCGGCCTCCGGGTTAATGCGGGGGGCTTGGAGCCGAGACCCCACCTCCCAGCAGCCAGGGGTCCCGGAGAACCTCCATCTTAAGCTGGAGTGCCGTGCTGAACTAAGGAACCAAAGGAAAGTTCCAAGAATTGGATTCAGGATTTTTAGATCAGAGGAGGAAGTGAGTGAGTGAGTGAGTGTGTGTGTGTGTGTGTGTGCGTGCGCGCGCAAGCGCGCATGTGCACATGTGTGGAGAGAGAGATTGTGCAGTTGTTTAAAGAACCAACCTTTCATTCCCTGTGGCCGTAGGGAGCAGGAGGAACCCAGGTAACCTAAGGGAACCCCGTGTTCTACCAAATGTTGTTTTTACGCACGAGGAAGAGGAGGACAGACCCTCTGCCTCAGAGTGAAGAAGGTACACACAGCCGTCCAGTTGGGGCTTGGATGAGAGCTATGTTTTGTTGTCTGTTGGTGGTGGTTGTCCTATTTTATTTCGTCTTTTTGCATTTTACATAAGGGTTGACTGTAAATTTGATTCGAAGCGAGGCCAACGGTCTCCACTGAGGCACAGGGGAACGTAGGCTATTGGCTGAGTCTCCAGCCCTTTGCTTAATCTCCGTCCTTCACATTCCTCATCCACAACATGGGCTGAATCATAGTACCTACCTCACAAGGTTGCTGTGGGGGTTTATTGAGATAATATGCAGAAAGTGCTCATAGCAGGGCCCAGCACGTAGTAGGTGCTCAGTTAAAGCTCTCTATTATTATCATTGCAGACATGAACTTCTAGAGTCAGTGAAACTTAGTTTCTAGTCCTGTCTCTACTAGGTAGTAGCAGTGATGTTATCTGAGTTGCTAAACCTCTCCCAGCCTCAGCCTTTACTCATTTATAAAAGGGCTACCAGTACTTTTAAGGAGGCAGAGTACCCAAACTTGTTGCCAGTAATAACTACTAGTAGTGATAACTACTAGCAGCAAATTTGAGTGTCATCTAATCTCGAGGATGAGACATGGTCCTAAGTGCCTGGTCAAGTTTTCAAAGTCCCTCCTTTCTTCTTCCAGGAATACTAAATTCTTTACTCATTACACAGTTAACATTATTACCAGCAGGTCATGCTGGGGTTCCTGGTTAAATCTATACTTGGCTAATGGAGTCCCAGAGGCGCATCCTGCATCCGCAAAAAAAGAAGTTCGCAAAACCGTAGCATGTACTTGAGAGGGAAAGCCCTGGGGATATTCCGAAGATGATGTTGAGCCATAGGAAAACATTTCAGTGGCAATAATCCATGTAGCATTTCCGCATTTGCGAGCATGGTCCCTGAATTGGCCCCATTCAAGAAATGGACAAAGTGCTTGAGGGTTTTTGATTTTCCAAAGAATTGACCCATCCATCTTTGGGAGTCACAGCCCTGCCACTACCGTGATCCGGAGTCAGGACTCCTCTGCGCAGAACCAGACCCCAGAAGGCCCCAGAAGGTTCGAGACCGCAGGTTGAAGGCAAGGTCGAGGTCCTGCCAGCAGCTGGGCTCCGGCTCAGGGGTCCATCTCAGCCTCCCTGAATGGGCTCTCTGCAGCAGCAATTGTAAGATTAAAAAAAAAAAGAAAAAAAGCCCAAAGAGGAAGGAAGGGAGAGAGAGAGGGAGAACTTTACTCTTCTCTCCCCACCTGGCCTCATTTAGTCTTCTTTTACGTGCCTCAGAGAAACGTGAGCTCCAAGCGTGAAATGAGAGTTCCCAGACCGAGGAGGATTTTGCCATCTTTTTTGCCAGATCTCTTCTCCTTTAGGGCTGTGCTCACTTCAGGCTCTCCCGGCCCTACTGAGCATGTGCGGCGCTCGCGGAGCTCTGTAGTTTGGCGGCAGAGCATTTGGATCTAATTGTAAAAGGTCCACATCCTTCAAACTGTTAGTGCTCGCTCCCGTGGCCCAGTAAGAGCCCATCTGGGAGCAGTCACTCAGGTGGGGACTGGGCTGGGCTGGGAAGACTCCTCAGGGACACAGATCCCCCGTCTCACCTAGAGCCCTTTCTGCGTTTGCAATTACATGCTTTCATTTCAGGGCTCGCAGCTAAAGCTGACCTTTCTTTGCATTACAACTAGTTTCATTAACACCTTTTTTTTCTTTTTCCTTCCTCCGTGTGAGCTTTTGTCATTCGGTTTGGGGAGCCAGATTGCTTGGGGAGGGGGCGCCCAGCCAGCTGCCTGCACTCGGGGCTGGGCACAGGGCACTTCTCAAAGACCCAGATACCGTTCCTGCTTCTGCTTGCCAGCCAGAACTTTAAAAACATCAACAGGGTGAGTGGCTCACTGATTTTCAGACATCCAGTGTTTTAGAACCACGGTGGATCTGAGGGATTACAAAGAACTGAGCCCTTAGTTCAAAAATAAGGGAAGGGGGCGCGGCTGAACTAACTTCCCACCCAGTCCCCCAAAAGAAAGCCCCTCCCGTGGCTGCCCTGAGGGTTTTCATGATCCACAATCTCTGTTTTGCCAGGAATCTGGAGCACAGCCTCAGGATACGTCACTAATTTAAATCTATGATAAATATTAGAACATTTTAAGAGGCTCTGTTTAACCTTCTAGTCCGCATAAACAACGCTCTGCCCACAACCATGGCTTTAGAGCTATTGTTTTAACAGGGGGGCGAAGAGAGGAATACAGTTGACCTTTGAACGATGTGGGGGGTAGGGGCACTGACCACCCTACATGATGGTAAATCTGCGTTTAACTTTTGACTCCCCCCAAACTTAACTACTAATGAACTACTTCTAACTGGAAACCTTATGGATAACACAGACAGCTGATTAAACCGTATGCTATATGTTACTGGTATTATATACTGGGTTCTTAAGGTAAACGAGCGAAAAGAAAATGTCACGAAGAAAATCATAAGGAAAAAAATACATTTGCAGTCCCATACTGGGAAACATCCTCATGTAAGCTGACCTGTGCGCTTCAAGCCCATGTTGTCCAAGGATCAACTGTAGTTAGCGTACTACTTGCTTCTGTGTTAGTGAGTGCTTCCGTGTTTGCAAGCACTTGGGAGGACAGAGTCTTTGAGATTATCGTAAACAACCATCAGGGGTAAAGAAAGGGCTGAACTCTCCCGGCAAGAAGAGGTTGGCTATGTCAAGATTCACTTGGGCAGGAAACTTCACAAATTATAAACTAGTGGCATTTCCAAATGAGTGGCATTTTACTTTACGGTCCTTTGAGGCATGCACAATCTCTATGAAATGATTATATAAGGGATTGGTTTTATTACATGAGCTCACTTGGTATCTATGCCCCTAGTCGGCTATCCTGGGGGACGAAAAGGTGATCTGGTTAAGAGGACCCAAACTGAATTTCTAGACCTGTTTTCCGGCTCTGGTTCTGTCTCTAACCAGCTTGTGTAACTGGGCATATTACTTTGTTTCTTTTGATCTTAGTTTACTGTCTAAAGACTTGCACTAAAGGGCCTCTCATAGGTTGCCAGATTTAGGAAAAACAAAAATGAAAAACACAGGCATCTAGATACATTTCAATATCAGATATTTTTTAGTAGAAGTATGTCCTGAGAAATATCTGGGACATTCTTCTACTCTTCTTAAACTATTCATTGTTTTTCTGTAGTTCAAATTGAGCTGGGTATTTTGTTATCTTACCTGGTGACCCCCAGTCTCTAAAATCCTTGAGATCTTAAATTTGAATTCTGTAATGTATGTAACTGACTTGTATTTGTTTCTAAAAAAGAGTGTGAGTGATCCTGAGGGAGGGAGGGAGGGAGAGGAGGAGGATGGGGGTGGCGTGGCGGGGGTGGGGATGGGGGAGACAGAGAGATAATTCCCTGAAAATACCAGCAGATTTCCAGTCCACAAAAGGACAGTTCACAACATCTAGAGGAACGCTGTTTTACAGAACTCTCATTTCCAGAGGCAGCCCCCTGAGAAAACAGCAGCCTTTCCTAATGGCCCTGAGACTAGATCCCTTGAAGACCCAGGGAGCTCAGCCCCCCAGCCCCCAGCTGTCTTACCCACAGGTAGTGTTGTGCCAGGGCTCTGGTTGAAGAAAGATCAACTCCAGTCCTTTCAGAGCAGAGGCAATTGAACCTTATCCTTGCCCCATGCCACCATGCCACTATGCAGAGAACCAGAGAATTCCCCTCGACAGGGGCCTGAACAAAACATCCTTTAGTGGAAGCCAGGGATGGTTCTGGGCGTTGTCCTCTTTCTCCCTGCGTGAAGTCGAGATGGCACCCAGCAAAACCCGTGGGTATGGGGAAGGGTGCAGGGAGGGGTACAGAGCAAGGGAGAAGCAAGGGAGGGAGATGCTGGAAGTCAGTGTTCCAGGATGGAAATTGCAGTTAGCAAAAGGCCTGGTAGCTGGAGGTGGGATGCAAATAAGCTTTCCAACACAGCCTTAAAAATAATTGCAGATAACACTTTATCCTGTGTTACGGTGTAAGGTCCCTCCCCTAAGAATAATGACCACCTCTCTGGACCATTTAGTCTGGGTTTTTTGCAATTTATCAGAGATGAGTTTCCTGGAGTCTGGGATCCCATTCAAGACAGTGTGGAAACAGGCACAAGCGTGTTGATTACATTTCCACAGTCCTAGCATTCTGCCTTTGAGAGGAGCCGTCCCTCCACTGATTTCTGGAATGGATGGGCAAACAGAGCCCCAGTGTCTCCAAAAGCACTTCGGCAATGCCCACTCTCACACCCACACACCTACGCAGACACACAACCACGGGGCTTCCCTGAAATTCTACCTCCACCGAGAAGTGCTCCTAGCCAGACCCCGGTGTGAACACAATATGGTTAGGATACCATGTTTTATAGACAGAAAGAGAGGAGGAAAAACAATTCTTTGCTTTGGATGCAAATAAACTCAGCTTCACCTTTAATGCCGAAAGCCTGCGCCCTTGGCAAGACGTCTTGGAGACTGTTCCCAAAGTATTAATCTTCCTCCGCTTACATGTTAAATAGGTCTTTGGAAACTGTTTCTCTAGCACTGCTTTTTCTCTCCAGTACAGTCTCCGTCTCTCTTCCTTTTTTAGTACAG
>CM052803.1:22074086-22215944 GCA_028533885.1 Nasua narica | reverse complement strand
TGTTTGCCATCCATGATGCAGACCTACTATATTAGGGGACATTGTGCTTGAAAGAGAGAAAAATATTGAAGAGAATTGCAAAAACAAACAGACCACATCCCAAGTTCTGAATAGTACAAACCACTCCTGCAGAGAGAGGGACGAGATGATGTCCCGTTATTTAATGGAGTCTATGGGAAGCAAAGAAAGGGAGTGAATTTCCTTTTTATCTCTTTTTGGATGGCAGAGCGAGTTGAAGAACATAACGAAATGTATGTGAAGAACTAAAGAGGCTTACAATGTGTTTAATTGCAGAGACGCTAAAAGCATGGCGGTATGTGTGCCAATAGTGCAACTTGATCCAAACTACATTTGGACTGAGCCTGTAATAAATTGTCAGAGCTGGTCTTTGCATTCACTTAAACTAATACTGAGTGTCTCATTTCTACAAAGTAAATCACAGTGGCTTTGGTACTTTATTTTCCATCTTGTGTATAAGTAAACTGCAGGATCAATTGGGAGGTGGAATCAATCTGCTATTTATTACCTTGAAATGTGACACCCTATTTTAAGTGCCCTATTCCCTTATGATTTCACTTGAGAACAGTATTATGTCCAAACACTATAGAAACCAGCTTTATAGCTCCTGGGTTTTTTTACTTCAGCCTGGATGGATTTATATTGTATATAACTTTCAGAACCTAAATAAGTTACTTAGTGGATTTTGAAACAAGCATGTAAACGAGGAAGAGTCATTTGGGGTTTTGAGGGTCTTAAATCTTAGCAGAATGCACTCATGACCAGAGCATTTTTTTCATTAAAAAAAAAAAAAAATACATGCAGGACTCCCATTGACCCGCTGATCGTGGCTGAACATTCCAAAGAAAATAAATAAAAATCTCGTGTCTAGGGAAAAGAGTCAGGCTTCATGCACATTCTGTCATCTTGTCATTATACTTTGCAAAGAAACCTTGGCCTCTAATTTATGAGTTTCAGAAAGAATGCCTCCTCACACTGCTGGAAGGTTGAAAGGGCAAGAGATCTGATGTATATCAGGAAGGTTAAGCCTAATCTTTGTGACCTGCCACCCGTTTTTCCTGATTAAAACACGAGGGGTTGGGGCTCAGCAAAGACCCCCTCTCTAAAGCGCCGCCGGTATCTTAGTCCCTGATCTTCGTCTCAGGTCTTGGTTTATTTCAAAACGGTCATTACTTGTCCTTGTGGTGAGTACGCAAAACCTCTCTAGCAAGCGTGATAAAACATTTTTAAATGCCCCAAACTGAATTAGATGAAATTGAAGAGAAACTGACACTAATGAAAAGCTGGTGACAAGCTTGATCCCCATAAATTTGTATTTTATTAGGGCTTAAACTTAAGGTTAACTAGAAAGAGAAGGAAAGAAAGAGACAAAACCTTACAGGTGGTCCGGGAAAGACGGTGGCAACATCACTTATCTCCCCAGGTATACTGACAGTGGAGTCCTCCCTCCCACACCTTCCTCCACCCCTCTGTCCTTCCCTCGCCCCCTTCCTCCTTCCTTCCATCCTTCCTTCCTTCCTTCCTTCCTTCCTTCCTTCCTTCCTTCCTTCCTTCCTCTTGATAAATATGTACACTCCACTATGTGTAACTTCTTTAAACCTTTCATTCCCACCAATATCTCATATGGAATTCATCACAGGTTTCTTGGAAGATAAACTTAAGAAGGAAAGATGGTTTCTTCCTTTACAAAAGTAAATTAATTAATATTAATTAATGCTCTAATATTTCAGGGGGAAACTCACCTCAGCCTTTCCTTATCCTTTAGGAAGCCTGAATTGTGCATTCTAAACTGTTGGCATCATCTCCAGTAGATCAAGGTCTATAGGATAAAGCACAAATTCAAAGGGCATTAATATAGATGTCACAGAACGTAAACCAGGGCACAATTGTGTGCACGTGCGTGTGCGCGCATGTGTACAAAAAAACTCCCCCTGTCTTTTTATCTCTTCAGGTCCCCCAAAACTGGTCTAAAACAGCTAATGTGTTCTGAAATTTATAGGAAAATTTATTATCTTAAAGATAAAATAAAATTTTACATTGTATACAGCCTAGGACAGACTCTGAGAATAAATGTAATTCTCTTAAATTATAAGGAACCATAACTTCTGGGTAAGTTCTTGTATTGTTGCCATGTGACCTTCAGCCAACCTGGAAATCGCAAGGGACTTTTGATTCCAAACAATAAAGTTCAAGAGAGACTGATATCCAGAGGGAACAAATTCCTAGTCCTACTTAAAGACAAAGTGGGGGGGGGGGAAGGAGGGAGACAGGGGATGGACAGAAAATAAAGACAGGAGACTATTCATTCTTATCACAGCCAGCCGATGTTAATTAAAACATCATTGCCAATGTATACCAGCAAGGAAACCTCTGCGAGCTCAGGAGGCATGGGCCTGTATAATCATAAAGATATCGTGGTTATTTATCTGCTGTTTGGATCTCATGCTTTGCCTCAACAAGCAAGTCCTACTCCCCCCAGCCCTTGCTGCCTTCATATTATTACAGGCACTCTGCGGATTCCACCATAAAGAGAGGAAAACATATGGGCCCTTGTTTGAACTTCCATAATGAATCCTTCCAATATACTATTTCCTTCCAAAGTTATATATATGTATATAACTATATATATAGTTATATTTATATATATATATATATATTTTTTTTTTTTAATTTTATCACAGTCTGTGTATTCTTCCCCAGTGATCACTTAGACAATCTTCGTATTGGTAAAATGGCATTGGAGGGTTCTCGCCTCTGAGAAAACTGCCGATGGACACGGCGTGCCAGTGATTAGGGTTCTCATGTGGAGCTGGTCCCCCCACCCCCCACCACCCACCACTCCCCCCACCACCCCTCCGGCATGCCGGCTGCTTCCTGCACAAAGGGGGAGTGGGATGGCTTCCTTCCCAGAGCCTGGGACTCCTCCCTGTTGTTGTTTTGATTTGTTTCCTTTTCACTGAAAGATTTGCCACTAGTGATTCTCACTCTCTTTATCTGCCAAGATCCCCTTCACTCCCCTCCAGTAAACAAATCAGAGGTTTGAAACTGAAGGCCTCCGTGCGAAGTTTAGCACAACAGTTGGGTTTTGGTGGACGTAGGCACTCAGGAAACATTTTTAGAAAAGTTTGTTAGTTTCACAATTGTAAGTTTTCACGTAAAAATCTGGGTTTATGGAAGAGTTCCTAGATTCCCCGACCCCCTCCTCCCCCGACCATGGAAATCACTGTGTGGAGATCTTTTCTTGAATAGCTAGAACTGGCAAGTTGGGCCCACCTTCCCACACGGCGGCCAACCACCCTGCCCACTGGAAGGGATTCCGAAGCAAGCCTGTTGTTTTGGCCAGTTGATGGCACTCATTGAAGACCCTGCCTCGTCCCCTCGTGGGCACTGAATTCAGCACCGTGAAGTAACCAGTTCCAGAGACAAGGGATCCAAAAGTATGTTTTTCAACTAGCAGGAGATTAAGCAATTGCAGTTTATCCAATGCTACCTTAGAAGGGCTTACGAGGGGCGCCTGGGTGGCTCAGTTGTTAAGCGTCTGCCTTTGGCTCGGGTCATGATCCCAGGGTCCTGGGATTGAGCCCCGCATTGGGCTCCCTGCTCCGCGGGAAGCCTGCTTCTCCCTCTCTCCCTCCTCCTGCTTGTGTACCCTCTCTCACTGTGTCTCTCTCTGTCAAATAAATAAATAAAATCTTTAAAAAAAAAAAAAGAAAGGGCTTAGGACTCCTTTTATAGGTGTGCTTAACTCTTCTAAGAGAAGTTTTTTTTTTAAGATTCATGTTATTTATTTTAGAGACTGAGGTGGGGGAGGAGCAGACGGAGAGAGAGAGAGGGAATCCCCAAGTAGACTCCCCGGTGAGCACAGAGCCCAATGCAGGGCTCAATACCACAACCGTGAGATCATGACCTGAGCCGAAATCAACAGCTGGATGCTTAACCGACTGAGGCCACCCAAGCGCCCTTCTTGGGTGAAATTTTAAAGTCATAATCATTCAATTTAACTTACTCACCTTTGTCTTCCCCCAATCCCAGCCGTATGTTCTAGCTCCATGAATTACATGTGTCCTATGATTTGATGGAGTAAATGAGACTCCGGTCAGAGACTGACAGAATTTAAATCTGATAGGAATATGAAAATATATTACTTAAGGCTCTATTCTAGAGTTCCCATCCCCCTCTTGACTTATGATGGCAGCCAGATTTTCCCTCCATCAAACACTCACTCCCCTGAAACCCCAGGGCCAACAGCAGAGATTGACCACATATCTAGAGGAGGAATGCCATACATATTTGTTGGATAGATTAGTTGATGAAATTTCACTTATGGTAGCTAACTTTTATTGAGCACATAGAACGTGCCAGACACTGATCTAAGCACTTCGTATGAATTGACTCAAATCTTTATTTCCATTCAATAGGTAATAAAATTAAGACAGAAAGTTTTTTTAAAAAAGATTTACTTATTTATTTGAGAGAGAGAGCACAAGTGGAGAGAGGGGCAGAGGTACAAGGAAAGGGGAAGCAGATTCCTGGCTGAGCGCAGAACCCCATGTGGGCTTGATCTCACCACCCCAAGATCATGACCTGAGTTGAAACCAAGAGTCAAACGCTTAACTGACTGAACCATCCAGCCTACCCAAGGCAGAAAGATTTTTGCCTGAGTCTGCACATAGTAAAATTTGGAATCAGCATATGAACCCAGGCAACCTGACTAAAGAGTTCACTTTGTTGTGTTGTGTTGTGTTTTAGTTTTGGCTCTTTAATCAAGGTATATTTTTTGAACTATAATACCATACTGGCTAGGCATGTTCTTAAGGGCTATATTTCCTCAAACTTGGTTTCATTTTCTTTGACCAATTTAATCTTACAAGGAGAAAATATACATCTACATAGTGTGCTTCAAACTTTAATTTTAAAAGGATGTTAAAATGCCGGTGGAATTTTGATCAGGATGGCATTGAAAATATAGATTGCTCTCGGCAGTATAGACATTTTAACAATGTTTATTCTTCCGATCCATGAGCATGGAATGCTTTTCCACTTTTTCATGTCTTCTTCAGTTTCTTTCATGAGTGTTCTGTAGTTCCTCGAGTACATAGGCAGTAACCTCTTCAACATTGGCCACAGCAACTTCTTTCAGGACATGTCTTCAAAGGCAAAGGAAACAAAAATGGAAATGAACTTTTGGGACTTCATCAATATAAAAAGCTTCCACACAGCAAAGGAAACAGTCAACAAAACAAACAGGCAACCCACGGAATGGGAGAAGATATTCAAAAATGACATTGCAGACAAAGGGCTGATATCTAAGATCTATAACAAACTCCTCAAACTCAACACTCTAAAAACAGGTAATCACGTCAAAAAATGGACAGAAAACATGAACAGACACTTCTCCAAAGAATACATACAAATGGCTAACAGACACATGAAAAATGTTCATCTTTATTAGCCATCAGGGAGATTCAAATCAAAACCACATTGAGATACCACCAGTTAGAATGGCCAAAATCAACAAGACAGTAAACAACAAATGTTGGAGAGGATGTGGAGAAAGGGGAACTCTCTTGCACTGTTGGTGGAAATGCAAGTTGGGGTAGCTACTTTGGAAAACAGTGTGGAGATTCCTTAAGAAATTAAAAATAGAGCTACCCTATGACCCTGCAATTGCACTACTGGGTATTTACTCCAAAGAAGCAGATGCAGTACAAAGAAGGGCTACATGTACCCCAATGTTCATAGCAGCAATGGCCACAATCACCAAACTGTGGAAAGAGCCAAGATGCCCTTCAACAGACAAATGGATGAAGAAGATATGGTCCATATATACAATGGAATATTATACTTCTATCAGAAAGGATGAATACCCAACTTTTGTATCAACATGGATGGGACTGGAGAGGAGGAGATTATGCTGAGTGAAATAAGTCAAGCAGAGTCAATTATCATATGTTTTTACTTACATGTGGAGCATAAGGAAAAACATGGAGGACATTGGGAGAAGGAAAGGAAGGGTAAATTGGGGGAAATTGGAGGGGGAGATGAAACATGACAGACTATGGACTCTGAGAAACAAACTGAGGGTTTGGGAGGGGAGAGGGATGGGGGTCTGGGTGAGCCTGGTGGTGGGTATTGAGGAGAGCACTCCATTGCATGGAGCACTGGCTGTGGTGCATGAAAAATGAATCTCAGAACACTGAAAAAATTAAACAAACAAACAAACAAACAAATAAATAAATAAATAAAAGGATGTTAAAGAACCAGTGGACATTTCGGGGAGAGATCTTACAAACTCAGTGCTTTTGACCCTTATAGAGAGTAGCTCCTTTTGGATATAAAAGCTTTTGGTTAAGTCAGCTAATGCTAACTTTTATAACAAATATAGCCAGACATATATCATGGCTCAAATTTAGTAGAAGTATATATGATTTTTTCCTTGTGTAAATCAGTGCAGGCATTCCAAGTTGAAGGGGGGGCAGCTCTCTTCCATGCGGCCATTCGGGGATTGAGGTTGATGGAGGAGCCTTTTCATCTTCAATGCATTGCCTACAAATGTGAGATGGTTGTGTGTATTCTATCCTATGTGCCAGATTAAGATAAGAGAAACAGATAATGGCATAGAAGAGCCCCTTGGGGGTGGGGGGTTATGGGGCACACTTGGAAGCGACTCATATTACATCCTCCCATGTTCCATTGACTAGAATTTCATTATATGGCCATTTCCAGCTTCAAGGGAGACTGGGAAACATAGGTTTTGCTGTGTGCCCAGGAAGAAAAGTAAACGACTTTGGCATCCCGCTAGCCATTTCTTACCTCTCTTGAAGCAAATATTTGTCTTAGGAGGTCTTGCCCAGACTATGTGTTTCAGGAATATCAACATAATGTGGCTGATATCCAGGCCCTCCAAAAACATATGGGCCTATTGCAGTTTGGAAATTGAGCTAAGAGGTATTACTGGGGAAACACCGGAAGATCTGAACTCCAAAACTCTAGGTAATGAATTTTGTTTGTTTGTTTGAAAATATTGGAGAGTTTTTTGTTTTTTTGTTTTTTGTTTTGTTTTGTTTTTTTAAAGAACATTGAGAATACTCTTTTCAGGACCCTTTCCCGATGCCCCAAATAAACTAAGGGGTTAGTTTCTATCTCCTTTTTAGATGGGAGAGATCACGGAGAAAAGTTTCACACATTAGACTTTTGAAACTGAAGGTGCTCTCTGGGGAAATTTTTATGTTTTCTGTTAGTTTTGTTTTGTCTTGTTTTTCATGAAGATTATAGGGATAAAACAAGGGAGGAACTAAGAGGACAAATTGTGACAACTTGGTTAACCTGAAAATTTATCTATATTGAGTATTTCCTCTTTGTTTCCACTCAGCAAAAACTAAACCCAAATAGAAAAAAAATTGACTCATCTGTATCTTCAAGTCTTCACACCACTATTTGCCTCTGGTAGAAGCGGTGAAGGACATCCCTGGGTCCTAGACTGTGGTCTCTAAATACCATTTCCTACTGGAGAAATGACTGATTCTAGGCCTAGGGAGACAATGTGCAAGGCAAGCCTTGTCATTCCAGAAGGCAAGATATTAAAGACTATTAGGGTTGATAGATATTAAAGACTACTAGTCTCTAATATATTAAATTATTAAAGATATTAAAGATAGGGCGCCTGGGTGGCTCAGTTGGTTAAGCGACTGCCTTTGGCTCAGGTCATGATCCCAGAGTCCCGGGATCGAGTCCCACATCGGGCTCCCAGCTCCATGGCTTCTCACTCTGACCTTCTCCCCTCTCATGCTCTCACTCACTCTCTCTCTTTCCTAATAAATAAATAAATAAAATCTTTAAAAAAAAAGATATTAAAGACAGGGCACCTGGGTGGCTCAGTCGTTAAGCATCTCCCTTCAGCTCAGGTCATGATCCTGGGGTCCTGGGATCAAGCCCCACATTGGGCTACCTGCTTGGCAGAAAGCCTGCTTCTCCCTCTCTCACTCCCCCTGCTTGTGTTCTCTCTTTCACTGTCTCTCTCTGTCAAATAAATAAAGTCTTTAAAAAATATATAAAAGACTACTAGGATACAGATATTAAAGATGATTATGGTTATCTCAAAATGACTCAGGAGCCAAAAGAACCCAGAAGATTCCCATTAGTCAAAAATGGGGGGGCGCCTGGGTGGCTCGGTTGGGCGACTGCCTTCGGCTCAGGTCATGATCCTGGAGTCCCAGGATCGAGTCCCATATCAGACTCCCGGCTCTGCGGGAAGTCTGCTTCTCCCTCTGACGTTCTCCCCTCTCATTCTCAATCTCTCTCTCTAATAAATAAATAAAATCTTTAAAAAAAAAATGGGACAGTTGTCGCATTAAATGCATTATAAGAGCAACCGATTTGAACACATTAGCTATGTTTAAATGGTCAAGTTCATACTGATACAAAAGCGACAACCAACAAACATATAAGCAGCAATAACAAAGGCCTCAGGGTTCATATTTGGACATGATAGGAAAAACATAGTATTTTGAAAAGTAATAAATAAAAGGAAAGACTTAGACCTTTGTCCTACATTCTATGAATTATTTATTAAGATAACCCAATAGTTAATAAATAGTAAGAGAAAGTTTTTCTTCATGGAAAGATTCCAGTTTCTGGAGTAAATGAAGAAGGAATAATAGAATTAGAACATCACTATTATGTGGCCCCTAATGGAATAAAGGATTGAGGCGGTAATTATCATTAGCTGCTAAGGTCACAAAAAAGAAAGACACCTGAGTTGAGGTGTCTCCTATTGGAAGAATACAGTATTTCCTAAGAGGCAATCTTGACAATTTTTCTTTAAATGGAATCTTCATATATACTGAAAAAAAAGGGGGGGAGAGTGAGACCCTGCTATTTTTGTAAAATGCTATTAAAGGTACAGCTCATCTGTTTTTTGGTATGCCTTTAAATTTTTGCATTGCAAATTACCATAGAGCTTTGAAAAACTTTATTTCCTAGAGATCTGCCATGTTCCCTATTATTGTGGAATAAGCACTAAGTAACTTGTTTCGATTTCTTTGCTTTGGCAACCAGGAAGCTCAAAGTTAATTTTTATGCTTAATTTCGGTTTTATTATGTGTAAATGCATACTAAAAAAATTAAATATAATTAACCCTCTAAAAATAACTCCCAGTTTACTAGAAAT
Source organism: Nasua narica (assembly GCA_028533885.1). Lineage (NCBI taxonomy): Eukaryota > Metazoa > Chordata > Mammalia > Carnivora > Procyonidae > Nasua > Nasua narica. The sequence continues at coordinate 22,206,757 of CM052803.1, read as the reverse complement.
GCAGGGAGCAGAGAAACATTTGGAAAGATACCATGGGGACCTAAACAGCAAAATCCAATTGCAGGAAACATCACAGAACAAATAATGTGTTTCGTCTAAAAATAAATTATATCATAAAAGAAAGGAATTTAGAAGAGACATAAAGAGCAGTCAAATACAATGCATAAATAATGCATGGATCCTAATTTGAACAAACATTTATTATTTTGTACTGCATTTATGATATAATTGGAGAAATGTGACCACTGGTTGGGTATTGAATGTAATTAAAATTGTTATTAATTTTAAATACAATAATGGGATTGTGTGTGTGTTTAATGAGTCCTTATGTTTTAGAGAGGCATACTGAAATATTTATGGATGAAATTATATGTGCCTAGGATTTGCTTCAAAATAATTGAGGAATGGGAAAAAGTGGGAGTTTATTTTTATTTTTTTGTAAGTGGGAGTTTAGATAAAAAGAAGATTGGCCATGAATTAATGACTGCTAAAGTTGAATGATAGCTATGAGAGTTCACTAGTTTATAAATGTTTGAAACTTTAGAAGTTTAGAAGGAAAATAAGTGAAAGGAAAAAAAGTAACAGAGTAGTTAAGAGGGAAGACTCAGGACCAAACTGCCTGGGGTCAAATCTTGGTTTTGTCATTACTAGCTGTGGGATCCCAGGCAAGAGGGTCCAGACAATAGCCCTTCATAAGTTTGCTATTATTATAGCAAATAATGCTATAATATTTGCATTATAATATGATTATATTATAAACATATTATATTATATTGCTTTATAATATGATATAATATATATAATATAATGTAATGTTTGCTATTATTATAATTATTATTAGATGGACTTTCTCATTCTCCTGGGGTTGGTTGTAGCACTGAGAGCAGGCATTAGTGCAGGCTTCCAGAACCTGAACCAGAATGAAGACCCCAGTGGGCCTCCTATGTGTTGAAACCTCTTTCTCTAGCCCAAGATGGCACACACAGCTTGGGTCATATTTTCAAGACTCTCTGCGCTCTGACTTCATGGTGCTCTGGTTCCCCAGTTCCATCTTCCAATAACACATGAGTCCCCCACCCATTTCTGCCTTTGTGCTTTTGCTTTGGTTGGCATCTTTGGCCTAGAATGCCCTTTCTTCCTTCTCTCCAAACCTTGGCCATCCTGGTTGCCTAGCGCCCATCTGGGCTGCCCAAGGAACCCTTTCCTGAATGAGAGCTTTCTCTGCCCTTCTCTGAACTGCAAGACGTTTACTGCACATACCACCCAATCTGACTGTTCATTCTAGCAGCCATGTGCAAGCCACGTGACATTGGTTAGCAATCTCTTCCCCACGCTTCATTCAGTGATGGTCACTTCCATAGCTTGAAATTGGCCATACCCATGTTGGGAGTATTTACACCACGGCTACAAAAGTACTACAAACCAGAGATCTTTTCCTTTCTCTGTTAGCAGGTTATTAAACATTTACCAGCACAACGCTAATTGGCTCTACCCACAGCTATCTGCAAAAGGCTGAATGTTTGTGTCCCCGCCCCCCAAGTCCATAGATCGAAATTCTCATCTCCAATGTGACTGTATTAGGAGGTGGGCCTTCAGAGGTGATTAGATCATAGAGTAGAACCTTCATGAATGGCATTAGGACCCTTATAAAAAAGATCCCAGAGAGTTCTCCCCGCCCTCTTCTGTGTGAGGACACAATGAGCGGTCGGCAGTTTAAAGCCCAGAAGAAGGTCCTCACCAGGCCCCAGCCAAGCTAGCATCCTTATCCTGACTTCCCGCTTGAGAACCCTGAGAGACTGTGACGGGCCACCCAGCCTCTGAGACACTACCCTCCTTCCCATCTGCACATCTGTCCTGAGCCTGGCATTGCGTGTGGTGCACAGTAGGCTTTCCGTAACTGAATGAACAACTGCTGAGTGTTCTCGTGTGTTCTGTACCTTATCTCCCAACTTGGAAACACCTCAAAAGCATGGCTCGTGTCTTATGTTCTCCAAACTGGCGGATAGCACCGGCCATGGAGTAGGTGGTCAGGGAGGACTCGTTACCGAGTGTTTACGGAAAAGAGTTTAAATGACTTCCTCCAGTTTTAAGCAGAAAATCTACTTTCCTTTTTTTTTCCCCCCTTTATGGTCAACAATACCCAGATACTCAAACCTAAGATAGGAGAGACAGTTTTATAGTTCTTTAAAGTAAACCTAAATCCTCTTTAAGCAACATCTTGAAAATCTTTGAACATCCCAACAAGGTTTCCTCTATGCCAAGCTATGATCACCTTGGGGGATTTATGGGGAGGGCCCCTTCTCATAATTGCAGAACTGGGCTTGATGCAAAGTTCCCGTGCAAAGCCTTGCCTGCTTTATTAATCTTGGCAACTGGGAATAAGGCCAGAAACCAGGGCTGCAGCTGAGGGCCAGGGGTCCCCTCCCTGTCCCTTCAGACTCAGGCACAGGCTGGGCCAGCTTCAGAGAGAAGCGGGGGTGGGGGGGGGTTGTGTGGAGGCAGCTGTCCCACTTAAGCTCTGTGTCCAGTCCAGACCTCACACCTGGCCACACCGGGAAGCAGTGGGTGGCTATCCCTTGAAAAGGCCATTTGCCTTTAATATTTTACATGAGGACTCTTTCTTTAATGTTTTCCCATGATGTATTGAATGTGCAGAGTTTATGAAAGAAGCAATTAAGTGGGCGGAACCTGTAAATCAGGCTGATATTTAAAAGTATGCTCATTTACTGCCGTGCCATTATAATTATTCCACTCACCCTCTCCCCACCCCACCCCCTCCCGATCCCACTGCCTCCTCAGGGGCACAGGGCCTTTGGTTCCAGTGCTCCCTCCCCTCCCCCTCTGCGCGCATGAGCTTCGGAGAGAGCCTGCACCCAGGCTGCCTCTCCAGCGGGCGACGGCGGCCCGCCTGGGCTTCTGGCCATCGCCGCCATAATCAGTCTCTGCACGACTCCTTCTTGAGTGATTGTGAAACTTCTCACCTCCCGGAGTTCACCAGGCCTTCAGAATTTCCTCAAATTCTGGGACTATAGACAGGTCTTCATCCAAAGCTGCCAGGTGCCGTGGAAAGATGCAGGGCTTGGCGATGGAGAGGAGCCTTCCAAAACCCCATCATCACCTTCTCGAGGGAATTTATCTCATCTCCTTGAGCCACAGTTTTGTCATCAGTACAGTAGCAAAATTGGAGGGGTGGGGGGGGATCCTGTCTTCCTGAGAGAGCCGTTAAGGCATTTAAATGAAAAAAATCACGTGTTTGCTTTTTTTTTTTTTTTTGCTTGGGATAAGGCACCGCAACTGCCGGACCAACTCCAAATCTTGGTGGCTTAACCAAAAGGAAGCTGATTTCTCCTTCACATAAATTCTAGTTGAGAGTGTGATGGACTTCCACGTGGGGATTTAGGCATCCAGGCTGTCCATCTAGCTATTGTCCCCTCTCCGAGGGCCTTGAAGTCCTCCGTGGAGTCCCCTGCAGATAAGGGGACAGAGGATGTGGAGGAACATGGTGGGTGCATATATGGCTTCCATCTCCGTTCTCTTGGCCAAATCAGCCACCTGGCCCCGCCTCACTGTAGAGGATGCTGGGAAATGCTGTTTCGCTGTGTATTCAGGAAGAGAAGAAAAGGGGATTAAGTAAATATGTAGCATTGCCTCTGGTGCAGTGTTCAGAAAATGTTAGGTCCTCCTCTTCCCATCTGGAAATGGCTAAGCAATAGCTTGAGGGACCAACCCAATAGTCCAAAGGGACAAAAGCAGAAGGTGGAAAAACGAGTATTCAAATCCAAGTCCTCTGACCCCTGGAGACTTCTCTCTGGGTCCATAAGGACGAGGAAGGGAAATGGGCTGCATTCCATATACAATCGGGAACCTGGTGTTATTGGGTGAGGGAGTGCTGGGTTGAAAGGATTCTAAGGCAATGCTATTATTCTTTTTAAGATTTTATTTATTTGAGAGAGGGAGAGCGAGCACGAGTAGAGGGAGGGACAGAGGAAGAGAAAGAATCCTAAGCAGACTCCCCAACATGGGGCTTAACTCATGACCCTGAGATCATGACCTGAGCTGAAATCAAGAGTCAGATGCTTAACCAACCGAGCCAACTAGGCGCCCCATCTAAGGCAATACTATTATCGATAATGTCTGCTATGGGTTTAGAAGGAAGGAGTAGCATACTTTAGGCTATGTGCAGGTCAACCCTGCTCTCTTCTCTTCCATTCACTCTAAAAGTACATTTTCTCAGTGTCCCATTTCCTTAAGCTTCCTTCCCAAGTGGTCAAAGGTTCATAGGTCTGAATACATCATCCCTTCTTGGCACAATACTAGCACCCCAAATGGACCTCACCCTTCTTAACCCAAAAGAGAAAGGAAAGCCAGGCCATCTCACAGACTGAGGCAGGCCAATGAAGGAAGTGTATCCCATAACCAGCCTTCACTTTGTCACCTCCATACCTTAGCCTGTGCTGCTCTTTATGGCTGCTCTATATGCCATGCTCTTTATGCTCATTATGTGCTCTTCTTTCTAGTCTATACTTTTCCACCTACCCAAATCTGAACCGTGCTCCAAGGTGCAATCTAAATGCCAGCACTTCCTCCAGAAATTCCCCTTCTAGCTTTAACAGAGTTGATTCAAATTCCCCTCCCCTGGAAAGAACCTGTTTATTCTTTATCATACTCCGTGCAGTATTATCACAATTATGTTTCTCTCTTTCTCCCACAGACCGCAGAGTCCTTGGGGGTAGGAACCATCTTGGGTCTCTAGTGCCTTTCTTGATGCCCTGCCCTAACCTACAGCCCAGCTTCCACGCACCCACACACGCACGCGCACGCACGTCCTCCCCGTCCCTTGGGCACTGTCAGCGCACGTTCATGTAACGAAGAGATAGCCAGGTGGATGGTGGTTGGGTGGGTTGCTTCCCGGTGTCCCGTCAGTTATATCCGGTCAGGACAGAGTCTGAGAGAGGCTTCCCCCTGAAAAGAAAATCTTCCAAGAGCGACGTGCTGTTGCACGTATTCCTGGCCTGTGTTCAGGGAAGCTTGGTGGCGGTCTGTTGAAAAACCAGGGGCAGCGCGATAGCCCCTTTAACCAGGTGGTCTCGTGCAGTAGAGAGAAAAGAAGCTGAGAATCAGATGGACCTGGGTTGGAAGAGCAGCTCTGCCACTGACTAACTCCCTCACCTCTCATTATTCACCCCTCAGAAGCCCAGCTCCCTCACCTATAAAATGGAGATAAGGTACGTGGTTGGCGTGAGGTTTAAATGTATACGTTACTTTATAGCATGGCACTTCATAGTCTGTCAAGAATAGTTGCTGTTGTTGTTATTATCATCATCATCCTGTAGATGTGAACAGTGGGACAAATTAGCAGGTGTCTGCTTAAAACGACCTTTGGGGGACGGGGACACGCGGCGGTCTGCTGGGTACCTCTTCACCCTTGTGCTTTCTCCTGCACTGTCAGGATTCTCTGGCCTGCTGGGCGATGGGGTCCAGTCTGAGAGTTTACCCAGTGTTTACTCAATTGATATTTATTAAGAACCTGTCGTATATCGAGCACCGTGCTAGACGCTGGGGGCAGTAGCCGTGGGAGGAAACAGAGGCTCCACCGGCGCTTACAGAGTGGAGAGGAGCACTGCATGACGATCATGTAAACTTGACTTGGGTGCTGTATTGCTCTGAACTCCGTTGGCTTTCCTTGACTCTGTGGACAGACCCTCTACCCTTGACCTTGTCATCCCATTCCTTTCCGTGACGGTCATTTGGGAGCTGGAGATGGTGTGTATGTGTGTATGTGTGCAGGAGGTGGGATTTGCTTTTATAAAGTGACTTTGCTGAGAATTTCATCTGCGGAGCTCCCGTTGGGGATTGTGCATGCTCAAGGAAGACCTGAAAGCAAGGGGTCTGTTCTTAACACTTTGTCTCAACTCACATAATAGCCTCTAAAATCCCAGTTTTGCAGAGGAGGAAACGAGGACACAAAAGAGATGAAATTTGCTGGAACGCCAACCAGCCAGCCGGTAAATCCCGGAGATGTCTGACTCAGCGCCACACCTGTCAGCCCCACCCAGCCTGTCACGACAGGGACGTACATCCGCTGGGGCTGTTTGCTTTCTGGAAGGTGGGGGGGGGGCTCTCCTGGGTCTCCTTTCGGAGCAGTGCTTTTATCCATACAGTAGGAACATCTCTGTCGTTTTATCTAACATCTGTCAGACGCATCTACCTCTTGAAGGCACTTTCTGATCAATGCGTCTCATTTTCCTTCCTCAACATTCCTTCTGCAGAGCTGGGCAGCCTGGGCCAAGTGTCTCCATTTCACAGATTCTGAAAGTAATGTCGGCTTGGGTTCACCCCGGGATCTTGCCCAAATGCACATTCTGCTTCAGCCGTCCTGGGGAGAGGACCTAATGCTTCCGAGCCCCTCCCAGGTAATGTCGAAGCAGCTGTTTGAGGGGCCGTACGCTGGATAGTGAAAGTTTGGACTCATTCCCTCGTACCCCGCCTCTGTGCCGCCTCGCTCTAGGACTCAGACGGCTGCCTCCCCTTTTCCTTAAGTCTGGCTCCTGGCTGTGGCCAAGCCATTCTGCCAGTGGGGATGGAGATTGCTGGCCTCATCACCTGGTGAGTCAGAAAAGCCAGCATGCTTTTCCTGGGAAGGTGAGGGCAGCTAGAGTTAGAATACCCCTTAATGCCTCTGCCCCCCGGTCTTATCACACCTCTAGCCCTCGTCTGTCAGGCAAGCCCCTTCCACTTTGGATTTTCACTTTAATGCACAAGTGGCCACATCCAGGTCAGTTTCTAATCCCTCCCAAGGTAATTGGCCTCAATGAGGTGAGGGCTGGACAATTATACAGCCTCAGGGGCTGGCCCTCCCCTCGCCTCATGCCTCAGACAGAGCTCATTTTATTTCTGGTTTTACGGGGTGCATTTATTGTTGGCCTTTGGGTTGCTGGTGTCTCCCGTGCCCAGTGTGGGGGTTTTTATGTGGATCCTAAGTCCGATTGCCCTTTAGAAAGGTTCTGCTTTTAATTAAGCTTTTTTTTCTCCAGTTGAGCATGGGGCTTTTGCATTTTAATGCTTTAAAAATAAACATTTATGATCAGTTTTTAAGTGATTCCCTATTCTTATATATCCATAATCAGCTTCATGGCCAAAGCTGGCTGTCTACCCCCAGACCCTCTGCTCTCTCATTGTAAGAGAAGTCTTTGTATTTCCCTGCAGAAATCAGGGACTCACCCTCCTTCAGGTGGCAGGGACAAAGATACAGACCACTTGGCATGGGGAGAGGCCTGGTGCCCTAGTCACGTGGTCTCTCCCCTCCAGGAGTCCTTCCTCTTCCTCCTCCTCCAGACCGGCTCCAAACTGACAGTTATGCTCTCCACAAGGCTTCGCTGACTCCCCCTCACTTCCTGCATTCCCACATCTCCAGACCCACCCGTCTACCCAACCCTTTTGTGATTTCTTCTATATCAATTGTAGTGGTACGTTTTACTTGTTTTATGTATTTTCCCCACTCTCCCTAACAAGATTCGTGCAACACCCATTCATGTCTTTATTCAACAAATTCTTGAGTACTTACCATGTGTTAGATTCTATTCAAGATCCAGAGGATATGTAGGATACCCTCAGGATGCATTCTATACCCTCATATACATTCTACCCTCATGGAGCTTATAATCTCACCCAAGTAATTACTCAGCCACAATCATGGCAACTATTACAATAGGAGAGCTTATCGTGGCAACCTGACCCATCTGCAACTGTACATTTCTCAAAGCCAGACACCACGCTGTATCTCTTTGAGCTACAAGGGAGGATTCGGGCCTTCCTATAGAATAGGAGGCCGTGACATACTTGACAGACCATTGGGACAGCCTGCTGGTATACCTTCTCTAGGACAATCAGAAGCTGTGAGTTTCACCTTAGCCCTTCCCCCTCTTACTCTCTTTGCCAAATATTTATTGCAGGCTCTTAGCCTGCACTCCTCCTTCTGTTTTCTCTGCCCTCTGGGGCAGAAAGCCTGCAGACTCTATGGCCCAGACTCCTTTGTCCACGGGATCCCAGATAGGTTTTGCAGGAGGTTGTATTCTTGCCAAGTTAGAAGGCACAGAGTAGCTAGAAGCTTGTCTACTTCTGATGACACCACTGCAAACAGTCGTAGAGGTGACACTTGCACTACATCATCATCTGCATTTCCAGAAGCATCTTGGCTCCACTAGTATTGGCGTCAACTGCATAGGTCACTGGTTAGCCCCATGAGCTTGTGCTTCCGGTGACAACAGCAATATATTTTGCCTCATGGGCTCCATCTGAGAATCGGTACCTGGTTATTGGTCTCTGGGTAACAGCCATTTCCCATTTTGTTATTATAGCTCTGCCAAAAAATGTTGTCCCCAATACCTTGAATTAAATCCCTTGCAGCTTAAAAATCTAGAGTGATTCCTGTGTTTTTCTGATGGGACACAGACTGCTCAACCCAACATCACCACAACCATTTGGCCACCAACTTCCTATGACATAGGCTTTCCTCCATCCCCACCGTCACCCTCATGCTCTTGCTCTGAAATGTGTCTTCTGGACTGTTGCTAGTGCAACTCAAATGTCATTTTCGAAGTGCTAGTTTCCCCATCCCCTCCCTTCTCTCTCTACCCACCAATCATCACAATTTTTCTGCATATAGGAAGCCTTTCTAGAATATAAGGTTTAACTTGAAAAGTGAAATAAAGATTTTTTTCAGACATACACAAGCCAAGAGGAGATCCACACTATAAGTGGTAAAGAAAGTCCTTCAGGCAGAAAGATGATAACAAGTGGAAATACGGATCTACATAAAAGAATGAAGAGTTCCAAAAATGGCAACTACATGTAGACATAAATTAAATTTTTTTCTAGTTATTTAAATATCTTTAAAACATTACTCTTTAAGTGAAAACTAATAACAATGTGGAATAAGATTTATGGCATATAAAATGTATGGCAACAACAGAACAATAACTGAGAAAGGAGTAATTGAAATGTATCATTCAAAGTTTCCTTTATGCTATGCAAGTTGGTATATTACTTGAGATATATAATGATAAGTTAAAAATATCATAAATTCTAAATAAATATCATAAATATAAAAATATCATAAATATCATAAATATCAAAAACATCATAAATTCTAAATAATATCATAAATACCATAAATTCTAAAGCAACCACTGTAATAGTTATAACTAATGAACAGTTGTAGCTAATATATCAACAAAGGAGGTAAAAAATAAAGGTGGGGGACAAAAAGTACTCAATCTAAAAGTACTCAGAAAAGAAGAGAAGGGTTACAATGAATAAATGGACCAAATAGAAAGAAAATGGCAAGATTGTATAATTTTATTTAACCATGTCAATAATTATATTAAATATATGTCATCTTAATACCTCAATTGAAAGGCAGAGATTGTCAGGTTGGATAAACAAGCAAGAACCCAACTATATGCTGTCTACAATAAATCCACCTTAAATATAAAGCCATAAATAGATAAAAGCAAAAGGATGGAAAAAATATGTCATGCTAACACTGATCAGAAGAAAATTGGAATGGTTATATTAATACCAGACAAAGTATATTTCAGAGCAAAGAGAATTGCCAAACAAATAAAATAATTTTGTCAAAAGGATTGAACAATCCAAAGATTTTACACACTTTTAGTAGTAGAGCTAAAGAGACAAAAACTGACAAAACTGCATAAAGAAATAGAGAAATTCACAGTAACATTTGGAGATTTATAATAATAATCCTCCTTAATAATTGATATAACAAACAGAAAATCAGTAAGGATATACAAGACTTTATCAGTGCTATCAACCAACTTGATGTAATTGACATTTATAGAAAATTCTATCCAATGAAAGTAGAATTCACATTGTTTTTTAGTGCATATGGAACATTTGCCAAGAGAAACTGTATTCTCCCCAAAGTGACTTTTCACAGATTGGCACACAGACTCTGAGTATGTGTCCCTTGATGTCTTTCCACGTGACGTTCCCTTGGCATGAAATGCCCTTCCCTGTGTACCCATCCTTACCTACCCGGCTGACTTCTGTTCCTCTTTCCAAACTACTCAGCCATTACCTCCTTTATGAGGCCTTGTTCCCCTGCCCCGTAGAAGTTCCTTTCTTCTCTGCATGACTGTAACACTTTGTATATTCACTCATCCTTGCCTGTATCACACTATGTTAAATTATATGGATAGTTTTTCTGCTTCTCCCACTCAATTATAAGATGAGATTTAAGGAAAAAATCACCATGATTAATAATATATGCTACAAGGTGTATTTATTAGCAATCACCATAGCCGTTGTTTATTGAATACCTATTGTGTGCCAAACATTAACATGTTTTTAAATGTAAAGACATAGAAAATGGGGTTGATGGGACCCTTTATTTAGCAGACTTAAAAATCACGGAAATTTTCTAAATCAAACCAGGCAGCACGAAGATGGCATTTGTCGCTCCACAATACGGAGATCATCCAAGTAGTAGGACACATCTAGCCACTTACTGTCTTTCTTCAAGTTTTACTTTCAGTAGTACTACAGGGAGGGAATGTTGGCCATGTGCTGTATAGCTGCTCTTCCCAGGGGCCCCAGTCAGAACTGTCTCCCAGGGTGAGAGCTAATGAAACAAGAACCATCCTCTGACCTCTTGTGCCATCAATGAGAATAAATTACCCCATTCAATGGGGGAGAATATTTTTCATTCATTGATTCTTGCAGCCATCCAATAATCTGGATTGCCTCTTGCACTTAATCTTTCACTTTAGGAGGAGAAACTGTCCTCACAAAGGGACACCCACTGTGCATCTCACAAATTTTGCATTTGATTTATCTGTGGCAAGCCAAGGAGAAAAACCAGATTTTTCATCAAGTGTTGTCTCCAGTCGTCCGAATCCTTGTCAACAGCATCATTCTCGCAAGGAAAAAGCAGTGATTTGATATAGGACAAAGGCCCGGCTGCTTAGAAATGTCATCCTAATATCCTTGGGCTCGACCAGGTGGAACAAAAAGTTTGATTCACTTTTCTTGCCACAAAAGTCCTACATTATTGGGCTAGAAATGAAAACCATTTTTCTTCCTCAGTCAGGGAAAAAGAAGAACATTTGCCAAGTCATTATATATAAGAGATTGTTGCAGGATGTACTTAAGAAGATGCCCAAGGCGGGCAGTCACCACACAATGCCAAGAAGGCAAAACTTAATTGGCATGGCAAGGGAGATGCTCCCCATCTTCCCTGATGACAGCGCCATTAGGGTTTGCATCTTAGCCAGCAAGTGACCTGTAAATTGGCATCATGGAAGTCCAGGAAACATTAACGCCTGCTCCTTGGAGCTGAGTTCCTACTTGAGTTGGGTTTTTGGTCTGGCAAAATCTTATGAAAAATCCTCTCTTCGGTAATTCATGGCCCTTGAGGCAGCTAGATCTGATGGTTCCAGGAACATGTTCAGGCACATGAAATGCTGGATTTCCAACCCCAAAGACCCTGGTGGGAGGAGCACAGTGAAAACAAGCCTGGATTATGCACATCAGAGTCATGGGTGGCAAAGGTCAAGCTAGTACTTTCCTTCTTGGTTTTCCCCTCTGTGGACAGACTACTTGGGCAGATCCTTTCTACCTATCAGATTGTGTTTATTAGATGATAATTAAATTGTTTTCCCATGTATTATTTCCCATATATAACTCCAGCTTGACGTTATAGTTAACCAGGGTCAACTAACCATGGGTGAAGGTGTCCTTCTTCCCTCTATCCCTTCTTTTCTCCTTTCTTCCCTCCCTTCCGAAGACCTTTGTGGCTTGCAGGCCACTAGCCCACATTCTTCATGGAACAAAACTGAAATGTAGAAGCCCCAGGTTCCAATGCTCACTGCACAGTTGACGTCATTTCCCTGTGCCTTTATTTCAAATAAGGCCAAGAATTTTGCCTGAGACCCTGACATGGTAGAGGGCAAGCACATCAGCGTTTTGCTTGCTAGCACTTAACACAACACCTGGCACACAGTAGGTGCTTAATAAATATTCCTTAAATAATTCTGTGCTTACCTCATTTCAGGATGTTTCAGGAGAGCTAACCTGTATGAAATCACTTTGAAAATTTAACAGCACTGGAAATAATACAGTCATTTGCAATTTCTGCCAGTAAGGATTTGAGTCTTCACAGTGAAGGAGGGAAGAACTACAGGCCTCAGTAGAGCAGAAAAGGTTATAAGTGGAAGAATCCATTTTAAGAAAAGAAAAAAATTTATTTTCTAGCTCCTGATTGTCTGCATAGATAAGGAAACTGAGACTTGAGGAAATTTATCATCATTCTTACTAGGACTATCTAATATTTATTGAGTACCTTCTCTATACCAGTGCTGTTCGAAGTATTTTCCATGTGTCATTTCATTTATATCTCACAGCCAACCCAGAAGGTAAACACACTTACTGTCATCCTCTCTGACAGAAAAGGCCAAGAGAGGATAAGAAATTTCACCAAGCTCACCTGACTAGTAAAAGGTTCAGCCAAGATGCATGTTTAATCAGAAAGAGATGGAAGCATGCCTCAAGTCAAAGTCATGTTTACATACATTTCAGGCAAATCTAATTATCTGTTGGAGCTAGATTTTCTCGAACGACATAATTAGGGTCTACCAGTAATGGTGGAGTTCTTTAGTTCCTATATGTTAGAATTTGAGATGCGTGAGCAAGATCCCATCCCTGTCAATCATCAGAATCAATTCCACGGTTTTCCTGAGAAAGAGATTATTTCCACAAATACCACTTTCACAACCCAGTTCTGGACTCTAGCTAGAAAAGTCCCACTGTGTCATTTTACTATGAGGTGGTTCTTGGTGCTGTTGAAGGAGAAGTCCACCTTCTCCCAGGCTTTATAGTCAGATCTGAATGGAAATTCCTGGGCAATTAATTAAACCACTTGAAGCTGTTTCCTTATTTGGACATTGGGAATAAACACACTAAGCCCACCATGTTGCTTTGTAGATTCAGGAAGCTCATGGGGCAGCCTATAAATGATATTTATGATAAGGAACTCAAAGGATGTCCCCAAATCCCTCTTAACAGAGCATTTGGAGTTAGTGGGACAAGAGTTAGGCTTAGTGAACCCTTTTCTCACACAGATAAAAACATTAAACAGTTTAATGAAATTCTGTTTCAACCACTTCAAAAACTTGAAGTATTATAAAGTTATAATTATTGAGGATTTTTACCTCTTTTACAACAGTGTTCAACAGCAACTACCTGAATATTCTCTATGTGTGTGTGGTTTTCGGCATACCTTATGACTCTATTCCAAAGGCATTTATTTTCAACCAAACTAGAATGCAGAGTTTTCCTTCATCCAGGTTGTAGTCCCCCACAACCCATTCAGACTACTAAGGTTTGAAAACAAATCAAATAATGCCCATCCCCACCCACCTCACGTGCACAAAACAGCTGCCATATTTTGACACCAGCCTGGCGATGGCTTCGCCCAGACCCAGCCATCAAAATGGGCCATCTTCGCTTAGAAGGCAAACATGGAGACATCCCATGGCGAGAAGTTTAAGAACAGATCAGAACTTATATATGCGGGGAGAATATGTGGGAGACATCTCTGATTCTCATTTCTTGAGGAACCGTTCTCCTGAACTGAAACATGAAATCTTCGTATGAAGATTTTCAAAATTCAAGTAGCACCCAAGTAGATAAGCAGAGTAAAGGAGGGCACTTGTGATGAGCACCGGGTGTCATGTGTGTTGAGTCACTATATTGTACACCTGAAATTAATATTACACTGTGCGTTAACTAACCGGAGTTTAAGTAAAAACTTAAAAAAAAAAGTTCCCCATGAATCTGGCCTTCTATAACCAGTGACTACAGGTGTCATCATATATGTGTGTGCAGGTGTGTATACTGTATACATTATGCAGTGAATATTTATGTATAGAGTGACTATATAGACACATAGAAATGCAAGCATATTTTTATTTTTATTTTTTTAATTTTATTTTTTCAGTGTTCCAAGATTAATTGTTCATGCACCACACCCAGTGCTCCATGCAATATGTGCCCTACTCAATACCCACCACCAGGCTCGCCCAAACTCCCACCTTCTCCCCTCCAAAACCCTCAGTTTGTTTCTCAGAGTCCACAGTCTCTCATGGTTCATCTCCCCCTCCTATTTCCCCCAATTCACCCTTCCTTTCCATCTGCCAGTGTCCTCCATGTTTTTCCTTATGGTCCACACGTAAGTGAAACCATATGATAACTGACTCTCTCTGCTTGACTTATTTCACTCAGCATAATCATATTTTTATTTTCAAAATAAAAGCTGAGTTTGCCGTATAAACTCTTGGGTTGTCGCTTGCATTGGTCGCTTAGAAGAGAGAGAACATGCTTTGATTTTTGTGTGTTGGGATTACTGAGCAGAAGAAAGCAATCGGTTGGTTTTTAAGTTAGGTTCTCATGACTGAGTTGGTTGATAAGGAAGAGTTTAGGGAGGGAAAAGATTTGGAGATGCACAAAATAGGCAGAGAATGTGACTAAGAAATTATTTTCGGGGCACCTGGTGGCTCAGTTGGTTAAGTGTCTGCCTTCAGCTCAGGTCATGATCCCAGGGTCCCAGAATAGAGTCCTGCATCGGGTTTCCCCACGCAGTGGGGAGTCTGCTTCTCCCTCTGCCTCCCCCCATGCCCTGCTGCTGCTCTCTCTTGTTCTCTCTTAAATAAATAAACCTTAAAAAAAAAAAAAGAAATGATTTTCAATAGGAAATGACGTAACAGAATCAGGAAGAGAGACAGGGTGAAGGGATTAAATAACACGCTTCAAAGCAATGCATCCATCCCATTCCCCATAAATCCAAGCCTGTACAAACCAGTTTAAAACAGTGTCAGGGGCGGGGCACCTGGGTGGCTCAGAGGTTAAAGCCTCTGCTTTCGGTTCGGGTCATGATCCCAGGGTCCTGGGATCGAGCTCCCCATCGGGCTCTCTGCTCAGCAGGGAGCCTGCTTCCCCCTCTCTCTCTGCCTGCCCCTCTGCCTACTTGTGATCTCACTCACTCTCTCTGTCAAATAAATAAATAAATCTTTAAAAAAAACCCAAAAAACAAAACAAAAAATAACAGTATCAGGGGCTTCACATGTGAGCTTTGATCTCAGCAGGGAAGCAACCAAGTGGCAGAAAACGGGTGCCCTTCCACGTTCCCCAGACTGGGACCACGACTCCAGTGACACATCAGCCAGAGCGGAAAGGACTAAGGAAAAGGGAGAGAAGAAATTTGGCATTTCTTGCCAGTGACCACAGTGGAAATGGGTTAAGCTAGCCCCCCACACACACACCAAAAAAAAAGAAAAGAAAAGAAAAAAGAAAAGAAAACAACCCTCAAGTCCCTTCTGCACTAATTGTCTTTCAGTGCTGAGAAGGAGATGGGATTTTGTGGCTCTCCGTTGGCTTCCACTATCAGCTGAAAAAGAGCCAGAGAATTTTTTTTTAATAGAGGTTCTTCTGTAAAGAAAGCGGGGAAACAATAGCTAGTTGTCACAGCCGGCTGATATCTACCTTTGATCAGCCAAATGAATGTTGCAGGCATTTCTTATAGAAAGGAGATTGCTTATCGATCTATATCAAAATATGCATGCTAATCCCAGGCAGCGGAGAGTATTTTCAAGTGGAGTTAATAATCTGATTGCTGCCCTGTCTGGAGCAATTCTCTGAACTCGGAGCTCTAATCAGTCCAGGGTCCTGCAGTCAAATGTACTTTGCTGTTTAAATTTGGATTTGTGACATTGATTGAGGAGCCCTTGTAAAGGTGTTGACAAATCAAATTGTTTGTTCCAGTAGTGTTTTGCCAGAGATCAAGTCCAAAGTAATACGCAGTGAATTTGTTCATTACTAGTAGGGTGAAAGGGATGATAAAATCCACCTGTATCATTATCACAGCCACGAGCCCAATAAAAGATATGTTCTGACTGAAGAAAATGCCGTTTTGTGGGTGCACCAAGGAGCACTACAAGGGGTGGCCCTTCCAGACCTGGAGGATATTAGATATGTTTTAAGAAAAATAGGCAAATAAGTGTATTCCATGCCTGAGATCAGGGCACTTTGTTTTTAGTTGGAAAGCCAACAAAAAAGATGGGCGCACAGACATAGTGCATTCTTTGAAGAAGCCTTTAGCCACCCACACCTGTGTGGGATGGGGGCTTCATCCACAGAAAGAGAAAGTGACAAAGGAGCAAAGCGGCCAGGTCCTCAAGGTTGGTCCCAGAGCAGGTGAGGGTTGGTGGAGCATCTTCACCAGTTCCCAGGGGGGACCTGGAGCCAGCATGAATGGCACAAGCTCTGATAACTCGATAGGTCTTGATACCCTGATATCTGCCATGGGGCCAGCTTGGCAGGGATTGTAGAGGTATACGGGGCACAGGGGACCATGTTGGGTCGGGTTCTCCCAGAAGCAGCCCCTGGGACTCAAATGTGAGGGCAAGCCCTTGGTTTTGGAGATGATCCCAGCCGGCACTGGCAGAGGAGGGGAATGAAACAGGGAGGGAAGGAAGCCAGTACGGGGCACATTAATGAACAGGTCACTGCTGTAGGCACCCAGGGCTCAGCCCTGCTGAGGACTCAGGAAGAGCAGAAAAGTGAGGGGGAAAGAGAAGCTGACCTCCCAGGAGGCAGGAAGGAGCTGAGGGCAGGGAGAAGTCATGCCTTAGACTTCAGTAAGGATCCTGAAGTGGACGTTTGAATTTCTGAAATGCTGCTGCTTCTGTTGATAGATGTTTCGTTGGGGCTGGGAAGGAACCAGCTCAATGACGGGGTTCCTTATCTTCCTCCTTTTTCACACAACCTTGCCCCAGTTTATAAAAATACCGTTAATGATATTATTATCTGCGAACGTTGATTGCGTAACTGCCTTGGCCCTTTTTTGTGTATTTAAATACACTATCTTAATGTTTTCCGATCTGCAGGCTATGAGCCTTAGTGGGGCTCAAGTGAACTTCCTGGGCTGCCTGTGAAACGGAAAAGGACCAAACAATAGGTTAGAACAGACGAGAGTGGAAAACATCAGCGTGCATCATCCACGGCAAGGATCCGTTTTACTTAAGGAAGACTTGGTTGGCTTCAACCATACGTCAGTTACGTGTGAGCGCATGGGTGTGCACATGCACGGGTGTGGGCACACCTATGCACATTTGCTCACGGTGTGAACTGTTATTTCTCACCGTGAGTCAAAGACAGAGAAGGGCTGACTTTTCTCCTTTAAAGCCGGTAGCTATTCTATGAAGTTGGGGCTGCTTTTGCCCCCATTTTACAGGTGGAGGAACTGAGATTCCAAGATGTGTGATATAACCCTGCACAAGTTCACGCAGCAGGGCAGTGAACTTGGGTGAAGGTTTTACCCAGCGACTGGGTAAAGGTTTGCTCTTCCCCATAGCAACCAGGACCCCCGTCCACTCTGTGCAGCGGAGAAAATGTCTGCTCCGTAACTCTCACCGAGAGCCCGTGTTGGGAAGCCTCCGAGCCCATCTGCTCCTCCAGAAGGCTTGCAACTGTTCTTTTCATGTTTGTAAGAAGAGTTTGGTAACAAAACCCATTTAATATCAAACTGGAAGACAGCAGAGTGCTCCTTGGCGATGTAGCATTGTTGATGTCGTCTTAATTTATTACATGGCAAATGGTTAGGCAGATGGCATCTAATATATTCCCAGACATAAACAGGAGGCTTAAGTTGTATATGGTAGATGTTCTTGAGCGTCCATAAACTCGGTAGGGGGTGAGCCCATCTCTCTCCCCTCCCCCTTCCACACATGAGCAGTGTTAACCATTCAGAGACACAGGCAGGACATCCAGAAGGTCCTGACTTACAAGAAGTGCGTCAGGGTGACTTAACAGATGGGCTTTCCAGCTCATCGCAAATAGTACTGGCCTCGACTGAAATCGTTCATGTGAGTCACTAATCTCAAAGGCAGCAGTTAGTTGCAGAATAGAAGGACCCTGGTCATAGAGTCTAGACATGTGGGGGCCAGACCATATCCTGCATCTCACAAGTCATAGAACTCTGTTTTTTTAATCAATTGGGCTATTTTTTAGAACAGTTTTGGACTTACAGAAAAATTAAGCAGATAGTTTAGGGCGTTATATTAGGTCCCATCCCCCTAACACACTCTCCGTTTTCCTGTTAACATCTTACTTTGGTGTGCTGCATTTGTTACAATTAATGAACCAAAGTTGTTACATTATTATTAACCAAAGTCCATTGTTGATTCAGATTTCCTTAGTTTTGTTTGGTTTTTGGTTTTTGGTTTTTGTTTTGTTTTGTTTTTGTTTTTGTTGTTTTACCTGTTCTTCTTTTTCTGTTTGGGAATCCCATTCAAGATACCATGTTAAATTTAGTTCTCAGGTCTCTTTAGACTCTTCTTGGCTGTGACGGTTTTTCAGACTTCCCTTGTTTTTCTTGACCTTGGCGGTTTTGAGGACAACCAGTAAGATACATTGTAGGATGTCCCTCTTTTGGAGCTTGTCTTCTGTTTTTCTCATAATTGGATTGGGGTCAAGGGTTTTGGGGAAGAAGATCACAGAGGTAAGGTACCATTTTAATCACATCATATCAAGGCTACATACTATCAACACGACTTATTGCTACTGATGTTGACCTTGATCACCTGGCCCAGGCCAAGTTCGTCAGGTTTCTCTATTAGAAAATGACTTTTCCCCCAACCCCCTTCTGTCCTCTTTGGAAGGAAGTCACTATGTATAGCCTCCACTTAAGTAGTGGGGAATTATGTTCCCCTTCCTTGAGGACACAATTTATTTAGAATTCTTATGCATGAGAGATATTGGGTCTTCTCCTCCATTTATTAGTTTATTCAATTATTCGTTTATATCAGTAGGCACTCATAGATCTTTATTTTATACCCTGGGTTTTAATCCAAAACACTTTTTTTTTTTTTTTGGCTCACATTGTTTCAGCTTTGACCACTGGGCACTGTCATTTGGCTCTTATGCCCATTTGATGTATGTCCATCAACATACTAGGGGATTTTTAAATTACTGTTTCTTTGGGTTTTTTTAGCACTACCTTACTTTCCATCCCTACAAGATACTCCCGGCTTATCTTGTTTCTCTCTCCTCCCTAGAATCAGCTGTGGCTTTAAGAAGCCCTGGTTCCTTTTATTGAGGGATGGTATTAGAAACCAAGATCTGGGCACTAGATGTGTCTGTCACTGCTGGGATGTCATTGTGTCTAAATCCTCTGAGCTGTCGGAGTAAAGAAGTGTGTGTATACTGAGTAATCCATACATATACACATATTTATAAATATTTCTACTTATAACTGTATCTGTCTTATGTTAAATGACTTTTTACTGACATCTTCATCTCTGATCCGTTACATGTGCCATTCCAGGCTTCTCCCCTTACTTACCTAGAATTCCACTGTATCATTGAGAAACCTGCCTTTCACAATCCCCCATCCATGTAATTAATTGTTCAATCCCAGTATACATGTACAGCATTATTAGAATTACTAACCTGTACCCCCATGGGAAGCAACCTTATCAATGAAATTCAGGGCTTATGTGAAGTTCCTTTTGCTTTTAGTCTTACAATCTCTATTTCCAAAATTCCTTACTTTTCCCCCATTCTGTTCAGTAGGTTTGTTTCCTACGTTTGTGATCAGTTAGATTCTCTCATCATGGCCTGCATTCTTTCCTGAGATCCTCTATTCTCCCCAAGTTTGTCTGTTTGTTTGTTTCAAATTTGCATACTTTATGGTTGACTTTTTTGCTATAAAGTTCCGTGGGTTTTGATACATGCATAATATCATGTACCCTACGGAATATTTTCACTCTTCACTTTTCACTTTAGACTCTTCTTGGCTGTGACGGTTTTTCAGACTTTTGCATATGGAAGTCAAAATGGCTCTTAAAAATTCCCTATGCTTTGTCTATTAATTTTCTCTCCTCCTTAACCAAACTCCTGCAATCATTAACTGTTTTGCTATCTCTGTAGTTTTACCTTTTTCCAGAATATTGTATGCTTGGAATCCTACATTTTGCAGCCTTTTCAGAATAGCTTCTTTTTTTTTTTTTTAAAGATTTTATTTATTTATTAGAGTGAGAGAGACTGAGAATGAGAGGGGAGAAGGTCAGAGGGAGAAGCAGACTTCCCGCAGAGCCGGGAGTCCGATATGGGACTCGATCCCGGGACTCCGGGATCATGACCTGAGCCGAAGGCAGTTGCCCAACCAACTGAGCCACCCAGGCGCCCCAGAATAGCTTCTTTCACTAAGCGGTATGCATTCAATTTTCCTTCATGTCTGTATGTGTCTTGATAGCTCATTTCTTTTTATCACCAAATACTATTTTATTGTATAGATGAACCACAATTTATTAATTCACCCAATTAATTAAAGGGAAGGACATCTTGGTTTTCTGCACTTTTTTGCTGAATAACCACAATAAAGCTTTTACAAATATTCCTGTGCATATATTTTCATGGACACAAGTTTTCAGTTCAATTGAATAAATACCTAGGAGTATAATTACTGGATTTTATGGAAATCCAGCTGTACCATTTTGCATTCCCACCAGCAATGAATTAGAGTTCCTGTTGCTCCACATCCTTGCCAGCATTTGGTGCTTTTAGTGTTTTGGAGTTTAACCATCCTAATTGATATATTGGGATATCTCACTGTTTTCATTTTAGTTCCTAATGACAAATGATCTTAAGCATCTTCTCATATACATATTTCCCATCTCTACATCTTCTTTGGTGAGGTGTCTGTTCATTCAGATCTTTTCCCCATTTTTAAATGGGCTGCTTATTTCTTTTGTTGAGTTTTAAAAGTCCTAGTGTTATTTCTAGTGTTAGACATCCTTTATCAGAGATGCATTTTGTAAGACTTTGCTCCCAATTTGTGGTTTGTCTTTCTTTCTTTCTTTCTTTCTTTCTTTCTTTCTTTCTTTCTTTCTTTCTTTCTCTCTCTCTCTTTCTCTTTCTTTCTTTCTTTCTTTCTTTCTTTCTTTCTTTCTTTCTTTCTTTTTACTTATCGAGAGAGAGAGTGTACACATGCACATGCACTAACGGGGTGGGGTGCAGAGGGAGAGGAAGAGAGAGAATCCCAAGCAGACTCCACACTCAGCATGGAGCCCAGTGCTGGGCTCGATTCCATGACCCTGAGATCATGACCTGAGCCAAAATCAAGAGTCAGACACTTAACTGACTGAGCCACCTAGACGCCCATATGGTTTATCTTTTCATTTCTTTAATAGATTCTTTTGCAGAGCATATATTTTTAACTTGAATAAAGACCACCTTAATCCATTTTTCTTTTAGGGATTGTGCTTTCAGTGCTATATCAAAAAACTTACTGCCAAAGCTAAAGCCACCTAGATTTTCTCCTATGTTTGCTTCCAGAAGGCTTGTACTTTCAGGTTCTTCATTTAGGTCTGTGATCCATTTTCAGTTAAGTTTTGTGAAAGGTATAAAGTCTGTATTTAATTTTTTTTTTTTTTTTTGCATATGGAAGTCAAAATGGCTCCAAGCACCATTTGTTGAAAAGACTATTCTCTATCTTTTCTCCATTAAATTGCCTTTGTTCTTTTATCAAAGATTCTCTGGATATATTTATGTGGGTCTAGTTCTGGGCTCTCTCTTCTGTTCCGTTGATCTATGTGTGTATTCTTTTTCCAGTACCATGCTGTCTTGATTACCGTAGGTTTATAGGAAGTCTTAAAGTGGGGGAGTGTCAGTCCTCCAGCTTTGTTTTCCATTTGCAGTATTGCGTTGACTGTTCGGAGTCTTCTGCTTTTTCATATAAAGCTTAGAATTAGTTTGTCTATATCTACACAATAGTGTTTTAGAATTTTGATTAGGATTGTGTTGAATCTATAGATGGAGTTGGGGAGAACTGACATCTTAACAACATCGAGTTTTCTAACAGGTAATGTTTTTAATCAGCTTTACTAGGGGCGTAATTGACATACAATAAGCCACACATACACAAAGTGTATAATTTGACAAATTTTGATGTATGTACACACTCCAGAGGCATCACCACAATCAGTGAGCAAGTTTATCATCCCCCTAAATTTCCTCAGGTCTTTCTGTAATCCCTCCCTTCTTACCTCCTACCCCCAGACAAAAATGTGATTTCTGTTACTATAGATGAGTCTGCATTTCCTATGATTTGATACAACTGGAGCCATAGAGCATATAGTCTTCTAAGACTGTTTTCTTTCTTTGCCTCAATATAATTAGTATGAGATTCTTAAGTGCTATAGCTCATGTCCATAGTTTATTCCTTTCTATTGCTGAAGAATATTCACTTGTGTATAAAGACTGTACACAGTTGGTTTACCGACTCATCTATTGATGGACGTTGCGTTGCTTCCAGCTTTCAGCTCTTACAAATAAAGCTGCTGTGAACATTCGTGGACAGGTCTTTGTAAGGACATATGTTTTCATTTTTCTCAGGTAAGCACCTGAGGGTAGAATGACTGGATCCTATGATAAGCATAAGTTTACCTTTTTAAGAAACTGCCGCTCCATGCCCATTAACACATTCATTTGTTACAGCCCGATTCCAGGGAGCACTGTGAGATTTTTAAAATAAGCATCTTCAAGCTGTTCTTTGACAGAAGAAGGAAGTGGTGTGACTTCAATTGGAAAGGCTGGCCTCAGAGGTTAAGAAAATTCAGGCCCAAGTCAGACATTTCTTCGTGTGAGTCTTTTCTGCTCTTGGCTGGGCTGTCTGTGATTAGGTTATGAATCAGTACAGTTCTTGCTCTGGTGGTTCATTCCTTCCCTTCATGCCACGGATTCATAATTTGGCCATGGGTTTCAGTCTCCAGGGTTTTCAAATTTGTTCTATTCTAATTTCAATGGCATGCCATTGAAAGGGTTGCTCCAAAGACAATGTTCTTAGGAAACTTCAAATCTTTCAAAACACATTGAGATTTCTGTGAGTTATATTCTCTTTGAGAGGAAAAAAAAAATGCATGCACTCTTCTTGCTTATGTCTCCTATTGAGTCTGGGCGCCTGGCTGCTTCTTTTTAGAGCTATTTCTTTTCGATCCCTCTCTCCTGTCTCTTGGATGGAGGGTTATTATTGAGAGCTTCTCCCTTCCCCTGTAAGTCACTATCACAATGGTTTCCTGATAATGGGTCCACATTTTAAAGCCAGTGACATTTCTGTTTTCTTTTTGGGTTAGTTCCTAAGAGGATTTTTTTTTTTTTTTTAATCTAGAGAATGTTTCCATTTCTTTCTAATCAGACAGATTTTGAAGAGTGAAAGGCAGGAAAATCTTGAAATGGTGTTCCCTCTGCCAGCATCACCTCTCAAGGACTTACAAAGTCAGCATAGGTGAAGGTGGGCTGTGGCCCCATGAAGGCCTGTGAGTGCTTTGTGTGGTTGGAACCATTCCTACCCTTTCCGTTCCTTCTCCCACTTTTCTCCCTCTCTTTCTTTCTGAAACAACATAATTCACCTCTTTGAATCCTCCTGTTAGGACTGAGTATGGGGCTTTGGGGAACTTTAGAGTAGGGATTGGCAAACTTTTTTTAAATGGCCAGATAATATATATTTTAGGCTTTGCCAGTCAAGAGGCAAAATCAAGGCTGTTAGGTAGGTGCTCGTATAACCATTTAAAATGCAACTATTTCAAAATGTAAAAAAAAAAAGGAAAAAAAGAAAAAAAAGTTCTTAGCTCTTGGACCATAAACCAACAGGTAGCCAGCTGAATTTGGCTCCTCTAGTTTGCTGACCTTGGCTCTAGCAAATTGGATAAAATCTCTCAATTCTCAAGGAATCGAAGGGATTTTTTTAACATATGCAGAATGGCAAAGAACAATTTGGAAAATCTACATCCAAATCTGCCTCTGTCAAATGCGGCCAGTCGAAATCTATCTAAAATAATTTTCTCTGCAAGTGAAGAAACTATTATTTAACTCCCCACTGAGGTGGGCCCGATGTGTACACTAGGAAGATAGTGGCTGGCTAAACGGTTCTCGAATTTCCTCCTCATTCGGAAACCTCTCCAGCGTCCTCTTTCTGCAGTGTGGTGCTAGCATTCCAGTTACGCAGTCCAGGTGCAGCCTCTCACTCAGCCCTTCCTTCCCAAGGGCCACATCTGGACCATGATCTCTCTGTAGCTAGAGGACCCTCCCCACCCCCACATCCCTCCCCCACCTACTGCCACCTTTGCCAAAGTAAACGCACTTCATTCTCAATGTGAGGGATGGCCAGAGTATAACCCAGAGACCCCAAAGAGTAAGACAGTTGATTTCAGATATCATATTGAGGTAGGCGGACATCAAAGATGTCCTCTAATGATTTCTACCTCCTGGTATTCACACGCTTGGATACTCCCCTCCTCCTTGAATATAGCCTGGACCTACTGGCTGGATTCCAAGGTGTTGGGATATCACTTTCAAAATGTGGTTAGTTTCAAAAGACTGTGATGTCTGTCTTATTAGGACTCCCTCAATTTTATGGCTTGCTTAATTTAATGAAGCCAGCTACCAAGGTGGGAGCTGCCCTATGGAGAGGTCCATGTGGCAAAGAACTGAGGGTGACTTCTGGCCATCAGCCAGTGAGGAACTGAGATCCTCAGTCTGATCACCTTCGAGGGCCTGAATCCTACCAATAACCACTGAGTGACCTTGGAAGCAGATCTTTCCCCAGTTCAGCCTTGAGACCACAGTGGCCCAACCAGTACATTGACTGCAGTCTCCCTGGAGACCTCAAACCAAAGGTCCCACCTAAGCTGGACCTGAATTCCTGATGCACAGAAATTGTGAGATATTAAGTGTTCTTCCAAATCACAAAGTTCTGAGGTGTTTTGTTACACAGCAGTAGGTAACTGATATATATATGGACTAAGATTTCCATTCCACTAATCCCATATTTAGTATAATGTATATTGGGGAAAAAACTTGGGGTTACTAAGCACTTACTTTTCTTTTTAAATTTATTTAAGTAAAAAAAAGAGTGAGTATAGCTGAGAAATAGATATGGCAACATATTAAAAAAACTACCAAAGTTACTGGAGCTTAGGAAGTGCTGTTGTAGCTGCTGGCCTTGAATTTATCCTTACCAATGATTTGTCCCCTCTTTAGACCCTCACGCCCTACTCTTTCTCCATCTTCTTTTACCATCTCATTGCTCTGCAGTTTTGCATAGATGCCTAGCAAAGAGCTGGCAAGGTAGGATGAGCTAAATGGGATATGAATAGAATACGTATAATGTCTGGGTTCATGGGTTTAATATTTTAAGTGGAGCATCAGAGCTTTCGTGAATCAAGTTATACATATGTTGTGCTCTGTACGTAAGAAGAGAGACTGTGTGCAATGAAGTGGGACTGAGATACACATTCAGGGTTCTGGGGATGACCTGAGCCATAAAGAGGAGTTAAAAGGATTCAAAAGGTCTCGAGGGACTTTGAGAGAGAGTCATCTCAGCCCCAGAAGGTGGAGTTCAGTTTAATATTCATCAGTGTTGGGGCACCTGGGTGGTTCAGTCAGTTAAGTGTCCTACTCTTGGTTTCCGCTCAGGCATACATCAGGAAAAGGTCAAGGTGCGTGGGTCCCTCTAATGATCGCTCCTCTGAGATGCTTGATTTTATATGTCAATTTGACTGGCCATGGGGTGCCCTGCTTAAACACTGTTTCGGGATTTGTCTGTGAGTGTGTTTCCTGCTGGCCTCAGCATTCGGGTGGGTAGAAGCTGACCACCATCCCCGTGGGAGTGGGCCTCCTCCAGTCCATCCGGGGCCTGTGAAGAGCAAAACACTGAAAAAGAGGATTCCTTCCCTGCCTGGCTGAGCCGGGACATGATCTTTGCTTACTTGGGATTGGACTGGGATGTACACCACTGGCTTCCCCAGCTCTCAAGCCTTCAGACGCAGACCTTCCCTGCGCCATCTTCCCTGCGTCTCCCTCTTGCAGAGAGCGGATCATTGGATGGCTCGGCCTCCGTCATCCTGTGGGTCAGCGCCACACAATAAGTCATATCATAAATCAATCTCTCTCTGTTATAATAATAATAATAATACTATAGTAATGTATTCTATATAACTATACAATACAATAATACATAACATGCATTATATATGTAATATATGAGTACACATTTGTATGTGTTGTATATGTGTATATAAATATATATGCATAGTATTTCTCTGAAGAATCCTGACTAATTCACCTCTCTAGCCTAGAACAGGCCAGACTGAAAGGCATAGCAGTTAAATACTTATTTCCCAAACAGGAAAAACTCACAGCCCCAAAACCATAAAGAAAATCCATTTTGGGGGGCTAAGAAAACAATAGTATTTTCATTTCATTTCATTGTTTTCATGGGTCTATTTTTGTGCCTCTAAATAAGGTAGATAAAACAATCTTCCACGTACACAATTTGTATAGATAAATGGGTATATCCGTGGATGGGCACGGTCTCACATTTTCTTCACAGTGGGCATGTGATAAAAAGTTTGATGACTACTGTCTGGAGATAGGCTTGGGTTAACTCGGAGCCACCCCACTGACTGCCTGTGGGACTTGAGAATGTACGCGTGGAACTTCTCTCATCCTCCACACGTCCAGCTGTGAAACGGGATGATGATGGTGAAGCTAATACTTAGCCTCAGAAGGTTGGGTGAGGGCGAACATGGATACCGGGAGAGCTGAGCCTAGGGTGAGGTAAGGAAGGGACTCCCTCTCAGGGTTGCGTAAGCGCAGGGGAGACCCCTGACACCCCACACCTGAGGACCTCTCTTGCCTCATCCTGTGGCCTGCGGAGCGCTTGGCATGTAGCCGGCACACGCAGAGAGGGCTCGGTCACTGGTGACTGCCAGCACTGACATCCACTCTGTGAGCCCAGCCCCGGACTCTCGATCCCCGACCGTGACCCCTTCCCGGCAAGCCACAGATAGCGAGTTACCCATACCCCCGATCCCTGAGGTTCAGCGAGGAGCTTGGTCGGCCTTTCTGGAGTAAAGGCTCAACTTCCACCAAGCCTCGCACTGGAGGCCAGCTCCCCTCACATCAGGCACACTCTTAAACATCTGTCTGTGGTGTGATTTATTCTATTTTAAAATGAGGTTTTCAAACAACTCACTATCTTAATTTTAGCAGTTCAGCTCCTTTGTATGCTAACAATACCAAACATGCAAATGAGCTACCACTTTGCTTTCTAGCAAAAATGTTTCTGTGCAAACACTTGATTTTATAACGCACTTTGCAGCTTTCTCCTATAATTAGTTGTTAAATCTATATTTGACTTTGTCTAAATGGTTGCACTGCAAGGCTGTTTTTCTTGCCTCTCCCTTTGGCTAGTTCGTCTTACCCCTGCCCATGTGAACAAGGGTACAGTTTGCTGGCTAGCTTTTAGACTGAAGGCAAAAACCAAGAAACGTGCTGGGAGTCAGGGCCAGCTCACCCAGAGGGCCCAACAGGCTGCAAAGTTGGGTCAGGTTCACACCGCGTGTGTCTCATCCTCTTTGGAGCAGCCGATGAACCAAGTGTGTTCTTCTCATGGGAGCAGTAGAAGTACAAGAGGGCAAGGTTAACCACGCAGGTCATGTCTAGCCTCTGCCTGCATCATGTTTTCTAGTTTCCAAAACCAAGAGAGGCCAAGGGTGTTCCTCTTACTGTGTGAGCTCCAAGTGAGTCACACGCGGAGTTCAGTAGCCGTCGGTAGGGAAGTATATTCCTCCCACGGCAATGTGGGTGGGGAAGAGACGAACGTTTTTGAACCGTAATCTGATCTTCCATAGGTACCAAAAGAACCCTGTAGGAGAATAATGGAGCTAGAAGTGTTGTTCATTCATGCAACAAAGTTTCAGAGTACCTCCTTGATGCTGGTCGCCACAGGCATGCTGATGTTATGTGAGCTTAAACAAGAAACAGCATGAACCCACCTTATAGTCTAAAGAGGTCACTGAGACCACCCCAAACCCTCCAGTCTCCTCAAAATGTATATTCAATTTTGGAGTCCTCATCAAGGGAAAAAATGCAAAGGCACGGACACAACTCAGGCATGAAAGCAATATTTATTTAGAGTAAGAAGTCATGACAAAAATACAAAATTTTTAAAAGCTGACAAATTCTTTAAAAACCCACAACATCCAGAAAAATAGTAATATTTTAATTAAGTAACTGCCTGTGGCACCTTTTTTGCCTACAATTGTGACCGTGCACTCCCTGCCTCTTCTTCTGATGATAGCTTTGTCATCTTTCCTACAGAAAGAATAGGAAAATAATCCTATAGAATTAGAATAAAACAGAATAGAAAGATATTTCCTCTAGTATGGTGGATCAAAATAACAAAAACATGGGATGCATGCAGAAAATGTGCACCTTTAGGAGATAGCTGTACTTACTGAAGGATACAGGTTTGTACTCTTCAAATATAATATTTCTGATAAATTATATTTCATGGAATTCTCATATAAATTATGGTGGGTTATAATTATATTGTCAATAAAATGCTGCTTTATTTAGTATATTCTGACAAGAAAGAGCTTCTATTTTGACTAGGAATTAATGTGAACAGAAATTTCTGCTTATGACCGTGCACATCTGATGAATGGAGGATTGTCCCTAGCCTCTCTCCTGCCGGTCCTCCTTTCCATCCTGTTTCTTCTCTCCCCTTCTCACCTCCCAGAGGCCATATTCTGGCAAACCCTCATATGGTGGAGGCTTCTTCTGGCCTTTTTTGTAAGGACACTCATCCCATTTAGGACCCAGTCACCTCCACAGCCCTCATCAACTAATACCATCACCTTGGGGTTTGGGCTTTATATATAAATTTTGGGGAATACAATCATTCAATCTCCAGCACCTGTACTCACACAAACCCACTGCTAAGCCCGCTCTCCTGGCCCTGGAAGGAACCTGTGCTAGTGAGGGGCCCTGATAATCAAGGTCCATCCCCTTCATGATGAGTCCAACCCCCTTGAGATCTCCCAACACAGACTGCCATCCCAAGACAGCTTCATGCCCAGGCAGCATGGCTCCGTGAAGGAACTACTCCCGTGGGGTATGCTGGGAACCACAGAAGGTCTTCTTTCCCTTTATGGATATCAACTCAGTCTCATAATATTGGAAAAAATTAAAAAGGTTGATAGTTTCCACATTTGGCCCAGTTGCTTGCTGGCAAATGGGGGTCACTACACAGTATTATTATATTTCCTCTGTTGGACTGTAATGTGCATACCAACTGACCTATGTATGTTTCCAAGAGCCTACTTTATAGAAATAAACTTGTTTTCTCAGAAATACAATATGAGACCTTTTTTTTTTTGAGAGAGAGAGAGAGAGAGAAAGAGAACAGGGCGGGGGTGGGGGTGGGCAGAGGGGAGGGAAAGAGAGAATCTTAAGCAGGCTCCATGTTCAGTGCAGAGCCAGCTGCGGGGCTTGATCTCATGACCCTGAGATCATGGCCTGCACCAAAATCAAGAGTCGGATGCTTAACTGATTAAACCACCCAAGTGCCCCAAAATGAGAACTTTTTTTGGGGGGAGGGATGAATTTATTTCATCTTTCTGTAAATAAGGTGCTTATTTATGGCATTTTTAAATGGCTATTTATTTTTCTTTCAAGATTTTATTTAAATCAAGTTAGTTTACATATAGTGTAGTGTTAGTTTCAGGGGTAGAATTTAGCGATTCATCAGTTGCATATAACACCCAGTGCTCCTTACAAAGCCCTTCTTAATGCCTGTCACCTAGTTACCCCATCCCCCCACCCACCACCCCTCCAGCAAACTTGTTGGTTTCCTGGGGTTAAGAGTCTCTTGCAGTTTGCCCCCCCTCTGGCTTTATATTATTTCCTTTTTCTTTTCCTTCCCCCTGTTCATCTGTTTTGTTTCTTAAATTCCACATTTGAGTGAAATAAGATATTTGTCTTTCTCTGACTCACTATTTCGCTTAGTACAATATACTCTAGTTCTATCCACATTTTTGCAAATGGCAAGATTTCATCCTTTTTGATGCCTGAGTAATATTCCAATACACATACATCACATCATTAAGCATTCATCTGTTGATGGAACTCTGAACTTTTTCCATAGTTTGGCTATTGTGGACATTGCTGCTATAAACATTGGGGTGCATGTGCCTCTTCGAATCACTATGTTTGTGTCCTTTGGATACATACCTACTAGTGCAATTGCTGGGTCATAGGGTAGCTCTGTTTTTAACTTTCTAGGGAACCTCCATACTGTTTTCCAGAGTGGTTGCACCAGTTTACAAACCCACCAACAGTGTAAGAGGGTTTCCCTTTCCCAATATGACTTTTTAAATCGCAACATTAGAATGATGAACAAGCTGAGGCAGCATAAATATCCATCGATGGGAAACAAGCTAAACACATTATGGTTTATCCGTACTCTGGAATAGTCTGCAACTGTTTTGAAAAAAATGACCACTCTGACAAATATCCCCAAGATACATTTAACATATGAGAAAATCGAACCAAAGCACCGTGTGTGTGATATGGTCACATTTGTTATGGATGAGAAACATTGAACAAACCAAACAACCTCTGGGAATCTTGGTTTCCTCATTTGGAGAGAATTCCTCCTACCTTCCAGGTACTATTAAAAAGTGACTTTGGATGTAGCAGAACCCTACAAACTGTAAAGTTCTATTTAATTCATTATGTAAAATCTATCAAGCAAGCGAGGGTAATCACTTGGGGATCTGGAGCCTTTCCTTTCTATAGTAATTCTCTAATTCCTAAGGTCTCTTTGTGTATATGAAAGATTTCTTACAACGTCAGTGGATCTCCATTCCATGGGGGCTGATGGTCATGGGCAGATTAAAGCATACTTAGCAAAGTACCTGGCACACAGTAGGCGTTCAGAACATAGTTGTGGAATGAATGACTAAGACACTGGCCTGAAGAAGGAATGCCAGGGGCAGACTGGGCTAACCCAAAAGACAGCCCTGGTCTCGGAGACCTGGGCCATGCCAGAATCATGCTCATGATTTCGGAACGAGAGATGAGGTTCACCTTGATGGAGTCTTGTGCCATTATTTACATGATCATCAGAGTGAAATATTAAGGGGAAAGAACAGAATACCAAAATAGAATGTGCACGAACGTACGCTATGATTATACCTATGAGGAGACATTTGTGGGGATGAATCCCGAGAGGCAAACAGAAAATTGAAAACAGTTGGTTTGTGTAGTGTGGTGATACTTTGAGTAAAAAAAAAAAAAGAAATTGTAATTCTAGGACTGATAGGATGTTTCAGACACATCCTACTTACTTAAATGTCCTTTAAAGCTTCGCATTTTTGAAGAAACAGACACTCATTATAGAAAATGAGGGACCATGAGAAAAACTGGAAGAACAAGAGAAATCTACCCCCAGAGCCATCCCCAGACAGCAATTGCTGTTCAAAGGTTGTGTCTCTCTCATTGAAGTCTTACTACCCTTTTGTAATATTTTGGGGGGGGGGATATTTTACATACCTGAGTATTATACATGCCATTTTCCCCTGACGCAGCCCCAAAATATGGAAGAGCTTGTGTTTTGGAGCCATGGGAATCTGGTTCAGGCTCTTGCGAGCTCTCCTATCTCCTTTGTAAAGTCCTTCCTCTCTGAGCTTCAGGTTCTCCATTTGTAAAATGAGGCTATCCCTAGGACATGCTCTCAAAGTGAATTCTTCCATGTATAGTTCGATTACAGACACACAATTGAGACTCTAGAAGGAGGGCTTCTGGAATAAAGAATAAGTGAACCAAGTAGGGAAACTTGACCTGGTCCAGGAGATCAGGGAGGGCTTCTAAGAGGAAGTGGCATTGGATCTGGGATCTGAAGGATGAGCAGAAGTTTAGCAGGCAGGCAGAGAAGGGGACAGGGGACTGGGCTAGGGGAGGAAGAGGGAAAGGAGGGGTCATTCTAAGTAAAGGGAACAGCAGATGTGCAAATTCATATTGGAAGTCAGAGACAGAAGGGACCCAGAAGGAGGTCGGTGAGAACTGGGGCCAGGGAGCCAAGGGTCAGATGTGACGCAGAGAGGCCAGGGAGACCAACAAAGGCCAGATGGGGCAGGGCCTGGAAGCCCATGATGAGGACCTGGGGGGAGAACGCTGGGGGACCATAAGAAGGTTCAAAGGGGGGAAGGACCTGGTCAGTCTTGTATATTTAGCGCTCCACCTGCATGACGCCAGGGCATGGACTGGGGAGCATGGGGAGACCTCAGTGGAAGCTCTCGTCCTGATCCTGGCAAGAATGGCCCAAACGTGAGCTAGTGGGTCCTTCAGCCACGTGTCTCCCCTGCATGAGTAGACAAAACATCTGAACTCATGTTATTCCTGGTTGCCGCCGGGACTGCTTCCTTCCGACAAGTCTAAGGATGCGCCTCATTCAGCCTACCTTAGAGCATGCCGGCGTCCAAGGAGCAGGATGGAGAGAGTCAGGGCTGAGTTTCCACCAAGCCTGAGAAAGGTACAGAAACTCTACCACTGCCAAGAGAAGGCTGGCCAGCGGGCCTGCAGCAAGCGCCCTAGGTTTATATTCCAGACCACCAGCCACTGTAATTATGCATCCGCAGGCCTCAGAAAGGCACACCATAGACGCTCGCAGCCAGGGTCCCTGTTATAAAGACCCTGGTCTTGCTTGTTATTAACTATACTGTACGAAGCCTCATAAACACCTTTTTACACATACAGTGCAACCTTTCAATACAACAATCAAATGCTTTTCAACAAATTACAGTCTCCTAGAAAAGGGAGCCCTTGATTGCTTCCCAGAAAGAGGTGGAAGGAAACTTTAGACAGAACTCGTTCGAAGCCTGATGTGGAGGACCATGTTTGCTTTGGGCTGGAAACGCTAGCCTGGAGTTCAGGCCTCGCACAGCTCTGGGGAAATCAGTGCCAATTAACCCAAACCCAGCCAGAGAAGAAATGAGACCACAGAAATTATCTGACCAACCCCATCTCCTTTACAGGTGAGCATAATGAGCTCAGACAAGAGCAGCCGCTGTCTCGGGTCACGGGGGAGCCCAGAGGTGGGACTGGGGCAGGGATTTCAGACCCACACAGCTGATGATAGTGCTCCGATCTTTCCTTGGGTTTAACTTTGTTGGCTCGGGGTCTGGCATTCGGAAGTAGAATGTCGGACCCTTATCCCCAACACCTTCTCCCATCCGTAATACCTTTCTCAGATGCCCCCAGTCGAGCAAATTCTTTCTGCTCTTATAAAAATAGATCTTTAGATTTCATTGACCAGTAAAATTTACAGACCTCGGGTTGCCAACTTTTTATTTTGCCAAGTAAGGACATTGGAGAAAACAAGCTAAAAAGACAATGACCGGGGAATGTATACGATTTGCAATCACCAATTTTTGTGCAATGAAAGGGCATTATTATCAAAAGAGAAGGAAATAAGGAAGAGAGAGAGAAATCCAAAAGTTATATTAGCACTTAGCTGAGGCAGGTGGGGGTGTACTTTGGACTGCAAAGGGGCAAGATGGGCACTTTCTGGGAAGACGGAAATATTCTCTATCTTGACGGAGGTGGTGGTTATAAGAATATATCCATGTGTCAAAACTCTTTGCTGTTCATTAGATATTCTTTCTGACACAAAACCAGAAACAAGGAAAAAACCTCTATATTCTGATCAGACATATCCTTCTTGGACACAGGCTTGCCTCGGAGTTTGGAGCTGGACCAAGTTCCATGAGCCGGATGGATACAAGGGTGGTTCCCTAAAGCAGCTTCGCCCCTGTGCCCTCCCCACCCACCTTCCACCTGAGAGAATGCTGTGCCAGAAGGTGTTTCTACTCAGTGTCTCTGACAGAACCCAACTGAGGGCAGAAGCAAGAAATTGCTCTGTCTTTGCTCTGGGAAGGCCTCCGGTGAGAGGCATGACTTCTTTGACTTCAGTGTCCTCATCTGACCCGTGGCGAAGTCATCACCCTTCAGGTGATGTGGGGCTCCCAAGAGCATGTGGTGAGGCCCTTCCCAGGCCCTTCCGAGGTCAAGGCAAGCTAAGCAGAGCCATCGAGGCTCATTGTTTTAGTGCCAATGTTTGCTCGTTTGCTTATAAAACAGGAAGCTCAAAGGAAGGGGACCCAAAGCTGACTTATGCATCAGAAGGACCCCGGCGTGAATTCTTGCTCCCACCCTTGTACGCTGTGTGACTTGGGACAAGGGACTTCATCCTGATTAGTCGCCGTGTTGTCTCTAAAACGGGGATCGCAGTAGCAACTTTGCCGGAGATACTGTCAGGATGGAATAAGGGAACGTGCCGAAAGTTGCCGACTCAGTGTCCGGCACCTGGCAGTTAGGAGAAATACCTAGACATTATTATAACTTCTAGACCTTTCCTCATGCTTCCTAGCGGCCAACAGGAATAGAAGAAATTGCACAAGATGGGATGCGGCTCTTGGAAGCTCGATTTCCTTGATGCTAAAGCAGTGAGACCTACCCGTGTCTGGCAATAGTAGGTGCTCAGTAAAGGGGCAGCCGCGGCTGTAACTGTGTCAGTGGCTACAGGCTGGGCCAAATGTGGCTGTGGGAGAGTCACACGTGATAGCCATCCCTTAACTGATCACCTTCCTGTCCGTCGACGCGCAGCTTCCTGAATTTTTTCCAAGGGTTAAATAGGAATGACTGGAGCCCTATTGCCAAAACAGGTTGTAAAATCAGAATTTTGTTTTTTTCAGTCCTTCTCTTGGCAGGGACTCTGGTCTGCTGCTTTGCAGCTGGCCTCCCAGGGCAGAAGTGTCGAGAAAGTAACAGGTGCTCAATAAATATTTGTCGAATGAATGAAGGAGTTCATGAAGAAAAGAATGAATGAAAGTAATGGGCCTGAGGCCTTCTGAGTTCTTCACTCAGCCAAGTATGATTATCTCTAAACACCCAGCTAAGGCCAGGAAGCGGATGTAAACACTGCCGAGAGATTCTCAAGTGAAGGGCTGGAGTTACAAAGCCAAGCCCCAAGATTGCTTTCCCTAGAGAGGGGAGTCCCTCTGGTTTGGGTTTAGTTTGGGTTTTTGGCAGATGGAGAGAGGTCCAGGCTACATCTCTGTAATTCCCAAGGTGCTTCAGACATGAGAACGTCCCGGGATCGAGGTTCCCCAAATGATGGGAAAAAGGGTTACAACCTGCTTAGCCATGCCCCGCCCCCGCCCACACACGCTTAAACCAGAATGTAAAATTAAGCGGCTGCTGATTTGCAAAGAAACAGGCTTGCAACATTGCATGAAACCAAACCGAAGCCAAACAACTGACAAAAATAAAAATCAAAACTGGCAAGCATTTCTGGCGTCCCAGGACTCTTTCTTATTTACACTTGGGTTTTAAAACTCCACGAGACAACAAGAATACTCTAATTGGAGCCTGGGAGGAGGTAGGGAATGGCCCGTCGCTAGTAAAACCGAAAGCATTTATTTATTATTTAATTTGTTTGCCCAGGAGACTTCGCTCCTGATGCAACATCTGGTTTTCATTGTAGCCCAACTTTTACCTAATTGTACAGCTGGGGAGATTAAGGCACGAGGGGTCACAGGCCGAGCCCAGCCAGGACCCAGCCCCCTATGAGAGCTTTGCTCCTCGCTTCGGGGTAGAGACCACACTCCTTGCCCCTGGTCCTCCGGTGGAGACCTATAAATAAGAAAGGAATGACTCTTTCAAGTCCCCACTCTCCCTCCTTCTGATTCTCATTAATGGTGGGGCTGGGGGTTGGAGGCGGAGGAGGGGTCCGGGGCCATGGAAGATGCAGGCGGAAGGGGCAGCAACCACAGAGCTTCCAGACCCCAGGCAGGGGGGTGGGGGTGCAGCGCGGCCGGAAGCTGCTTTTCCGGGGGTCCTTTGTCAAAAGGCTGCCCCTCACGCCAGAGTGGCTGGTACAGGGCAGGCGGGAGCCGCTTCTCAGCCCCGAGAGTCGAGTCGTAAAGAAGAAATGAATTTCATTGTAACGTCAAGAGGCTGGAATGGAAAAAGAAGAAAGCCTACGGGGGTCCTGAAGCTGCCACCAAGGGGCCGAGGGAACGTTCATCACTGAGTTCCACTCCCAGCTTAACCGCCTGCACTGTGACCTTGGGCAAGTTGCTTAACCTCTCTGAGCCTCTGTTCCTTGATCTCTAGGGATTCTTGGGAGAATGAACTCAGATCATTTATGTAAAGTACATACTTAAATATGCTTAATAAGCACTTAAAAAGGGGGGTACTAAACCTTGTTTAAAAAAAAAATCACTCAAGACACCACACTTTATTCTGTGCTCATTTAAAGAAGTGAGGTTCCCCTCAGGGTGACCTGGAGAGTGTGCGGCCATGAACAAGGGCTGAACAAGGATTGGGGGGCTGGTGTGAGCCCCACACCGTGCCAGCCACGGGGTAGAGGATTGGGGCAGTGACTCTGGCTCCTGAAAATGTAGGTTAGGGAGCTTACGATCTGCCTAGTGGGACAATAAGTGTGCACATGGAACTGTACAGCAGTAATCCAGGGCTGAGTACTTGCTATACGGCCGAGTCAGACTCCGAATCAGGCAGGGCTGAGACTGTGGGGCAGCACTTCAAAAGGAGGTGGGACTGGATCCGGATTTGAAGAATGGGTAGAGGTTAGAGAGGCATTGTGGCCCCAGCGCAGTGTGTCCCAGAATACAGCATAAGCAACAGTGCAGCAGTGAACTTGGGTGAACTTGGGCCAGAGATGGTGTAGGGATAACAGCAGCCTGAATGGAGAAATGGCTGGCAGACTGGGCACAGAGAGCAAAGGGCTCTATTTGGGGGGTTGGGGGGAGGTGGTCTTCAGAATCAGGCCAAAATATGTGCCTCCTAGGGCTGTGGGCTGCTGGGTACGGGCTACTGTGCCAAGAAGGAGGAGACTTCGAGAGCATTTGAGGAAACTCACACGCATGGGCCACGTGGACAAGACTAAAATCTGAATGCCCGTGGCCATTCCCGTCTGGCCTTTCTATCTCACCAGCACTCCCCCACCTTTCCCAGCCCATGAGTGTTCGAGTCAGGGTATTTCTCCACTTGGTGGACCTGAAATCACGTATCACTTGTCTGCATTTCCTGCACATCCCACCGGCCTTGGTTGGGGTACTCCGCAATGTATCTATCCTGGCATCGTGGCCTCTAGGCCAGCTGTAACCTGAATACAGCATAGCCCAAGGCGGCTCACAGGGCCCCAACTGGTCCATTAGCCGAGACTTTCAGAACAATATGAACGTAAAGTGAGAAAAACAGTCCGGGAGGCAGATACCCCATTCAGCTTGTGCGCATTCCCACTGTCTAGATTACAGATTTGAGCACAGAAAGACAAGACTAAGCCTGGTAGGGAAACATTCATTCTGGGCATTCAGAGCAAGTAGAGCCATAAAGAGTCTAAACTCTTTATGTGTTCAGGGCTTCTCATTCTGCAGGCTTTGTTTCTCACCCAGATGCTTCCTGGATTGGTGGAATAGAAAATGCACAGGCTCTGGAGGGAGCAGACATCGGTGAGGATACTGATTCTACCACTGGGGGGAGGGGGGGCGTCACTGAACTCTGCCTTTCATTTTCCTCGTCTATAAGAAGAGGAGGTTCCATTTCAAGTGTCAAATCAAATCATGAATGTTAAAGCACCTTGAAAAAGGATCCTGGGACACCTGGGTGGCTCAGTCAGTTAAGCGTCAGACTCTTGGTTCTGGCTCAGGTCATGATCTTGCCGTCATGGGATCGAGCCCCACATCGGGCTCTGCGCTCAGCAGGGGAGTCCATTTTGGATTCTCTGTCCCGCTCTCTTTCTCTCAAATAAATAAATAAAATCTTAAAAAAAAAAAAAAAAAGAAAGAGATTCCAGAATATACGATGAGTGTGTGCTATATGCTGAGCATTGTGCAAGTTGCCAGAGGTGAGGGGAGATGATTAAGGATTAGGATATGCTAACGGCGCAATTCCCATCACATAGAACCAAGCCAAGAGATACCACCGGTACATCAAAACATGGGATGCGCTTTGTACATTGAGATATTGAAGGGAGGTAAATTGTTTCTCATTTCTCTCCTGGTGCTCCCAAAGTAGAGCAATCTTTAAATGGAAAAGGGGGGGACCCACTTACTGTCCTGAGCAGCGGGATCCTTCTGAGTTGGAACCATTGACCTTGCCTAGAACAAGGTCAGAGCAGCCCTCTGGCTTTGCTGACAAACCTTAGTTCCCAGGCCATTTCAGCCCAGTAACATTTATCTCAAGTGACATCCAAATATTTCAGGTAGAAATAAACTTTAATTCAATTTAACTTATCATCCTTCTTTTTTCGAATCGTGATTTTGAGTCGTTAGTTGATTAGCGGCAAGAAAGCTGAAAAGGGCTCTCTAAGTCTTGCTGGTGTAGGGAAAACTTCTGAGTGGGTCTTTCCGCTTGTTCATTTCCTGTTTGTACTCTAACCCCGCCTCCAGCCAGTGCAAACCCAGCAGTCTCACCAGGAGCGATCAACACAATTGTCAGCGACATTATCAGACCCTCTAGGTCCAAGGGCAAGTCCGCTGTCAATGGAATCACATGGACCCATTCTCCTTCTCCAGGAGGTCATGCTGCAGGTTGAGCTGTAGGTTTCACTGCCAAGTCCAGCTCCCCAGTCCTGGGAGCTTCATCTAATTTGCCGTTAATCCACCTGGTTTCTATGTAACTGCCTACGAGAAAAATCAGCATCTCTGGGTGGCCAAGATTGAGCCTGGGATTTCTCCTCCCTCCCCATCTTAAACAACGACCAAGGGTAAGGGCGAGTTCCAGCCTTAAATATTTGATGCCGTTCAGCTCCAAAAGGGGAAAGGTTGAGCTGTTTTCAGCCTCACTCCCAGAAGGGCAATGGGCATTATTAAACACATCCATTATGGTGGACGTAAGGTGTAAGTTTCATGACCCTGGAAGAGAATGCCTCTGACACGTCTGGGAGACCAATGTCTGCAAGTCCTGCTGGGGTCATCTGCTCTGGTCCATGCTACTCCCATATCCCTCAGCCCACTTGAAGGTAGTCTAGAGAATAAAGATAAACGCACAGAGCATGTAGTTCCACTGCCCTTTACAAATGGAGTACGTAGGAGCAAGACCTTACCCAATCAGAAACACCCTCACCAGCCTAGCATGCCTTCAGCGGTCAGCACTGAAGACCACTCCTAAGAAGGTAAATCTGTGTATGGATAGGAGTCTCCTCCCATTAGAATGAGAAAGAAACTTCTTGTCTATCAGGATCTTGTCCTTGCTCTCAGCTCACATTCCACCCAGCCCTGTTGCCTAAATCCTGCATCTCAGCCTCTTAAATATGACTTCCCTCCTACTTTCCTTCACAGCTGACCCCTCACCCAACTCTGAACTTGAGCAGCCCCTGTCCTCATATGAGCATCTGCCTAATTTTTTTTTCTGATTGTCTTATATGTGTGAAGTTTGCCTTCCTGATCTTGGTTACAAGTTTCATAGGGTTGAGACATAATTTCTTTGACTACCCATGGCACCTGGTAATGATGGATGGACACACAGCAGGCTCTTACCGAGTACTGGCTACTTCTGGGGGGCTCTCAACCACATGTCTGCAGATAGAAGTGATGCTAGTTACATATTTGTTTCAAGCAACGGGACTCAGGAGGAACAAAGTAAGGAGCCATATTGCTCTTTTGCAAACCATTTTCTCCATTACATAAGTACATTACCTCCCTTCGCCTCTCAGTGTTGTTTAAAAATTTTCCAGAAACACATGTGTATCACACACACACACACACACACACACACACACACACACCATCCTTTGTGTTTGCCTGTGCAAGCAACACTAAAGAACTTAATTCTCTGGTGCTAACTCTCAGACCAGACATGAGAAGCATAATACGTAGATATTAGTGTCTGATCACAGAAGGTGAAAGAAATCTGTATTCTTAACTTTGACGATTCAGCCTGCATAGGAAAAAGTGTCATGCATTGTAGAAAGAGAAAATGCTAAATCTGCCCTTCAGATAATACATCTCTGCTTAGGGAAGTGGAGATTGGGGGGCAAACACATTGAATCACTCCTTCTTTCATTATTTTTGACATTGATTTGTCATTAGGAAAATTTATTAGGCTCCAGATTAAATTGATTTGAAGAATCATTAATTCATGGGATGAAGCCAGAGCCGCTTGGCCTGCCCATGCTAAAATGAAGCAGTATTGATAAAACAAAGGATAAAATATCAGAGCTATTTAAAATCCACTTTTTCCTCCACCTGGAGGAATATTTTGGACATCATTTCAGATGGAATATTCTGATAGTCAACCTCAGTGAAGCCTTTGCCCAAAGAAGATTTTTCTAATACCTAAATGAGAGGGATAGATGGATATTCAATTCAGAGAGGTTATTAAGGAAAGAGAAATTTACCAATTTACCTATTTGCTCAAAAATAGGGATTAAAACACAGCTCCCCAAAGGAGAACCAGAATCCAGCAGATCTGCACCCCAGAATTGCTCCTTCCCAGATAACCTCCCCCTTCCCCACCGTGATGACTTTCAATCAAGCCTTATCCTAATGTCAGGCAGGACTACCATTTACGTCCGAGTCCCTCTCCAACGCCTTAAACATTACCGTAGAATATAAGAGGCTGCAGAACCAACCATAGAACACGTTTCCCTACCTTTTCTCTTCTGCTATATTTTCAAAAGAAAAGCAAGAGTAATACCCACCGCGCCAATCATTGTATTAATCAGGACTATTGTTTGCAAATGATTAAAAAGACTTAAGAAAAGAAAGGAGGTTTTTTGATTCATGGGGCAGAAAAGTCTAGGATGTAATGACTTGGGCAGGTCTAGAAGCAGGTGATCAAATAATGTCTTTGGAACAATGTCTGTCTCTCTCCCTCTTCCTCTTCCTCTCCATCCATCCTTCTCTCCCTCCCTCTCTTTCTTGGCTCGGTCAGTCTCTCCCCATGTGCAAGCCT
This sequence comes from Nasua narica, assembly GCA_028533885.1. Taxonomy (NCBI): domain Eukaryota; kingdom Metazoa; phylum Chordata; class Mammalia; order Carnivora; family Procyonidae; genus Nasua; species Nasua narica. Next base: position 22,165,858 of record CM052803.1, on the reverse strand, counting down.
GCACTAACTCTGGATCTGCAGCCTCTTTATAACTAGCAATCCCTGTGGAAAATGGCTTCTCTATTCCAAGAGTTCCAACAAAAGTGCATGAATTGAGTCTCTTTGTCTTGGAAGGGAACCTTTAATCTCACCCATCCGTCAAATTCTCTTCGTGTCCGTCTGCCCATCTCTATCCCTCTCTTTATCTATGTGCTACGTTTTGGAGCCCAGACAGAGCCCTTGCCTTCAGCTAACCTTCCCTTTGGAGCTAATTCTTTCTTCCTGACACCCAGTGAACATGGCCCACAAGCATACCTGTGGCAAGCCTCCATCCGTGGGGCATAATGAATGTGGTTAAAGAAGACGTGACCATTTTTTACTTCTCTAAAGATTCCTCAGAATGGCTCTCCAGCCATATGCAGAAAGATCTGGAAGATAGGCATTGGCTTTCAGAGTTTGGAGAGCTAAGTTTACAGTTCACTTTACTACTCTTTGACACAATAGCCCTTGGGATCCTCTGGAGTGCAGAGAAGTGGCCAGGGAGAGGGCGGCCTTGGAGGGTTGCATCTGGCACTAGAGCTGTATCAAGTGAAGGCCCAAAGAAGAGTTGGAGATGAAACATCTGGAGAGCATGTAGGAAGAATTGCAACTTCACACACTCACCTACACACACTTCAGAATTTAAATACACTGCAGTCTTGCCCCAGGCTTCTGCCCGTATGTGAGTGTGTGTGTGAATGTGAGGCTTGGGTAGTCTTTGGAAAGTGGAGAGACACCAGGAGAAGAAGCCAGGAAGAGGCCTAGGCTGAAGGCACACAAAGGAGAGTGCAGGCTCGAAGTGATTGCGGGATGACTATTCTATAAATTCTGCCTCCTCCTTGAAGCCCCTGGAGATTTATTCCAACCCGTATTCCTTAGCACCTGATTTGGCCTCTCTTCAATGTTATTTCACTACATTCAGGGGATTTGTTTCATTTTCCCACGGAAGGGAAGGTCGAACACAGAGGACACTCACTGAATCTTTTCATCAGCATATCCTTGAGACTTCTAATTTAGGCAAGATTCATGGAACCATAGACACCATCACAAGTGCACATAACTCCACAATTTCCACACCACCTCTGCATTGATTACATCACTAGCAAATATCTCCATACATTGAAAATCCCCAGTGATGAAGCATTTGACCACATGCTATCTTACTAGGCACCGTGTTGAGTGAATTTTATTTTATCTTCTCCTATTTAATCCATCTAGCAATACATGGGAGAATAAATACAACTATTCTCACTTGACAAAGGACCAAGAGAGGTTAAACAACTCGATCTCATGAGTAGCAAAGCCAATCACTGCGCTCTTTCCAAAACTATTAACTCAATGCTTCTGACATAGGGTCACTGAGCAAAGACTTGTTGAATGAGTCAATGAATGAATGACCGAATTAATGAACAATTTCGCCATGCCTCTTCCGGTTCAGTGTCTCCTGTTGTGTTCTTGACTGATGCATAGGTAACGTCGGGGGACGGGAAATTAAGGAACTCATGACTCTAGCAGATTGTTCCATCCATTCTGTCTCTTAGGAGCAATTGGCAAACCGGGTCCCAGGCATAAGATCCTTAGCTGAGCCTCCTGGATCTCAGTTGTTGGGTTCATTAATGCCATTGTGGTTCAGAGACAGTCAATACTCTAGCTGCTGCCTCCGATCAGACTGCATGAAAAAAAGGAATGCAGCTTCTTCCTGTGTTTTGCCCAAGCACAGTATGTTGTGTGGGTAATTTCTGGTCTGGCCAGTAAAAACCTCCGGGAGCCTTCCTTTAGGTCTTTAATTATGAACTGTAGGGGACACCACAAAATAAATACTTAAAATGTCTAGACAACCAGTCATCAGAGTAGGATAATTAACTTCAAACATTCTAAATTGTTGGAGGAGTCGTTATTCACCTTCTGTAGTTCCTTTCTACATCCTTCCCCGGCCAATATGTTTGTAGCAGCGAGGCTGGGGGACGGTTGAAATCTTCTCCTGATACAAAGCAGCCTCTTTGCCCGGCTCTTAAATGACAAGTCACAAAATGACCAGAGAACATACAATAAAGGAACATAAACTGAGACCATTAGTTTTTCCAAGGAAGGAAAATTCTCACCACTTTTTAATTACATCAAAACGCAAAACAGCAGTAAGGCACATTTGGGGAGGAAGAATTACTATTTTATTTATTTAGTCTATTTTATGGATTCTGTCTGAAGTTTTTTATTACTAAAAAAATGAATCAAACCATCTAAATTCTTGATTAATGCTCAGTAAATTTGCCTTCTGACATGTACAATGGGAATAAGTTGCTGTTGAACTTGGGGTGTTTCTCCCCTTACCCGTTCTCACCTCCCACAGACTTCCTCCAAGGAAGCATTTTTAGCATTGAGCACACATTAATTTTGTCTTGATCCAAAAGCAAAACACTCCACAAAAGAGATATGGATTTCATGGTGAGAACTTGCTGGGAATGTGTCTCAGACTCCTACCCTCTCTTCAGGGGGTGATGGTGGGGGGTCTTGTTGTTAATCAAGTCTAAAACCTGAACTCAGCCTGGTTTGGGGCAATGAGTAGATCTTAAAACTATGAAACATGTGAGTACAGAACTGTTCTATATCTTAAGACCAAGGAAACTGTTCAAAATGTCAACAGCTCTTCCCAGCAGATCAGCTTTTATAAGACACCAAAGAATTCATAAGAATTCTTATTGTTTGGTTCCGATGTCATTTTCCTTTAAGTGAAAGAAATGCCATGTCAAGTGTTATTGAATGAATATTTTATATTACATTTATAATGACCATATTTAATTGCTACAGCTCTAATTAAAGGTGATATCCGCTTGCATGCATGTACTTTTTAAAAACCATAATTGTCTTGTACAAGCCACTGAATAGATTTAAGAATCTTCAATAACAAAATTACATTAATAGCATATGCTATTAAATATGATTGATGGCAAAATTGGACCCCTCCTGGTTCTCTACCACACAAAAGCACACACTGCTTTTGAAGATGGTGCCTGGAATGTCAACAAGGGAGCCAGGGAAAATAGACTGGTACCATAAAGGCCTGCCTCTCCCTCAAGAAAAGGCAACCCCTTGGTAGGAATAAAAGGGTGCCTCTAGCATTCGAGCTCCGTGCCAGATGGGCTGATGAAAATTTACCTGACTGACTCTATGGTCATGACCCTACTCCCTGCCAGGGCTGGAGGAGCTCATGAGAGAAGAGGACTTGGAGGTGGGCAGGATTTTTGAGACAGTCCCTTGCAGATTGCCATCTCCAGTGAGAACCTTCACCTCAAGGAGAAACCACAAACCAGCAGCAAGACTGCACTCAAGTTGTACAACGGATTGCGGAGGCCATAGATGCACCATCCCCACAGCCTAAACTCTCAAGCTGGTCTTCATCAAGCCAGAAATTCCAGTTGCAGAACAAGCAGAAACGAGAGGAGAGGAAGAAGAGACATGCTGCATTCTAAGACGAGTGATGGGAACCAGAACCAAAGTGATAAAGAATTGCAACAGAGAAGGGAGAAGGACAGGGACCAATGTCTGTGGCTGATGTTTCTCCCATTTGGTTCTTATCATAGTCCTCTGAGGGTAGAGATGAGGAAATTGATGTTCGGAAACCAAATAATATTTAGACTCCAAGTCCCACAGTCTTTCAACTCTAGCACATAATGCCTCTCAACAGATAAAACCATGGATGCGGGCGTCTGGGTGACTCAGTCGGTTAGGCATCTGCCTTTGGCTCAGGTCGTGATCCAGGGGTCCTGGGATGGAGCTCCACATTGGGCTCCCTGCTCACCAGGGAGTCTGCTTCTCCCTCTGTCCCTACCCCCTGCTTGTGCTCTCCCTGTGTCCCACTCTCTCTCACAAATAAATAAAATCTTTTAAAAATAAAATAAAAATAAAAGTGTGGGTGCATGTCCAGAGACCTCTTGTGCTTCTGAATTAATACTCTGTTTGGTTCTTTTGCTCCAGTTTCTGAACCTGTAGAGAGAACCTTTCATAGGGAAGAGAAAGGTAGCTAAGCCACTTTGCTCTAACACTTTGGTAAAGACTTGTTGATGGGCAGCTGGGATTAAGGCTCGGTGCTCAGGGAGCATCGCTCAGAGTCTAGCGGCAGGAAATGGGGAGGCATCCAGGAGTTCCAGAGACAGCACTGAAACTTGTGCTGTGATGAGAACATGTTTCTCTTGCTCTCCTCCTGTTTGACTTTGGGTGGGAGGATAGAACAGAAACAAAACCTCTGAGCCTTGGATCCACCTACAGGATGGCCACTCTGACTCCAAGTAACAACAACAACTACCATTAATTGGGTTCTCCATTTGTGCATGATACTGCTCGAGATGTTTGAAGACCTAAACTCACAGCCTTCTTTAGGGAGTAGGGACTATTGTCATTCTCTTTTGACAGGTGAAAAACCAAATTTCTAGAAAGTTAAGCAACTGGCACCAGGTCTCATAGACAGAATCCAGGACCAACTGATTTTGAAGGTCTTACCCATGACCAGAGAGCTATACAGTCTCTCTAGAGCAAGATGGCTGAAACCGCTAGAAGAATGACCTTTTTATCCATCCTGGCAGGTGGATGGACTTTGCCTGAAGGGCCTAGTTCGTTAACCTGAAACTAGCCTATAAATGTTTATTGATACAACCTCATTAATTTTCATTGTATTGGTTCTGAGATGTCCGGGGAGAAAGAGTTCTCACGGTGAGTTTTCCAGTTCCCCCTCCAAGCTGCTCGGGTGGAAAAGGCTAGAACCACCTTCTTGCCACCACCCCCACCGTGATACTTAAGGCCCTGGCTTAATGCCCATCTGTTAGAGGCATGCGTCTCAACCTCCATCGCACACAGACGGTGCCAATATAAACTAGAGCGCAGATGAGATTTCTTGGTCAATTAAGCCTCCAAATACGAGACAGTAAAACCACATCACTGATGGGCCGCGATGAGGAGGGTGAGGAAAATCTGACTCACGGAATATTCTTTTGCAGCTTAATTGAGGTATAATTGACAAGTGAAAGTCGTATATGTTTTGGTTGTACAGTGTGATTTTTCTTGAGGTGTGCAACATGATGATTTAATATGTGTATACATTGTGAGATGAGAACCACAATTGAGTTAATTAACACATACATCACCTCGTATAGTTGCCTCTTTCCTTACAGTGAGGACACTGAAGCTTTACTCTTCTAGCAAATTTCAAGGATCTGATATAGTGTCATTAACTGCTACCACCATGCTGTGCATTAGACCCCTAGAACTAATCCATCTTATCTCTGAAAGTCTGCACTGTTTGACCAACACCTCCCCTCTTCCCCCACCTCTCCGCCCCAGACAACCATCCTTCTGCTGTCTGGTTCTGTGGGTGTGACTTTTCTAGATTCCGTGTGTAGGTGAAAACATACGGTATTTGTCTCTTTCTTGGTTGTGTTTTAAAGGAAGACAGTATGATTCACTCTAGAGAGAATTCTAACGGCCAAGACATATGAGATATATTTCATCTCACTAGTAATAAAATCAGTGTAAAATTGTAAAAGAGGAATTTATCATTGCTATCAGTAGAATTAGCCAAAAGATAAAAGAAATATAAATTACACGTCAACAAAAAGGAACACGCAGTAGCAAAGACGAATCTTAAACGTGTTATGCTAAATGAGAGAAATTCAAAAGGTTCCATACTGCATGGTTTTATTTATGTGACAATCTGGAAAAGGCAAAACTATGGGACACAAAACAAGGGTTGGAGTAGGGGGAAGAGTTGGCTACACAGGAGTATGGGAGAATGTTCTAGTGGAAAGGACTGTTCTATATCTTGCTTGGGGTGGTGATTTTTCAACTATAAACATTTGTCAAAATTTGGGGAACTGGGCATAACAAGTCCTGAATTGGGAGGAGGTAAATTTAAACTTTAATTTTTAAATGGAAAAAATAATATAGCCTCAGTTTTGTAAAAAAAAAAAAAAATTCTCACAAGTCATATGCAGAATTTTAATCGTTCTCATATCTGGTAGGAGGTAATACTCTTTCCTTTTTGAGCTCCCTAAATTGTATAAAATGCTTGAGAGTAGCCATACATTGTGTTGTTTATAGAGTCTGGAAAAAATTAAATCATCTTCATGTTCATTAAAAAAGAAGAAAGAAAGATGGTGCCCAGTGTTAATGAGCAGCTAATAAAATAAGCACCCTTATACACACCCGGAAAAGTTTATATTAATGATGTAGCGATATGTCTCAAAGGCATCATGATATGTATTATTTATAGCAGGGAAAGTGAAAGTGTTGTTTGCTCATGGATATTCATTGAGTTGTTTATAATAGAGTAAACTTTGAAGAAGTCTAAATGTCTAATGACAGGAGATTGGTTAAATAAATTATGATATAGCCATTCAATAGTGACTATAATCATGCACGTTAATCTTTATTACAATGTAGATGATTTGATATGGAAAGATGTTCAATGACAAAGAAGCATATATATTACAAATATGTCTAAAAGGCTCCAGTTGCATATTTTCAAACATTAACTGTTATTATGTCTAGGTAATCATGTTCTTTCAGTGCATTATTTTTTTCATTTTTCCTTTTTCCAACTAAATGGTACATTCTCAAGTATAGACAAGTGCATTGTTATTGTATCATATTATCAGATTTTCTTTTCACCCTTTTTTCTTTATGCTTATTAAGGCTTTTTCATTTCCAGTTCTATACTGTCTTATAAGGATATTCTTGTACCAATTGAAAAAAAACCTCAAACTCTTCTGGTGTTCTTTTCATTGCTTGATTTTTAACATTTCTATGTTACTTCATTTCAGTTTTTTAATCCAATTTAACAGTTGCTGCCCTTTCATAGATGAGTTTAACCCATTATGATTTACGATGTTTGGAGGTTATTTCCGTCAATTTACTTTTGTCTTCAATTTACAGTGCATCTTCTTTGTCCTTCCCCTCCTGTTTTCCTGTTGTCTGAAAGTGGCATTATTAATGCTGTTTTCATTCATCCTTTTTCTTATTTCCTCAGAGAGCTTGGAATTTACCAATTACTTGTTACTCTTTTTAGCAGCTCCCCTTCAGAGATAATTTAGCGAGATATAAGAATCTGTGTTGACCATTATTTTCCTCAGCACTTTGAAGATAGCATTTCATGACTTGTCTGGGAGTCATGAAGAAGTTTGCTAAAACTTCTTCCTTTGAGATCATTGTGAGATTCACATGCAGTTACTAGTAATAGTACGGAGAGATCTCACGGACCTTGTTCCAGGCTCCCCCAGCAATAAATGTCTTGCAAACAGTAGGGCATCACCACCGGGGTATTGACATGTACATTAAAAGGCCCAACATTGGTCCCACCTCAAGGATCCCTCACGGTGTCCTTTTTTACAGGATCATCCACTTGTCTCCTGCCTTACCCCCTTTATAACTCCTTGGAACTGCTAATTTACTCTCCACCGTGCTATAGACACAAAGTCCTTTGGTAGGTAGCCTTGTACCATTGGCTTTTCTCACTCAGCATCATTCTCTGGTGATTTGTGCAGGTTGCTATGTGGATTAAGAATTTCTTTGCAGTTGATGAGTGGTATTCCTTGGCACAGAGCTAGCACAAGCATGTTCAGTGGTTCCCCTGCTGAAGGACACCTGGGCAGCTTCCAGTTTGGGGCCACTGTGAAAACCGCCAAGGACGTATGTGTGCATGTTTCTATGTGAATGAGTTTTCAATTCCCTCGGATAAAAGTGGGGAGTGCAGTACTTTGGCTTTTATCCATCATCTTAATAATTTAGGTAGTCTACTCTTTGAGAACTGAGCCCTTTCTTCAAATTTAGAAAATCCCCCGTCCTCATCATTTCTAATATTGCCTCTTCACTACGTACTCCATGGTTTCCCCCCTTGGGGAATGACAGACCTTCTCAAGGTACCAAGTGTTGAACTGCTATTTCATCTGTGTGCTTGTTGAATTCCCCAATTATTCCCCAATTCTGCATCATCATTTTTTATGATTATTTCCTGTCCAAGAGTATCCTGTCTTTTCAGATTTGATTTATCTTCAAAATTTCTAATTGTTTCCTTCACATGTCCTCCTTTTCCTAGTTTATTTGTGCCTGTTTTGTTTTATAAGATACTTAATTTCTTAGGTGAACAGTATGCATTTATTTACCGTATTAGTGATTTCTTTTAAGATTTTATTTATTTATTTGAGAGAGAGAGAGCATGAGCAGCAGAAGAGGCAGAGGGACAGGCAGAATTTCCACTGAATAGGGAGCCTGATGTGGGGCTCGATCCCAGGACCTCGAAGTCATGACCTGAGCGGAAGGTAGATGCTTAACCAACTGAGCCACCCAGGTACCATTACCTTGTTACTAATTCTAAGGAAATTTATTTTAAAGTCATTTTCAGTTATAAAAGTAGAAATTTTTTTTATTTCACCTTGAAAATTTATTTTTCCAAATGTTCATTTTCTTGTCTACCAATTTTCCATACACATTAGGGATTTCTGCAGGCTCATTTTGAGGGGGAATCTCTTATTTTTAATTTTTCATGTTTGTTTCAGTCAGTCTTTCTCTCTTTCTCTATCCAGATATTTTGCATTTATCTCCTGCCAGGCCCCCAGAACTCTTAGACACCCAGTCCAGACTTCAGGAATGTTCCTCATATGATCTGAGGTGATGGAGCAGTTTTCTCCCAGTCCTTCAAGGACTGATGCTTTTGTGAAATTTAATAAAAATGAATTATAGAAGCATGATCACCTGCTAGTATGTCTTGACCATATCAAATTGCTATAAAAGTTATCAAATGCTTACTCCCAACTTTTGTATTTCTCTAGTCAGTACCAGTCACAGACTGGTATCAGCTGGGGCACCATATAGCAGCTTGAGTTACGGCCAAAGAACACTGGGGATTTTAAGATCCAGTCATGGCCCAGGCTGCCATCTTGGCCCGGAAGTCTGCATGTATTTCCATCTACCTTTGCAGGTAGTCTGCTTTTGGAAACCACAGGCCGAGGAGCAGACACTGCGTTTCTTTTTAGGCCTCCTTTTACAGGAGGGGACATCCTATCTGAGTCTCTAGTTTCAAGAAGTGAAGCTGATTTGGTTCTGGGCCTCACAGAAGTCAAAATGAAATCCTAGCTGACTAGTGCATTGAGCCCCACACATGTCTCTGCACTTCTGTGCTGGTTCTAGTCTGTGGGCATGCGGATGCGGTTTAGCGCGATAGTTATACCTTTTCAGTTATCTCGCTCAACTGTACCTACTGTAGCAGATAATAAACAGCTACCTTCTAATGTCATCTTCCTTCCTGCTTAAAACAGAACCCAGTGAGGCATCTGTCTATCTACTCTCCTGCTCAGGGTTGAGCTCTTCAGGGAAATCTAGCTCCAGTCCCAGATACGGAAAAAGATAGTCATTGACTTAAATTTGTCATGTGACACATTCTAGCCAATGAGATGGGAAGAGAAATCTGGAGGTTTCTGGGAAAGATTTCCTCTCTCAAAATGAAGCATCAGAAGAAACCATCTTATTTTCTATAGAAGTCAACCTCAACACAAAGCCAACACACCAAAGAGTTTAGAGCTGAACAATGAAAGGTCCTCAGTGATGCTCTTGTCATTGAATTAGCCAACCCAGAAGTCACCCTCCTTCATTACCTCCATGATCTGGTATGAAGAATTTTGCTTATCCTTTGAGCTGATTTGAGTTGGGGTTTTTCTGTTCCGTGCAGCTGAAGGCACCCTAACCCGTGCACCTCTTATGGCTATGTGCTTGAAATAGGGTGAACCTATACACCTCTCTTAACTTTAAATCACTTTCATTTCTCATGTAACTTTTAGGATAATTTTTGGTGACATAAGCACAGGAAATAACCCCAAATTTTTAAACATCCAAATACTTTAGGAGAATTTCTTAATGGATTGATAAGAATTTTCTAGTGAGTCTATTGAATTTGATTGGTAAATGGGTATTTCTGAAGCGTCCTCCATTCTAGCCAACATTCATTCGGTGCCTGTCAAATGCCAAATCCCACAACAGGAGCCGTGGAGGTGATTAAGGAAGGTAAAGACTGGTCCTTTGCCCTTAAGGACTTCTAACTAGGGAGACAAGAATTCTAATAATAATATGCAGTAGAATGATCTGTCCACATGAGGAAGACATACAACAAATTATGTAGGGGGTCAGGAAAAAGAACAAGCAGAGTTATGTAAACATTCTCAATGAATGTTTGTTTACATTGATTGCTTGGTTACCAAATTTCTTCTCTTATCAATCAAGGCTAAATCCCACCCTTGCCCATATTCAAATGATATAAATGCTGAGCTAAGGTAAAACGGATTGTTGACTATTTTCTCGATGTAATCCAATAAATTGAAGAATTATTTCCAACCAAACTCAAAGTCTCTAGTTAGCATGCTTTTGAATGCAAGTGAGGCAGTTATCAAATTTGAAGAAATATTCCTTGGGGTGGTGTGTTCATTAAATGTGTAACTTTGTCAGAGCGCCACCGCATTCCGGGATTTTTTTTATAGCCAAGTGGTGAGAAAAGTACCTTTGGAATAGTTACTCACCGACAACATATAAAGTGAAAATTGCGCGTGTTCTCAAATCTTTACACATTTCTCTGACTGATCATTGGTTCCTTAGAATGCTGGAGATTTGTGTGAAACATGCCTGTGGGCTACATATGTTAAACGTTAACAGGAAAATGTGTACCAGAAATCAAATGTAAGATTGTCTTAAATCCATTCTTCAGAGCGCCTGCTTCTCGAGCTGAATGATTAGTGGTTTCTGTCGAGTTGGACCAGCAACCAAGAGTTTGTGCGGAGAGGAAATACTGGCAGAGCTGACTCAGTCTGTGATTGTTTGTGAAGACAAATGCCTATATTCTCATTTTATCTATGCTGCCTGCAGAGTAGTTTGATTCTTCTTTATCTAATTGGGTTTTTTTTAGGGAACTGCTATTTTATTCTTTTAAAATTATAATAGAATTGAAAAATAGATACAGAGGAAGGTACGCAAGGGATGAATGTCCACATAATATATGGGCGGAAACACATTTTAAGTCAAATGTCTGTATAGCAAAGTGATTCCCAAACCCCAGCCAATAGCCACCTGATTTTGAGCAGCTGTCACTACATCAGGAAGCAGACAATGGGCAAAGCATCCTTCTGAAGATGCGCAATGGCAGCCGAGCTGTCAGATACTTCTCTGATCAATTACCTTTGTTTGCTCAGCATACCCAACACAGACCTTCAGCGCCATCAACACAAACGCTGAAGACTGGAAGCAACTGGACAGGAGAACAAATAAGGAAAATGGAGTCTGAAAACCCACACAGGCCAAGATATAGGGGAAAAAAAAAAGATTCTTTAAAGAATTGATAATTTAGCAGGAGAGGCAATCGGTATAATCACATCACAGTGTGATTAATTTGAGCATGTCTTGTAAAATTAAAAGTGCATTTACCCTATTCCAGGAATTCACTTCTCCATATCCATCTTAGAAAAATACGCTCGGCCTGGGTGGCTCAGTCGGTTAGGCGTCTGCCTTCTTCAGTTCAGGTTATGATGGCAGGATCCTGGGATTGAGCCTCGTGTGGGGCTCCATGCTCAGCAGTGAGTCTGGTTTCCTCTCTCTTTCTGCCCAGGGTTTCTGCCCCAACCCTGCCCATGCTCTCTCTCTCTCTCTCTCTCAAATAAATAAAGAACATCTTTTAAAAAGAAAAAGGAAAACACATGTGACCAAAAACATATACAGGGTGTTAATTATAAGAGACAAAAAAAAGGGGGGGCCCTGAGTCAAATATTCATCAACAAAAGAATGGTTAAATAAGCCATGATTCATATATAACAGTTAAATATAATAAAGGGAATCTGTATTTGTCAACATGGTGTCGTCTTTAAGACACAAGGATGAGTGGGGGGAAAATATTTTCAGATTAATACACAGAGCTGCAGGATCTGTATGTTGTCAGTAGATCATAAAACAATACTATTGGGGCGCCTGGGTGGCTCAGTGGTTTAAGCCTCTGCCTTCGGCTCAGGACATGATCTCAGAGTCCTGGGATCGAGCCCCATATCAGGCTCTCTGCTCAGTGGGGAGCCTGCTTTCCCCCCTCTCTCTGCCTGCTTCTCTACTTACTTGTGATCTCTCTCTCTATCAAATAAATAAATAAAATCTTTAAATAAAATAAAACAATACTACTTATTTCCCAAGCATACATCATTTCTTTATATGCAAATCACAGAAAGCTTGAAAGTTCATATCCCTAACTGGTTAATGGTGTCTATGTCTGTGGAGGTTAAGAGGAGACCCGGATTGAAGAGAAAGGGATTTAAAGAGGTGTTATACCTTTATTTCTAAGGTTTTTATTTTGTATATCCTTCATTTTTATATATGTTACATACACATGACTTATAAAATTAAAAGAGATCAACAAATGAAAAATAATGCAACTTTGAATGGTTCAAGTTTAAACTCATCCAATGTATGGGTAGGATTTGCTCAACAGTCTTTGAGGTTCGAGTTGCTTGAGCTGCTGTCATGATTCTGAGCACTGAGGATTCTTAGAAAGAGGAAACAGCGAAAGAGTGAAAGTCTCTTTCCACTCTCCTCTTCATGCCTGCATTGGGCCACAATCAAATATTCTGCAGAAATTTAGATGGGCCCACTAGACTCTGCTTCTTTATTACCTCTTAGCTTTCAGCTACCTCTGTGTTGTATTACACAACCCTCAACACTCCTCAAATCTCCTAAGTCGTCAACAAATTCTTGAAGCATCTATCAGTGTTTTCAGGTGGGACAGGGATTGTGCATAGGCCAGGCCAATAGACTGCCAAGGAATGTCAGATGGACCAGAGGTCCATGGGCCAAACCAGGACTTTTCCAGTCCCCACTATGGGAAATCTTGACAGTGGATGACAAATGCATTGAGAGGAGACCCAAGTAAAACATGGGATGGTCAGGTCTTTTTGAGAAGATGGGAACTCTCTTTCCCTTAGAGTTTCTGAAATGATCAGTGGCTGTATTTCTCCTGCAAGGGAGGGGATATCAGAAAATGGGAGCCAAATACAGCAGAAAAATGAGACATGACAAAGAAAACATCTTGACAGCACTGATCGTCTCTTCTGCATCTAATCATGCCTTAAGGTAGAAACACCTACAGACTCTTTAATTATATGAGCCACTAATTTCCCTGTTCTACTAAATCCGTTGCCCCCAGATATGTCTTTTCTAATACTTCGATCCTACTGAGGCCAGCTCAGAGATCTCTGGGGGCTGATGACATGGCGAGTGCAAGACGAAACCCACTCTGACCTTGTCTTGATCTAATGGTGGGCAGACCAAGTTTTTGACGTCCAGAGACTTCCCGTAAAGGAGGGACAGTTGTCAGAGTCAGAGGGGCTGTCCAGAAGGGGCTTTCTGAGCAAAGCTGGGGAATGTCATTCTCAGTGTAGCTGGCCAACCTTAAGTACACAGAAATCCAACCCAGACAGATCCCGGAGAGCCAAAGTTTGTGACTTTCTCTTGTAAGTTTACATTTCATCCAAGAGGAATTGAGCTCCTACCTCCACAATTTCAGTTCATCTCCCCTGCTTCATAAAAGCCTTCTCTTCCCCTTTGGCGAAACACTAGTTTTGAAAACACTATCACACCCCATATGTTGTATGATGCTCACAGCTGGTCTGTAAGGGGACCTGGTAGGAAATGGAATGAGAATTGCCCTTTTACAAATAAATTTAGGCTCAGTGGTTTTCTTAAGGTCCCCAATTAAAACCCACCCATGGCAACCCTCTGCATTGGAGGCCATGGACCCAGTTGTCCCTGGTGTTCCTGGCTTTCCCTGGTTTGGTCCCAACTGCTTCGGCCCACTGCCTTGACCCATTCTCACCACACCTCTCCCTCAGCCTCCCTGGAGAAGCAGCTCTTCCTCTTGCCTCAGTACCAGCTGATTTACCATCTTGGTGCTTCGTACTCCTGATCTTTACCCGGCTAGCTCCTCCTCCCCTTCCAGGTCTCAACTCAAATGTTTTGTGCCGCCTGTACTTTCTTCTTCCTCAGGAAAACCTCAGTGCTGCTATTAAGGCCTTTCAGTTGGTTGACTGGATGAGGCCCACCCCAGTTGTCAAGAATAATCTTCTTTAGTTAAAATCAACTGGTTGCAGATATTAGCCACATCTACCAAATACGTTCACGGCAACACCTAGATTTTAATGGAGTAGCTGGGTGGTAAAGCCTGGCCGAGTTGACACCTAAAGTTGACCACCACAGAAACATTTTGTTTCTCCATGCCATGGGGGAGGAGGTTCCATGAGGAGAGAGGTCTTGTCTCTCATGGGCACTGGCGTATCCCTGGTACTTTGTTGTGTCGATGAGTGAAGGACAGGCAGGTATTTTCCTCCCGGTAGTCCAGAGAAACCCAGGTGACATCTCAGGGTGGCTACAAGATGGCATCTGCACGAGGGTTCCTGAGTGGATGTCTACTGCTCCCTAACTCAACAGAGGCTGAGGCTTGGTGCCCGAGGGCTCCAAACAGTTCTTGGTAGGCCTGGCCAGCCACCATGGCGGTCCTCCTCTACCCTAAGTGAGTAAAGTTGCACCTCTGCCCTTCAGGCTTTGGCCCCTTCAGCCTCACTCAAGAGGTTGTCCCAAGACAACATCAGAATTTCTCAGAAAGCCTGCCAGGGTGGAGTCCTAGAAAGCAGGCGTTGAAGACCTCAGGCTATTGGCCCAGGTTCACGTGGGAGTGGAAGCTTCTAGGGTTGCTCCTTAGATGGAGCTGAGAGCGGCTGCTCTTTTCAACTGAGGCATCTAATAAGCCCTTCAGTGAGAATAGGTCTCTGTTCATGGAGGGCTCTTCTGCCTTCACTGTGGTGGTGGCAGCACTGAGCCACTCTGGGGGACCCCCTCCCTGGTGTGAGGGGAGTCAAGAGAAGAATATGCCCGGCTGATTCAGGTATGAGCATCTTCATTATCTGTAATACACTTACATGACTATTATTACTTATTTACATATTATACATCTTCCCCGATAGATGGTAAACACCTTGAGAAGCGATATCTGGACTGTTTTGTTGAACATTCTGTCATATCTGGAACAGTGCTTGGCCATAGTAGGCATTCAATCAACATTTAAGAAGGGAGGGAGGGAGGGAGGAAGGAGAGAGTAAGAAAGGAGAAAGGGAGGGAGGGGAAAGAGGAAGGAAGAAAAGGAAGGAAGGAAGGAAGGAAGGAAGGAAGGAAGGAAGGAAGGAAGGAAGGAAGGAAGGAAATAAAGAAGGGGAGAGAAGGAAGGGAGAAAGGGAGGGAAGGGAAAAAAGGGGGAAGGAAGGAAGGAGGGGAGGAAGGGAGAAAGGGAGGGAAGGGAAAAAAGGAGAAAGGAAGGAAGGGAGGGAGAGAGGGAGGAAGGAAGGAGAGAAGAGGAAGGGAGGGAGGGAGAAAGGGAGTGAGGGAAAAAAAGAGGAAGGAAGGAAGACAGGCAGGCAAGAAGAAATCCAATTACTATTCACTGAACAAATCTTAGAGGCTTAGGGGTCCCTGAAATCTGGGCTCTGCAGATGTCAAAGCATAGGTAGCAAGCAGGCTGGCTTTGGGTCCCCAAAGTTTCTCCTCTGTCACTGGGTCAAAATGTTGCCATGGGCTACAACAAGATCAGAACCACCAAAAACTAACTGAGCACTAAGCTAGGTGGGTGAGTTTACAGTGAATCTGGACGCTGTGGTCTTTCTGGTTTTCGTCATGGAGGTCAAAGGTGAACTGGTAACACTGACTGTGGTTGGGAAAGAGCAAGGGTCCAAGAGGGACGCACATCAAAGTGTCCTGGTAACCATCCCAGTTCTGCATCAGTGATCTTTGGACAAACCACTTCCCTTGCGTGCCTGAAACTGTGTCTTCAAAATTAAGGAGATGTAAAAAATCAGTGGTACTCAGGCTTTATTTTTAAGTAGCCAAATTTTAGAAGGAATCCCAAAGAGACCTGGAATAAACTAGCGTATGCTTATTCCAGTATATTGAAATGTCTAACATTTACTTACGTAAACAAGAACAATCATACGTCCTGATATAAACCAGATATTGAAATCCGAGATAATGGAAGAGCTGGGCAGCTTTATATCTGCTATAATCGTCTGATTTATATTTAATTTTTGTTTTCATGGCAAAACAAGGATATTTGCAAAGACACTCACAAATGGTAAATGCTCATTTTACAAACTCAGAATCTCTAGTTTAGCCAAAATGGCAAGTTAAGGCACATTCTAAGGTCTTCAGAGAAGTGAGTTAGCCTGGGCAATGCAACTTAACATGTTTGGGGTCAACCGATAGGCTAAAACACATTTCATTAATCCAGTTAACAAACATCCAAAAGAATGTTTGGAGATCCCCTGACACACTTCCAAGTAAACAGTCTACACCAGCTAGAGGATCTCCAGAGGTTCCTCTGCCTCCAAATGGCTCTAAGTCTGATTACGTGTTTGCTGAGCATGTACTGTGTGCTAGTCCCCAGAGATAAAGGTGCTTATGACACACACAGGCCCTTCTATATGAACATTCTTCAGAACTTTCACTGTAAACTGTTTTCATATATTATTTTATTTCATCCCCTCCAACCAACTTGCAATGTTCATACAATTACTGCCGTTTTACAAATGGGGAAACTGAAGCTTGGAGAAGTTCTAGATTTTTCCAAGGGTGATAGCTAGTAAGTGGCATGTGGGCTGAAACCCACATCTGTTCACCCTGGATTGCTTGCTCTTAAGCATTGGCCACAGTTTTGGAGTTTGCCAAAACCCTGGATCAGAGCAGAACTGGTACTGAGTACTTCCTCCTCCAGGAGGAAGATGGGGTGGTACTCCAGCCCCTGAGGAAGGTGGTGACTAGATGCCTGCAGGTCTTTGCTCCTCTAGTTTGCTCTGATGGGGCTTCTCTCCTACCAGCTCAGGGCCAGCCCCGCCCCCAGGCTGCTGGCATGGCTGCCAGGTTCCCTCCATGGGGAAGAAGAAAGCCTCCCATTAGCAGGGGCTGCGGCTTGGAGCATCCCTGGGACGAGAAGCATCTGTTGCTGCTCCCATTGTTCCAGCTGAGAGCATGCTAATTGTCCTCTCCAAAGTTGGACTGCAGTCTCTTGCCAGAGGGAAATTATGGACCCTTTTTCAGCAGGCGAGAGCGTCCCTTCCGCAGCTGTCAGCTGAATGGCCCCAGGAGGAACAGGGGGGAGGGAGGTCTATCTGCATCCTGAGCCACGCTGGGAAGGAAAGTTCACACAGCCCTGTGAGGAAGCAGGGCACCCTCTGGAGGGACACCACCCCCCAAAATCACCCACAACAACTCTTCTTGACCATTCCACTCGACTCCACAGCATTCACGATGGCTACTGGCGCTGTTGGACAATTCAGAGGCTCAAATGGAGGCAGCCTGATGGAGTGAATAGTGTAGAACAGGCTAGAGAGTTAAACGAAGGTGAATTCAGATTTGCCGCTCATTAGCTTTGACCTTGAGCAAACCCCCCCCCCCCATTTATCACTCCACAGAACTGGGAGAAGGACATAAGCCAATAAATATCAAATATCCAGCAGGTGCTCAGTAAATGTGATTTGTTATTTATTATTACTACAACTACTACTTTTGTCATTAAATAGATCCCTAAGTAGTTGATCATATGTGTGGAGACAGCCCCCATATGGAAGGTCCCCCAAGTAAGGAGGTAAGAGGAGTGGACCGAGACACAATAATAACACCATTTGTGTATATTTAAAATATATATATATATATTTTAAGTCACCCACTATGTTCCAGGTACTGTGTTGGCTGCTGAGAGGATCTTCTGCCAACCCAAAGATCTGGCTCTCTTAGAAAGTCTCAAAGGATGGGTGACCTCCACTAGGGCTAGACAAGCAATCCATGTTCTCAGACGTTGCTAAACTCTACGAATTAACTGAAGTCCAATCCCACAATTGCAGACCATACCAAAAAGCCCTTAGAGTTCCTCTGTGCTGCCTTCCCATGAATCAGAGGAGAAAAGAGAACTCAAGAAAAAGCCAGAGATCTTCAACAAGTATTTCTTGAACTCCTGCCTTATGCTAGAAGCTGTCTTCCTGCTAGTAACAGAGAACAAAACAGAATAAAGTCATTTTACACATCATTGAGCTTCAAGTCTGGTAGAGAAAACAGATATCAATCAAATATTCCCACAAATATATCATGTCAGACTGTGATGAGTGCTGTGAAGGTTACGTACAGGATGTTAGCCCAAAGGCAACCAGAGGCCCCGATTGAGTCTGGACAAGAGGGGAGGTGAGGCTTGCCTAAGGAAGGTACACTGGGTGCAAGGTCCCAGGATGAGTCAAGGAAGTGACATTGAACTACACTCCAGAGTGAAGAGGCATGAGTACAGGCCTGCGGAGAACAAGGGGCAAGCCATGTTTCTTTAGAGGATCCCAAAGGAGTCCGATGTCACCAGAACTCAGGAGCTTGGGGGGCAGGGGGTGAATAATACACTAGAGAATAAATATCAGAAGGTCATCTCAGCCCTGGTCATCTAGAAAATGATCTCTGGCACGGATGAAGATGCAGCCCTGTACTGGGGTTGGAGAAGCCCAGGACAATGAGGGTGAGGCACAGGGGAGAGGTGGGGCAATCCAGCATTTGCTTTAATGCAGGAGCTATACTTCTCACACACCACAAAGTGACATGGCAGGTGGCCCCCTCCCCACCACTGCAAGGAAGGACAGCACACTGGGGCAGGCCCTGGGACAGAGCAAGGGGATTTATCTGCCGAGCTCTCTCTCCCATTTACCACTGGCCAAAATTATCACTTGCAGGTCACATCGTCTGGCCCCTTTGTGGCCACTCGGAGAACCAGATGCCCCTTCTCCAGGATGCAGTATTCTGTGCCAGTCTGAAAGGGGAGGAAGGACCCAGACCCCTGGGGCACAGAGAGAGCAGAGAGGAGGCCGTGATGGGAATCAGACTCAGGCAGAGGATGGAGGCCAGGGATGGCGGGAGAGGAACATTCACCCTTCCTGTTTGCTGTAGCTGCTGGTATTCACTCATGTCTGACACTCCTTTCTTCCGGACGGCTAACTACATTTCCCCAATCTCACCTCCACCCATTACATCCATGAGAACGTGACAGACTCTGGCCAATGGAATGTAGAGACAGATGATGCATCTGCATCACCTTCAGGCCTGGCTGAAAAACCTCCTTCAGACACTCCCACCCACCTCCTCTCTATGGCTATGGGACTAGAAGCCAAGTTCCAAGGCCCTAGAAGATGGTTTGGGAGAATCAAGGGCTGGGAGAGCCTGGATCCTCGAGTCACTGCCTAGGAGATGGCCAGTCTGGAGAGCTGCCCCACCAGAAATACCCCACTGGACTTTAGTAAGTGAGAAAGAAACTTATATTGCCTTAAGGCACTGAGACCAGGGGTTGTTTAATGCAGGAAGTAATACCACTTTACCCCGATACCTGAGCTGTGATGTCATATGGATACTGTGCTAGGTTATCCCAGATCAACCTGACAACAATGCTGAAAGAAGCAATTTTTATCCCGTTAACAAATGAATAAAGTGAGATTCAGAGAGGTTGTCTCTTGCCCAAGATCGCACAGCAGGTAAAAGGAGGGCTTGGATATAAACCTAGTCCTGCCCTACTCCTTTGCGCTGAGTCTTCCTGCCTCCTCTCCTAGGGTGGAGATTGATATGGGAAGAGAGCATAGGGAAAGGCACATGCCCTTACCTTTGGCAGGGGCTGTGGGGGGGGGGAGGGTGTTGGCGATCCTGGCTTTCCCTGGGCTGGCCCATCCATGCAGGGGAGTCCAGACACTGGTTGACCTTCTCTCTTACTCCCAGGAAAACTGGAGTCAACTATCAGGGACAGAGACTCCAGAATAATCAATAGGAATGGTTCAGTCCCCCAGAGTTTCCTCCCATGTGCTTCATGGACAGAATGCTGGAGAGATTGGGAGGGGCTTTGGAAATAGCA
Source organism: Nasua narica (assembly GCA_028533885.1). Taxonomy (NCBI): domain Eukaryota; kingdom Metazoa; phylum Chordata; class Mammalia; order Carnivora; family Procyonidae; genus Nasua; species Nasua narica. Next base: position 22,145,877 of record CM052803.1, on the reverse strand, counting down.
ACAAAAGGGGTTAAGGAAAAAAAAGAAAAAAAAAACAAACACCACTTAACCACAGTCAATGAAATTAGATAAAATTATCTGCTAGTCTTTATGTAAAGACCTAATGCTGCCCTCTACCATAAAGGCTCTATATGGCTTGTAAGATACAGTAAAATTAATTTTATATTGGGCTGCCAGGTGCTGTTAGAATAGCATGTTTATATAAGCAGCCCTAGAGCTTCAAACATTGAGTTGTAAAGGCCAAGTCTCAGTGAGTGGCTTAGCGAAGAGAAACGCAAATCCCTACATTCCCCCTGGGGCAAAGTCTCAGCAATCTTTATGGCTGTGCACCCCATTGGGTGTTTTTCCTTAAACAGTTCCTCCTGACAACACCTGGCAGAGCCCTGAACGAGAATGGTACGACCTGTCTCTGGGTTTTTGATCCACGGCAAGTTGGAAGGGAATCGGAAAAGACCGACTATATTTAAAAACTTGGTGAAGATAGTACCTATATATAGAGATACAGATTGGACTTCGTCCAGCTTCGAATAAAAGAAGCCAGGCTCATTGCAGGAGGAAGAAAATGAGCCAAGGCAGGCTTGATTGGAAAAAACTGAGAAATTGTTTGAGGCCTCAGTTCCCTGTCCAACAAAGGTGGTGTACAGTTGTGGAGAAGACCCTTTGTCTGCTTCCTTCCTGTCTAGATGAGATCGTGGAATATCACCAATGGAATAGGAGCAGAAGCCGTGAGTGGCTCCTTCACACCTGCACCATCCCCCTTTCCCCTTCCACTGGCTTCCTGCAGAAAAGCACAGTCACCTAGAAATCACACATTAGAGATGACAGAGCCACAATGTGGAAGGAGCCTGGGTCCTTGAATCACCACTTAGAGGTGAGCTAATGGCCAATTAGGAAGATCTATTTTGAACAGGACATGGGTAAGAAATAAACTTCTATTATGTTTAAGCCATTCTATTTGGGAGGTTTTTTGTTTGTTTGTTTGTTTTTTAAGAGCAGCTAGTATTATCCTGATAAAGTGACATTCAGCCCTAAGACTGGGTAATGGTACCTTCTTTTTTTTACATTCATTAATATGCAAGAAATATGTTGCTTTTTTCTCTACTACGCCCATTGGAAATATTGTTAGTTGATTATAGCATTTCTATCAGTCTTTATGTGACCTTGGAATCCTTAAAATTGGGATTACAAAAGATTAAAGTGGGCATTCCGAATATTATCTATTTGCTATGCTAGCATGACTATTAACTTCTTGAGATAAGGATTGAAATATCCATCACTTAACTTAGCACATTACCGTAGCAGCAGCTCAAAAACATTAGTGGAATGAATGAAGGTGTTCTACAAAGAAAACCTTATCTAATTTATTTACTACCTTTCCTAGGTAGGAGAGCTACCAACAAACAAAATTAGCAGAATAATCCAACTCAGGAATGCAAGTGTTAAGGCTCCTGATAGAGTTGGAGTAGCCATGCCATGTTGGTAGTTCTGTACTCACTGATCACCTCTCACTCTTCATTTTACCCTACCTGCACAGAAAAGCAATCCAAATTATCCAGATCTGCTTGGAGATCCAGTATTGGGAGAAGGGGGGTAGAAAAGTCCCAGTGTTGTGTAGATAGTGTCTTGAATATCATACCTAGATGGATTGTTTCCCTGGAGCGTCCTCCAAGAATATATGCACGCAGCTGTCACGATGGCCATCCCCTTTCTTTGTGTGACACCAATTCCAGCAGCAGGACCCCCGTACTCATAATCTTATGTGATCGTTGAATCTATTTAAATAAAGAAAGCAGAGAGGCATTTACTCATTTAACAGATGAATAGAGAATCCTAGATGGAATATAACTTAACAATATCACAAAATATTAAAGACAAGCTCAAGTCAAGATCCCAGGACTCTAAATTTCACCTACCCATCCATCCATTCATTCATTCAGCTAATGTTCATTAAGCACTTATTTACTGAACCCTGTCAGTTTCTGGGTATTGCTTCACAAAACCTCATGCTATGCTTCCACGGTGCAGACACATATTTTCCCCCACCTGCCTTAAGTGACGTAAAATATGCCTCTTGCCTCCCATACTCTGCCAGCCTATGATGGGCAAAATTGTGGGAGGAGCGTCATATGGCAAGAAAGCACTGAACCCCACTTATGCATGATCTGGAACTTGTCTAGAAGTAACAGAGAGATCATCTAAGTTCAAAAATTGGACAGTCTTTAATGGGTCCCCGGGGACCTAGAAGCATTCTCTCTCAGTGCCTTAGCCTGGGCTTCGGATACACAAGTTGAGAAATGCAGCTTTCAGTTTAGAGCCTGAATCCATAAACACCACAGTCCAGCTTTACTGGCTATCAGCCATCACAGCATCTGGGATAAACATGGGACAATCCCACATAGAGCCAGGCTGCTTGGTCACTGCTCAGATGTAGGGACACTCAGAAGCCAGCTTCCATCCAAGGGTGTTTCCATCAAAGCAAGAGGTAAAGGCCATCAGTCGGGGCCAAGGATGACCACTGGTGGCCCAATCTTCAACCACTGCTGGCAGACCCAAATAAATGTCTATTCCTTGACTCATCCCCAAAGGGAAGTAGGAATTCTCCTGGAGAGAGCACAGTAGCGCCATGAGGTGAACATTATCAGAGGGCAATAAGATTTTTGAGATCCTGGAGCACATAACACTCTTAGAAAGAATATTAAAAAGTCCTCGGAAATTTTGCTTCTAGAGTTCTCCAAGACTGCCCACGTAATCTTGCTTTCCCCTCCCTGCAAGCTGTTCTCCACTCTACTCTTCATAAACTCTCAAGTATGCCATTTGTATTCTAGGGTCCCTAATGTTGCATCTTCCTCTTCTATCTGTTTAAGCAAGTCCTGCCAAATTCAAGTTTGGCATGTACCCACTTCTTCCCCTCTCCAACTTTCTGTGTGTGTGTGTGTGTGTGTGTGTGTGTGTATTTATATATTTACATGTATATATTTATATTTTTTAAAATTTATTTATTTGAGAGAGAGAGTAAAAAATGAGCAAGTGGGGGGGGGAAGGACAGAGGGAGAGGGAGAGAGAGAATCTTAAGCAGACTCCCCACAGAGCACACAGCCCAACATGGGACTTGATCTCATGACCCTGAGATCACAACCTGAGCCACATGGAAAGATGGGCCCACACCACACCATTCAGCCTGTCCCCAGTGTTTCTCATTATTTCGTGTGAGTTTGCCATCTCTCCTCTGAAGTGATAAGCCTTGTGCCGAAGAGGCAATATATCTTGTACTCTTTAGCCCATAAACTAAGCACTCAATTTTTTAAAAAATTAAAAGCTGTTGTTATGGTGATTGATTTTCAGGCAACGGAGGGGGCCTTTGGCCTCACATAATAGCGGCTGTATTCAGAAGAGATTATCCAAATTTTGGATCTAAATGGATTTGCCATCTGCTATGCAGAGTTTTAAGTAGCCAGGTCCCCCGTGCAGGGAAGACCCTGGGCCGTGCGTGGGACAGTCTGTACAAGGGGACCCCGCACCTAGGTCTGGTAGCAGAAACGTTAGAAATGGCGACATCTTTGAAAATCACATAACGTAAGAGAAAGTGAAGGAGCTCAGTGTCCTCTTTTCTCAGTCACTTTTGGAGATCTCGGAGAATAGACTACCTGCCCGTGGCATCCAAACCCCAGTGCCAGGCTCCACGAAGGAACATGCAGGGGGTGGGTGAAGTAGGACACCTCAATTAATGGCAGTGGTGGCACAAGTGTCTGCTGTCCCCACCACCCAGTGACAGGCCCTGAATCAATTGCCCCAGCTCTCCCACCACACACCGTCCCCCCAATGCTGGCTGAGGGCCAGGCAGACCTCCAACATTAAAACCGGCAAATGAGATCTGAGCCTTGATACCCACCCCCCCCATCTTTTTTCCTCCCTCAAAGAGGATTTTGGTGCCAGCACCATATGTTGAAAAGGCCCAAGCGCAATCCTATTACCATTGCAGGAGGCATTAAATAATTACATTAATTTACCTAAATATGGAAAAAAATCTTTACAAATCAGGGACACTTGGCAGATTTTCCGGCTGCACATTTTTCCCTTGGCACCGTGCACTGTCCTGTCGGGTTCCTATTGCTACTTGGAGTGTTTCCTTTAATTGTGGGGCACATGGCTTCTCTTGTTCTGTTTAATTTTCTCGAAGCTGGTTCTATATTCTGGCTACAAACATTATAGGGAAAAAAAATGCCCACAAAAGTATGGATTGTGCTGGAGTGTACCCTGAGGGGGAGCATAAAAATAGTAATTTCTTGTATATGAAACCCTTCCACGGGGCGGCCTTTTCCTAGATTGCTTTATGAAAAACAAGTTAAAGGGATGGAAAATGAGGGGGGGGAGGAGAGCAAAGGAAAGGAAAGGAGTAAAACTGGGAACGAGAAAGGGGTTATGCAATGGCGCTGGAGGTGGGCCTTCTGAGTTCCGTGTGTATGAGGAGAACTGACCTGGAATCTTCTTTGGTGGGCGCTGTGTAGAAATGCCTCCTCTTTGGTCCATATTTTCCCTGTCAGTTCGCACTGTGTCTCAGTCCAGCACCTCCATAAATTGCTGCGAAATCTGAAGGCTAACGTGAAGATAATGTCTACACAGCCTTCCCTCCTTGACGCAATGTGACCTCACAGGAAGGCCTAAGGGACTGTCCCCACACAAGCCAACTGCAGATGCCGGGAAAGCGAGCTCCCTCGTCCTCACAAGTGCCTCTCACCCAAAGACTGCCTGGGATTCCCTTCCTTGGGATCAGGTCTTCCAGAAGGTGCTTCTCAAAGGCTCTGTGAAGGGCTAGACCCTTGTCTTGTGTTTCCAATCCATCGGCAATTGAGATATATATATATATATATATATATATATATATATATATATATTTGAATATCCATATATTTATCTCCATATTTGGATATGGATATTTATATCCATATATTTATCCATATTTGCATCACAGAACTTGGATGTTGAAGTAAAGTCAAATAGCCAAAAGGTTTTTTCATTTTGTTTTTAAGATTTTATTTATTTATTTATTTATTTACTTGAGAAAGAAAAAGAAAGCACAAGCAGGGGGGTGCAGCTGAGGGAGAGGGAGAGTCAGGCTTCCTGCGTGGGGCGCTCCATGCAGCCTTGATCCCAGGACTGTAGAATCATGACCTGAGCCAAAGGCAGACACTTAACCTACTGAGCCACCCACGCACCCTGCTGAAAAGCTTTCTAAAGACTTCCTCATGTGGATGAGAGCCACGACCCAGCCTGTGACAGGGAGAAGAGATGTGGCCAAGATGGCTCCTTTTGAGAGGAGGGGCTCATTGGCATTGGAGGTAGATGGTAACCGTCATATCCTTTCTCAGGGAGGAGATAGAGAAGGAGCAGTTAGGGTCCCTGAAGATGAACCTTCCCAGCTGGCTACTGACCCCTGGGCCACTGTGTCTGAGGCCTTGAGGAAAGCCAGCCCTCAGATGGGCCTGGGTCACTCTTTTTTTCGGTGACATGTGCCTTTTTAAAAGGTTATTACATATGCTTAAGACTATAATGGAAAGACATTGGAGGAAGCAAAGAAGAGTGACTTTTTTTTTTTTTTTTAATTCCTACTTCCGCACCCAAAATGGTTCCAGCCCCACCTCACAGAGTATTTACTGTTCTAAGGTCAGGATATGACAGGGCCTTTGACATGGGACATCGTAAAAGATGTCCCTTCACCACACCCCTGTGCTCCTCCAGCCCATGGCGTAGGTGAGCTCTCTCTCTTCTCTGCTGTGAGTTCCTAGCATCAGCCTGGTGCCACTTCCTCCACAGTCTGTCAGCATTCACCTCACCAGCCGGGAGCTTGTTAGAAAATGCCCGGTCTCAGGCTCCCCCCACCCCCAACCTACTACCTCAGATTCCACAGAGTCCACGTGTTAACAACACCCTCAGGGGGTTTCCATCCACATAGCGCTTCCAGAAGCTCTAACGATGACACGTCACGTGCACTGAGCTCTACCCTCTGGCGTGTGGGAGATGGTATGCTCAAGTAGGACAGCAAGTTGAAGGACAGGAAATCAATAAGGTAAAGCAGAGGGCTAGCAACTCGGGAAGCTGTGGCCCCCCCACCTATCCCCCCATAGACCTGAATGGGCACAGAGACGAAGTCACCAGCATCCTGGAAGAACCCTCTGATGGGAGCGAGGGTATTTTACAAAGGCTGTGGGCTTTGATAACCCTGGAGAAATAAATACCCAGCCTCTCCCTCTTTCCTTCCCTCTCTGCTCCCTGTGATGGGTTGAATTGTGTGTCCCCCTCTCCCCCAAAAGATCCGTGGAAGTCCTCACTCCCAGTATCTCAGAAGATGATCTTACTTGGAAACAGGATCATGGCAGATGTGATTAGTTGAGATAAAGTCATACTGGAGTCGAGTGGGCCCTTAGTCCGTTATGACTGGTGTCCTTATAGAAACAGAAAGACAGAGAAGCAGGCAGGGGGAAAAGATGGCCATGTGATGACAGGGCAGAGATGGGAGGGATCTATCTTCAAGGATTGCTGGCAAACACTGGAAAGTGGATGAGGCAAACAAGGGTCCTCCCTACAGGTTGCAGAGGGAACCTTGAATTCTGATGTGGGGCTTCCAGCCTCCAGAACTGAGAGATAATAAATTTCTCTTGTTTTAAGCCACTCGGTTTGTGGTGCTGAAGCAAGGCAGCCTCTAGGAAAACTGATGCCATCTCCCATTTGTCAAACCCATTGGAGTCAAGAGGCTAAGAGCACCTGGCTAAAGCCGTAACTAAGAGGGTGGGAAAAAATGGAGAATGGATCTGGAGAAACAGAGTATCCAAAGGACAGGGGCTATCAGTATCCATCGATAGAAAGATATTAGGTTAAAAGAAAAAAACAGAACAAAATTGTCTTTTGCAAGAGCCCGGTGGGTACTGGCAGTTCCCTTCTCTGGCTGCAGAAGGAAACCTATCTGTGTGTGTGTGCACATGAGTGCAGCACACAGAGCGGACAGTGTTGAGAATGAGATCCCCAGTGATAAACATGATGATGTCACTTAAGCCCTTGATCCAGCAATCCCTGAAGCCTCTCTCCTCTTTCACTTGAGCTACTGTCTCCAAAGACCTAAATGCCAGAGAATGGTACTATGTTTCACTTAATTCCATGGCTCTGGTAAATGTAGGCATCCATATCGAGCCCTGGTTAATCTTGATATCCTTCCTGAGAGGAAGAAAGTAACACCTTCCAGACAGGAAATCTTTTAGGAGCCAATACAAATGAAAGGAAGCTTTTCATAAACCAAATATCTAGTTTCTTAGACATCTTTCTAATGAAAAATCAGAAACAACCTACATGACCAATAAGAGGGGATTGGCCAAATAAGTTTTCTACATCCATTCAATAAAATTCTTTTCAGGCAAAAATTATGACATGGAATGTTTTTTTTTAAATATTTTTAATTGTCATCTACAGAACCCCAGGGTTTCCTCAGAACCCATCATGGACAGAAGGGTGTGAGTAGGCACACCAGACTACTAATACCGTAATCCTGATTTAACCAGAGCATTTTACTTTGTCCTATTTTTATCTATCTGGCTTCCAGATAGGATTTTCATTGAATAAAGCATTCTAGGCAAGGATGTCCATTGGGTTGAGGATACTTGTCATTGACCTTTCATCCACATGGGTAGCATGAAAGAGTAACAAGGCGGAAGAGTCTGGGTTGGATAATGAGCAGATCTGAGAATGATTGTGGCAAACTGGTGACTCAGAGCTCACGTAAAACTGATCCACTGGACTAAGAGGCCAAGTGTAGAGAGGAAAGACCCCATGCCGGGAGCAGAGAGAGCTGCGTTCTTGGCCCCACTGTGTCACCAGCAGGTGATGTTTTTGGGTTGATTCAAGACTCTGGGCCTTGAGTTTCCTTCTTTTTAGTGGGCAGGGGCTCCACCTAGATGGTCTCTTGAGACTATCAGGTACACACCAGTGTTCTTTCATACCACAGAAAACCTTATGTGACATCAAAAATAAATTTCCCCAAATTACCTATACTTATCCAGTCTGCATATCCATTCTTAACTTCAGCTTTCCTTTCCTAAGTATTTGCAGCTCCTTCCTGAGAGCGGAACCAGATATGTAGGTAGAAATAGACTGTGACAGGTACAATATTTTATTTAATCATCTCGACAATCTTATGAACTAGGTTTCATCATTCCATATTCATTTCATAGAGGAGGAAGTTGAAACTCAGAGAGGGAAAGCAATTTGCCTAAGGTCTTGCAGACATTGCATGTTCAGAAGCAGGATTTAAAGTCCTAAGGAGCTTTTAGTTTTAGTGACCCAAAGCAAACAAAAATATCTTTTCAGACCTTAAATTTAACAGATCTGAAGATTTAAACAGCCATAAGTAGAGATGATATGGAATAATGTAGATATACTTATATGTATTTCTATATATTTATAAAATATATATAAAACATAAATGTACATATGTTTAACTCTTTAAATATATTTAAGATATATGTGCATCTAGATATGCTTCATAAACATATTTTCATATCATACACATAGAAAGATTTATCTATCTATATATCTCATATATATCTGTATCTCCATAGATCTGTCTACAGATATATATCTATAAACATCCATATCATCTACAGAGAGTGAAAGTGATCTATCTAGAGAGAAAAAGTGATCTACATCTAGAGACATTATCTGTCTCTCTATCATCTATCTTTGAGAGAATAGACAGTTTTTATCCATTTTCACAGGACTGTAGACCTGGGAAAGGGAGTAAACTGGAGAGTCAAGCTTGTTCATTTCATTTCTGAGTCATGCTCACACTGTTAGTTGACATCCCATCCAATCCCCACCTAAAACCCCAAAATTGTAAATCAAAAATCTTAACACTTCAATTGTCTACCTCATGCTATACCCCAACATGTGCTTGCCATACTTTGCGAGGTCTTAAAAATGGTGAAATACAAAACAAAAACAAAAACAAACAAACAAACAAAAGCCTGCCTCTGAACTTCTGCTCACCTAATGAACTCATCAGATTTACCAGATGTACAAAAGTGAAACAAATCTGATGCACAATCAGTTAATCTTCCATCTTTCTTGGTGGGAGCTTCTGAAACAGCGGGAGGACAGTCCCCCAGCCTGCAGTGGTGTCGCGGATCACAACGGAAGCATATTGTCATCAGATTAATTTTCCAACGCTCCTACCCCAACCACAAAATCCTGAGAGAACGAGTGTCAAATACACTTAATAATTGCATAATTATGACATCTGTTACTCTCCAGCACCTCTTAGTGGAAAATTAACTGAAGAAATAGCAGGTTCAAAGATGTGTTAACACTCTGATAGCAGATTTAATTGAAATATGACGGGGGAGGATAATGGAGATTAAATTAAGCTCTCAGATAATCATCTGACACAAAGATAATTGAGCCAGCCTCTGCCACGTTGATGAACGCTTCGGAGATGCTGTGCGGGGTGGCATTTCGAGTATCTTATCCTTCAGGCAAAATGGAATTCTTCTCCCTCCCCCCCCCCACGCCTTCGTCTTTCTCTCTTGTCATTCAACATTTGTATCCTCCAAATCGATAATGTGAACAGCAGCATAATTGGAAATAAAAGATGATCTGAAGTCCACAGGAAATTAGGTTGAGGTGTGTGGAGGAAATACAGTTGCATCCTGGACACAGAGGGAGTTTTTATGAGTCCTCCGTGAGAGGGGTGTGCCCCCCCGCCCCGCAGTCTCCCTGGGAGGGTTTTTCCAATGCGTCTGTGCTCGGTGGAGAGAAGTGCCCATGGGTGAGACAGGGAGGAGGCCATAAAGACCCGTAGAATGGATGAGACAACAATCGCTTGCGCTTTTTCTCCTTCCCGGGGAACATTCTCCATGCTTGGATGTCTCCATGCAAGCTCAGGATGTCACGTGTAATGACAGACTGCCCCCCATGCTGGAGGGCATGGGGTAACCGTAGAGGGCAGCGAGCTCAGGGTGGTCAGTAGTGAACTTCCTGCAGTGCGGTGGGGGAGGCTAGGTGGCGAGCTGCTCAAAGCAGGAAGTGGGAAACAGACTTCCGGTTGCTGTCATTGAAGCAGTCTGACAGTCCTAGAGAGTAGTACTCCATATGCCTCCTTCCTCTAACTCAGACAACACCCGCTCTCAAAGGACTGTGAGTGTTGAGCCATGTATAGAAAATGAGATGGCCCCCAATTCTAACAGTGCCCCAACTACTCAGAGTTTCAGGATTCGCATTTTATACCCGTGTGATTTATCTGCTCTACCAATGTGGATCCAAGATAACGTGGATCCCCTTTAAGAGCCCATTAAGTACCTCCATCACATGTCCCTCTTATTCACCTCTTCTCTGGCATCACCCCACCCATGAACGCCGGAGAATGCCCTAGTCTTGGCCAATGCCGTGACATAACTCAGAGGCGCCCCCTTGAGGCTAGTGGATGCCATTGACATCAGTCCCCTTGGAAGTGGGCTGCCTAGCAGACAACCACCAGGGCAAAATAGGGCCCTAAACCCAACATAGGGTGGGAATATCTTACCCTCTCTGGTGCAGCCAAGGCTGACGCACACGATGCCTGCCAGGACTGGAAGGAGGGGATCTGGACAGAGCATCTCCCTCCAAGTGCTCCCACATCCTGTAGTTCAGATCCTGGCCTTGACAGAAAGTCCTTCAGCAGACAGTGAAGCCTTACAGCCAAGGGATTTCCTCCAAACTTGGTAGGAATATCCCCTCTCCAAGTAGGCATCTTCACCCACACGGTGCCCCGGAAAGCTGGGGGAGGGTCTGGGGTCCAGGGCCTCACAGATGGCAAAGCTCCCCTTTCACTATCCAGCCTTCCCTTACAAATCTCCCTGAGTTTTATTTTATGAGACTCATTGCTCCCCCCTGTCATTAGTCTCGGCCAGGACCCAAGATTCTGAAAGATTACTATAATGCCTAAAGCTGGGGAGATCAATAAGGTTCTCTGTCCTCATCTCTTCCTTGCCAGAAGAGTTCCACAAGTAAATGTTCCCAACTGCTGGATTTCAGCAGTAAATTTCATCTTATGCAACCCCCAGCTAATCTCTGGCAGCAAAGTTTGGAAGATGGCTTTGTCCCATCTGTTCTATAATTTCTGTCCTAAATTGTTAATTTATTGAAGCATCAAAGAGCAAGGCATCTCACAAGAAGGCAACTGAAGGGATTGTTTTAATCACCCTCCTGCAGCCAGGTAATATGGCACCAGAAATTCCTTCCAAAGAGAAGATTCTTGACCCTCCTCTGACCTCCCTTTTTATCTGCAAGATGGGTGTGTGGGGCCCATAAATCAATGGAACCCACCTCCCTCTGCCGGGTCTGATGCTGTCACTGACACTGGCTTGTTACAGAGAAGAGACTCTGCCTGGGGAAAAGAGGAGAAAGCCTTAATGTGTTCACGAGGGTGACATGTTTTGTCCCTTCCACACCTCTTAAGAATTTCTACAGTTCCTTTGAGAAGTTGATTGTTGTATTAAATTGTGTCTCGTTTTGTCTTCTGGGGCAAATTGTACAATCCATGATCTGTTTTGCCGAGTATATAAATCCCTTTTACATATTTCAAATTAATATCTAATTAAAATGTCAAGGTTATAGCTCGTGTGGCTGGAGTGGACAAGCCCCCACCCCCTCCCTCAGCCTCTCAAAGTGACATTTAAAATATGTCCTATAATTAGGAGTAATTATAAATTCCAATTAAAAAGAAACCCACACAATTCTGAAGATATTTTCCTTTGATGTTCCTTGCTTTAATTTATGTTCTTATTGCACCACATTGTCCCAGCTTCCTCAGATGTGTTTCCGGACCGAAAAGGTTCCACAAATTGCAGGGAGAAAAGCAGACCAAGTCTTAGAAAAGAAGTAAAGTTCATTAAAAAGGGTTATTGCATCTATAACTTCTAGACTTGGTGTTCATTGATTAGAGATTAAGCATCATCCTTTGTACTACTCAGATTGGGATTTTTAATTAGGATGTCATTATTACACAGATATACTGAATGCCAAATTGATTTCTGAGACCTTTTGAAATAATAGCATTGCTTCTGCAAAATGAAAATCATAATAGATTATTGACTTCTTCGGGAGTTTTGATCCAAGGGCACCTCCCCAATGTCAACATTTTCAATATTTTTAGTTTCATGCAAAGAGACACTCATAATGAGGCTTATATTAAAAGTTTACGCATATTGACTGTGTGTTATTAATGCCGATGCATCCATTGATTACCCTTGAATTATAACAGCAGCAACATTGCTTGTTGCTGAATTGTTTACATACCATCTAGCCTTTGTCTGTTGTTTGCATTTAATTTGGAAAGTGTTTACATACACAGTAAGTAGCATCCTTGATTCACAGGATCAGAGGTTCACCAGCTTTCTCAATTCCTTCTACCCTTCGTGTCTCAGTCATGTTTTCAGGGTGCTCCTGATCAAAAGAAAGGTCTAATGGTTCCTTTTATTCAGTCATCAGTTCCAAACAACTTCCTAAGTATCTGTGTCCTAACAACTTCATAGGCATGAAAAAAATACCCAGAAACTGAAAGAAAAAATACATTTCTCTTATTCTCGAATACCCATAGTTACTTACTAATGGGACGTCTGTGTCTGTTAGTCCTGGAATCAGGTTGGACCCCACACCCTCATTTTCTGCTCCACATCGATCTTGCTTTTCAACACAGCAACCGCTGAAAGCCCCAATTCACAAAGATAGGAAGTCATCCAAAAAAATGTCGTGCGATCTAATGTTGAAACTAGGGACTCCTTCCAGCTACTAGTTCACGCAGTACCCTACAAATGGGACTGTGTTTTCCTCCAAAATTTACGATATCAGACAGCGCTCCCTGAGAATTCACCGGGACACCTGGGTGCCCTGCCACACAGTTTGGGAACCATGGCACTAGGCCTGACGTTCCTGGATGTTACGGGATCTGTGTCACCCATCTTTATAGTCTCAGTGCCGAGCACACGAACACAACAGAGATTGGTTAAAGAGCAGTGCCTTGGTTAGCACTTTCTCTTATTTAGATCATTTTAATTCAATGTAAGACAATTTGAGAGCATACACCTGGTACGCATATACAGTCGCTGCCAGCCCATGACGATGTATTTTCATGCCCATACTCAAGGGGGCTTTTATAGCAGAAATTGGTGGAAAGTCATCTCTACTTGAGATATTTCATAGATACTTCTCTGTGAAGAAAGGACATATCTCTGAGTCTCCCAGACTTTCTCTACGCGTAGGGAAATTACCTAAAGAGCTCCCATCGACTGCTGACTCCCTAGGGCATTGAAACATACACAGAGAAGTGAGTGCTTGGACTAAAGTATTCTTTGAACCACCTGATCTTATCCCAATGGGGATGGAGGTACCTATGTCCAACATGGAGGCTTCTTACCCACCCTTCACCTTCCTCTGAGCATGGTGGGTTTTGTCTGTAGATCCCATTGAAACCACTCATCTGAATGAACCTGAAGTACCATCTCCCACACAATGAGCTAGTAGCTGAACAAAAATGCAATTCTGATAGAACATGGACGAAACTTGCGACCCTGATGCTAAGTGAAAGAGGCCAAACGCCCAAGACCACAGATTGTGTGATTTGATTTACACGACCTGTTTAGAACAGGTACATTCATGGAGACAGAAAACAGAATCAGGGCGACAAGGGTCTGAGAAGAGGGCACGATTCGGAGTTATGGTGTCCAGAGTTTCTGTTTGGGGTGATAAAAGTGTTCTGGAAATGGAGAGCTGTGATGGTTTGCGACTTTATAAATATGCTTATTACCACTAAATTGTACCCTCAAAAATGGTGAAGATTGTAAATTTTCTGTGATGTATATTTTAATGCACTCACCCACACAGCCTGGAGAATTTGATTTGCTTAAGAAGACGACACCGATAAATAAAGGTTAAAAATGCAAGAAGTCCACAGACATGGTATCTCTTAAGCCATAAAATGCCCGGTTTAGAATAAGGGTTGGCAAACTTTTTTCGTAAAGGGCCCGATAGTAAATATTCTTTACTTTATAGACCATACAGTCTCCATTGCAACTACTCAACTCTGCCCTTGAATTGTGAAAGTAACTTTAGACAATATGTAAATGAATGAGCATGGCCGACTTCCAGCAAACCTTTATTTGTGAACACTGATTTTGAACTTTACATGATTTTCACATATCAAAATAATTGTTCTTTTGATTTTTTCAACCATTTTTTTAAAGGTTTTATATAATTATTTGAGAGAGAGCACGAGAGAGAGCAGAGAGCACAGGCAGGAGGGGTGAGGGGGTGAGGAGAGAAGAGCAGAGGGAGAAGGAGAAGCAGACTCCTCGCTGAGCAGGGAGCCTGACTCAGGGCTCGATCCCAAGACCCTGAGACCTGAGCCCAAGGAAGACGCTTAACTGACTGAGCCACCCAGGTGCTGCTTTCTTCAACCATTTACAAATGTAAAAACCATTCTTAGCTTTTGGCAGAAGTTCCAGATGTGGCCCCCAAGCTGGTTTGCTGATCCCAGAGCCAGAACCCCAAATCATTGAGACAAACCCTTACTGATAATGTGTGAAATCCCTCCCAGGTTTAGAGGGGTGTTCAGTGGAAGGTAAGAAATGTCACCCTTGGAAAAGGTGTTAGTTCATGGCTCAGCCAAAATGAGGCATTCTATGACTGAGTCAAACCTGGAACCAGCCCTCATTTCCCCTTTCTGAAATTTTGTCCCACTACTCCACGAGACCAGCACAATGCCCCCAAAGAGCAAGGCAGGGAGAAAATCCACTGAATTCACTTCAGAATGTAACGAATGCCTTCTAGCATCTCTTCCATGGTTAGTCTAACTAAAGCAAAAAGATCCCTTCATAAAGAGATCAGGGTAAATACAATTAAGTTAAATTAAATTAGTAATAAATAAAATTGTAGTGGGATTTATGAAAAGCATTTTCTGGAGAAGAGTCTTTACAACATTGCCAAAATGAAGTACTAGCCATATATAGGATCAGTAATAGCAGACATTCTGGCAGGGAATTTTAGGGCAAAAGTCAAGGGAGCTTCCCGACACTACTAAAAAAACATGATTCAGACGGCTCCCTCCTTGAACGTATCCCAGATTTGTTGGATGAGCAGAATTTATCAACAAATTTGAGGACCTACTTTAAGCTGACCTTTGGGCACTGAGAATACAAAGTTCTTTTTTGTTACTGGTGTGTGTGTGTGTGTTTGGGTGAAGGGGTTAGGAGAGGGGTAGCAGTGTATGAGTACAGAGTTTCTAGTGATAAGAACTTAGTTCTTATCATGGCTGTTCCTTTGCCCTGAAATCCTTCGGCAAGAGGAATTTCCTCTCATGCCAGCTCCTGCTGTTGGGAAGTGGGGTCTCCTGTCAGCAGTTCCACCATCACGTGCTGGGCAGTCGACAGATGGGTGCATAGGCGGCCGCTTTGTGTACTTGCTTAAAGCCCTCTTTCCAATGGCCCAGAGTATTCTCCGGACAGTGAGGGCTGCCGAGGGGGGGAACATGGCAAGCTTACACTCTGGACTGCTGGCTTGCATTTTAGCTTCTTCCTCTCATTTTTTACATCTCTTTGATTCTTTGAATGGCTCTTCCCATCGCTGCACTGGAAGTTTCTCTATCAACCCATGGTACCATTTTGTCAACACAGTGAACAGTAATCGGCTCTAAATAATTTAAATATTTGGTTACAATGAAGATGGCCACAGCCTGCATGTCTATCTGAGCTCATTAGTTCTAACTTTATTTCCCATAAAATAGGAGGCCATTTGAGTAAAATGATAGTTGGAAAACATTTTTAAACAGAACCAGCAAATAAACATGGTCTTTATGAGTTGTAACTTAATCCCCAGCTGATGTCATGTTTCATGTTTCAACTGCCAGAAAATGCCTGACATCTATATATCAGGCAGATTTATGGAGACTTCAGGGAAAGAACTAAGAGGATTCCTTAAATAAGGAGAATGTGTTGGTCTGGGGGTAATTTGGAGCCTCTGTTATCCATAGATTGAAATGTGCACATTTGGGTAAATTATAGGAATATGCCTTTTCGCTTGATCTCTTTTTTATGTTTAAAAATGCTTCAGATCAGGGCAGTGAGTACACGAAAGGAGGGAGGGAGGGAGAGAAAGAGAGAGAGAGTGTGTGTTCAAAATATGGTTCTCTTTTGTCCCTATTTGGTATTGATGTTGCTGTGGCAATACGAGAGAGAAGAGAAAAGATCCTGCATTGCAAACCTCAGAATCATAAACCACACATGGGCCCTCCCCTCTCCCATGCTTCTCTTGGTGGCAGAATGGCTATGTTGGCTTCAGGGGGTAACCGACGACGTGAAGCCCTGGCAATTCCCTATCAAGACATTTCTTTTGGCTCTCCTCCACTCCAGCAGTCACCCCACGGGGACTAAGCTTTCCAAACATAAACCTCTCTTCGTATCATATAAGTTGGTGGCCAATTAACCCAGAAAAAATGATTCTGAATCAGTCCCAGTAGAAATGACTCAGTGTTAACATGCGTTGTATGTAAGTTGACATTCAAGCTTCCCCATAGGGTCTACTCAGCCAGGTGGATGAGTAAGAGTAAGTCATGCTAGCTGATGCAGCAAATGGCCCCACATGTCGGTGGCTTAACATGGTAAAAGTTTATTTGTTAGTTATGTTGTAGTCCTACTGGGTGGGCACAGAGTGGGTCCTCTCCATGGCGACTCAGATGCTCAATATTCTTCCATCTTGTGACTTTCCCAACTGCAGAAACTTGGAGAACTCCATTGGATAATCAGCATTCATCTGGGAAATGGGAAAGATGGGGACAGAGAGAAATCAGAACTACGTGAGAGGTTTGATGGAGCGCAAGACAGATTTAGTCATGTACTGCCACTTAGCTGCAAAGGATGCTGGGAAATGTAGACAGCCAGCTTCCAGCCTGTATTTTGATGCAGAAGCCACAGTGCCTTACTGTGGCATGGCTGTTGAGATTTTCTCAAAGACCAGAGGATTTGAAATAAATAACAACAACAAAAGTTATTTTCTTCCATTTATATTCCATAGTTGACAATGGACTAAATTTCATTCAGCCTGCATGCTAGTCCTATGAGGGGAGCAGGGCGAACATTGTTATCCCTACTTTTAAATGGGGCTCTGAGTGGGACAGGGACTTGTCTGTGGCCCAAGTCATAAAACTAAGTGACAATACTTGAATCAGAACCCAGGTATTCCAGTGTTAAATTGGCAGATTTTACTACTGTACAGAAATTATAAGTGTTAATGGTACTTGGGAGGTGAGGTTGGGGTGGGGTCCTAGGAGAGCTGGAGGCTAGACAGAATCAGAAGACTAGTTCTGGTTTCATCTAAGTGTTGGTAAAGACTTACTCACAGGATATTTGAAGGATAGGACATAAAATTATTTCACTTCCCTATTTTAAGCCTGAACACCAGCCCAATCCAGAGATCCAATCCCTGTGTGCTCTTGTCTTTATTATTATTATTATTACTATTATCACTATTATTTAAGAAATTAAAGCACAACTTCTTATGGTATTATGTTAATATAAAAATTTTAACAGTTATGACAATAGCCAGAAGGGTGACATGATGAAAACATGCTATGACCTCCCATCAGTGGCTCAGAATGAATGAAAAAAACAAAAACAAAAACAGTTTAAAGGGAATTGAAATATTCAAGAGGGTTAAGGTTAGAATCCTTGTGTGTGTTAATTTCCACAGCTGGTACAATCCTAATAAAATGTTTTCATCCTTCATGCCAAAGAAAGAGAGTAGAGCTCAAACCCCTTTGCTCTGGGTATCACTGCTCCAAAGAAATGTTGCAAGGCTTCATAATCACGATTTCAAAGAGGTTTGTGGAAATGTTTCATTAATTCTTATAAAGAAATCTTTTTTTCTTAATTTTTTCATTAACTTCAGACATTTACTTGCAATTACATTTGTTCAGTGAATACAATGACAGAAATTAATAATTCATAGCTTTTGTCAGGGAAAATTAAAAAAAAGGACAGTTGTTCAATCAAATGCAACTTTAAATGCACAATCTTTATTTAAATAAGATTTTAAAAAATAAATAATGGGGACTGTTATTGTACTTCTTATAAACCTCCTCTTTTCCAAATTATATCTATGCTCTACCCAGTGACATGAAATCTTGGGTTGTTCAGAGCACATCAGGAAAATAACAGGTTCAGCTCTGATGTTCTGAGATGGGGAAACTTGACTCAAGCGCGGTATTTATGGCACTGCCTGGATCTTCTGGGGCCTTATGGTTGGTGACAGAGGAATCACCTCACAAGAAAGCTGAACGGGGTCCAAAGCATTGCACCTCCCAACAACCTCTCCTCTGACATTTGAGGAAATTAAAGTTCAGAAAGAGAGAGTGAGCCTTCCAAGGTCATGCAGTGAGTTACTGCACGAATGGGCCTCGAGTGTAGGTCTCCCCACCCTTGGCCAAAGCTCTCCCCATCTGCGATGCTATCTTCAAGCTACCTTCCCACCAGGACCTACGTCACAAATGGCTACCTATGGATTTTGATTTAAGGTGTCCTACACAGACTAAACCTTTCACCCCAGCAGTAGATCTGAAATTCTACCATTTACTTTGGATTATTAAGATTTTTTTTTTAAGTCATGTTTCCCTCATTAAAATGAAAGTACTAGATATCAACTTAGGTGGAAAGGAGTGATCCAGGCCAGAGTTTGGCAGAAATAGGATGATAAGGGGAGCAGAGACAAATTCTTCGATTAGGTCTAATAATAGTAGAGGGATGGCTACTCGATGCATCTCCTCGCTGCCAGCCTACTCCCACATATGAGCTAAAGAGCCTGGCTGAAAATCAACTCTACCTTTCAGTTGTTCCAACCAAAAAGATGACAATGGAGTTCACCTTAAAAGCAAAGAAAAATCAAACCCTGAGAAACTTCCTAGAAATTGCTAGCCCATCAATAAGAGGGTCCCTGGGAAAGACAGTTCAACATGATGGTTAAGAATTAAATGTCTCTAGAGGCACCTGGGGGGCTCAGTCAGTTGAGCATCTGACAGGTGATTTCAGCTCAGGTCATGATCTCATAGGTCTGTGCTCAGCAGGGAGTCTGCATGAGATTCTCTCTCTCTGCCCTCCAACTCCCCCTCAAATAAATAAATAAATCGAAGAAGAAGAAGAAGAAGAAGAAGAAGAAGAAGAAGAAGGAAAAGAATTAAATGTCTCTAGGTTGAAAACTTCATTGAACCAGCTATAAGTTCTGTGCTTTGGAGAAATCACTACCAAGATCTCTGAGTTCTATTTTCTTTATCTGTAAAATAGAGATGTATTAGTCAACTATTGTGCTATAACAAACGGCTCCAAAACTCAGGGGCTTACAACGGCGTTTATTCTAATATGGCTGAGGGTAGGCTCAGGAGGCTGTGCCTCTCGTTGTGCTTAGTGGGTTCGTAGGGGGGGCTCTGCGCCTTGTATGTGTCTATCATCATCTTTGTGGGGCCAGTGGATTCTCTGGGTCTCCCTAGAGTGATGGCAGAAATGCCAGAGGCCAGTGGATTCTCTGGGTCTCCCTAGAGTGATGGCAGAAATGCCAGAGGGCAGGAGGGTGGATTCTCTGGGTCTCCCTAGAGTGATGGCAGAAATGCCAGAGGGCAGTTCTGGGCTCAGAACTGACACTGACGCTTCCAACTATGTCTCATTGGCCCAAACAAGGACACAGCCAAGTCCAAAATCAAGGGATAATTTCTGCCCAGATTGAAGCTATGGCCAGAGTGTGGAAGAAGCGAGGGATAAAGAATTGGCCCCCTAAATACCACTTACCATAAGTACTAATGAAAGTACTTTCTTACTGTATTGTTCTGAGAATTAGTTAAGAAAGTTTGTGTACAATACTTCCGTCTGGCTGGGCCCTCTCAGAGAACGGCAGGGGACACAGAGGTGGGTATGCTTTTGGTCCTCTCCCGGGAGAAGCAGCAATGATGGATTAGGGACTAAGGATTTCCCTCTTTGATGTGGGCAGTTGTTAGAGAAGGTGTCTCCTGGAGGTGAGGAAACACGTGATCTTCCTGGATCCATCAATTTCCTGCTTCTCCATACAGTATTGACCCTCAGCTCACGCGCAAAAAGAAGCAAATGGATTTGATTAGCAAATACTTTCATCTACATCCTAATTGAAGTCTCTGGGACTTCCTTATTTTGGAAAAGCCCATTCTGATGCACAAAACATCAGGTAGCCCGAAGAAGTCCCTCTCCCTTCAGTTGTCCTGTCCCTCCCAAACTAGAGAGTTTATCTGCCAGTGTCCCCTTAGCCCCATCTATCTATTCCTAGACCATTATATCCAGGCTCTGGACTGGGAGATCCTCCTCCTGTTTTTGATTCATACTGCAAATCACTCAATTCTGAAGCTCTTAAAACAGAGGCAAAGGACTGCCCCCAGGGGTGCCCTGGTCCGGATGTCCCTAAACTGTGGACCCGTCAGCTCCTCGCCAGGACTGCTGGGATATGAAGCCCACGCTCCCTGGTAGATCCCAATGCCGCTGAACAAAATTGCAGCTGAGGAGGCAACCATTTGGCCATCTGAAAAGGCTGACCAGTTGGCACACTGTTGTCTCCAAATGAGCCGGCAGGAAACGGGGTTTCCTAAAACTTGGTTTTAAAGCACTTAGAACAGGAAATCATTCCCCATGCATGTTAGATCTCTCTAATGACTGACTAACTAGAAACAGGCTATCTTAATACTCTGCCCCGAGCCATTACAAATGGCTTTCTTTCCAGACTTCATTAGAATATTTACTGCAATTTGGATAGAAGACTTTTGACACTGCAGTCATAAAATTTACAGGGACTTTTTTTTTTTTTTTGTCTTGAGAAGAGACTTGGAAGAAACGGGGAAGCGGGGAAACCCCTCAGTTCCCCCAGCCAGCAATCTCATTCATTAGTGGTCTTCGTGTCTCGTGACCTCTAGTTAAGAAAATAAACATCCCTGCAGTAGTCCAACAAACTGCCTTCAGAAGGAAAAAAAAAAAAAAAAAAGGGCTAGATCTCTCTTTTGTCAGCCCCTGCCTCTTTCATAGATATGTGGCCAGAAAGAGCGAATTCACAATGTGTGCCAATCCTTGGGTTGAGCTCTTTTTATATGATTGTCACTTACTCTTCGAAAACACGTGGGCAGTGGGCACCATCATGGTCCCCATGTCACCTCCGGGGAAACAGAGGCCCCCAGTTACCAAAAACCGCACAGCTAGTGGGCGGCAGCACTGGGACTGGATCTGCGTCCAGTTGAAACCCAACTCGTCCCTTACCTACTTCACCCTTTGCTCCCGTGCTTGAAGCCGACCCCGTCGCCACAGGCAAAGGCAATGTGGACGCACTTTCACCTTATTTTAAATTTTGTGCATCTATCGCCTTCCTAAAAACCGTCAGCCAGGGCTCCAACAAAATGGATATTAAGTCTCCACCCAGAGAGAAGTCAACGAGGGGCAATGTGTTGGCGCTATCTACAAATAGTGTGGTACACAGATGCACGTGTCATTGCCAGGTAGTGACGAGAACCATGAGGGAAAATAAAGCGGGGGGAGGGGGGTTCTTAGAGAGTGACATTAGCAGAGAGACCGATTTTGATGATTGGGGGAGGGAAGGATTTTAATGAGGGGCCTCAAATATAGCGACCTGAAAGGAGCCACAGAGTGGGAAGTTGTGCAAATGTGTGTAGGAGTGATCTAGAGTGAGGGGACAGGAAGGACCAGAGCTCCGTGGTGGGTCTGATGAACAGCAAGTGGCCCTGGGTATCTCTCATGGTGTCCCTATGGTCCAAGGTGGCAGCGATCACTGGAGGGCTTCAAAGTCCCATTGGCCTAAGCCATGCCAACAATCACGCCATGCCTTGGGTTTTTGTCCCAGGACCAACGGAGAACGTTTCTCCCCTCTCAGCGATGCTCTGTGTAATACACGGTCTCTATAATACTCCACGGACTTGCAGACAAGGGAAAGATGATCACTCCTAAAAACAGCATGCTTCCTCTTAGCAAGGACTGAAGAGCTCGTGACCTATCACGTTTCTCCCTTTTTGCCTTGATTCCTAGGAAGCTCGATGTTAGATATAGTATTCAATTAAAACAACAAAGTCAGCCTTCAAGGCTTTTGAGTATTTCTAATGCTTAATTGTAGATCTGCTTCTCATTGCAAGCAGCCACTAGTCCTTTTGGAACTGGTGTATAAGTAACACATGTACGTAAAATCATGCATGCCAAGAATATGTAAGTACGATTGAGCTAAAAAATAACATTTATAATCAGCTCATTGGAGGCTTAATTCCATTTACATGGAGGCCAATCGCGCGGCCAGATTGGATGAGAAAAGGAGAAACATTTCAACATCGTTATGCATTTATATGCCAATGCTGCCCCTGAATGAATCTATCGGTGACTCATGTCTCCCGGTACCTACATCCTTGTGTAGCCTCCTCTCACGTGAACACGGAACTTAGTCATGTGACTTGCTCTGTCCAATGGGACATCAGCAAACACGCAGCACGGAGAAGCCTGATAGTAGCGTGTAGACTTTGGGGCTCACCTTCTGGAAATGTTGCGGTCACCGTGAGAGACAGCCAGGTCTGGCCTCACTGGAGATAATGACAACATGGAGAGAGAGAGAGAGAGGCCAACCATCATAGCTTTCCTGATGGAGCCCAGCCGTGCCACGATCCTTCAGCTTCATCCAGCCTCACGAGTGAACCCAGGAAAACAGGCAAAGAAGCTAACCGCTGGAACCATGGGAGTTAATAAATTTTCATCTCAAGCCTCTAAATCTTAAGACTGGCTTGTTACACAGCAATAGATAGCTGATATAGATGGCGAAAGACCTCTTTTAAGGACAGATTTTTGGAGAATTGCTCTTAAATATGTGGATCCAATAAGAACTTAGCATGAGCCTGAGAACACCAGAATCTCCCTGAAGGACTTACCTTTCCAAGAACACACATCAAGAAGAACACATATTTTGGAGACCCTACTGCAGAGAAGGCATCTGTCCTACACCAGGAGATGCACTGATAGAAACATACAGTCACTATCCTCAAAGAACTTGGTAGATAATAAAACCAAAATAATTTAGACAGTCTGGGATGGGCAGAGGAACAGGTGGAGATGTGAAAAAAACATAGAATAGAAAGTCTATAAACAGATCCTAATAAATAAAAGCAACCAATATACCCCCAAAAGCAGTAACCCATATCAAAGGCATATAAAAAATTTAAAAAGGATTTTTCCATGCATGGTACTAGAATAAAAAGAAAACTGAAATTAAGACCTCACATCATTCTGAATAGGGAATAGAGTAACTCACAATTAATGTATTATGTTCATACTGATTTTCACAAATGCTGCAATGAGGACTTCTTTTTTCTTTTTTGAGGGAGCTGGTTCCCTAGCACATCATTGACAACATGAAAGATTTATATATAAATATATGTCTGCACATATATTTAAAATTTGTTTATGAAAAATGTAGGAAATGAAGTTGGATAGGTAATATAGTTCATTTATGGGAAAAATGTACACTCATATAGAAAAGTGTTGAAAAGGACACCATATTTTCCTTTATACCAGCCTGTGCTTTTCAGATTTTCCACAGTGAGCCATATCTTTTTATGTTGTCAAAAAGAAAAACAAAACAACAACAAAATTTTTTAAATTTCATTTTACTGAAAGAAGTCAGAAAAAGCCCTTCTCCCTCCCAAATAGTAAAAATAGTTAATACTTACAGGCCAGGCAATGAATTAAGCAATTGATGTTTATCATCAAATCCTCTCCATGTTCCCAGTTTGCAGATGATAATATTATGGTCTGGGAACATGAAATGACTTGGCTAAGGTCATACAGCGAGTGAATGGGCAGGTAAACGTCTACGTTTGCTGGTTCTGAGTATTAAATTGTGACAGATGCTACAAGTCATCTTGAATCACTGATTCCCATAAAATCCGATAAAATTTATCGATCCATCAGTCTCTCCAGCTTTCACATAGAGGCTAATTTACTCTTATTTTATTTAGCATTATATGGAGCACCGGGGCACCTGGGTGGCTCAGTGGGTTAAGCATTCGACTATTGGTTTCAGCTCAGATCGTGTTTTCAGGGTTGTGCGATCGAGCTGAGCGTGGAGCCTTCTTAGGGCTCTCTTCCCTCTTTCCCTCTCTCTTTCTAAAATAAGTAAATAAATATTTTTTAAAAAAAGAATGATATGGAGCACGGTTCACACGGTCAGTCAGAGCATGAAGGGTGCCAACTCTAGGAATTCACAGGGAATGGAAAGAAGGGACAACCGGAAGCTTAAGATTGCGAGCCCCTAAAAGACCAGGGGCTGCATCTCGTTCGCAGTTACATTGCCACTACCTAGCTCCCTGCTGGTCTGTGGGAGGCTCTCAATATGTGTTTTTTAGATTTTTTATAATTGCAAAAAATCATAACATTTTTTTAGAACTGGATTCTGATGCTAGAATCCAGATTTTTGGGTTTTTTCTGATTGCCAAAATTATAAAATTTTTTTTATAACTGGATTCCGATGCTAGAATCGAGTTCTTCAAGTGGCACCTTGTATACAGTAAGCATCCAAGAAATGGAAACTATAATTAGTGAATTGAGGACAAAATACATCTTTCAAAGTTGTTTGGGGAGAGTTGTTTTGTTGTTGTTGTTTTGTTTTGTTTTGTTTTTTTCATTTTGAAGCTTTATTTGAGTTAGAAATAAAATCCAGACTCCAAAGCTCTGGCTAAAATGTTAGCCTCTAATCTCATCTCAAATCCTAGAGCGTGCCTGGGGTATTTGTTGTCTATTACCCAGTGAGATTTTGTGGGCCATATGAAGGTAGCTAAGCGATGTTTAAATGGTAATCTTTATTTGTGACTGATTTGTTGGAGTTACTTTGCGATTGTTTGACAACCGAGCATTCTTCCTCTCCTGGGTAGGGGATTTCAAATCTTAATTGAATTTGCTGTCGGTTATTTTGATCCAAAGTTTAGGGAGCACTGACTGAGTAACTCCAATTCCTGTTTGTCATTTTCTTCAGAAATATTTGATCTCTTCCACCCATGTCCTTTTGATTCCAGATTCAATAAACACACCGAGCAAACAAGCAAAACCAAAAAAATCCAATAAATCCCTTCAATTCAGAGCCATGTTTAAAAAATCCAAAATCTATGCCTTCTGACCTGGTGATTGATGATCCACTCCCATGGCTGCCCTTTAATGAGCAAGCAAAACAGGAATTCTAGAAGGAGGGGGCTCCGCGAAGCCCAAACCTTGGATGTGCCCAGCATCCATGGCCCAGTAGAAGCTCTCGTTCCCAAACCCAGTATTTGTAGATATTTATTTTTCACAGGAAAGCCCCCACCCCAAAATGTGTTGTGCCCTTTACCACAACTTCCAGATTTGCTCCTCCAATCCCTCAAAACTCTGTGGTCTCCTTTTCAAAGCGAGGAAGGCTTACAATATTCTACTTGTCTTTTCTCTCTTGCTGACCTTTCAGTGAAGGAGAAAAGGTGCATTAGTTACAGAGACTCAGTCCTTTTTGTCGGAGTCACGTATTTCCCCCCAGTATGACTTCAGTTAGGTCCCATCCATTTCTCCTGGGCACACTATCGACTCTTTGTTTCAATTCCAGTTTGGGCACAAGGAACAAGTAAGATACCCTCTTGGGAATCCCATCCAGCTTCTGGTTTTTATGGGCTTCTCATTCCTGTCCTTTCAAGAGTTATTTTACAGCATACTCGTGGGTCTCCAAATCACACATTTCCCTACCCTAACATTTTAACCAAGATTCACAACCCAAGACAGCCCTGCTGGTGAGAGAAATGAACCAACTACATTTCTTTCTTTTTTTTTTCCATGATGAAAAGGCCACAGTGCCTTCCTTGTTCTCAAGCTTGGGGCCTTGCAAAGAAACCTGTTCCATCTGCTGACAAAAAGGGAATTTCCAGGGGGTTTCACAAGTAGGAAATCTTCTTGATGTTTCTTTCATGTGTTCTGTCCCAAACCCATCATTCCAGGCTCCCAGGCCCTCCTCCCCTAAAAGGCTTGCCAGAATCACCTAGCCTGCCCATCTCTCTGACTTCGCAGAACGCTGAACATCTATTGTATTCATCTTGGTAACTGATAACATACTGTTTTAGACTTATTTGTAATTGATTTCCCAAGTGAGTCACCTTATCTTGTCTCTCACATGAATGCACGGTTGCCTGAGGAACTAAGTCTCAAACTCCCCTGTTCTCCTTGTGTAACTCTTCCTCCCCAAAGATCCTAAGCAAGTAGTAGATACCCAGTGAATATCTATTAAATTGGACTTCTTTCGTGAATGTTTTTATACATTTCACATATTTTCAAATAAGCATCAGAGATAAAGAGAGGTAGAAAGAGAAACCAGATATTTTTATAGCAATTACTTCAAGTGAAATGATCACACAAGATCTTTAATTTAAAGACTCATGGAATCATTAGGATCGAAAATGCCTCATTGGATATAAATCCCCATCCAATCTTGAATTCTTACTAAGCTCTCCTAAGAAGTTATTGAAAGAAGCATTTTTCAATATGTTAAGTATAATCACTCCCAAAATTTAGACCAGCCCAAAAAAGAGACAGAGAGGGAGAGAAGAAATAAGCTATTCTTCATGATCGATTATAGTATATGTTACTCATATGTATTTAAAACATGCCCGGGACGCAACAGGAACCGCTTTTTCTGTTACTTGCTCCGAGTTAAATTCCAAGTAATTGGTCAGTGGGATTAAAAGCACTAGGATACAGTGAAATTTTAATGGCCTCACACCTGCCTTCCCATAAAGCCACAACCTATTCCTTCTCTGTAACCATTAAAGCTCACCACCAGCAAGTTACTGACGCAGCCAATTAGACAACAAAGGGGTTAAGATTTCAGAAACGCTTTCAGTGGGATCAGCCATGCCCAGCCCACGACCCAAAGAGCTACATCCAACCCGCTGAGCTTCTTGCTGAGAATATCCCCAGCTCTCTTCCAGGTTGGAGCTCCGTGGAATTCCTCCCACCTTCTAAAGTTACTAGATACACCATCACCAAGTAGCGTGTCGCCAGACCATTGGACCATCTCACCTTTTGGCCTCCCATTCTCATTTCAATTTCATTATTTCTCCAGAACAAGTGTCACCCAGTTGAGATTGCCGTTGGCACGTGCCCACAATCAACACCGACCTCCTGGCTCTGGCTCCAGAGCTTGAAAGAGGCATGGGACGTAGGGTGACCTTCTCACCAACACATGTTGAGTTAACAGTTATACAATGATGATTGGATCCTTTGACATCTTGATCCTCCTGGCTTTCTTGCTCTGCTGCCATGTTTTGGTCCATTTATTAGCACCTTACTTACCCAGGAATGATTAAGTCCCAAAGAAATCTGAGCATGTAAGAGACATGAATTCCTCGATTATTCACTCAAGAGCCTCTAATTTCCTTGCAGAGCTGGATAGTAAAGTTCCTGGATGGCAGGGGATGGCCTTGGCCAACATAGGCCATCCCTCTTGGAGCTTGGAAGGGAGTTCTCTGTGGACACGAGAGCACCTGCCCTTAGATCAGTGGGCGAAGGGAAGAGTTTCACATGTACCAGAACTGTCACGACCTACTTTTCTCATCTGAGACATTTTTCTGGCAAAGTACTTGCCCAGTATTCACGTCCTTTGGACTAATTTCATAACCACAATCCACTTTTCACTGATTTTTCTTAAATAAGAACCCCAAAAAGTAAAGGAATAAGAGCTTTGACTTTTTGGTCAAGAGTCTGGTTAAATCTTGAGCCAAAAAGGCCATTGATGATTCTGAAATAGATCGGTTCAAGGTTTTTATTGGCTTTTAAATCAAACTCTGTAAAGAATACAGGTACTCCTAATTAGATTTTTGCTTTTTCAGTCACTAGGAAGACAAAAATTAAAGCTCATGAAATTGTGCCTCATATCAATTGGCTGGCTTAAATTAATGAGAAATATCTATGTAATATTTATGCCAGAAGTGATTCAAGCTTTCAAGACACCTTTAAGATGTGATAAATTGGAGTTTGGATTATTAATGTGCTCATTTGACAGCTTCAGTTTCCTTTTATTTTAAAGAAATGAAGTAATTAGTCTTGCTCTTATGTTTAGATGTTCTCTCCAGTGTTGCGGCGTGGGGGAACATCTTCAAGCACATACTCTAAAAAGGCAACAAACTTAAAATGACGTTGCAGATCTAGTACAAATGGAAGGATACACCCAGACCCCATTCTATACAACCTTCTCCTGTTGTATGGAAAACCTAGATCCCTTCCAAATTTACCTCTCAAAACTTTATATGGCTCACAGCAAAACATCCAAGAATATTTTTACCTATAAAAGAGATCAGCAGAGGAGGATTTATACCGGTAAATTATCTTTTTGCTGATTGTTTTTGTTTGCTTGCAGAAAAAATGAAAACTCAGTATTGGTTGCAGTTAAGCTGACTTCAGGATTATATGCCCCAGAAGAATTTTGAAGATTAACATTAAAAAAAAATAAAAGATCTCTTACACCCTTTTCAAAATTGCCTGGGAAAAGAAAATGAACACAGGTGACGTGCTGATCCAGTTTCACCGCTCCATTGAGAACTATCGAAAATTATACTAAACAGAAAAGTTTTCCATAAAAAGAATTTTGAACGCATCTGAGCATTCAATTGCTTATGAAAACAATTAAGTATTGGGTGCTAGAGCTGAATCCTTCTTAATCAGGATTATTTGAAGCATTTTCGGGGAAAAAAACAAGAGACAGAAACCACACTTGGTTTAGAATCCCTAACACCAGTGGGCCCATCTCACTCCCCTTGGATAATTCTTCCGCCCTGACATGAGCCCCCTGCACACACACCCGGCCCCACCTCCCCTCCTCGGACTGTCAAAACCATGAGAGGCAGCATCTTTGAAGATGGAAATCCTGGATTCCAAAATTAGCCAAGCTGGTGGGTTTCCTTGGGGCAGGCTACTTTGCTAAGCTTCAGTGTTTCCACTTGCAAAACTCAAATGGTAGCCGTGGCCTCCCACCCACCCCTGTCCCGTGGGCTGGTTTTAAAGATCAATTCAGATAATTCACAAAAAATGTTTAGCAGAGGGCCTGGCCCACGGGATGAACTCAATAAGCATTATTAACTGTTATAGCAGGAACACTACCTGCATTGGTGGGATCGGATCCCATGGTAGGCTAAGGGAGAGGGTGGGGGTCTTGGACAGTGCTAACAAAATTGACCTACACTACCTCCAGGAAGGCACCAGGACCTTTGCCTTGGGAGATTTTTCAACTGAAAAGTTAGAGGCAGGTATTTCACTCCAGGCAGGGGAAAGTGAGAGGAATAGAAGTGAGGGGGAACGGTCACAGAGGTCATTTGCAGAACATGGAATTCTTTGCAACTAGAAAGTCTGAGGTTCATTTACCATTCTATCCATTATTGATTGTATGGCCTCTGTCATTTGGTGGGTCATCTCTGTGCCTAACTCATTATTCACAGAAATGTTATTCAAACTCATTCTAGAGGCGCATGTGTGGCTTAGTCGGTGAAGCATCGAACTCTGGGTTTCCATTCAGGTCATGATCTCAGGGTGGTGAGATTCAGCCCAAGTGAAGCTCCGTGCTCAGGGGAGGAGTCTACTGGAAATATTCTCTCTCCCTCTCCCTCTGCCCCTCCTCTCCTCTTTCTCTCTCTCAAAATAAATACATCTTTAAAAATAAAGAAAGACAAAAGAAAAAAGTCATTCTTTGGGGTGCCTGGGTGGCTCAGTCAGTTAGGCATCTGACTCTTGATCTCAGCTCAGGTCTTCATCTCAGGGTCATGAGTTCAAGCCCCACATTGGGCTCCACGCTGGGCATAGAACCTACTTAAAAAAGCTAAAGAACTTATTCTATGGCTTTGTCCTGATGAACTGGCCTATAGTATACCTAAATATAGCACCTAAAGGCAGTCTACAAAGAATAGCTATTATTATGAGGTGTGCTTGGTACTCAGGTTGAAGGTATCAAAACTGGGGGAAAGGTTTAGGGCATGCATTAGGAAAATGAATGTCCATGAACAGTGACACCAGCCCAGTGGCGATCAGAAAGCTGGACAACGGGAAATTCCTAATATATATGGGAAAAAAAGTTTGGGAACTCCGAGAGGGAAGGAAAACTGACTTGAATACTCTGAATGTCGCAAATGCCTTGACTATAATAGCTTCACAAAGCATCTGAGATATTAGAGATGGTGGCAAAGTGGCTGGGCATTGGCCACACCAATTCTCTTCTCCTGCGAACATGGCCAGATGATATCACCAGCCTCTCTTAATGAATGGGAGTGGCCAGGAGATAAGTACTCCGCAAGCTGGTGGAGTGTGGGTAGAGGTAGGGAGCACCATTTCCAGGCTGCTCATTGAACCCCGCCCCAACCCTGAGAGACTCTCCGCCTTGTCTTCACACCTGGTTGTGGATGCTCTTTGATGCCTCTTGGTGAAGATGGCAGGCCTCCGTCACCCTGGGCCCCTGAATGAATACACAGTACAGTCCCCATTTATCACTCCCAAACCTACATCAATTGGACTTGACGTGAGTGAAAGGTAAATGTGCATTACAAATTAATTGACATTAATTAATTAAGCCATTAAAATGGAGAGATAATAATAATCGGATAGGCCCCATAAGGTGTATCCAAAGTTTTTCTTTAGCCATTTTTATCCCCCCCCCGAAATTCAGTATGTGATCCAGCCTTTACCCCATAGGAATATTTAAAATTTTGATTCTATTTTTTTCTTAAAATGTAAACAAGGCCATTTGTTCTTTGCATTTAATTAATTCTGTTTATGGAGGTAACTTCAGCTTCAAGGAAATTCTAAGTAAATTAACATCAAAGCAACCATGCGGGGACACAAATATTTAGGACATTAAAAGACCACCCTCACCGAGAAATGGGGCAATGTGATAAATCGATGTTCATCCAAACATCTCTATCCCAACTGAAACCTCAACACAAGGGGTAGCAAAAACAAAACAAAACAAAACCCAGCAAGCAAAATTATACATCGATGTTCAATTTATACAGTACTGTAAAACACCTTCTTAGAGCGCTTTCAGAGAATGAAAATCATTTTATTATTTTTTCTCATCGTGAAAGGAATCCAGCCTTTAAAAATATTCAGTAAAAAACAGAAAGCTGTAAAAACAAGAGAGAGTCCAGATTATCTATAATCTCACCACTCAGAGGCTAGTCTACCAGTAAAGACCACTCATCTCTATATTCTGCCAAAGTGGTAAGGGAAAAATATCACATCCTTGTGTTAATTTTTACTTCTTTGATTATCTGTGGTTGTGTTGTATTTCCTGTGGTTTATTGTATATATATCTTTTGCACACTTTTTTTCTTTTGAAATGTCTATCTCTTACGGGTTTTTAAAAGTTCTACATAGAAGGGGCACCTGGGTGGCTCAGTGGGTTGAGCCTCCGCCTTCGGCTCAGGTCATGACCTCGGGGTCCTGGGATGGAGCCCCACATCGGGCTCTCTGCTCAGCAGGGAGCCTGCTTCCCCCTCTCTCTTCCTGCCTCTCTGCCAACTTGTGGTCTCTCTCTCTCTCTTTCTCTCTGTCAAATACATAAATAAAATCTTTAAAAAAAAGTTCTACATAGAATAGGAATTTGAATTTTCTAAACAGAAAATAAATTTGAATATTCTTTCTCTCTCTCTCTCTCTCTCTCTCTCTATATATATATATATATTCTAAATACATTTAAAAAGTCAATATTTTGAAATAGATTTAGATCATCTTTGATGGCACTTCGTTGAGCCTTGGAAGATATTAATAGTTGTAACGTGCATAAAGATTGGAAATGTCATGCAGCTGGGTAGTCGCCCACTGCGGGGACCTAGGCTCAGACAGCACTTTCAGCTCTGAACGTACGAGATCTCATGTAATTGTTGATGTAAAATTCCTCACAATTGCCGAGGAAAAGGACCATAGGTTTAAGTTTTTGTTAACTCACCAACACTGTGGATATTTGATGCAGTTTATTTTTTATTCTTGATACTCTTTTTTTTATTCTTTTTTTTATTCTTAATACTCTTAAATGATAGTCAAAAACTTTTGAGTAATCTGGTGATAATTAAACTGTCATTGTGTCTTACTTGAAGATTTTCTGGTCTGGAACACAAGACAGGCTAAAACTCAAAATAACAATCACTTATTTTTTTTTTTAAAGATTTTATTTATTTATTTGACAGAGAGATCACAAGTAGGCACAGAGGCAGGCAGAGGGAGAGGAGGAAGTAGGCTCCCTGCTGAGCAGAGAGCCCGATGCGAGGCTCGATCCCAGGACCCTGAGATCATGACCTGAGCCAAAGGCAGAGGCTTAACCACTGAGTCACACAGGTGGCTGAGCCCTAAACAATCACTTCTCTAGTTGTACAGGTACAACTTATACGACTCAGATTGCTTTGAGAGCTATTATCACATTTGATTTAATACCAGTCTTGTAATAAGGACGGCATTATGGAGCATTACTTTGTTTTCATAGGTGGGACGGATCTAAATTTTGAGATTTTGCTTGACTAGCATCACAGTGAATAATACTAATTAATGATTTTTAAGATTCATTAAGTTCCTATGCAATAAATCGGCTTTAGCCTGCTTAATCTCATTGAATCATAGCAAACATATTGTACAGATAAGAAAAAATAAAGCTGAAAGAGAAAAATAAAACCTGAAGTCACACAGCAAGTAGATGGTGAAGCCGTGACTTTGACTTGGGCAGATTCTAGAACCTGGTTTCTTAGGCAGCACTGATTAACTCCATTGGAAAAGTGGCAAATCAGTAGTAGCTGATGTACTTTTTTGGAATGTTAGTTTGTTGGTGAGGTCTGGAGCTGACGGCCAAGAAAGAATTCTTGAGACGTCTTTGGGACAAAAAAAGGTGGTTTAAGCAAGAGGACAGGACTGGTGGGCAGACTGCCTGCAGCTCCCTGAATTATGAGGAGCAACTGATTATGTACCTTGGGGCTAGGGGAAGTAAAGTTAAGGGAAGTTCTAAAAGGACTTCCATATGCTGAAGAAGACTCAGTATCCTGGAGGAATGTTCTACTCTGCCTATCTCAAGTATTTGTCAGTGGGCTACAGGTTACAAGGACATTTAATTTTATCTACATTTCCTTCTGCCTTTGTTTCCCACATCAGTAGCTACAAAACCAGAACCAAAGCTAGGGCGCAACTCCAAACATAAACTTGGAATTTTGCTATTTGCCGGTCTTCTCACAAGAGCATCTTAAAAGAGCTTCTCCTGGGAGTTCCAAGGCGAGAGTGGGGCTGGATTATAACAGCCTATCAGGGAAAAAAGGGGGTGGCTCGCTGGTCAGACTTTTCCCGATCATTGGCAGCTGTAACTTTCCGTCAAATCTGTAATTATAGGATTATTGCAAACTCGATGTGTAAGTTGCTGGTTTTGAAGCATGCATGTACAGAATTCTGACAATATCTGACCCAAACAACAATTGTACGCCTTCAAAATGTTCAAGAACCCGCTTCTTAATTTTTGTACAAGAAGATCTTCAAATATTATCAAGGTGGTTCTTAGCATAGAAGGTTTTGGGAAAAAGAGACTCTGAACATAAATGCGTAGATAAAGGCTGCCTGATCTTCTAAACTCTCTTGCCTAAAACATCCATTTGTGTTATAAAAATAAATGCAGACAGTACAGAGAAACGTTGGCAGGGAACTCTCTCACATTTAATGGATCCTGAAAACACTGTCTCCACTCCGAACCAGTGATTGGAATCTTATCTCCCCACTCCCAAGTTGTTCAGGCACTGCAAGTGGTAGGGTTTTTTCTTTTTTTTTTTTTTTCTTCTTTCCTACCGGGAGAACAGCACTCTCCCTGATTCTTCGTGTAGTTTCTCCTCTGATGGGGATGTATTCTGGATAAAAGGAAGGGTCCTTTCCAGGGGTGGTAAAGTGCCGCAACTAAAGTGCCCTCTCCTCGTCCCTTAATTTTGTTTAAAATTAGAGCTAGCAGACGCCTGGGTAAGGTGCAGTCTGTTAAGCGCCGGGACTCTTGGTTCCGACTGAGGTCGTGATTTCAGGATCATGAGATCGAGCCCCGAAACGGACTCTGCACTCGGCCTCAGAATCTGCTTGAAAGTCTCTCCCTCCCTCTTGCTCTACCTTCCCCCACCCCCTTGTGCGCACATGCACTCTCTCTAAAATAAATAAATCTTTAAAAATTAAAAAATAAATAATGTTGCCCATTTGGGGCAAGTACACTCGTTCATAGATTCGGCTACTCCATCTGTCTGGCATCTGAAGGAGGAGGAAAAAAACCCAACATATCTTGGACCAAAAGCATAGTGATTTTCTGTTTGTGAGAAAGAAAGATTCTATAAGCTTATTGTTTTACAGGGAACTTAACAGGAATTGACTTTAAGGAATCAATTTTTTTCTATAACTAATAAACTTTTTAATTGATTTAAAAAAATAAAAATAAATTTTAAAAAATTAAAAAATAAATAAAATTGGAACTGGAAGGCAACCTAGGAGTAATTGAAACCCAACAATACCTCTTTTTCCTAAACAGATGAGAAAACTATGGTCAGCAGAGGTTAAAAGCTTGCCAGAATCACACATCTCATTGCAGAGAAGCCTTGGTTCCAACTCAGATCTGAATTTGTCTTTCCGTATTCTTCTCCCCAGTCTCCATAGCACCGTGACCACCCAGCTTCTTGGCACCGTCTCCATGACACCACCGTCTGGAAAGAAGGGATGGGGCGGTCGAGAGGTCATGTCTGCTGGGATCTAGCTAGACAGAGAGGTGCACGGACGCTCGATGCCGCGGCGCGCACCCGCTCACCGGTGGTGCACGCTCCTCCTACTTTATCGGTTCAAGAACAGACGGGTCTTGACTGGTGTAGAGGAAAGTCTCATGGTAACCCAAGCACACCTCCAAGGAAACAATAAAAGCCAGCTCAGGCAAGGCACCATCCATAGGGCACCCCAGAGCCTCGGGGGTCTTGCTCCCAGAAGGGGCATAAAAAGGCGCCAACGTGGGGTGCGATTTCTCGGCATCTTTCTGGCCCACGACATGAGGAGCAATCAGAACCAGGGTGGGGGAAGAGTCCGTGCTTTTGTTATTTATTTATTTTTTTTTCTCTTTTCAAGGGGTCAAAAGCCAACAATCTGACACTTACAAAGGTGTCAGCCCAAAGGGGAAGAAGTCTCCTTGGGGGACACGCTAGCTCACCCAGCATGTATCAGAAACTGAGATTCAACACCACGCTCCCTTTCTCTTCTTTCCAGCAGCCTCTGTCGATCGTGGCAGATTTAATGGTGTGATTTACAGCGCTGAGAGACCTTTGTCAGGGCCGGTAAAATGACAAACAATAAATATATGGAGCAGTATGTTAACAGCCCGCCACACAATACCTTGTCAGTTACAGCTTGAGAGCGATACATTTTAATTTTGTCTTTCATAAAAATCTTGGCATGTATGCCTCATTTGAACACAGGCTTCCAAGTCAAGTGTGTCATCCAAGCATGCAGTTTATCACCCTCTATATTTTCTGTCCTTTTCCTTTAATGTCATTCCTATGGCAACAGACATCGCCCTGGAAATCATTTTCAAAACAGCTTATTTGTTGAAAGGGACTGGGCGAGGCTAAAATATGTGGTTGGCTGGGAAGAATGTCAGAGTGTGAATATGGCTTAGTTACATTAATCATATTCTTTGAGGACTTTGTGTAATCAGATACTTGAAGGAGGCGGATTGAGGAGTGGATTTGACATCCCCACCCCTCCCCCAGCTTTTTACGGTTTCGCATTTCCTAAGGATAAAAATAAGAAAAGCAAACTTGCAGTGTGCTTCGCGCGAAGGGCTATACACTTGTTTATAATGCAAACCGGTCTGTGCATTTGGGGGCTCGGGTCGATGGGTGGGTCGTAACTCCAGTGTTAACGTTGAACCACCATTACTTGGAAGGTGATTGTACAAACCCATTGATCCAACACATCTTTATTGAGCATCTACTAGGTAACAGGCATCATGCTTTGACATCAGCAGTGAATAAAATGTCATCTCTGTTCCCACGGAGAGAGCAGGGGTAGAGCTCAGACTCCAGTGGGGAAGACAGATGGCAAACAGCTTAGGAAACATCGGCTACCGAGAGTTCTCTAGGAACAGGATCTGAGATGACATGTGCTGTGATGTATCAAAGACTCGGTAAGGAAATCTCACAGGGGAGGCATAAAGAGGTGTGCATGGCAGAAGAGGGCCAAGCTGGGTTTAGCCTCAGCCTGATCCCAGGGGGGCTCCGAAGTGTGAATGACCCTAAAGCTCACGGTTCTCCAGGGTTCTGGCTTCTAGCGCTGAGACTCAATAAGGAGTCAGCCATTGGTTGCAAGCTGCCTTGTGGGCTCAGTCGGCGCCATCCCAGCCTCCTAGACATCCCAGGCTAGGTGGGTCTCGTTGGCCAAGAGCAATTCTAGGAAGGCATGTGCAGCAGCAGAGTGTTAGCAGTGAAAATGCCTAGCAGCTGGAGAGTGGGCACCCCAGCAGCCCAAGGGGGTCTGGTCAAGGCCCGTAGCTTCTAGCACGCATAGAAATACATACAGTCTGCTCCATTATTAAGGATGCTAGGAATGAGAGAAAAGATGATGGTCCATGGTGGAGGGCTAAGTCACGAAATGCTTCCTGGAATAGAGGACATCTGAGCTGATACATGAATGATAAGTAGGAGCCAGCAGCATGAACATCTAAATACTCTCTTTTGGGGCAAATGACACAGCAAAGGGCAAATAACCTGTGAATTTGGTGGGGAGAGGACGGTGTGCCTGTGTCACTCAGTGGGTTAAACATCTCCCCTCGGCTCAGGTCATGATCTTGGGGTTCTGGGGTCGAGCCCCATGTCAGCTTCCGGGTCATCCAGGAGTCTGCTTCTCCCTCTCCCTCTGCCCTTCCCCCTGCTTGTGCGCTCGCTCGCTCTCTCTCTCTCTCAAATAAATAAATAAAATCGTTAAAATAAATAAATAAACTTGTGAATTTTTTTAAGGGTGACAAGTTTAGGATATAGAGAAGCAGAAAGAAAGTTCAAGTAGGTGAAGGGCCACAAGCAAAGGATGGTGTTGTGGTAGATCAAAGAGGCGGGCAGGGGTCGGACATAGAGGCTGTGGCAAACCATGACAAGGGGTTTGGGTTTTATTCTAAACTCAGAGAAGGGCCTACTACCAGATTAAGCCAAAATTAAGCCATTAGATATCCCAACCCAGGAATTAACAGGTAGCCCACATTCAGCCCCTCCCAGCACTCTGCTGGATACTCTCAGCGCATTCGGCATGCAGATCGCTTGGTTGTTCATTCATACAGCAGCCCGCAAGAGTTTCCTTAGTCTGTGTCTCAGATAACCTGAAGTTCTCATGGAAAGCTGGAGCCTTTCCACCATGCCTTATCCCTCTATTTAGGATTTCGGGAACACATGGTCCCCAAATTAGAACCGAGTGCATCTCCCATGGAAGCAACACTGCATACAGTAGATCGTGGTAGAACATCGTTACCCCTAGTATGCCAGAGAGACCACCAGCCCCAGGCTTTCCTCTTAGAAATGCGGAACCACAGACCCCAGCCCAGACCTACCCAACCCGAATCTGCATTTTAACATGCAGCTCCCCCGACCCCCGCACCCCGGGTGATTTGTATGCACTTTAAAGTTTGGTGAACTGTGATAGAATGTTGTTTCTACAGGAAAATGTGTCCCGAAGTCCAATAACTCACCTATTAACAAACACTTGGGAAGTACAACCAGTGTGTGATCTGGCTTCTGGCTTTCTGAAAAAAAGGGTTGAACTTGACGACACAACCAGAAAAGAGAAAAACATAGGAGTCCTTTTCTTTTTTTTTTTTTAACCATCATTAAATAATTTATACTTTATTTATTGTTGTTTTGTTTTGTTTCGTTTCATTATTTGCTTATTTGTTTTGCTTTTTAGATTCCACCTAGAAGTGAAATCATATGATATTTGTCTTTCTCTGTCTGACTTATTTCACTTAGCATAATACTCTCTAGGTCAACCCGTGTTGTCGCAAAGGCAAGATCTCATCCTTCTTTATGGCTGAGTAATGTTTCATTGTGTGTGTACATATACATCTTCTTTGCCCATTTATCTATCACTCCTTAGTGGGACTCTACAGTGGGGCTGCCTCCACATCTTGGCTATTGTAAATAATACTGCAATAACCATAAAGGTGCCTATATCTTTCTGAAATAGTGTTTTCATTTCCTTTGGGTAAATTCTAGTAGTGGAATTAGTGAATTTGTACAATATTTCTACTTTTAATTTTTGAGGAGACTTCACAGTTTCCCAGGGTGATTGCACCAATTTCCCTTCCTACTGAAACAGTGCATGAGGGTTCCTTTTTCTCTATGTCCTCCTCCCTGCTTGTGCTCTCTCTCTCTCTCTCTCAAATAAATAAATAAATAAAATGTTTGAAAAAATAAAATAAAATATTACTTCAAGGAGGCAAATCTCCCAGAATGAAAGAAGTCTGAAAATCTGCTCCTCCATAAAGGACACAGACAAAATGATCAAAATCAACATTTTTGGAACTCCAAATGAAAGAAAG
Organism: Nasua narica; assembly: GCA_028533885.1. Classification (NCBI taxonomy): domain Eukaryota; kingdom Metazoa; phylum Chordata; class Mammalia; order Carnivora; family Procyonidae; genus Nasua; species Nasua narica. The sequence goes on along the minus strand of CM052803.1, from coordinate 22,107,213 downwards.
ACTTGGCAACATTCCAAGGAGTATTTATTCAAGAAAATATTAGTTGTAGAAAATGGTAGTATGTATTACCCAAAAGAAGATTCAGTGGTCAAATGAGAAATACTGGGCTAGCTATGGTCAGTTTCTCTGCTGCAGGACTTTTCAGAGCCTTTGACAATGTTCAATATATATTACATAGCATGCAGGTTCCCCCTAAACCTAATTGACCCTAGATCCCTTTTATTGTGAGCTATTTTGCAGATTTAAATCTTGAAAAATACACCTTGGTAGATACTAGATAAGACTTTGAGGTGAGATCTGAGAAAAGAGCAGGAATTTTAGATGCTGGAAGAGGCAAAGAACATAAGAGAATCATGCATAAAACAGTCCCCTTCCCCTAGGAGCCCAGATATTTTTCTGGAAAGTGTTTATTAAAAAAAAAAAAAAAACTAGTTCCCAAGTAAAGTGGTGAGAATTTGGAATCCTTAAGGGTTGCACAGAGTAGTTCAGGTTAAAGAGAAATTTCTTAAACAGTTTATTTTTTTTAATTTTTTTTTTCTTGAACAGTTTATACAAAGCAGAAGCCATAAAGTCAAAGGATGATGAATCTGTTGTCCTTAGAATTAAAATTCCTTTAAAACAACAACAAAATTATGTTAAACCAAGTGAAAGGACAAACCCACAGCCTATGAGAAGATATTTGCAATGCACATAACCAACAAGGATAAGCATCTAGAAAGTATAAAGAGCAAAGGATATGAACCTGTGATCAACAGAGGAGAAAAATGATCTGTAGATACGTAAAAAGGTGCTCAGTCTCCTCCAGAATGAGCAAGGAAGTACAAACCAAATTAAAATCGTAATAAACTGGCCCCCCCCAAAGTTGGTCTGAGGAGACCAACTACTAGTGGATAAGTAGAGCATGGGCTATCTTTCCCGTGCTGGTGCTGATAGAGGAATAAACTGGGATAACCATTTCAGATTTGGCAAAATTTAAAAACTTGAAGATACGCCTACAGCCTACAGAGATAACCCATATGTACGCACAATGGGACAGTCCTATCTGTTCCAGCACTACCTGTGAAAGCAACCTAAATGTCCATTAATAGAACCACAGATGAATATATTGTTGTATATTCGTAGAATTAAATATTACACGGGAGTTAAAGTAAATGAGTTAGGGCTATAGGTTTTCACATTGATAAATCCTAATGGAAGGACACATAGAGTATGGAAACCATTTGTAACAGTGTCTTAAAATGTAATCCTATGCTACATATTGCTTATGGGTTCCTTTGCAGGTGCTCACAATATAAAAACTCTCATGTTAAGGATACATACAAATTCATCACGATGATGACTCCTAGGAAGAGAGAGAGGGGAAGAGGGTTGTGGAGGGACCCAGGGACTTCCACTGTATCTGTAACATTTGATTTTCTAACAAAAGCCATGTGAAGCAAATACGAAAAAAGTGTCGAAACTTGACCAAGATGTGCCTGAGTAAGCAGGTGTTTGTAATATTATTCTGTCTGTATTTCTATATATAATATTATATTTAATATTTATATATTATAATTATAATATAATATGGATTGAATGATATCTCTCCAAAATTCAAACATTGAGGTTCTAACCCCTCCATACCTTAGAATGTGACCTTAGGAAAATAGAGCACCTGGAGGTATAGTTAAGATGTGGTCACGCTGGGGTAGGACAGCGTCCTTACCCAAATGACTGGTATCGAGATAAAAGGGGGAATCTTGAACACAGATACAAATACAAGGAGAACACTGTGTGACCATGAAAGCGGACACTGGAGTGATGCTTCTACAAGCCCCAAATTCCAAAGTTTGCCAGCAAACCAGCAGAAGCTAGAGGAGAGATGTGAAACAAATTTCCCCTCAACCTCCAGAAGGAACCAACCCGAGCGACACCTTGATCCCAGACCTCTTGCCTCCCGCCCTGTGGGACAACAAATATCTGTTGTTTCAGCCATCACTTGGTAGTACTTTGTTACACCAGACTCGGCAAACTCATAGATTTTAAAATCTGAGACAACTCTGAGGAAAGGGACACTCTTGAATAAGATATCACTTTGAGTTTTTGAACAGAGAGCAGAAATGGCAGAAGCCATCTTTGTTGTTCCTTGGCCTGAAGACTCCTTGGTCCAATTTCTGCCACCAACTTCACATGGAGTTCCCTTTCCAGATCTCCATCCTCTTTTCTTCTTATAAGGACGTAAGTCATAGAGGATGAAGGCCCGCCTTATCCGGTATGACGTCATCTTAACTAAAACGATGCTCGGTGTGCAAAGACGGAATGCCGCTGGACCGCTCCAAAGTGAATCCTCTTGCTCACCCCTATCTCAGTCAAGTGCTTGGTCACCGTGGGGCTCAGCCCCCCGGGGTAGGCATGCAGCTCTTTGCTTTCCATTCATAGGAGAGCCGCAGAGGGGGCAATAGGGAGAGTGGCCCACACCAGGGATACTGGGGTATGGACCCCAAGTTTCCATTTGTGCCCAGCACCTGATCAAAGTCTTTGCTTTTGAACCATATCACTCCAACAGATGGCACGCAACAGATGAAAGGAATTCCAGCAACTTTCCAAACTTAACTAAAATGGGGCTGCATTGTTGGCACTCCCGGGGTCGAAGACGGATGGGGAGGGGGACACATGCATTGGAGGGAATTTCCTTCTTGAAAGGGAAGTAGATCTGAGTTGAGATAATTCAGAAGACGGATAACTCCGGGGGAAGCCTGGTTGTTGGTTCCTTTTAACCCTCTTCTACTATCCTCGGTGGCCTTATTGAAAATCACTTCCCCCAACCCGCCCTCCGGGGAACACCATGCCCACATGAGGGTGGGGCAACTTTCTATGAAGAAAATTGAGGTTGCAATGTTTGGCATATTAATTCAGAGCATATGGTCAAAAATATTGTTTGCTATGGCTCGTGGGCTTATGATATTTAATTTAAAATAGATTTTCCTAAATAAAAAAGAGACTTTATACAGATGGCCATTAAAAGCAAACCGTTTTTGCTGCGCGGCATTGTTAAAATACAATGTTTTTAAAGCGTTTTATAGCATCTTGGCCCTTTGGCAAGGGGGGTGTTTGGGAAAGATGAAGGCTTGGCTCAATGACAAGATGGCCGGGACGCCATTGTCACAAGCCCTACCCCCTGGGCCAATCTTCTCTCCGTCAGCTCCATTTTCTTTTGCGTAGACGGTTACCTTGTGCGATCCCGAAGTTTAATGCAGAGCCGAGAAAGCACCGCTCCCAAGATCAAGGAGCCGTGGTGACGGCAGGGAACACTTTATGATGTCATTTCTCATTAAATGCGAACAGATTGTTTCCACAGCAAACATCTAGCGAGGACAAGGCCAGGTGTTTTCCTATTTTCCATGTCTCCTTTCATGTTAATGGCAGTATTGTGGGCTTTTCCCTGTTTTCTCTGGTTTCGTTTTCCTTTGGCAATGAGGCGAGGTGGAGAACTATCCTGAAACTGGATGTCCCGGGAAAACATGGCTGGTCTATGCGGACAGCGTGGGGAGCCCTTGGGCTGCTTTTGCTGATCAAGGCTCGGTCGGAGCGGATGCCAGATGAAAAGACCTTCTCGTTCCTCTCCCAGAGGACCCTACCACGAGTTAGGTCAACCCAGCCCGCTGGCTGCCACCAGTTCATTTCCAACCTCGGTCAAAGGCTGCAGACCCTGCCTGCCCAACTCACTTAAGTGGCTTAACCACGAAAACACAACAGCAAAGGCTGAGGAGCAGAATCCGTGGTGTAACTTACAGGCTCTTGCTCTGAATGGCCCCAGCTTCCCCGTCCCGTCCTCCCCTCGAAACCAACAACAGGCAATATTCCGCAGCTGGAATCCGATCGGGAGAGAGCGCATACCTCGGGGTCAGAGCTGGGGAGTGTGTTTTTATGGTGCAATGTCAGCCGCTCAAGACTTTTGTTGGAAACGCTGATACTTGAGAAATGGTTTCATATTAGTCCAGGATGGAAAAGAAAGCCGATAGCAGTTTCTAGATTGTCAGTAATCCTTTCTTCGGAGTGGCCAGGGAGAAGCGGCCACTTCCTGGTTGGAGGCTCCGAGAAATGTTGAGGTACAGAAGCAATTGTTCCAAACACAGTCTCGTCTGTAATTAGGAATGCACCAACCATGGCATGGTTTGTTTTTCTAGTTCAGTAACCTTTAACAACACTTGTAATCAGTTGGGTTTTACAGGGGAGGGGGGCGGTGGTGAAGGTGATGGGAGAGAGTTACATTACATTCAGAACAGTGCGGAGACTTGCTCAGTGCGGGACACACCTTTCTGCCCCGGGTGGCTTTCTGGGCCTTTGTTGCAAGGGATATAAACAAAGCTTAGGTGAACACAGGGGAGAGCTCCCGCAATCCGATGGGGTAACTTTAGAGGGGAGGCCGTCTGCTTTGTCCACGGAGTGAGGGATTGGGTTTGCAAGCGGCCTGGGGCCTGCAGCCCTGCCTTGGGGAGCTTTTGGGGGATAACTATTTTTACCAGGTCTGCACCTGGATATCCGCTGCTTCAATGTGCACCAAGCCTGCCGGGGCTTGAAAGGGTTAGAATGTGTACCTGGCAGAATTCACAAAACCGGAAGTTACCTGTGCTGAAGCCAGCGAGGCCCTAAGTGGGGGCCTTGGCAATTCAAGTCCAGAAAATTCTTCGGAGGGGTTATCCATCAGCACACGCTGCCAGTAGGCAGGAAGGTAAATATAGATCGGTAAAGTTCCTGTCTCAGGGGTTGTCTTGGAATAAACTCTCAGGGACTGACCCCTCTTAGCCAGGTATTCAAATGAAAGCGAAAGGGGCCCAAGATGTTTTCCTTGTTAAAATGATCTCTTCTCTGCCTGTAAAAAGCCCTCCGTGTTCCGTATAGACGGATTAGGGGGGATATATAATGCAAATAGGAAAATTAACAGTGCTCAGAATCTCAGCATCCAGACTTAGCTGTTGTTCATTAGTATATCATACATAACATTTTGAACCTGAAAAATAAATCCACGATTTCCAGCAAAAATCAGGGCAGCGTGTACATTCTAGTTTGTAATCTACTTTTGTCACTTTCGAGTCTTTATTGTAACCATTACTTGAAATTGATAAATTTGCATCTACATCATTTGTAATGACGGCCTAGGAGTATATGTCATAGATGTACAAAAGCTTATTTAATCGATCCTTTGTTTTTAGACGTTCAGCCTGCTTGCAGCTTTTGTGTGTGTGTGTTGTAAACTGCTTTGGTGAACACCTCCTGGGTAAATATTTGCGTTTAAGTGTTCTTGTAGTTGTTGTGCAAACAGAATATCTTGATGATGCTTTAGAAAATTTTCTGAGAGCTAAAATCTAGGCAAGGAGCTGACATAAGCTCACGAGGCACTGGCCTTCTAAATATCCCTGAAGAGAAGATGTGGATCAGGGGTGCCTGGGTGGTTCAGTGGGTTGAGCGACTGACTCTTGGTTTCAGCTCAGGTCATGATCTCAGCGTTATGGGTTCAAGTCCCGAGACAGGCTCTGCGCTCAGCAGGGAGTCTGCTTGAGATTCTCTCTCTCCCTCTTCCCCTCCCCCTGTTCTCTCTCTCTCTCAAATAAATAAATCTTAAAAAAAAAGAAAAAAAAAAAAGGAATATGTGAGTCAGGTTTCCTCGTAGGCGTGACGGAAATAGTTGGTAAAATAGGGATGGTTAAAAGAAATCCTGTAGAAATACTAGACATTAAACCAAATCGTGCAGGGCTGCCGATGACCTGTCATCTCTAATTTCTAAACATGCTATTCTGGGAGCCTCTGTTTTTATAACACATAAATGCATGTGGCGTCTTCCTGGTTTATTTGGACCAAATACTGTAATTCTTTAAGCCCAGCACACTGTTTTAAGAATGATGGAAGAAAAAAAAAAAAACTAGTTCACAGGGGCAGATGTCGAAATGATAGTGGGGAAGGACAAAATGCTAGGACACACCAGGTCTAAAGTTGTCGTTAGTGAACTCAAAATATATGATTTGATAAAAATAATCGTAAACTCTGCTTTCAAGGATGGTGTTTATAACCAGCATGGACAATAGTTCAGAAACTCAGCAGACAGCCTTGGGCATGGAGGGCAAACGGGTGACACGGCTGTCACCCCCTCCCCTCCTGGGTCCTTGGGTACCAGATGCGGTTAAGCGATCAGACCACCCCTCCCGGACTCGTTGGCGAGCCTCGGATCCCTCCAGCCGCCTCTCCAGGCGGCCATGACCAGCCCACTGGGATTGGCAACTGTGGTGGTTTTTATCTCGGGGCTAGTGGATTTCCACAAATAAGGGATGTGTTGGAGGAAAGGGAAAGATTTAATCTGTTAGGAAAGTGGGATATTGATGCCTGGATGGAGGGAACTAAGAGGCAGAAGGGTATGCCGCCGGAAAAGCAGAGAATCTCTCCGGGTGTGGAATGATCCCAAAGATGCCTGTTATTCTTTGTGTGGTTCAGAAAGACCATCCATAAGTTTTCCGGCAGTATTTGATGGCAGCTTCCTCCACTCGAGTCAGTGGGCGCCTACAAATGGCCCCATTGCAGCAAATTGCAAGCCCTTATTTCTATGTATGGATCTTTTAATTATTCAACATTTATTGAGTTCCTTTTGTCTTGACGTGGTTTCACCAAGTAGCAAAAGCTTAAGACAAGGGCTTAAGTGTGCCACTGACTTATGATGGGACATGAGCTCAGGAACCCCCAGTGAAGGGCTGGGAAGTGACACGGGAAAAGGAAGCTCATATGAGACTGTCTTATCAGAATGGTTACTGCCTCGGACTTGATTCCTCTAGGAGACTCTGAGGAGTTTCTGGAATGTTCCTGAACATTCCAGTGGAACAACCCAGTGGGTTCCTGCAGGCAGACCCAAGCAGAAAATGAGATATACCATATACCCAGGGCGCAGGGCGGGGTACGGTCAGATTTCCCGCTCCCAGGAAGGAGGTTGCAGCCACCATAGCTAGTCACATGGCACGTCACCTATGACAGCACATCACTTGGTTGTTCTAAGGAAAGCCCAGGGCCAGGCTGCTTCCTCCTCAGAGAACCCGAGGTTGCAGGGCTGAACCGCAGAGAGCCCAGCTTGGGTGAATCACCCTCCAAACTCCCTTCAGGGACTGGGGTAGAGTTACAAGTGTCCTCTATAGCCATGGGAAGAGGTGAAGAGGGAGAAATGGGTATGCGAAGGGGCAGGACACTCACTGCCCTGAACCAGGAGGTAACCTGTAGGAAAATCAAGGGACGGCCATCCAAAGACAGCACCCCAAGCAAGTAGAGCCTTTTCTACAGGAAATACCACATTCCTCTACTCTGGGTTTTCAAACTAGAAGCCTTCAGGCAAAGGTTCACCACAGACATGGTTTATTGGGGCCGTTCTTTCATTTTTGTGAATTTACTTTTTTGTTTTTCTCTAAATCCCAGTCAGTTAACAAATACGGTGTAATATTAGTTGCCAAGGTAGAATTTAGTGATTCATCACTTACATAGAACACGCAGTGCTCATCACAAGTGCCCTCCTTAATCCCTATCACCCATTTAATCCATCCCCCTGCCCACCTCCCTTCCAGCAACCACCAGTTTGTTCTCTATAGTAAAAACAAAACAGATGAACAGAGGGGGGTGAATAAGAGAGAGAGAGGGAGGGAGCAAACCATTTTTATAAGTTTTCAAAATTTGTTGCTGATTTAAAATTTTAGATGGTCTCACATAAAAACCCAGGTTAATATTTTCTTCTTCAAATTAAATAAAATAAAGTAAAAATAGCCCAGGATTGGCCAGAATCAGCTGGAGCTGAGTAGTAAACCCCCCTTCAGATGGGCATGCACCCTCTGGTTCACCACAGTCCCCACTACTCCGTGTTGTGCATATTCCCATCCCTCCCACTACCTGAATGCCCCCTGTAGATATTAGTGTTTATGACTTCTGTTTTGATTCCAGTTTGTTATTGCCTTTGTTATTTAAAACCTCTGGCTCCCAAATACTTAAAGAAACAGTGGAACTTTAAGTGATTTCTGATATTGCCTGGTTCCATGATCTGAGCTGCAGTCATATTGCCCAGAAACCACTAGAATAAGACTTAGGGTTACTCTCTGCCTCTAAAACTGGCTGTAGGCCTTTCAGATTCACTGAACTCCTGTGGTCCTTAGTCTTATGGCTCTTCTCATAGTAGAGCCATCATTTCCTGCCTTCTGGGCCCTACTTCCTGGCCTCTTAGGATTGTGGAGAGCCACGTGATTACTCGTAGTCAGTGAACTGTGGGTAGAAATGACGTGTGTCACTTCTGGATTTAAGGTTTCATTGTAGGTGTGTGATTCCCAAAGCTCCCTCTTTCCTGCTGGCAGAGTAACCAGCAACATTCAAGATGGCAGCTGCTTCATCAGCCGGGGTCCAGGAAGGGCAAGGACAAGAAGAGCCCTCTCTCACAACCCATAATGGATGCACATAATAAGCAAGAATTAAATCTGTGTTATTTTAAGCCAGGGGTCAACACATGTTTTTCCATAAAGAGCCAGATAGTAAAATTTTAGACCTTGTGTGGCATATCTCCATTAGGTATCCTTCTTTTTAAACAATGCTGAAACATGAAAATTATTCTTGGTTTGTGGGCCCTACCAAAATAGGTTCCAGGCCAAATCTGCCCTATGGGCCATAATTGGCTGATCCATTTTAAGCTGCTGATATTTGGGGAGTATCTGTTACTGTAGCCCGTCTTGGGTAGTACACACGGATTTCATACCCTTTCCTGGGAACTAGATTCAGTGGAGACTAGAAACTTCTAAGACGGAATCTGTATGTTAGTATGATTCTTTTTAAGTTATTGCCACGTGGTGTCCTTGACCTTCCTTAAATCTTTTCAAACTCCCAAACCTCCTACGTACTGCAAGTACTCTTTTAAAACACAGCACAAAGCAACCCATAACCACAAAACTATTATTATTCTTTTTATGGGATTGCATCACATCTTTTCCTGTGGGATGACATACAGATTTAGATATGGACACAGATATAAATACCTTAAGCCCGTCTCTTTTCCACTAAACATTAAGTCTTTGAATTTTTCTCTCGTTATAAATTCTCTTAAACATCATTTTAAAGTCTATACATTATCATGTTGAAAAAATAGTTTATCCTATTTGTAGACAGGTAGTTTCCAAGTATTTCTTTTCATTCATTCATTAACGGTTATTCACTGAGCACCTAGTATGTACCAGGCTCTACTCCAGCTGGGAACAGAGTGACAAGACTTTTGTCTCCGCCTTCATGGAATACACACTCTATGGCGGGAGACACCAAAATAACTTAGGAAGAAATATTTATCATAATTTCAGATAGTCCTATGTGCTGGAAGGATGATAAAGCAGAAAGTGGAAAGGGAGCGTATAGGGAAGCAGTTTCAAACAGGAGTATTAGGGACAATCTCTGAGTAAGTGCCACCTGAATGATGGGTGGGGACAAGCCTGACGGTCCTATGGAAGACCAAGTTCATAGGCACCGATGTCCAAAACGATCTTGGCATGTTCCAGGACCAGAAAGTCCAAAATGACAGGAGTCAAGTGAATAAAGGAGAAAAGAGGTAAAAGATAACAGATGTCAAGCTATGAGGGGGAGTCTGTCTGTAATGGGAGGACATTGGAGAGTTTGCAAGCAGAGGAATAACAACATCTGATTTCACTTAAAAACAAAACAAAACAAGAACACCAACCTGGTTTGGCTGCTGAGTGGGGAATCGACAGTGGGAAGGGCCAGCCCAGCAGCAGAGGGAACTGTGAGGGGGCGATGGCAGAAGCACGTGTAAGAGACAAGGGTTGTTTCTTCTAGGACAATAGTCTCCAAACTTTTTTCTCCCAAAAGGATTGTTCCCCCAAAAAGGATTTTGACAAACTGAGCTCCTTCTCACATTTTTAAGTTAACATCTTAAATGTTTCCACCTATTAAGTGTACATAGTTACAAAAAATGTAATTTCTGCTTATTGTAAATGTTGACAGTTTCAAATAAAATTGCTATATGTCACAGCTTTTGATATATTCAATTGACTCTAAATACCATGACTTATTAAATACCTCTTAATGCTTGCATTCATTTTAAAAATACATTAACAAGCTTTTCCAAGACACTTAATTACTTATTCTATTTTTTAATCTATTAACTCTCATATTTTCATACTGCTTTTCATTACATTTCCGTATAGATTTTTATCCCAATGTAATATATTTTAATGTTTGAAGTCTTTTGTTGATTATCCTAGCATACTGCTGTACATCAAAAGTATGTGTAACAACTAAGATTTGTTGCCTTTTTAAAAAATTCTTATAGCTGTAAATTCCTGGCAGTTTTTTCTGATTAAATTATCAGAAATTATATGGAATCGATTAAAATACCATAAATGCGTTATTAACACACAATTGATTGCAATAACATAAACACATTTCCAATGCTATTGAATAACGATTAGACATAAAAAACTAAAGTTTATTATAAGTGCATCTTTTTCATGGAGTTAATGGGGCTCTTGTTTCCTTGGATGGTTTTTACTTACTGCTAGGATGAGACAGGGCTTGACATCAATTTTATCCCCGTTGTAATTCTTACTGATCTAAGTGCTGAGAAAATGCATTCCCCAAAATATACAAAGAAAAATGAAAAGAGTTCTATTGTAATAAAATTTATCAATGATTTGAACTCCTGAGTTGTATGCCAAATGACAAGCTAACTTGTTTTCAAAATGTGTTCAAATGATCTATCAGCCCAGGTAGTTCTTCCTTTGTTCATTTTGAGCACCAAGAACTGATGCTTGACCAAGGATGTTTACCAGTCCTTAGTGTCTCCCTCTTTATTCCTTTCACCAAGGGCTAGGGTTTCACCCAGGGCAAGGTGCCAGAATGACTTAAGGAGTGGATGCTGGACAAGCTTTTCTGTTGTAAAAAGTGGAGAAGATAAGGGCACCTGGGTGGCTCAGTCGCTGGGCGTCTGCCTTCTGCTCAGGTCATGATCCCAGGGTCCTGGGATCGAGTCCCGCATCGGGCTCCCTGCTCTGCGGGGAGCCTGCTTCTCCCTCTCCCACTCCCCCTGCTTGTTGTCACTCTCTCGCTGTGTCTCTCTCTGTCAAATAAATAAATAAAATCTTTAAAATTAAAAAATTTTATACTAGCTGTTTCTCATGCCCCCGGGGAAAACGCTCATGCAACCCGACAGATGTGAAAACCCCTCATTTCAGGTCCACTGGTCTGTGGTTTTAGCAATGAATGTGGTGAGAATTAACAGAGTAGGAGTAAATATGAGAGGTTGAGGCTCTGCACTTGCTGATGGGCTGGCCATCGGGTATGAGTAGACAGAGGGAGTCCCAGGCGGCACCTTAATGCCTTGGGAAGCGAGGTAGGCATAAGGGAGAAGGGAGTCTGATACACGGTCACAAATCAACTTTGTAATCTCAGTGGTTTGAGAAATAAACATTTGTCTATTATTCAGGCAAAGCCTGCCGTGGGCAAAGCCTGCCTCTGAGATCCAAGATTTCTCCAAGACATGATGATGTCGTGTCTATACTGGGCTCTGCAAAAGAGTTCTGCAGAAGGGAAGGAGAGAGGTGTCCCAGACTGTGATTTCCTTGTCCTGGAATGGACCCCAGTCACTTTTGCTTATAGTCCATTGGCCAAAGCTAGTCACCTTATCCTAAATCTATTGCCTAAGAGGCTGGAATGTGGAAGACCACACGTTCATCTTGAGTGCTGTCTCAGCCCCACTAGGTTTTGGCGTGTGAAACCAGATGAATGATGTTTCTGATTGGGAAGGCAATCTATTTATAGGTTCGTTGCAAACTAGTTTCAGAGAAAAGATAATGGTTTTCGTCTAGAAGAATAAACAGGCAGGGCGCCTGGGTGGCTCAGTCAGTTAAGCATCTGACTCTTGACTTCAGCTCAGGTCATGATCTCAGGGTCGTGGGATCGAGCCCCACAGTGCTCAGCATGGAGTCTGCTTGAGATTCCCTCTCCCTCTGCCCCTCCCCCAACCCCTCCCTCTCCAAAAAAAAAGAAAGGAAGGCAAGACCAGTGCAGAAAAATATGGGGAAAAGACCAGTGAGAAAGACTTTGCCCAACCAAATATTGAAATATATTATAAATCTAAAATAATTACAATGGACACTTACAAAAGAATGGAAAAGAAAGCCCTGATATAGACCTTAGTATATATAAATTCTTCATGTATGATGAAAAGAGCCTCATGGGTCACCTGTAACACTCTTTCCACATTTACTAAAATAAATGACAGGTGAAATTTAATGGAAATTTCAAAAATGATTTTGAAATCATTTAAATGGTGACTTATGTTTTTCTTTTCTTATAAGAAAATGTAGGTGTTTATTTCAGTTATTTCAAAATAGGCAAGGAATTCCTGAGGATAAAATCAGTATAGAAATCATGAAAGAGCACTAGTACCTCTGAGAACTTTTTTTTAACAATTTTTTTCATCAGTAGGGAATACAAACAAAATTAAAGGGCACATGCCAGACTGGAAAGGATTTTTAAATAAATGTCAGACAAAGTGTTAGCAAACTTAGTTTAAACAACTGTTCCAAAATTGTGATACCACCAACATGCCAAATTTTAATGGCAAAAGATAAGAAAAGATAATGTGCACTAGACATACAAGGAGCTAATAAGAAAGACAATAGCGTGCAACTTAAAATCATTTTTTTGCCCACCAAGCACCAGATATTTTAGGGTGTTAAAGTCAGTGCTGGCAAACCTTTAATAAGAAAGATGGTAAGTATGATGATCTCCTGCTAGAAGAAGTGTGAATTAGTTCAACCTTCCTGGAAAGCACTTTGTAATACGCAATCAATACTGAGATGTTAAAATGTTCATGCCAAAATTCTTTAAAAAATAAAAATATATTTATTTGAGAGAGAAACACGTGCACACACACACACACAAGCATGGGGGAGGAGTAGAGGGGGGAGGAACAGAATCTCAAGCAGACTCCCCACTGAGTACAGAGCCCCACTTGGGGCTCATTGCCATGACCCATGAGATCATGACCTGAGCTCAAACCACGCGTCTGGCGCTTAACCCACTGAGCCACCCAGGTGCCTCCCTGCCAGCATTCTATATCTGGTGGATACATGTTTAAATATTAATGACCCACACAGGAGCTATACTTTCTCTGTATAAATTATAACATCAACTTAAAAGAAGGGAGGAAGTTTATGATTTTTATATTCTGCCCCGAATTTTTTTTTAAAAAGTTCATGCCTTTAACCCATCAATTCCCCTGTCATGGGTTATATTAAAAAAATAATAAAATATATGTATTTAAAATTGCATGTAAAGATGTAACTTCTAAGAATGTAACTTCCAACAGTGAAACAGAAAAATCGACAATATACTGTTGATCCTTGAACAACAGGGCTTTGAATTGTGTGGGCCCACTTATATGTGGATTTTTTTCAATAAATACAGAGCAGGACTGTAAATATTTTCTCTTATGATTTTTTTCACAACATTTTCTTTAGCTTACTTTATATTGTAAGAATGCAATATGGGATACAGTATAGAATACATAACACATATCAAATACATGTTAATTGACTGTTTATGTTATCCGTAAGGTTTCTGATCAACAGTAGGCTAGTTTCTGGAGAATCGAAAGTTATCCATAGATTTTCAACTGTGTAGTACAGGGCGGGGACTTGGCACCCTCAGTGCCCTATGTCATTCAAGCATCAACCGTACTGAAAAATAGGAAAAGTAATTTTTAAAATATGATAACTTTTTAGCACTAGACTTGTAAGCATCCACTAAATAGCAAACTTTCTAGGAATATTTTGTTAGGGTAATGCTCACAATGTGATCCTCATTAGTAATCCAGAGCAAAAAACTTGATAGGCTATAACTTGATCCCCTTTTTAAATATATTTATGTGGACTATATTTATATGGAATATATCTAGAAAAAATGCATAAAAATACGAAAATGATAATAGTAATTATCACTGAGTGACTTATTTTCTCTTGCTCAGCATTATCCAATTTTATGTAATTACTATTAAATAATGATTGTTATAATTCATTCATAATTAATGTTAGTAATACAAATAGGAAAGCAACAAAGGTTATATCTTGAGCGCAGTCAGAGGACGGCCTTGTGCTCCAAAGCCATTGTCCTTGGGCCTTTGGGAGAAACTCAGCTTTTGCCAAACTCATAAAATGGTGAGGAGCCCTGGTTCTCTCCCCTGAATCAAATCTGTCGTCTAGGCTCCAGGGCAGTGCTCCGCAGAGAGAGCATGTTGGGTTGTAAGTCACTGAGTCACTTCTGAGCCTGTCATTACACGATAGCTCACCAAGGTGATTTACAAGGGCGTCTTGAAACTCAACATAGCCTCTGAAACACTAGAGGTGAAGAGAGAACAGAAGAGCTGGCTGGATTTTGTTTGTCTTGCAGGAGAAAATGGATCATCTGGTCAGGTAGAAATCACCCATCATCACGGGCAGTTAACTTGCAAAAATATCTTTTTCTGCCTTGGCTAGGAGCCCCTCCAATGCCCCCCCAGCCTTCCCCTGACCTGAGGTTGTAAGAGAAGACTGATGAAGGCAGACTGCCTGCACGAGAGCCCATCTTCACTTCCTTCCTAAGATAAAAAGACAGAGAGGTTCATGAGGCAATGGACTTTGCCTCTGCCTCACTCTCGCACTCAAAGGCAGCCATGATGCCTGGTGCCATTGCAGCCATGTTGGGACCATAAGAGACAGTTTAAGAGAATAATGAAGAATTCCAATAGAATAGCCGATAGATATTCTATTCCATATACCATCCAATGCCTCTGCATTGTTCAGCTACTAAACCAGCTTTGAAATGTCTATGTCTATAAAGTTCTTGAGTTATTAAGCCTTTGATGCCTAGTTTTTCTTACTTGCAGCTAAATGCCTTTAATTAGATATAATGAGACTTCAGAGATGGCCTGATTTGCTCACGATCTTGTTCCTAACTTCCCAAATATGGGCTTTGTGGCTATTTGTGACAACTGCAATGGGGTTCCCTAATTGTTTGTATGTGCTCTTGCAAACTAAGACAGTGAGTGAAGAAAGCCATGCCAACCAATGGTCACCTATGGGATCAGGCACATTTTCATTAAATCTTTCAAACTCAGTGATGCTTGAGACCTTCGTGATTCCTCTTGCCCTGGTGTTTATCATCTTCAGCTAATCTGGCTGGTGTCCAGTGTTCTAATTTTGTTCCCTGCCTCTACTCTTCGGGAGAAAGGCCATATTTAGAAACATCTTCCCATGCTGCTTACAAATATTCCTATTTTATTTCCTTAATTCCTTGGTTTGTATAGATACAGCTAGCAGAGTTGACAAACAAACCAATGGGAGATTTATCCTTACTTAAAACATATCTGTTGGTATCGTGTGATGAACTTCTTAGTGAGAGTCTACCTTACCCCGTAAGAGCTCATCTAATGGCAGAATTTTCGGCCAGGTGTCGTAAAAAAAAAAAAAAAATACACAACAACTGTGATATCCATGAAAAAGACTGCCCTTCTTTCTGTGTATGTCCAGTCTGAATTACACTCACAAGTTTACAGACACACATATCGAAAAACTCATATCTAATCTGAAGTACATAAACGAAGGAATTTTCAAAATGATAACCCGCTTCGAGATTTTAGTAAAATACGCCATGTCAACATTCACCCGAGTTCCTAGCGAGAATGACCTAGACTCAATGTTCCCACTCACTGACAACACGGAGTTATTTATTCTGTAGTCAAACACTATCGGGAACGTACTAAAGGAATATTGCCCTGGATGGCAGGACTTTGGACCTCTCTAGTCGTCTTTCTGCCAAAAATCCACTCGGATTTGGAGCAAGTCCCTTCCCCTCTCCAGGCCTTAGCTTTTCTGTGGCATAAAAGGATGAATTGGACCAGATGATCTTAAATGCTCCACGCCGCTTTCAGATCCCCCCTTATCGGAATGTAGGTAAACAGAAATAAATAAATAAATAAATAAGCAAGCCCTTCCTTCTTTGAGAAGATGCCCAGTCTTCCATCTGTATCCCTGAAAAAAAAATAATAATATTTGAAATGTTAATATCTACTGAGCACCTACTATGTGCCAGGCACTGGACTGAATAGCTCCCATGTATTATTAGCTCATCTGATGCTTAAGAGAAGTGATCACCATCACTCCCATTTTGCAAAGAAGGAAGCAGGTCCGAGAGGGCTCCGGGACTGTGCCAGGTTCACAGAAGCGAGAGGAGAGAACGCAGATTCCAAAACCCGACCTCTTCGCCATCACGCGGGTGACTCAACCATCCATAAGAAATTTGGCATGCTTCGAGCAGTACTGAAAACAATGTCTGAGCTTAATTGTAGAAAAGAACAAGATTCAAGGTTCTCTTTGTTTCTGTCTAAAATTAAACATGCCTTTCAGTAACTGTTGTGTTTTATATTTCTCGGAGGCTGTGTTTTGGATCCCCTGGGAAAGAGGCATCTTTCTGATAAAGGGCGGCTAAGAGAAGACGCTGTTAAATTTCATCAGCGGCATCACGTGAGACCTTTTAGGTCCTGTCACGCTTTGGGCACTCACGAATCGTTGTCACTGAATTCCGTAAACATCCCTTGCGTTCAGCGTACTGTCGCACCTACGGTAAAGGTATTGTTAAAACGCCGAGTAAAAACACACTTACCCTCCACAGGCTATAGTTTGGCTTTGAAATCTCTGTAATTAACACATTCTCATTTCAGGCACTGGGTATTATCGAGTTCAAAGAAACAAAGATGTATTTCATTTTTTTTTTCCCCCTACCAATGATTCATCAATTCCACTCCCTCCGCCTCCAGACGTCTAAATTTCAGTTTTCTGAGCAGCTTTGCAAAGCATGAACTGACATCGACGCATTGAGTCAGAGGACACCAAGTGTTAAAGTATAATACGCCAACAGTTGGTGTCAACCCTCTTAACCCGCTTTCCGGTGTAGGCGTCATTAACAATGCTCTTTGCCCTTGGGCACTAAAGGGGAAAGACTCTAGTAACCCTACACCAGCAGTTCCACTTAAGTAACTACCTGATGCGGAGTTATCTTTCCAGGCTCTCCGGTGAAGGGAGTGAAAACGTTTGCTTCTGTGCCCCTCACAAGCTGGTGAGCCTAGACCCTCCCGCTCCCTGAGGCTGAGTCCCAGACCCATCTGTGGATTTGCACACTCGCGATCACCAGGTAACACTTAGGTTTGTGTTTGCTGGCCACGAGACATCACAAACATCAGCATGTCCACTTCAAACACACACGTACGCACGCACAGACACGCGCACAGTATAACATTTAAGAGGAAATATTATTCTACATTGAAATGCCTCTGAATTTTCTCGGCGCGTCCACACTAATTTAAGATATCTCTGGCATTCCCCAGATAATGACTAAAGAAACTTCCTCATCAGTATTTTCTTTTCTGTTGTTCACACTCATCAGTATTTTCTTTATTTGCTCCTGTAAGTATATTAAGTATCCAAATAGTCACCAAGGATTTGGTTAAAAGAGCTATAAGCATTTTTTTTAATGTATTAAGATTGCCCCTGGCTATCTTCTTTACTCTTGACCGGTAGGTGTAGCTAATTAGGTTGAATATTTCAGATAAATGGAAGTCCCTGCAGAGAGAGATAATTCAAGCCATTCCCTATTTCATAATGAACATTGTAAAAAATGATTTCTTCATTACGAGAGGAAGGGGCTGCTCGAGGGGGTGGAAATCCACAGAAATAGATCTCCCTGGGTTTTGCAGAGGGAATATTTTCAACAGGCATATCCTCAACATTTAGAAAAATGTTCTTCGAGGATCAAGTAGTGCAACTCTTCCAAGCCAGTCATTTTTCAACCCAAGATCAAAAGTGACATTTTAAAAAAGAGACCGATAAAGAGAAAGAAAAAAAAATTGCCACAGTTGAGAAGTTCTACGGTCTTATCGACTCGGATGTGAGTGAGTTCCGCGTATCCCCTGGAGCTCATCTGGGACTCCGAGCTAAATTCTTTGCCAGGAAATATCTGGCAAAGTGGCCACTGCTAAAGGAGATGTGGCCCATCTTGCCTGCATCTCCACTGGCTCTGAGTGCATTTTTGTCCTGGGGTGGAGATAGGAAAGCAGCCTTTATTTGCAGGATGTAAGCTGACTTTTGCTGTCCACCCTTTAATCTGACCACTTCTTGATGTATGATGCTCTCAGAACTTTCCTGTCTTTCTGAGCTGCCCTGAGCTGCTCTCTTTGTGCCCTGAGCTTCTCTCTTTCTGCTCAGAGTCCCTGTGTTTTGATACAGACAGCAACTCTGTCTCCCGGACCGTTTGGCAAAGATAGTGGAGTGGGGTGCTCTCCCCCAAGCATCCACTTATATTCCAAGAGGCCCCAGGCAAATTTCCAAAGTTTTGAGTTACTTTTCTACCTTGCTGAATAAAAAAGCAGATTCTGAGTTAATCCGTGTCTTATCCTGAGAAGTATCACCGTCTTCTTCTTCTCCGTTTTAAGAAAGCCTTTTTCGGGGCGCCTGTGTGGCTCAGTGATTAAGCATCTGCCTTCGGCTCAGGTCATCATCTCAGGGTCCTGGGACTGAGCCCCACATCAGGCTCCCTGCTCGGCAGGGAATCTGCTTCTCCCTCTCTCACTCCCCTTGCTTGTGTTCCCTCTCTTGCTGTGTTTCTCTCTGTCAAATAAATAAATAAAATCTTTAAAATTAAAAAAAAAAAAAAACAGAAAAGAAAAGAAACCCTTTCTTTATGTCTGCCCTAAGTTGCTTGCCTCATTATACACACAGCCTGGAAAGTTGGTTGCTCACTGGTCCTCTTCTGCCACACTAGGAGCACACTTTGAATCTAAGCACAGACTGCCTTCAGCAGCTTATAGCCATATCCAACCCTCACTGCCTACTGCACCAGTCCTGATTCTTTTAATTTTGAAGACTCTCTATTGTCTGGCTGCAAACTGTCTAATCTGTGCTATATATCCTCATTGATCAATTACGTTAAACCCACTGCCTCTATCTCTTTGCTTTTCTTAATATCCTCAACTTGCCCTACTTGCGCATACCTCTATGGCTTTGTGCCTGTTGTTTCTGACCCTTGACTTCAAATGAATTCATGCTCATAGCCACTGAGAATAGTTTATCAAGTGCTGGATACGTGCCAAGTACTGTGCTGGCCACTTGGCCTATGGTGTATTGTCTTACCTGTATAATGCCCAGGGAAGATAAGTATACACCAAACCAGAACTGAGGCTCAAAGATCGTAGCGAATGCTGAGGTGTCTTCCGGAGAGCTTCCCTCATTTTTGAGACAAAGGCACTCATTCTTTCTGCTGTTGAGGGTGTTGACTGCTAACAGTTCGCATTGTTGCTCCTCCCCCCCAATTGGAAAGGTGTTACTATTCCCTTCCAGGGGGTAGCCCACACCCTGTGACTTCTTGCTTCGGGAATATAAAGGTCTGGAACCCTTGCCTTAATTTAGGACATTTCCAAAAGACTGTCCCTGTCCAGAGCTCCCCGTGGGGTGAGCTAGGGCCTTCTGGTGTACCTGTCTCATGGCTTGACTTCTCCTTCTCCCCAGTCCTGCTTCCCGCAGCCCTCCCTGGTGGTGCTTCTGAGAACCCTCCCCGGTAAAACTCCCGCCCACAACCTCGATCTCAGAGCCGGCTTCCTCGGGAAACCGTCTTGAGAAAGAAGGTTGCTTCCTTGGCCCCAGATAAAAATCCAGTGAATGATAGATGTGGGATTTAAGCACAACTCTCTTTCAAAGACCGTGTTCATTTTTCTTCACTGCTCCTTCTCCATCCAAAGACTACCCATCTTTTCCCATCTCAGCCGGGCTCCAGGTGCCGGGATGCTTACACACACCCACCAGAAGAAAGCGAGGCAAAGCGTGGCCTCTGGGAGGGGTTATGAACACATGCATTTGACACACGGGGGTGTTTTGCTTATTCTCTGTTGTCCTAAGTAAAAAAAAAGGGGGGGGGGTATCAGCATTTTAAAACTCAGCAGATTTCTGTCTCTCACAGAGAGAAAGAGGGATTTCCTACTTCTTCTGAAAAAGAGCAGCAGGTTACCGTAGTAAGGCCATTTCACCAAAGGAGGTAATGCCTGGGCAGGCCAGTGGCCTTCCCTGTAGACGCTTTGCAATCCGCTGCTGTCTGCGCCATCCCCAAGCAATCCTTGACGCGGATCCTAGAGACAATTATCATTCGCCACTTATCATATCGTATTCTATTTTTATTCCTTTCATGGAGAACTAGTTCTCTATATGTGGGTCCCTACCAGAAAGAAAAAAAAGAAACAGACCACAGACATCCATCTAACGAGAAAGAAAAAATGAAAAATCAAGCCCTAGGTGACTTCTTGGGAAAAGTGGGAGCTACGTACCGTAGGCAAGAGAAGTAACCACAGTTCAAAATGGAAAGTGTCGTAACAATTCTGGGGGAAAAGGAGTCAAAAATGAGTTTCCTCCAGTACCGCGATTTCTCATGAACAGAAGGAGCCCTTGGGACAGAGTCTGGAGGGAATTGAAACTCACTACTCTGGAAAATTGATTCATCAGGATGAGAGAAAGTCACAGCTTTCTACTTGAGATCTCCCTCCCACTCTGGGCTCCGCTTTGTTTCAGGAAGGGTTTTGGGGGGGAGGGGTCTGAGATTGATGTGACTCACCCAGAGTTTGAGTAAGCCTCCGTTCTTTCTTTAATTTTTGGCAGTTTCCCTGGCATAATTGTTTAAGGGAATTTTTCCTGAATTATTTCTTCAAACCAACTGCCTTCTTGGTTTAGAGGTATGCCACACGGCAGCCTCTGTGTCATTTTCCTAAGGAAACAAAACAAAAAACAAAAAACAAGCCCAATCACTTGATGGCTAATGAGTTTGGTAACTTTCCCGAAGCCTGAGGAAGTTTGGAGAGGCGCCATATTGTACCACACAGCCTTTTGCCATCTTGCTGCCCCCTGACTCCTTTCGGGCCCCAGCATCTTCAAAAGCCCATGTTCCCACCCACGTCTCTCTCTGGCACGCATCTGAAAAGAGTAGCCTTGACCTTCTCCCTCAACTGCTTGTTATTGGGGGAACAGACCCTCCCAGCTGGGCTGCCTCGAATTTCCATGTCCCTGAAGTTCTAGTTAGCAAAAATTTCTTCATCTTGTTACACATAAATATTTTCTTTAAGCCTTTCAAAGTACCTGGCACCCTGGGCGTAGCATCTATATATTTTCTCTGCCTGGCACTTTAGTGCGATTCTTAGTCTCTAATATTAAACCTCGATGATTATTTGGTTCAACTGCCTCATTTCATAGCTGGGGAAATTGAAGCCCAACAAAATTAAATTCCTCTAGAATTCCTAAATACAAATCAACTTCTTTAAGCAGTGATCAACTAAAGAAAAAGTTCTTTGTTCCACACATTAGCTTTGTTTATATCCCAAACAAAATATATATATATATATATAATATATATAAATATATATACACACATACATACATATATAGTGTGTGTGTGTGTGTATGCATGCTGTTATGTGTGATATAAAGAATTTCCCAAGGTAATTTTCACTACACTTGACTTTTACCCTCGACTCTGATTAGGACTTATGCCCACATGATATGGACATAATACGTCCACATAATATGGAACCCCACTGTATCTAATAGGTTCTACAGCAGAATATCTTGAAGCCAATGAATATACCTGGGGACCAACAAAGTATGTTATATTGTAAGGTACAAGTACTGCGTGGGAAATTCTCAGAGCTCTGGGGATTTTCGCATGGATGGATCATGGGTTAGATGTGGTATGGGAAGTGGATAACTCGGTGACCAGATGGAGAGGGCACAGTCTTGCACGGCAGCTGAGGATTTTATATTTTGTCTTATGGGTGGTGGAACCACTGAGGTCTAAGGAGAAAAGAGCTTGGTATATTTTTGCTTTATACCTCCACAGGAAGAGGAAGGTAGAAAAACACTTGTAGAGTGGTAATACGGGGAGCCAGGAAGGTTTTAAGAGGCTCCTGCAAAGATCCGGATGAGAAATGATGCCAGAGCAGTGGCCGGAAGGGAAGATAAGGGAATGGATGGAGATATATTTAGGGAATAAAATCAACAGAACCTGAGAAGCAGTTAGATATGGCCGGTGATTGACAAAAACTAGGCGGTTGAAATACCTATGCCCCCAAAGTCACTTACTTGGTAATCATCATTCAGATCATATGAGCTAGAGTATAATTTTTATATTTGGACTGCAAATCCAACTAATAATCCCACATTTTCAGCTCCAAGTGCTACAAAATATCTTGGCCAAATTTAAACACAAATTAGTCGATGGTGCTCCTATTAATTCTTTAGTCCTTAACTTAATCACACATAAAATTTTCCAGTCGTTTCAAAATCCAAGAGTCGTTAAGGTCTGAGCCTTTTAGAGAGTTAGAACGACTGCTGTTTCCTCTTTGCTCACAAGGCTAATTTTAAACGTGGCCTTTTGATAGGTCGTAAGTTGTTATTAATGCCACGAACCTACGTAGATCAATAGCTTAAGGATAAAAGAGACAACAGAGAGACAATAGACGGGTTTCCGATTTTGGTAAATGTCAGGCAATGCTATTGACAAACTACACAGTAGACGGGGGTCACAGACGCAAACGCCTGCACACTCTAGGTCACTAGCCAGTGAGGTGGGATGGGTGAGCTATGTGTGCAATGCGCGTGTGTGCAGTGAGGACCACAGGGAAATGGAGAACGCACGTCTAAAGAGACAGGTCCTTCCCCTTTCTGGTCTCCTGTTACTGTGCAGGAATACCGATCCAAGGTCACCAGATACCCTGGAGTTTTCTAAACGTAGGTGAAAAGTTGGTTAGTATTTTTTAAACGCCAGGGCCAACGAAACCACGTTTGCAAGGTACACCCAGCCCACGAATCCTCAGTTTGCAGACCTGGCTGTTCAAAGTGTGGTCCGGGGGGCCAGTGCCATCAGCATCGCCCGAGAGCCTGCTAGAATGCAGAATCTCAAGCTCCATTCTAGACTTGTTCCGCCGGCATCTACACTGCTAGAAAGTCCCTGGTGATATGTTCACATTCAAGTTTGAGCAGTACGGGTCTTGACCTCGGGCACAGTCTGGATTGTGGAATTTCTCCCCCTATCACATGCGGAAACACTTCTGTTACCAAAGCAGCACCCGGGTTGCTTTTTGGAGATGAGAGAGGGAGGATCGCATTCCCAACGGGGCCGCTCGGGGTTGAATCCAGAAGAGCGACCCAAGATTTCTTCTCGAGTCCGCATGTCCCTGGTGGGATGGTAGGCATGTCTTCTGCAGGGACAGAGCTAGGTCAAGGCCAGGGAGACACTCGTCTCAAGTTCAGACTTGAAGGGGGCACTTGAAACACTCTGTATTTAAGGAAATAATACAATATGCTTTAATGCATTGTGATGTTAATTACCATTTTTAATTACTAATAAAGTCATGCTTTACTGAAACAAGTTTTTTTAAATCAAAATTAGTGCCCGAAACCTCAAATCCCACGATGAACAAAACATCAAAATTTTCAACTAGCTTCCGCCTACTTCAGCTCTGTTTCTGGTTACATGCCATTTTTAATATTTCTAGAATCCAGGGGTGCCTGGGTGGCTCAGTCGGTTAAGCGTCTGCCTTCAGCTCAGGTCATGATCCCAGGGTCCTGGGATCGAGCCCCACGTTGGGCTCCCTGCTCAGCAATATAAAATGTATGTACTGGTCTTTTCTGTGGTGTAGCCAAGAGTCTACCAGCCTCCCTTCCTTGCCCCCATTTGTGAATGCCGAACCAGGAGCTGGAGCTACCATGAAGGCAGGAAACATGGCTTTGTTCTTCTGCTTTGACATTCCAGTAACTTTCGAGGGGGAAACAGGCTGGAGGTGAGACCGGGGCAAGCCAGCGTAGACTAAAATAGCTGGGAAGCTGCCTCGTGTGTCTATTTCACACATAGACTTCCGTTTTGGGTCCAGAATCTGGAAGTGCCCCGAGGTACAGGAAAGACGAAACTCAGGGTTGGGAATGAATGAATGACCGCTAGGCGTGTTTCAGTTCCTGTCTGGGAAGCAGCAGCCGCAGAAAGCAAGAAAGGATGAACTTTTCTCACCGACTGTACAGGCTGGAACCTGGAAGGGAGAGCTGACGGATTGTGCCCTGAACCGCAGCTCTGGGGAGGCAATTCCTCAATATTCCCACAGCATTTGTGTCTCTTCTACTCATGCAGAATGTCTTCCAGGGAGTCCCATTGTGAACTGGGTTCACGAGCAAGCAGGTAAGCTAGGGGATATAGTATCCCCGGGCTTGGGATATGGTATCAGAGCCTGTCTCTACCGGTGCTAGCTAAGTGATCTTAGCTGAGGGTGTGCATCATTTGTAGCCTCGATGTACCCACTCTTGCAAAACAGGGATGAGATCAGGCCTATGAAATGCTTTCATCTGTGACCTACATGGAACCTAAAACCTAAGAGGAGGCAACAACCACCCTTCCCAACACCTGTAAGATTCCAAAAAATAAAACAAAACAAAACCCAAAAACAAAACAAAACAAAAAAACCCCAAAACCAGAGTCCCTTCTATTGTACCCCTGGCATTCAGCAATACCTTCTTTTTCTTTTAAAGATTTTATTTATTTATTTATTTATTTATTTGACAGGGAGAGAGACACTGAGAGAGGGAACACAAGCAGGGAGAGTAGGAGAGGGAGAAGCAGACTTCCTGCTGAGCAGGGAGCCAGAAGCAGGGCTCGATCCCAGAACCCTGGGATCCTGACCTGATCTGAAGGCAGATGCTTAACAACTGAGCCACCCGGACACCCCTCAGCAGTAACTTATATTTGCATGGTAGGCTCAAAGTTTCAAAACCCTTATATGTGTTTTAAAACCATTATGTTGTCCCCCTAGCATTCCAGCGAGTTAGGCAAGGCAAGAATTATCATCAATATTTTTAAATGTAAAAACTGGAACAACTGATAGAAGACAGGCCTTCTGGCTTGAAGTCTAATAATATTTCCACTCCTCTGCCCTCTTTATTTTGCAAATAGTAGGGACGCAATAAATATTTGTTGAATATACAATTTCAGGAACCCCAATGAGAAATCCAAAATACAGATGCTCTTATCCTACAACCAGAAAAAAAGCACAGTGTTAAATTGCTGTTGTTGTTTTTTCCTGAGGACAGGTTTTTAAAGTGTTCAAGGTGAAAAAAATTTGTTTTTATGTATCTCAGAATCCCCCCTAGGGCACCAAGAATTGCGCTAACACAGTGACCCAACTTGATTTTTTTCCGGCTGATTGATTTGCAAATGATCGTCGATGTATGGATATTAGATGTTTGCACACATGAGGTGGATGCCGACCTTTGCACAAGTAACTGACATGGAAAATACACTCATGTTCATATCGGTTGTAATTGTAGCAAAGTGTTAACGTTCTCCCCAGATCACATAATCTGCAACCACCAGCAGCCGGCACCCCTGTGGGAGGGTTTTGTCCCTTTAGCTGAAGTCGCCTCCCTTCTGCCAGTGCACTCAAAGCCTGGGGAGTTCATCTTTCACAAACACGCTAGAAATACTGAAGCCATTCTATGGGTCAGTGCTGAATTTAAGGAGCCACACATCAACTTGAATCAGACTGATTACAACTCCTCTGAACCTAATTGGCAAAACCTAACTGCATTCATGTTTTATTAAAAGCAACTTCCATTACATAGGGGGTGCTGTCAAAAAAATAAATCACATCTGCAAGTACTTAGGTATAAAATTTTGCAGATAACTTCCAGTCGTCGGTAATTTTATATTAGAAACTGTTTTTCCAATACATGCTAAAACTTTGTTCATCAGTATTAAACACGCTTTACCTACCACTCTCAGAATATTTATGGGATTTGTAATATAACCTTTTTTTTTCTTCTTCTTCTTTAGAGATGTAGTAAACTCGTTTCTGCCAACCTTATTTTTGGCAGCCTCTCGAGGCCCTTTGGAAACTATAAATTGGTTTGCATTTTATATTCCACTGTTTACCATTCTCTCCACTCCCCCCCCTTAGAATAAATTCCAGTCCATTTTTAAAAAATTAGTCGTAGGTGTTGGCTGCAAAAACACTGGGTTCTACTTGAATTCCCACAATGAGGAGTTTTTGTTGATTGTTAGATAGAGGATTCCCCACAAGTTCCCTTCTCTTTAGTGTAGCCTTAATGCACAATGATATGATATGGCTATATCTCTGTATTAACATCAGAATGCTTTCGCAAGCAACAAACATGGACTGACAATAGCTTAAGAAAACAAAACTCTTTATTTGGGGATCCTTTTATTTTTTTTAACTAATTAATTTATTTTTTTAGAGAGAGAAGAAGGGAGAGTGCCCAGGGGGAGGGGCTGAGGGAGAGGAAGAAAGAGAATCTCGAGCAGACTCCTCGCTTAGCATGGAGCCCGAGGTGGGGTTCCATCCCGTGACCCCGAGATCATGACCTGAGCCGAAATCGAGTCAGACACATAGCCAACTGAGCCACCTCAGTGCCTCTGGAAATACTTTTAGAATTAGAGGAGTATTGGGACACCTAGGTGGTTCAGTCGGTTAAGTGTCTGCCTTCAGCTCGGGTTATGATCCCAGGATCGAGTCCTGAATCAGGCTTCCTGCTTAGTGGGGAGTCTGCTTCTCCCTCTGCCTCTGCCCCTCGCCCTACTTGTGCTCGCTCGCTCTCTCTCTCTCTCTCTGACAAATACATAAATGAAATCTTTGAAAAAACATTTTTAAAAAAAGAATTAGAGGAGCATTGGCAGGCTAGCACAGAGAGTTCCCATATACCCCACTCCCAGCAACCTCTAATGCTAACACTGACATAACATGATACGTTCATCCAATATAAGAAATTCACATGGTTACAATGCTATTGACTAATCTACAGACTTCTTATGGGTTTTCCAAGTTTTCCCGCTGATGTCTTTTTCTGGTCCAGGATTCAGTCCAGGATCTCACGCTGCATTTAACTTTCATATCTTCTTAATCTCCTCTACTCTATGATGGCTACTTTGTCTTTCTTTGTCTTTTATGATTTGGAACCTTTTGAAGAGTACTGGACAGTTGCCCTGTATGATGGTTCCCAGTTTGCATTTGTATAATGGTTTTTCCACATTAGATTGAGGTTATACTTTACTGGGAAGAATCCCAATCAAGGGACACATGATGATGTATATCTTATCCCAGGTGATGTTAACCCTGACCTCATGGATAAGGTGGTGACTGCCCACTTCCTGCAGTCTGCATTTCTCCCTTTGCAATTAATAAGTGTTGATATTGCGGGAGATGTTTCAAGACTATGCAACTACCCTGTTGCTCCTGAATTTTTTGCCCACTAAAATTTTCACATGTCTCAGGGGGTCTTGCCTGCAGCAATTTTTGCTGCGGGATTCTGATGGCAGTCTTTGATGATCTTTCTTCTTTCTATCTATTCACTGAAACTCTCCTGGAAGAAAGAGGTGCCCTTCTACCCCATCCTTTATTTATTCAATTATGTATTCGTCAGTATGAATTCAAGGATGTTGATATACTCTTTAGGTTACAGCAATCTTATCATTATTTATTTTATGACTTAAATTTCCCCCAGTGCTTTGGCCATTGGGAGCTTCTGAAAAGTTGGCCTCTGGTCTTTTACCATATACCTCTTCCCTTTTCATTCTTTTTCTCCTTAAAGGCAACTCCTTAGTGTGTGGCACCATAATATGCTCCAAGCTCTTGGATTTTCCCCGCCCCAGCCCTGCAGTCAACCCGTTTTCCAAAGAGTCATGGTTCCTTTACTAGAGAATGAGATTATGTACTAGGAGTACTTATTGATACCCGAGTTTTTTCATGTCTTCTTGGAAGACCGAGCTGGGATATGCACGTCCAGTATGTCTATGTGTGCATAGTAAGCCATGTGCCCACTTAGATCTATGATTATTTTTGTATCTACCTTTCTGCATGGACATGTTTAAAGTCCTGAGTTTATACTGATACCTCTGACTCTAAATTTCTTCCTTTGTAACTTCTTCAGACAATGAGAAACATTGTTTCTCATTAGCTACAATGTATTGACTGATACCTCCCACCCTAGTTTTCATAGAAGGTGGTTGTGGAATTGCTGACCCTTCCCCTGTGCAGCAAAACATTACCAACTAGAGGACAGTGTTGGCAGGCAATTCTTTTTGGCCTTGAGCCTCCTGGTGTCCGGTCAGAACACTGTTATCCAGAGACAGCTCCCCGTTGCCCCACTGCTCCCCAGGGAGCCCTTACTCATTTGCAGCAAAGTTTTATTCATTTGCCAGACTGCGTTCCATCTTGGGTTCACCCCATGACCTGGCTGAGTTTTCCCTTAGGTTTATATCAAGAAACATTCGCTCCTTATGGTATAGAGTTCAAGAGACTTTGGCAAATGCCTGGCTCTGCACACCCACCACTTACAGAACAATTCTTATGGCAATCTTTTAGAATTAGAGGAGTACTGGGACAACTAGGTGGCTCAGTCAGTTAAGTGTCTGCCTTTAGCTCAGGTCATGATCCCAGGGTCCTCGTTGGAAGGTCCCACCTTCTAAATGCCCTCAAGTATTTGCCTTTGTTTCCAACCCATCTCCCCACCCCTGGCCGTCTCCGATCTCAATTTTTACAGATTTGGGATTTTTTTCAGAATGGCATTAAATGGAATCATCCAGTATATATAGCCTTTGGGGTCTAGCTTCTTTCTCTTCACAAGATGCACTTAAGATCCATCTGTGTCTTTGTGCCAATTCAGACTTTGTCCCCCTTTTATTGCCTGGTAATATTCCACCGGATGGGTGTATCACATTTGGTTGACCCGCTCGCTAGTCGAAGTTCGTGGAGTTATTTCTCCTGTACCACGTGCATTCAGTGTCATATCTTTAAAGCTCTTTATCCACCTCGAGATCACACAAGTTTCCTTCAACGTTGTCCTTCTAGAAGTTACATAGTTTAATATTTTGGATTTAAACTGTTCCATGATTGCCTCCAAAAAAAAACCATCCACAGGGGTTTGGGCTGCAGTTCTCAACAGCAAATGTGGAAAGTCATTTGCTGGTCATCTTGGGAGCCGAAGCAGTTCAAGAAGGCTGGGCTCTTCTTTCTCCCTCTGGAAGCTTCCAAGGAGACGGGACTGCCAGCACGTGGGAACTCAAAGGCCGAGACCCAGCTCTCCAGCCTCCTTCACATCAGGATGTAACATGCAGGTTAGCGCAAAGAGCGGGAAGAGGCAGATTCAGAAATGGAAGAACAGAGGAAACCAAAAAACCTCATCATTCTGCCGAACGCATCTCCTTCCTTTTGTCTGTATCCCAGCTTTCCCCGGATCCCCCAGATTTGGCTTGTGATACACCTTAAATCCACCTCCTGCTTCCCACATCCTCTGTAAACCCTCTGGTTCAAGCTACCATTTTAGAAATGCATGAGAATCTGTACGGCCCCCTAACAAAGCCCCACGAACTGGGTGGCTTACAACCACAGATATTTACTGTCTCACGGTTCTGGAAGGCAGGAGTCCAAAATCAAGGGGTCAGCAGGGTGGCGCTGCCTCTGAAGGATCTAAGGAAGAATTTTTCCCCGGCCTCTGTCCTGCCTTCTGGTATCTCCTCAGTTTGTGGCAATGAAGCTCCGATCTTCACATGACATTCTCCCCTTGTGCCAATGCACCAAGGTCTGGGTTAGTCAGGGCTCTCCAGAGAAAGAGAACCCACAGGAGCTCTGTGGAGGCCATTTATGTGGAGAAATATATATATATATATATATATATTCTATATATATATACTATATATACTACTATGCTATATGCATACACGCACACATGTGTGTATAGAAAGAGAGAGAGAGAGAGAGAGAGATTCTAAGGAATGGTTGTGAGGGCAGGCAAGTCTGAACTTTGTAGGGCAAGAGGGCAGGCAGAGAACTCCAGTAAGAGTTGATGCTACAGTCCTGAGTCTGAATTCCACCAGGAAGCATCTAGAATCTGAGGCAGGATTTCTGTGCCGCAGTCCTGAAGAGCATTCCTTCTCAGTGGTCTTCCCTTGTCCACTCTTGCCCTTCTCTGATCCGTCCTCCACACAGCAGCCCCAGTGAGTTTTAAGACATCAACAGGATTCTATCACACCTCTCCTTACAACGCCTCTGTCATCCCCCATGGCTCACAGGATAAATACAAAGCCCTTACATGTGGCCTGAAAAGTTCGGCCACAGACGGTCCCAGAGAGCCCTGGTATGGGCACACTGCCCTGGTTTTCGATAGCACCCTTTTTCCTCAGACGTGTCCTGGGAAGGTGACCGACCATATGGTTGGCCTCTCTAGGGCCTTATGTGGCCTAGTACCTGCAGAGCCTCTGACTGATCCCATGCCACTGTCCCCTTCTTCTTCTCACTCAGACCACAGGGACCTCAGGTTTCTCGATCCACCGGGGGCCCTCCTCCCGTGAGGCCTTTGCACAGACTCGTCCCTCTCCTGGGAAGTCTGTTCCTTCCAAGCCTCCTCCACTTCTTGGTTCCCAAATCTTTAATCTCAGCATGATTGTCCTGTCCCCTGCACCCTGAATGTTCTCGTCAGCGTTCTCCAGAGAAGCAGAACCAACAGGAGACAGACACACAGAGAGAACCACCTCACGCTATCTGGGAGGCTAACCCTCTCCAAGAGATACAGTCAGCAAGCTGGAAACTTCCACCTGATGATGGAGTGCTGCAGGCAGGGCTTTTGGCTTATGGCTCGGTGGCTCTGACAACACCCAGTCCATGATGGGCGTCTCAGGTCACGTGGTAACGAAGTGGCACACAGTGAAGTGTTTGGTCCCCACTAAGGCCCAGTAGCAGGCCAAGAGCTGTTGCATGAAGGGAGAGTTCCTCACACAAAGGAGGGCAGGGCTTTGCTCCCCAAATCCTAAGGGCCTGTGCTGTGACTCATTGAGAGGGGCCTGCCAAATGTTCCACACAGCCTCCCCATTCACCAGTGACCAGGAGGCACCGCTGGCTCTGCTGGGTCATCCTGGGGCCCAAGTCACAAAAAAGCAGCCGACATGGCGTCCTGGGCCTCGTGAAGAGCCTCTTTTGCTGGGGAAAAGCCAGGTGCAGCAACCTACTCTCCTCCTTCGAAGAGGTGTCTTGACATGCCCCACACCACTGAACCCCGAGAAATGTCACTGAGGCTGAAGGCATCGGAATTCTCCTCAGATTTCTTTCCTACCCTCCATCACTCAAATGTCGGACCAAGAAGTGTTGCGTGGTCGCAACTTCTCACTCCCAAGATCCGATTGTCTGAGTATCCTCGCCGTTAACAGACCAGTGTGACACTTGTGGGAGGGGAAAGGCCACCAAGCTCCCCGTGGACTAAATTATAGCACAGGGCTGGAGCGCTGACACACCCCTGAGGTAGGACAGTGAAAACGCATTGCCGGCCTTGCCGGCTGAAGGCCAAGCGCTTCTGGTGGGTCGTGCAGACAGGGAGGGGGGAAGAGGTATTTGCCAGAGCCCATAGTTGCATCTCAGATACCAGGTTGTGAGTCAATGTCATCAAGCCAGGGAACCACATCCGCACAGGAGCGGCAAGGATCTCATGACTATCCATGGGATTCTCCGAGCGTCTTCCGCACATGCCAGATGGACGGCATGTTGAACGAAGCTGTGACGAGATCGCTGACACCCCCACAGCAACCTTTCCAGTCTTCATTGGTGGCACTGATCTCTGTGATCCCTCCAGGAACGCAGCGGGGCTTTTGGTTCACTCTCAGCCTAGGTTGAGGCAGTTCTCGTGACTTCTGCTCGACCTGTCCCACCACAAGAGCCCTCATTCCACAGGTCAGGGAACCAATGTGGGAATTCTGCCAGCTGCTCCTCCAATCATATATTCTGGAACTAGGGGGACAACCACAAGATGGCCCCAGGGACTCCCCGGGCCACCGCAAAAGCGACCTGAGATAAAACTTGATTGGTCACCTGGCCTCCCTAAGCCCCCACTCTGCTTGGAGGACCACGGTGACCTTTGTGTCTCCTGGAATTAGTGTCAGTTTGGAGGCGGGGTCCAGGAGTCCCCAAAAGGGCTGATTACTTCCTCGCCCCCAATACACAGCCTGGCGAAGGGTCTCAGGCCACTTTGGAAAAGGCGGGGAGAAAGAGTAACAGTATACATTTTGACAGTATTGGGATCCTTGCTCCAAGGCCTCAGCCTCCCTCCCCCACCCCCACCCCGCATTCAAGGGGTCCGGGGCCTGTAAGTGGCTCAGGTCAGGGGATTGACTGAGAGGCGCTGACTTTGTGTTTTTATGATTAGGTTAGACGTTTGTCCACTTGATCTCGAACTTTCTTGCTTATACAGATCAGGGAAGAATTTCGTGGGCTTCCCATTTCCTATCTAGGAACGCTCTGGTCACCTAGCCTACACCATAGGTCTGCACGTGGCACATTGTTCTGATTGCTGTTTTCTATCCCTGCTGTCCACCACGGCAATCATGACTGCTTTGCCTTGGTGGTTGAGTGTCACCACTCCGCCTGTGCCCTGGAGGACCCAATTACCCTCCTCTCCCCGTTGCATTTAGGTTTCCTAATTCAGTGACCACGGCTCCCACCACAAGGCCTGGCCCTCAAAGGAGAATGACCACAGAGCTCTTCAAGGATGCTGGGGCTCCCCTTGCAGATTCGTTTCTCTGAGTCGTGGCAGTCGTGTCTGCTGTCTCCCCTGCCAGGTTCAGGCTCACCTGCAGGCCCTCAATTACAACCATTTTGGGGCATCCTTGCTCTCCACTCCTCCACAGAACCAAACCCTCTTCCTCGATGGTGACATGTTATTTTTTTTTAATATTTTAAAAAGATTTTATTTGTTTACTTGAGAGAGAAGGAGAGAGCACAAGGACGCGGAGAGGGAGAAGCAGGCTCCCCGCTGAGCAGAGAGCCTGATGCAGGGCTCGATCCCAGGATCCTGAGATCATGACCTGAGCCGAAGGCAGACGTTTAACTGAACTACCCGGTGCCCCTATGGTGACATTTTAATGAAAGAACTAACAGGAGATGCTAAGGCGTCTGCCTTGTGGTCTCTGTCCTTGTCTACCCAACAACAGTCTTGTGTGCTTGGTTGTGTCTCTTCTCTCCCAGAAG